>OZ010791.1:498165896-499388396 GCA_963932465.1 Maratus speciosus
AAGCGAAGTGGTCCGCCAGGAACTGTTGATGATAGTCACATGACTTAGGCTATTGTTATAGAGATTGTTTTAAAATACCGGGAGACAAAGACTCTTATACTTAATTTATTTTATTTTAGCTTCTTTTCAAGTGTTTAAGTGATCCTCTTTAATAAAATACGAAAACAACCATTGGATGTTTTAACAGCAACTGATTCGCCCTTAAACTTATGAAACCAAAGGGAATTGAATGAAAACCCGTTTACATGGAGATCTGCGCAGCTTTTTTCAATATAATTCAGTTTTCTCTAATATTTTTAAAACCCATCAGATTAGCGTGTTTTTAGATTCTGCGGTGTCTGAAAAAAGGTTGGCGACCGTAGCTTGCAGGAGGAAGAGCCTCCTAGTATATATATATATATACAGGGTGCAATGTGTTATCTATCGCCGACATTTAATTCCTCAGCCGTTGGTCGTAGACATATAGTTCCAATTACAAAAACGTTTCAAATGAGGTAAATATTCAAGTTGTGGCATTATTTAAAGTAAAAAATCATTTTGATAAAAGTTTCGAAATCTAACTTTTTATGCGGTCCCCCAGTCCCTATAATTATATTTAGTAAAAGTTTGCACATATCATAACAGATATAATACAAAAAGTTTGACGTCTGTATTACAAAAATTGACAGAATTATTAAATTTCAAAGTTTGAGATTTTTGCATATGATTTTGTCTTTCATTGAGGGATTAGTTAAAAGTTGAATTAAAGTAGTTCTAGATCAAAACCAGGGTGCAATGCCCTTTTTACGGCGAAACCACCTTTAGCCAGTATCGTGTGTATGAATGTTGTTCGACCCATAAAAGTTAGCTCAAATTTTTAGATCATATAACCCTATTTGGTGATTCCCCGATTTGGCGATACCGTGTAAAGGTGGTTTCGACAACAAACAATCCAGGTGGCGTGGTTTAATTAAGCAACTCAATAATTGTCAAATTCTACCTCTCCTAGCCCATGCAACGGGTTATATTCTTGCGATAACTGCATTCGTAAGAATACAATACACTATAAACGACAAATCATGTAAAAAGTAGCCGGAAGGACGCAATGAGAGCAGAATACGATAGGACCTAGCTCCGGGGGGGGGGAGGGGGGAAGCGCGGTTGACGACGATACGAACTATATAGTTTCGGCGTCAGAATTATGGCACAAACAATGACGGCATTTGCAAGGAATGATGGTAATAGAACACCAAAGAACAAACGATATTAAAAAAGATTCGAAAGAAAAAGAATATTTTTTTACAATAAAATGAAAAAGTAATTTAATGCGACTTAAGTGATGAGGGGAATGGATTAAGGTTTTTAGACTAATAAAAGTATACGCAGTTTCAAATGCATGAAATAAAAGACAAAAGATATTAAGATATTATTAAAGATAGGTAAAAAAAGAAAGATGTTAAGAATTTGGAATAGTTTTACTAAGATAAAAGGGCAAAAATTTTTATTTATTACACACACATATATATATATATGTATATATATATATGATATATAGGTATGTTGTGTAATATTATTATTTTTCATTGCTATAAATTAAATATTTAAAAGGTTGTATTGCTTTTTCCATTTCATTGCATTTAATATTATTCTGTTTTCATCTTGAAACTATTCTTTTGGTCTTATTAGTCGTTTGAGTACAGGAGAAAAAAAATTTCAGCTTTTAACTTTTTTTTCTCACAGAAAACGACTATTTTGCTTATATAATTGAATTATGTACTCTTGATAACGTAATTCAATATATAAGCTTTTCAAATATTTTTATCGGTATCCATATTTTTCTTTTTTCTTCTGTATTCATACACGTAATATAGTACAAGGGACTATATTTTATACATAGCAGCTTGTATATTCTATGTTTTTTATATGCATGTCTAGTGTGTTGCGGAAAACTGTATTACTGTTATTTCATTCATAATCATAATTTTTTATGGTGGTCGGTAATGTTTATTTAATGGTTATATATATATATATATGACTATATATATATATATATATATAATTTTTTTCGCCTTTTTAATTTAGTTTTTTTCCAATGTCTTATAATATCTACATTTTTTACTTAATATATTAATTATACCTCAATAATATATATCTAGTCTATTAATGATATCTTAAATATCCTTTATATTTTAACCCTATTCTTTTAGTTCAGCGCATTATTTTATTTGTTATTCTAAAGACCTTAATCTGTTAATAGCTATACTTCTTTGTAAAAAACCAACTAATTTACTTTACTCTTTCATATTTTGAGGCATTAAATTCTTATTTATTTCCCTTTCTATTAAATCCTTCCTGGTTTTTCGTCGTATCGTTTGCGCGGCCTCTTCTCTCGTTTCCCCTTTTTTACTCTGGGTTGGCTCGAGCCGTGTATGTTTACGAGTTCATTTTTTATGCTTATACGCTTGAATTGACTTAGGAGAACATATTTGTACGCTTTTGTCTTGTTTTTAAAATGTATGCCACCGGGGGAGCTGTTTTTCGGTAAGTCGCAATGTTGCTTCGAATCAATTAACATCTTTAAGTCTATTTTTAAAACATGACACGACCCGAATATTGGTAACTGAAGCTCTGGTGGAATTGTGATCCTTTACATGTCATCTAATAAACTCTTTGATGAATATTGAATAGTATGGCTTCTTTTATTGTTTACGGGGAAAAACACACGCCCTGACCTTCCAATGTTTCAGGAATGTATGACTATAACTTATTGACATTTCGGGTTGGTCATATGTGACGGGTTTATTTTCACTGCCTATTTTCGACATGTTTAACCTACGATTGAAAACCACTTCATATATATATATTTACGTGTGTGTGTCTGTATACTCCTATTAAAATATATATATTGTGCTATTTTTGGCATAATGAAATTACCTTCATTATTTAAGAAATGTCGTATTCTTTAATGTGAACTTAAATTGAAATCTTACACAACCGTAGTTAAAGTGCAATTCATTAATTCAATTTAACATTCCTTAATTCAACAGTAAATTAAAATGGTTCATCCTGTCATACTCTTTTCAGGAGATATTTCTAAAAATATATTTTAAATTGATGACTCCCTCTAAAAATTTCTTACTCATATTTTATATATTTTATTTTAATACTGTCGTTTAATTCAAAACTTCATAATAATTCTTTTTCTTGACACAAAAGTAAACACTTAGAGCATATTAAGTGGCACAGATTTTTCAGTTTATATCTCCTGGTTTTATTGTTTTACATTGATTAAACTAACGGCTAATATTTGTGTTTTTTCAATTTAGCAACGGTGAATGAAAATTCACATATACACTTGAAAATTGAATATGCTAATTTAATTAGATATTGGAAATTGGACAGACGAAAAGCCTCTCTTTCTGTTTTAGCTGATTAAATATATCTAGTGTTCGAAACATTGATTATTATTCATGGACTAGGAAGTACAATGAAGTAATTTCTAAAATATTTTTAAAAGTATTTTTTAAACTTATTATGTTATTTTAATTAATTTAAACTTTATGAAAAACAAATTGGGAGAGATGATAAGACTAAACACAATTTAAAGGAATCATTCGTTTATTGGCAAACTTTAATTAAGTGACAGTATAACTAAATTTAATAAACCGCTTATATTTTTAAATATTAAAATATATTTTTTCTATTTTATTGCGTCACTACAGTTTTTAAATGTGTAGTTTTGTTATGTTTCCAATGATAGACTCTACCTCTTCAATTTGTCTGGCATTCTTCCCCGTCCTTTACTTCTATAAACATAACACCAATCGGTTTATGTTCTAGAATGACAAACAACATTTATTTTGTATATGTAATGGAAAAAAAGCGTGATTTGTCTTAAATAAAAAAATATATAATAAAAAATATATATCATTACTGCTTAGTGATATAAGAACAAAAATTTCGTTTCATCTAAAATAAAAAATTAAATCTGCATTAAAATTAAAGAAACTCTTCTTGTGAGTCACATTTCTTAGTATCAATGCTTTTTATTAAAAGAAAGGCAACTTTTCGGTCAGTCGAGCGCCAGCGTTATATATACGTATATATACTATATATATGCATATAAATATATATGTGTATATACCGAGTGTCCTAAAAATGACTATTGGATTTTAAAATTCAATAACTTCCAAACATTGACAGATATTTAAAAAAATTCTTGCAGGAGGGTTATGTATGATGTGAGGAATTTTTGTACTGTAATTCTTGATTTTAGTTCGAATTTCAAACAGTATATGTCGCTGAGAGCAATAGGCGCTCAGTCCAAACCCAATTTTTGATACTTCAGGATCCTTCAATACATTTTTATCTCCTTTTTTTTTGCATGGAAGAACAGAGAGGTCAAAAAGTCGAGACTGGATTTAGCGGTTATTGCTTGCAGTGCCATCTATCGATTCTATTTTCAACTAAAACTGAGAATCGCAGCATACAAACTCCTGACATCTTACATAACACTACTGCAAGAATTTTTTAAATATCTGTAACCGTTTCCACGTTATGGAATTTTAAAATCCATCAGTCATTTTTGGGACACCCGGTATATTTATATATATACACATATCTATCTATCTATTTATAGATCTATCTATCTATCTATCTATATATATATATATATAGCACACTATGTATTAAATGCATTCGTCAGACCCAGAATCTTGCACCATAATTAAAATAAGAATAACCAACAAACACCTAAGAAATTTCAAGAAATATAACCTGAACAAGCAGAAACCAAGAAAAAACAACTAAAAAGCTGTGGCCTCGTCAGCAGTGGACATTTTAAAAAAGCACAGCAGTGTTTCAAACTAATTACAACTAATGGGTTTCGGCCAGAGTGTCGCAAAGCACAAATCAAATGCATAAAAACAATTGAAAGCATATCGCGAACACCTCCCCACCGGACCCGACGCCACAATAAACAGTACATCTCGAAGATACAGCTGATTCAAAACGTATGCGTGATATCACTGAAACAGCAATAAAATTATTTTACCCAAATTCGAGCCACACAGCCACAAAAACAGAAAACAACTTCCAGTGACCCAAAATCTGTCCGTGCTCGTTCCATGTCTGTTGCCACCCAATTGAAGACATCCTTCTAAAACCGTCCAAAAAAGGTTTTAAGTAATACAAATCATTAACTGTCAATCGCATAGAAACTACTCAAAAATGAAGACTGTCTGTAAAACTAGTATATCTATTAATGAAATTCAAAGGTATGTTATTTTTATAATACAAAATGCTGGTTAAATTAAAAAGTTCTTTAAAAAATAATTTTTTATTCAAACAGAGTATTTTCAGTGATATTAACTGTATTACTATAGGGCCTAGAATATATAGTGTGGAAATTAGCAATCCAAACAGTGCTAAAAATTTTCATCCCGTAAATGTGCAAAGATGCTGTAATCCAAAGAGCTGCTCGCAGCGATATCTGGGGTATGTTTTCAAATTTCAATGAAAACGTCGTATTATTATAGCGTCAAAAGCAAATCGTCTTGGAGTTTTAGAAAATTTCATGCAGATGTCGCTGAGATAGACTTTTTCGATTTCAGCATCGTTTGACATTTATGGAATCCAATATTTTAGCACTTTTTTAAGTATTACTAGGATAGCCGCTTTCCACGCTATATATTCTAGACGGTATACTATCACTATAAAAGACATACTAAAAATACGTCATTTGGCCTACAACTAATTATCTTCACCTATTTTCGATGCAATGCGTCAACATATTTTTCAAAAGGCTTTAAACACGGTATAATTTACCGGTCATAAAAACAAGAACGGTTCATTCTTATTAAGGCTACCTATGCTGAATGTCAAATAATAATGCCCTTTATCGTTTGTGCCTGGTGTTGGAAACCTTGTATTTTCAACACTTTTACGCAGAAGAACACTATCATGGTTAATTATTGCCAAAATTCCTGCCACCGATTGCTTTCATGTTGTTTTCCTTTATTTATTTATTTTTTATTTCAAAACAGAAAAATGTGTATAAATCGCGAATCATTGGATTTGGGAGTTCTTTACATTATCTTGATTGTCGTGAAAACAGCTTTCAAATGATACTACTCTTGTCAAAATCCAGAACATACAGATGGTACATTCAAAGAAATTCGTTTAAAAGCCTTATTGCTAATAGTTATATTCCGTCTCAACACTTTACTCTTTAAAGATGGTTAAAATAATTGAAGAAAACAATATATGAAGCCAATTTACAACAAATACTCGATATTTAATCAAAATCAAATAAAATAAGCAGCTTTTGTTGGTTAAAATGAAAATTACATTTTAATTTTTATTTAATTTACTTTTTTTTCCAGAAGAAACATTGTCTCAAATGTTTAATCACTTTATGCAAATGTGTTTAGAAACACGGGATCGGATGGGTGTAATGAGGTTTTATGACATCATTTTCTAATTTTATAAAAATATAAAAGTGAAAAAAATCATTTCCACTCGTTTTAAAAATGCCGAAAGGCAAAGAATTCACAAAAGGTGAAATTTTAAAAGTTTTTAAATTGAAATCACAAAATAAATATTTTTCTTAAATTTAACAAAATTTAAATTGATCAAAGCAATGTATCTATATCAAGTATTCTCTAGAAATTATATTTTCAACCGGTTACCAAGATGTGGACGACCACGTACGACGTTTGTTGAGACGGACAGGAGAATATCATGATTCCTGTTTAGATAAAATATGACCCTATATCAAATTAAAAATAATCTTGGTGTATAGGTGTTCAAAGATATTGTGCACAGATGTATTAAAGCATGTGATTACATGATACTAAAGAAAATGGCTTACAGACCTTGTCTCAAACTACACCACTAACAAGCAAGAATGAACTGGGATAAAAAAAACACATGTCCCACGTGTGACAAGTGGTTTACTGTTTTATTCAGTGATGGTAAAAAATGGAACTTAGATGGCCCTGATTGGTGAAACATGTATTGGCATGTTCTCCGAATGGAACCAAGGAGTTTTTTCAACAGGCAGCAAGCAGGTAAGCCTGTTATGTTTTTTTTTTTTTTTTTTTTTTTTTTTTTTTTTGGGGGGGGGGGGGGGTGTATTCGGTTTCAACAATCTGATTGGTGAGATTTTGAGTGGCTCTAAATGGATATTTGAACGAGTTAATGCCTCAATGTACATATTACATACTACATAACCATGGCTTTCACAGAATTTTTTTTCAAATCTAAACTCTTCAACTTCAAGTCCTCGCATAAACCCAATTGACCATGTCTATGGCATTTTAATCCGTCATGTTTACAGCAATGGGAAGCAGTATGTCTCTCTTGAAGAATTCAAAGGGGCATAGAGAAATCATGATACTGTTTGCCACCAGAAAACCTACAAAAACTAATAATTTCGATATGCCGCATTTATTTGAACTAATTCGAAATCACGTCAGAATAATTTGTATCCAACAGTTTTGCAAAAATGATAAATGTAGTAATTTTTGCTATCGTGCATAAACTTTTGGGACAATTTGTTTAATTTTTTTTTAATTATATATTTTTTAAATATGTAATTTATTTTCTTCTGTTTTTGATATCATTTATTTAAATGAAGTTGAGAAATACACATATAAAAATGCTAATTATTTTAACTTTTTATTATTCATTAAAATGAACATTTTATGCTTGTGCTTAAACTTTTGAGACAGACTATACAGTGATTTTTTTCCAAATGAAGGACATTAAAAATTAATTTTCCTTTGTTGCATCTCACCCAGAAACAAGATTCACTTAATTAATTCTCAAGCTGTCGTAAATTACAGATTCATTACAGTTCAAATACTATATTGACAAACAATCTAAACCGTGTAAAGGTATTGAGGTGTTTCCTAGCTGAACTCAGTCACACGTCCTGTCTATGAATAAGTGTCTTATTATTAGATGGTGACATTCGGAAATGTATAACTGTAGTTGTCAAATTGCTTGACAAAAATACAATATTTTAAATGTAGACTACATTGAACAGTAATCAGCTTATGGATTTTCCAAGTTCCGCAGTAACTCCATACCCCGTAGATGAATATTTATGTAACATATCTTAGAAAGGCACTACCAAACATGGTGCGCACGGATTTTGAGGACTTTCAAGTACTTCGTAAGCGTCATAGACCTAATTATTCTGTTGAAATTTTTTCTTCAAAAGGGCCTTATCTTATGAGAAATATGGGGTTAAAGTTTAGAGTATATTTCAATTTCCAGTTCACTGCTAAATATACACTTTCACTGAATCGACATTATGCATTGAAATGTATTTATTTCAATAAATTGATTTATATTTTGTGTCACGCTATTCAAAATTGTAAGTAAAATTATTTATGTAAATGGTTCCTTTGAGATATTGTATCAAAACTAAGTGAAATGTGTGCAATTGGATAGTTTGACGAAAAAAAAAACCATTTACGTAAATTTTACTTGCAATTTTGAATAGCGTGACACAAACGATAAATCAATTTGTTGAAATAAATATATTTCAATAAATAATATATATTCAATGATAGTTAAATATTTCACAGTGAATTGGAAAAATAAAAGTATTGTTTAGATGTGTAAATATATTCTATCCAAGTCGAAAATAATTTAAATTGAATTTTAAAGCAAACCTTTTAAGGCCACATGAAGGCGTCACTTAAATTTTATATCTTAGCTTTTAAGAGTCATATTTTGAATTTAAGATAGATGTGTATGAAAAAGATCAGCGAATAAATTTTTATACATCTTTTAATGTTGAACATAACCTTTTCACATGCGATTATAAATAGAACAAAAGTAAAATGATGAAATAAATAATTCAAATATATATTTTTTAATTAGTAGCATAGCGTAACTTATTACTCGATATCATTATTTTTAAAATCCGTATTTAAATTTTCTAGAGCCATAAGATGAAGTACTGTATCATAAACTTTTAACCCGTTGACTGTTTTTGTATTAATTAGAAATACATCAATGTTTTCATTGAGAATATGGTAAGTAATGAAGCGACAACGATTTTGACCTAATTAAAACGAGTTATATTAGATATACACTTTACTATAGATGTATATTAGCCATATAGTGCTTATTACTATATATTGCCGCATAAATTGTATTGCCGCTACGAAAAATATTACCTAAGATTCATCAATTGCATAAAAAAATTTTTACACAATTTGGAATGATGATAGCACTATCTCACCTGTTTTAGTGTGTTCTTTCTCTAAATGCAAGAGATAATTCGAAACAAATTTTCGGAAATCGATTTGATGTTCAAAATTAATGAAACTTCTGGTTTGCGTGACAATGCACTTACGATTGCTTTCTCCAATAGTTTCCAACTCAATTGCCTGACGTGTATCAGTTGAAATACTGATTATATAATTAACGAAATTCTCCCCAATAATTGTAACACACATGTGATCCTATAGAAAACTGTTTGAAAATATGTTCAATTCATCAATACTCAATCAACTTTGGAATGATTATAAAGATAAAACATTATAATTAAGATTATTATTATGAAATTCGAAAACGAAAACTTATTAAAATTCATATAAAAAGCAGAAATAAGTTTAACAAAATTACTTGCAGGTGCAAACAAATAATATAAAATTATTTAAAATACATTAGAAATATCTTAAAAATACTTTAAAATCATTAAAAATCCAAGACGTTTTTACCCATCCCACGGCCGTCGTCAGCGGTAATTTAAATGTTGATATATTTCTTTGCGAATGTTCGAGAATCATCTAGAAGATATCATTGTCGTTTAAGGGTAGTACAGCAGATAGGATAACAGAAAAAAAATATTCAAATTTTTAACGAAAGCACCATTTTTTTGCAAACTTGAAGGATATCGTATAATAGTGCATCGTTAAAAGCTGTTAGAGACTAGCTAACCTGCCCGGCGATGCCAGGGTCAATCACAAAACTACCCGAAAGGGAAAAATCTCCGAAAATCACAATAAAAATTCGCTAAAAACTTTTTAAAACGCTGATTTAAATGAAACAAATTTCAAACGAACTTCATCGAAAAGAAAAAAAAATAACTATTTTGTGCTAGAGGATTCCTCTGGCACAAACGGGATTCCTCTTACTAATGTGGAAAAAACGTAGAAAATCACAAAACACACTATAAATTACATTACAAAATCATGAAAAATTCGAAAATTGCTATACGAAATCCGAATAAACTTTTTTCAAAAGAAAGCAGAATTTACTACTTTAGGTCAAAAATTGAATGTCAAAAAATCTCAGCGGATCGCGAAAGAACGTAAAAATAGAAATAAAAACCGCATTAAAAACGTAAAAAATTAAAAATTATGAAAATCAAAATTTCCTATATTTGGATGAAAGTTTCAAATCTAATTCTTTTGATGAATGTCAAGCTATGAAACGTGAAAAAACGCTAAAAAATCTCGATAACAAGCGTTTAAATAGAAACAATCGCAAAGGATGAAATTTATTATATTAGGTTAAAAGTTTCAAGCCGAATTATTCTTCCGTATCTCGCAAAATCACCGCGAACTCTAAAAGGAGTAAAAAAAAAAAAGCCTCTAAAAATTGTATAAAAATCGCTGCAGTTCAAAAATAGCAGAGAAGAAAGTTTATCATAATAAGCTGAAAGTTTGAAATGAAATTCGTATTTGGCTTAAAGTTTGAAACATAATTCCTTTTTAAAATGTCGAAACATCATTGTGAAAGCCGAAAATCGCATTAAAAACCGCAGAATATTAAAAAATCGCTTGGGTAAAAATTCACTATTAAGGGATAAAACATAAGAATCAACAAATTTACTATGTTAGTCTAAAAGTTTGAGCTCGAAGAATGGCTAAAAATCACATTGAAGATTGCATTAAAAATAGCTAAATATTTGAAAATCACTGCTGTAAAAATTTAATATTAAGAGGAAAACATTGTAATCGGAAATGCGTCATGAATAATAAAAATTGACACGTAACGCGAAAATCTCTAAAAATCACATCGAATATCGCCAAAAAAATTTTGTAAAATTCAAACAGCATAGAAGACAAAATGTACTATATTAGGCTAAAATTTAGAAACCGAAATTCTGTTACCAACGTTAAAACATTGCCGCGAAACTCGAAAAATTGCTAAAATTCACGAAAATTAAAAAATCGTGCAAGACAAAATTTACTACAGTAGATTAAAAATGTGATAACAAGTTCTTTTTCCTAATGTCAAAAAATCGCCGTGGTAGCAGAAAAAACGCTAAAAACAACATTGAATAATAATTTAAAAGTTGCTGAATATTCAAAAATAGCAGCGAGCAAAATTTATTATAATGGGTATTGTAATCTGAATTTTTTCATTAATAAGAAAAAAATAACTCAAAACTCTGTAATCGGAAATCGTTCAAAATTAACAAAAAACCCGACGTGGAAGTTAAAAAATCTCGATAAAACGCTAAAAAATCGCAGAAAATTCGTAAAAAATCAAAGATTGTTTATGGCAAAATTTACTATATCAATCTAAAAGTTTAAAACAAAATGTATTTTCCGAATGGGAAAAAATCGCCGTAGGACTTGAAAAAGCTTTTAAAAATTGCATTGAATGGAGTGAAAAAGAAATCTGAATTATTTTATAAATAATTTTTAAAAAATGTCGCAAAGCGCAATAAATCTCTAAAAATTGCTAAATATCCCATTAAAAATCGCTAAAATTAAACATTCGTAGAGGACAAAAATCTACAAAACTAAGATAAAATATTGAAACCGTATTTCTCTTACCAATGTCAAAAAATCGTCGCGGCATTCATACGATCGCTAAAAATTGCATTAAAAATCAAATTAAAAATGGCTAAATATTAAAAAATCGCATGGGTCAAAATTTACTATAATGGGGCAAAACTCTGTAATCGAAAATCTTTTATGAATGACCAAAAATCAACGCGAAACGTAAAAAAACTAGAAAAATCGCTAGAAAGTCATCGAAAATAGCAAAAATAGATGGAAAAAATTACTACATTTGGTTAAACGTTTGAAACCGAATTTCTTTTCCGAATGCAAAAAATCGCCGTGGGACTCGAAAAACCACTACAAGTCGCATTGAAAAATGCACTAAAAATCGCTAAATATTAAAATACCGCAGGAGTCAAAATTTACTGTAATTGGGTAAACCTTTGTAATCCGAAATCTTTCACAAATAAAAAAAAAATCGACACAAATCGTAAAAATATCGAAAATCTGCATAAAATTACATTAAAAAAAGACAAAATTCAAAAATCTTAGACGGTGCAATTTACTAAATTAGGCTAAAGGATTAAAACCAATTTCCTTTTTTCGAATGTCAAAAAATATCCGCGGAGAACGAAAAAATACAAAAAATCACATTGAAAAATGCATTAAAAATCGCTAAAGTTCAAAAATCTTAGATTGTGAAATTAACTACATTAGACTTAAAATATGAAACAAATTCCTTTTTCGAATGTCAAAAAATCACTGTAAAGATAGAAAAATGCAAAAAATCACTAAAAATCGCATTAAAAGTCGCTAAAATTCAAAAATCGTATACTGCGAAATTTACTACATTATGCTAAAAGTTTGAAACCAAATTATTTTTTCGAATGTCAAAAAATCACTGTGGAGATTTTAAAAAAAATTCAAAAAATCGCATTGAAAATTCGTTAAAAATCAAATCGCATTGAAAAATGTATTAAAAATCGCTAAATATTAAAATATTACAGAAGCCAAGATTTACCGTAATGGGTAAAACAGTGCAATGGAAAATCTTTCGTGAATGAAAAAAAGTTGATGCGGCGCTTAAAAAAACTTTAAAAAATCGCATTAAATATCGCTAAAAATCAAAATTGCAAATGAGCAAATTCACTCTATTAGGCTAAAAGTTTGAAACCAAATTTCACTTCCGAATGTCAAAAAATAGCCGTAAAACTCGAAAAAAGCTAAAATTCGCATTGAAAAAAGCATTAAAAATCTCTAAATATTAAAAAATCGCAGAGTTCAAAATTTACTCTAATGGGGTAAGACATTGTAATCGGAAATATTTCATGCATGACAAAAAATCGACGCTCGTCGCAAATAAACTCTAAAAATCGCTAATAATCGCATTGAAAATTGCTAAAATTCAAAAATCGTAGATGGTGAAATTTACTATGTTAAGGTAAAAGTTTGGAAACAAATTTCTTTTTCTAATGTAAAAAAATCTCTCTGGGGATTTTAAAAAAATGCTTAAAATTACATTGAAATAGGCATTAAAAATCGAACTGAAAAATGTATTAAAAGTCGATAAATATTAAAATATCGCAGAAGTCAAGATGCGGGTATAACATTGTGATAGGAAATCTTTTGTGATTGATAAAAAAATCGACGCGGCACGTAAAAAAAAATTGAAAAAACGCTTTAAAAATCAGTAAAATTAAAATTGTTAATGACGAAATTTGCTATATCAGGCTGACAGTTTGAAACAAGATTTTATTTCCGGATGTCAAAAAATCTCCGTGGAACTCGGAAGAACGCTAAAAATCGTATTGAAAAATGCATTGAAACTCGGTAAATATTAAAAAACACAGGAGCTAAAATTTACTTTAATGGGAGGAAAGGCTGTAATCACAAACATTTCATGAATCACAAAAAATCGACGCTTAAAGCATAAAATCTGGAAAAATCACCACAATCGCATTAAAAATCACTGAAATTCTAAAATTGTAGCAGACAATAGTTAGTACTGTTGTCAGAAAATAACTGCAATATGCGAAAAAAAAAAAAACACTAAAATTCGCATTTAAAAATTCGTTAAAAAAAATGCTGTACGAATTCCGAATGCTTTATTGAAAAGAGGACAGAATTTACTATATTGGGTTAAAAGAATGAATGCGTATACCTTTGACTAATGTGGATAAATCGCCTCGAAACATAAAACGACGATGAAAATCACATAACAATTAAATTTTAAAAAATCTTATTAAAAAATTGGGCTACGAGGTGCTAGACTACATACACAAAGATACCTTCTTCCCTATTTTTGTAGCTTAACGTGCAATGGTCTCTACAGAACACTGTCAACACACACACTCACACACTTCTTTCCTTATTATTATAGATTATACTGATAAACAAGATATTTTCTTTTAACCTTTTAACAGATTTATATAACCATGCCATTTTGGAATTTAGGAAATATTCACAAAAAGGTTTATTTGGTTTCCATTTCTGAGATATCTGTGTTTAAATATATCTCGTTATTTTATTTTATTTCCTTTTAATGTAGTTTTGTTTCTACAGTCTAATGACCCTGAAAGTGAACAAGTATCTGCTACTTATAATCCCTCTAGGCGCCAATAAAATGTGTTTCGTCCATGTGAAAAATGCAGCACAGCAGTGCCACCTGTTGGGGTCTTTACACAAAAACATAATTAGCAACAATTCATATGAAAGATTATTTTAACTTTGTATACTTTTTACAGGGGAAGGAGAAAACAGAAATAGATATTGATAGATAGAATAATACCATTCGTACACATTTCTTTAAATAAAAATCAACGACTTTTAAGAACATTCAAGGACCAAAAAAAATATATATATATTTAAGGACTTACAAATTGAATAAACTAATAAATTATAATATGCATTTTTAATAAAGGGTTTTATTTTTGTAAATGCAAGTTTTAAACATTCAAATGGTCGGGAAGGGGAGGGAGACTGAGTGCACCGTGCGGTAGTAGAAATTTAGAAAATTTTAAAATAACAAATACAGCAAACGAAAAAACTTGTTGGATGTGCCAATCCCAAAACTTTCTTCGGCCTCATACAAGTTAATATTACAAAATTCACTATCAGAGTGCCATCATTAAATGGCCATCAATGCCCATCATGAGGATTCTAACGATATGAAATTCTCAGCATTAGTTCATGAGATATGACTATCGCTAAAATAGTGTGAATCCTGCAAAATACAGCATAGCAGCGCCACCTTTTGGTGATTTACACTAAAACCCAATCAACAACAACTTGTGTCATCGTCTGACTGAATCTGAACTTTGATGAAAATCCGAGCATTATTTTTTGAGATAGAGCTATTGAGAAAATCTGTAAAAATGCGCAGAGCAGTGACATATATTGTACTATTGACACCAAAATCTTATCAGGGACATCTTGTGTCAACATCTAACTGAATCTGAAGTTTGATGAAAATTCGTGGATTTGTTCTTGGGACAGAGCTATTGCAGAAATTATAAAAAATTCAGCTTAGCAGCGTCACCTGGTTGACGATTTACACCAAAACATAATGAGCTCCTATATTTATCAAGGTGCACCTGAATCTGAAGTTTGATGGTTTTCATTCAAGGACGTTGTGCATAATTTCTTAGGGAACTAGGGGATCTCCGCCCCCAGTTTGCTACGCTCTCCAACCCTCTGCGTATTCGCTTCGCGATTCCATTCGGTATCGGGAAACAATCCCTATTTTCTAGCCAACCCCACACGTAATTGTATCGTGTTTCCATTCAGGATCGCTTCGCGATCCCTTATTTTCTATGCATTTAATTTTTAGATTCCACTTGTTAAAAACGCTCTCGTCACTAATTTGTAGTTACAGTAAATAATCTTATCGTATAAATCTCCTCTTCTCAAGAATTTTCAATTCGCCTGCCTTTTCTCCGGCACATTATATCTGTAAAATTATACATTAAGCGTTACACATATTTTAAATAGTTAGTGTTTGTGATTAAAAATAATGTAAATAGTTCAATTAAGCTCTATTCATAAGCTAATATTAGTTTTTGTTGCATTGAAATATCTCAATTTGTTGATTTTCTGCAAGCAAGTAAACCCTATTGCATTACAATGGGAGTCTATAGAAATTAGACGAAATACTGAAATAGCACCAAGTTGGCGACAAACTTCGCGATGTTTGATGACAGAGCCGGGTACCCCCCTCCCCTTGTAGTGTCAGAAACTTCTGCCAAATCAGATGCGTTTCGCGGTATCTACGCAGATTTTCATTGGTCCATTTCCAAAGCGTTACTTTTTTTTATCTCTCTATTCTAAAAAAAAGTAACTACCGCTGTCACCGCCGCCGCCGCCGCCGGTTTTGATTTTTTTGTGACCGGAGGCCTTTCTTCGTTAATATTAACAAAAATAATGCATACAAAAATATGAAAATCGGTGGTTTTATTCAGAAATGTTTGATAAACACGCTGATGCAGACAGTTTTCAAATCGAAGAATTAGTTTAAGAGAAATTTAATGCTAAAGTTGGACAAAATCGTTCCACTAAAAAAGTTTTATAGCAGCAAAAACTATACATAGCAGTGTAATCATTTTTAGACCATTTTATGCGTTAGAATTTGCCGGAGTGCAGATTGCATTAATTTTTTTATTTTGACTCATTTTTTCAGGTTTTATTTCTATTTTAAATTCAAATTTTCAGCATTTCTAGAGATATTTTTTACAGATCTCAGAAAATTGTACTAATTTAAACTGTTGCCAACTGTATAAAAAGCGCAAGCAATAATGTTTGCTTCAAATTAAAAATTTATTTACACGTGACTATTATAAACAGGAAAAAAACTTTCAAATTAGAATTAAATAATTACGTATAAAAAGCAAGAAATTATTAAAAATTACGTCATAAAAAGTATACACGTGAATTTTAAAAGAGAAAGGATATTGTAAAATAATAAATTCATTAACATGCGTTAGAAGTCTTAGGAAAAATTACGTCATATTTACGTCACATTATAGTTATTACATAAAATGAACACAAAATAATATTGCAAAAAAGTTTAAATTTAGAAATTGCGCTAGACATTTATTTGATATTTTGAGAATTAATTTAAAATGTCTCATTTAAAAGAACTTTCTTTTCGCTTTGTTAAAAAATACCAGGAGACAAAGACTCTCTTTACTTAATTCCTTTTATATTAGCTTATTTTTAAATGTTGTTACACGTGTCTACATCATCAAGTTATTTTTATTTCGGCGTTTTATTTGTGTTTTTATTAATGTTGTACGAATTTATTTGTTCTTTCGTTATTTAAAATAAAAATTATATCAATTTGTATAATTTGGCGAGTGGTTTGGCGATTTATATAATTTGGCGAAATTGGTCGACAGGATAATCAAGTAGTACCGCAGCGGATTTGGCGTTAAAATTCCCCAATCAAAGAGAAATGAATAGAAATTCGTTTATAGGGAGATCGCCACTGTTTTTTAAATTATAATTCAATCTTTCGAAATCTTTTTAAAGCCGATCAAATTAGCGTGCATTTAGAGTCTGCGGTGTCTGGACGGGGGTTGGCGAGCGTAGCTCGTAGGGGGCCGAGCCCCCTAGTATATAAAAGGATAACAAAGATATAAATTACAAGTGTATAGTTCAAAGTATTGTAAATAATTTTGAAATCTAAATTGTCGCATGTTATTGTAGCTTCATTTACTGCACTTTCACATTGACTTTTCCTCAGATAATATGGGAACAATTAGCAACAAGCATTGTGAACTATTTTACTAACAAATGTCTGCTTATGGAGCCTCGTCATCGATCGCAATGGACGCAGTAATGCTTGACACTGACTGTTCGTTCATCAAGAGAGAAGATATTGAACATAAATTTAACGAAAAAAAGTCAATAATGCACTCAATGTAATACACTTAAATTGTGTTCAGCTGCGTAAAATGTGTTGAAAATATGTGGAAAATGTGTATAAACATTGTACAAAAATTTACATTGCTGGCAAATTTAACATTAATGTATTATTATTATGCATTATTGTGCGATCTTCTAAATTGTGATATATCGCAATGACCTATAAATCCATATCTTTCGCTTAAAAAAAAATAAGAACCAAGTAAAAATTTCTACTAACACTTTTATTTACTCAAGAGTGTATATGATTGATATGATTGGAATATTAGCTTTAATTGTAAGAAAAAAAGTCAATTTTTGTTACTCAGTTTTATTTAAATAGATTCTCTTATAACGGCTTCCTAGCAATTATTTGTTCGAAAGATAATATTGGAAAAATATATAATGTGAACTTTAAAAAGTCCGCAGTTTCACTTAAAAGTCGACTAAAGCAATGAAAAATATGTTACAAGTTTAAAATATACATTTTATTTAAAAACTCTTTAGTACTTTCAAGCTTTCCAAGCTCATCATCGGAGATTATTTTAATAACTAATATTTTAGTGTTACAAGCTTTAATCGCCTTTTAAGTAAAACTGTGGACTTTTTAAGGTTCAAATTATATATTTTATGTTGAACCAAGGTGAAATATTGCGTTTCATCTTTTGATTTTATTTGATAATATTGGATTTATAAAAATCGAAGTGCTGTATGGTTAAACACTGTTTATGTTTATTTAGCAATTTGTAAAGCAATAAATAAAAAGGTTTACTGTATTGTCTGAATTTTAAAAAAAATCGCAAATTTAGTATTATTTCTTTTGCATTTCATTATGTAAACATTTTTATTCTAAGAGAATCAAAATAAAATATTTACAATAAACAAAAAATTACTATAATTCTGGCTCAGCATGACTACCATGCACTACATTTCTGATTAACAATATACTGAACGGTATAACATCCTTAATTGTAAATAAAGTTGATACAATTTTTATGATATGCACTTGAACATACGCTAAAAGTTGAGAGTATGATTTGAAAATAAAATTGAAAGTTATAAATTAGTTTTTATCGATCCATTTAGACATAAGTTTTTAACCCGTTCGGCCTTACATTGCTCTAAATTATTCGTTTTTAAGAATTTTAAGTTTAAAACCCAGTGTACTACTAATAGTATATTGGAGATTAGCAATTTAATCTCATTTGTGATCACACACGACAGCACATGCCTCAGTAAGCAGTAAAATGGAGGCTTCTACCAGTTTACGGGCAAAACGTAAGCACACATTTTTAACCTTCTAAATAAAAATACTAATAATAATTTAGTGACATTTTGTTAATTATATGTTATTAATTAAAGCCTTTTCTACCTAAATTAGTCATCCAACTTAGAAAATAATGATAAATCACGTTATAACTAAGAATAAAACATTTGTTCTAGTATTAGGACATGAGGCCTTAGGACAAACAAAGTGTGTGTAAAAAGTACCCGGAATTGCTATATAAAACACACACAAAATATTTTTTTCATCAAAATTTATTTTGCCATCTTCAAATTAGACCCTACTGAGTTCAAAACATACAATATGTGCCAGCGCAGGTCCCACTCTTTCATACTTTTTAGATAGCTAAATTGGGGTATTTCCTTTATCTCCTTCTGCAAATTTTCTCTTATGGCCTCAATTGACTCAAAACATTTTTCTGGAATGGATAATTTTAGCTTCATGAACAAAAAAATGTCACACGAGGCCATACCAGGCGTGTTAGGTCCTTAGTTTATGACATTAGTTGCGTTTTTGGCCAAAACTCTTGCAGAACAATAAGAAAAAATTGAGCTCTTTCGAAATCACTCGTGTGGCGATGGGTTTCAAGAGCAAAATATTGGTCATATTTTTATGAACGGCACGGACTCAAAAGATATGTGAGATATCTTGAGCCAACTCTCTTTAATACTATGTTTTTCAAGCACCACACTGAAAAAAAAGACTAAAATGCAGAAAATTTTCCGTTATTCTTGAATTTGCGGGGGAAATTTTCTTTTAAAGTACGGAAATAGTACTGGCGTCTCAATTGCCAGTGCAATTTGCAGTAACAATATTTTAGTCCGTTTTTTTTTTTCAGTGCAGCGTCTTGACTTTATTACTGCCGGCTTTATGCGCAGAAATAGGATGACAAACTGCCCATTAAAAATTGATGCCGAATTTAAAAAAAATATGGACTCGGTAATTGTGACACTTGTACCAACAAATATGGTAAAATCTTTGTTGTAAAGTGGTATGACAATAAAGTTGTGACACTAGCATCTACATTTCTTTTAGATAATGCGAAGGATATTGTTAAAAGATGGAGCAAACAGATTCCACTTATACTGATGTATATAGGTCAGACGTGGTGAAGTTCTACATTAAAAGAATGGGGGAGTAGTCAAACATGGTTTCTTACAGTCATTGTATCGAACTGCCATAAAGTGTAAAAAATGGACACTTCGAATAATATCTCATTATTTTAGTATGACCATTATTAATTCTTGGTTAGAGTATAAAAATGATGCAAAATGCTTGGAAGTTCCTTTGCAAGATCAAATGGATTTATTGGATTTCCCATTTGAAATAGCAGATGCTCTATCAGTCAAAGACCAGTCGCTAATCCGTATCAAACGTGGAAGGCCGTCATCAAGAAGCTCTGTTTTACCAAAGAACAAAATGAATACTGCTTTCTAAAGATATTAGATTTAATGGAACGAACCATATGACTTAAAGGAATGAAAAGCAACAGAGATGCAAAATGGAAGGTTGTACATACATAGCTGCCAACCTCAAACTAATCTTCCGTAATACTTGAGTTAATTTGGCCCTGGTTTAATACGTTTCAAACCAGAATTTTTTTTAAGAAATGAAAATAAATATGTTTCACGTAGAAACCTGGAATTAAATAAATAAGCATTCATGAAATAAACTTTCTGGTTCGAAATGTGGTTAACCTGGGTTAAATTAATCCAGACATTACGGAAGATTAGCGGAAGGTTGACAGCTATGTACATATAAAAGTACATGTTTTTGTGAAAAATAATAAGTATTTCTATGTTTTCACGGACAGAGAAATTATTTTAAAGGACCTCATATGATATAAACTCATTTTATTCATTCTCATGCCCTTTATATCTTACATAATTTTAAATGTGCACAGAAAATATAATTGCTCATTTTGAGTAATTTAAGCCATGTTGTCCTATAATTAGAGAACACTTTTTAATTAGTTTACTAATTATCGAAATGATATAATACTTCTTATTATAGTTATTTCTGTCTATTCAAGCTTATTTAACCTAAAATTTATTTTTTATCTCTTTCCAAATTAAATCATGGTCGAAGGAGTTAAAGCTGTTATTTTTCATGTAACTTTCACTGATATTAGAGAACATAGCAATGTAGGCTTTAAACTCATACAAGTTATTATTAAAACCTTCAGAGAACGGAAATGCAAGCTCTGCATAATATGGATGAGATCGCAAAATGATTTTTTGATTGTTTAATTAAGAATGTTGATTATTTTAAAAATGAAATTAGAATCTTTTTCTATTTCATATATAATATAAAAAATGACAATCTTTAAGTATTCATTATTTCTTTTAAATGGATATTTTTGGATATTTCTGATTTTTTTTTTTTTTTTTTTTTTTTTTTTTTTTTTACATTCTAGAAGTTTCTAAAACATATAGTTTTTGCATTCTAGATTTTAATAAATTTTAAAACAATGAAATGCTGGATGAAAAAAAAATAATTGTGGAATTTTACTTAGGCTGAACCACAGCAAAACACAGCAAAACCTATCAATAAAAATCCATAGTATTTTTGTAGTTGCATGAATAGGTCCCATATAGCTATTGACACGTTTGATTAATATTCTTTAATAAAAATCCAAGTGAACGAAAATATACGTTTGCGCGTAGGATAATTTCTTGATGTTTTTCTTTCTTTCTTTTTTTTTTTTAGTATTTTAGGAGTGAATTTTTGTCAAGACTGGGGTGCAAATCATATTTTACGGTGTTAAAATCAACATGGAAAATATTATAAAAATAAATGTAATAGATGTACATTATTTTAACTAAAAATATCTGCATATATATTTTTTAAATATATAAAATATATGGTGTTTTGCATCTAGTTTTGTGGTGAATAAAGTATGATTAGAATGTTTATAAACTTTCTACTAAAAGTATAAGTAGTATTTTGCTCATACTAACAGGCCCTGATTATCAAATAGGCACAAAAAGCATGTGCTTCCCTTAGAAAATTAGAAGGTACACGAAATTGAGAAAACAGAAGCCCCAAATTTTATATCGAATTAATTCCATCACAAAATTCTATCTAATTTATTTTCAAATTATTAACTTATTTGCACACACACACACACACATATATATATATATATATATTTTTTTTTTAAGTGTTTTATAAAAATACCTTTCATTACAAATTAATTTTTCGTTAGTAGGTCAGTTTCAACCACATGATCACAATTCTCTAGTCTGTTCATTATTTTAGATGCATTGTTTATTTTACATATTGAATTTAAATATAATTGAATTTAGCTTGCATACACAACGTATAATATTAATATTTTATGTTGTGCATGCATTCTGAATTCAAACTTTTTATCCAAATAACATTTTTACGCTAATACCATGCAAAATCATTTTTGCACTGATTGTATGTATCCTATTTTTTTTGTAAGTAGAACATAAAAAAAAAAATTATTTAATGTGAATTCAGCTGAGCCAGTGAATAATATTTGCAGCATTGGTGAGTTTTCGGGATGTCGAATAGAAAACTCTTCTCGAATGAAAGGGACCCCCGAAATGAAACTGTGCTTCTCCATAACTTCAGAGGTTAATCGGTCCCTGCATACTAACATGATTTTGAGTGTCATTTGTTTCTCATGTTTTATGATGTATTTTGGTCTATTATCTACACGGTATTAAAATATGCAATCATAAAATAAGAAATATATATACCAAAAACTTCTCTGAAAAATTGTCTAACTAACAGTGCAAATTCCATTGAAATCCATTATCCAATTAATCCATAACCATATTACACATAAATCTCGTAATACGGTGATATCACAATCTTGGTTTATTAACAGCCTTCTATTTATCACGAAAAATGTAAAGCAACTGATAAATCATTTTTAAATAGATTAAAAGAAAATTGTTAAAAATTTATAGCACCAATTGAATTGTTAAATTGTATCAATCAACCTACCAAACAAAGCACAACCAATAAAACATAAACACAAAGCGCACAATCACGTGATCAAATCGCCCACATAATTTTTTTGAGCCGCCCGCGTCAAGTTTGTGTGCGGTTGGTTAATTGATTTTAAATACTGAACGGGCTAAAGTAGATGAAGTAGGTCACGTGATGTTTCTCCCGAATATTTTGGATTTTATCTGAGTGAACATAGGCATGTATTTCTGTTACAAAAACCATGTTTTGGAAGGATAAAGAAATATAGTCGTTGGTTTTACTTGTTTTGAACCATAAAACTAATGAAATAATTGAATTACTTTAAAATTCCTTTCTTCGATATGACCTACTCCATGGCAAAAACTTCTGAGCGCGCGCGCGGCGTTTTCTGCACTTCTGAACAGGCCCAAAGTTTCAGGACTGATAGTTTCAAGAGCAGGGGTGCGCGCGCAAATCCGTTCCACCGACAGTTTGAGGCAGAAGGTGCTCCCAGCTAACGGAGCGTGAGAGCGTCACTTGCCTCCGAGACGTTAGAGTGAGTAGATCGCTTGTAGAGTCAGTGCCTGTCATTGAGCTCCTTCAAAACCTGGCTGAGTCACTTGCAAGACAATCCCATATATTTTTTTAATTAATTTGTTACTGGTGATGAGACTTCGGTCTAACCAGTACGTTCCTAAAACGAAATCTCGAAGTGCGGAGTGGCACAACCCCTTGGATTGTTTACCACGATAATGCGCCCTCTCATATGCCGCCGACGTTTTGGCCTGTGTCAATACTGTTGCAAGCCACCTAAAGCAACAACTTCGCTATCAGTGACTTTTTTTTTTCGGTTGCCCCGGATCAAGAAAGACCTGAAAGGGGAGCGATTCGACACTATTCTAGTGATCCAGGCACCGTCGACGAGGTTCCATAATAGCCTTCCACGCGAAGATTTCCAGCGAACCTATGAACAATGGAAAAAAACGCTGGAAGCGGTGTGTTGATGCTCTAGGGTCATATTTCGAAGAATATTAGGTCGATGTAAAAAAAAATATATATATATATATATATAAGTTTTGTGTTCTCAAACAAGTCTTGAAACTTTATAAACACACACTTTACGTCGAATTAACAGAGTTCTCACCATATCCAGAATCATCAGTGTTTGATACTATAATAAGAGGAGCAGAAAGTCTGAAATTTTAAGCAGCTTGGAAATGACGCTGCGGAAAAAGTCAAAAACATTTATAAAAAAAAAGTAAAAGTACATTTTCAGTGACCATTGCCACATCCACCACTCCAGTGAGAGCTGGTTGCAGTTTTCCGGATTGACTAAGATAGATTATTTACACATTTAAAAATCAAGTTATATATGATGATAAACAAAAGCAAAATGCTTTCCCTTCCTTTTTTTAATAACACATAGAAATAAAGTTTCCTTTTAGATGCTATGTGAAAATTACTTCTAACTTGACGTTTTAAATATATCGTCTTAAATTTGACTTAATTTTCTCCATGAAATAATTTTCACCTGTAATAACTAAATTATAAAGTTTTCTTTTTCTATATACTACTGAAATTAAATGTTGCAGTTAAAATGTGGTTTAGAAATACTATATGAAAATTGTTTTTAATATGACATCTTATCGATTAAATATGTGTAAATTGGGCGTAATTATCACCATTTAAAGCTTTCCGACGTAACAGCTTAATTATTTTAAAGTTATCTTATTTTTTAAATTTCACGAGTAATTATATTTTTTCAATTGAAAAGTTTTTCTAAATATTATTATTTTGGGTTTAACTTACTTGACAACAGTAGGTAAGAGCTGTCTAATTTAATCTATCAATTAAACTATTCAGATAACGAAAAATACTTTTATGCTGTTAATGGAAATACGAAATTTGTTCAAATTTTAATATGCTTATATACGAGCATACAGGATAATAGTAGCCATTATCCCCACTCAATTTTTACCTTTGTCGTTTCTTAAGGGTGTCCGCAGCTAAAAATACTAAAAAATGCAATTTTTTTTTTGCTATTATTGGCTTAAACAAATACTGAGTTTTTTGCGTTAAATACTGCAAACCACACGCTTTTATCTTCTTTAGATCCAAAGATATAACACCTTTTTCCATGAGAAGCGATGCATTAGCCGCCCTCTGACAAGAATTTTAACCCATTTATCTCTGAATGAAGTTTTTCACGATTTGTCAAATTGAAAAGAATATATCTGAAGTTCCGTGCAAGATATATATATGAAATTTTCAGCAGAGATTTTATGCTATATTTCCAAAAAAAATGTCCTCAGGATTTTTAATTTTGAGTGAAAATATTGTAATTAATGCAAAACTCGCTCATAAAAAAAGGTAATTTTTTTACTTAATTTTTTTAATAAAATTAATAATCAATATTTTAAGAAATCTTGATGACAAATTAAAATGACACATTTTCTGTACCCAAAAGTGTAAAAATTTTGTAAATTGAGTATTTACTTCCAGAGTTATATCAAAAATTAAATTTTTAAATTTTTAAAATTTAATTTTTTTTAAATATTTAATTTTCTTCAGATTTTTTTTTTACGTGAAATATTTTTATTATATTAAAACATATTTCAGAAAAAATTTTTATAACAAAATCTCTATAAATAAAAAATAGAATTTCTAGCCCCGTATACCCTTAAGTATAATTCGCCCTTCAAATATCAGGGGATAATGATGCATATTGTCTTTTTTCTACAGTCATGCATATCATTTATGATAATGTTGCGGTTATATATTTAATCTGTACATTTATCTTTATGTTGCTTAATGTTCATCATCTGTATTTATGTTAAATTATTCTTTATATATTTCTCTGAAATATAGTACGAAACTAAAACATTTTAAAATAAAATTTTATTAATTTCCTAATATTTGAATTTTATAAGTAATATACTGTCTTCAAATATTGTCGAATAAACTTTCATATTTTTAAAGATAATCTAGTTCTTTTTTTTAATTATTATTTGCAGAAAGATGATTAAAGCCTTCAATTTAGTCAAGTGGAACAAAAAAAAAATAAATATTTTAAAATATTTAAAAATATATATATATTTTTACAGATGTTTCAAAATTTGTTCCAATCGCCCGAAAATATATAATATTATTTGCAAGTCAAATATTTAAATTCACTCTTTTATTTCCACGTAAATTCCCGAACATCTTTAATTATTCTTGAACAGCTTGGGAGTAGTAGGCGCAATCACTGAATATTAGCCGCCGATTTACATAATGGTCCTTTAGCGAGAAATGATAGATTATGTTTAATGATGAAATTTGCATGTCGTTTATTTTAAATAAAAGGTAGGTTGTGATTGATTTTAAAAAATCCTATATATTATGTGTCTCAAAGATGAAGATAATGCTAATAACGTTGAATGTGGTAGACATATTTTATGAATTCTGTTTAATGATGAGGTTTGATGTATGCCTTTAAAAATAATGTCGTGCCCATAAGAAAATAATTTTAAATTAAATTGAAGATTGAAATGTATTATTGGCGTTTCATTAACATAACCGATTTAGGCACTAGATAATCAATTTTAATAAAACTTATTTATTCCTCGCAATTTTATATAAATATTGAAAATGTATTAAAATATTTCGAAATAAAAAAAGGTTTATGGATGGTAAATACTGTAATATATTTTACTTAGAAGTTTTGTGTTGAACTGCTATTGGCATCTATTGACTGTATCTGCTATTGGCATTCCTCAACATATATATTGTTCTCAAAGAAAAAAAATATATTTAATTATTGATATTAATAGTTATTATTATTGAGTTTATGAAAACCTTTACCGTAAAAATTTATCATAAACAATTGTAATAAGAAAAAGTAGCTCTTGGATATAAGCCCTCTTAAGCTCTTGAAATTTTATTACAAAGACGACATATTTGTTTACGCATATTTATCTGATCACATTTTTTTAATTACAACAAATTAAACCTTGTCAGAGTATTTACTGTTATTCCAATCATTAGTTAATAGAATTATCTACTTATATTCACCAAATATTTCAGCAAGTATATATTGAGCGACTCGAAATTAACAACATAATTGTGTCAATATATTTAACTAGGGGGCGCTGCCCCCTACGAGCTACGCTCGTCAACCCCCGTTCAGACACCGCAGACTCTAAAACCACGCTAATTTGATCGGCTTAAAAAATATTTCGGAAGATTGAATTATAAGTTTAAAAACAGTGGCGATCTCCCTATAAACGGGTTTCTATTCATTTCTCTTTGATTGGGGAATTTTAAAGCCAAATCAGCGGCTGTTAAATGATACAATGGCTGTTTCCGTCTTTGAATAAATAAAATCATTTGACATTTCAAAATAAGCTAATATAAAATGAATTAAATAAACAGCGTCTTTGCCTCCCGGTATTTTTTAGCAAAGCGAAAAGAAAGTTTTTTTTAAAATGACATTTTAAATGTATCGTTTTTAATCTGACGTAATTTTCACTAAACTTTTCTTTCTCCTTTTACTATTCACGTGACAATAATTTTGTTAGAAATGAAATATTATTTGCGCTATCCTAATAAAAATAGTTGAAAATATCATCTTAAAATATTACATAAATGTCTCGCGCAATTTTTAAATTTAAACTGTTTTGCAATATTATTTTTTGTTCATTTTACGTAATGTGTAATGTGACGTAATTTCTCCTATTTAAGACTTCGAACGCATGTTAATGAATTTATTATTTTACAACATTCTTTCACTTTTAAAATTCACGTGTAATATGGTTTTTATGATAATTTTCAATGAGTTCCTGCTTTTTATATTTTCTTGTTTATAATAGTCACGTGTAAAATAAATTTTTTATTTGAAGCAAATATGCGCTGTTTATACAGATGGCAACAGTTTAAATTAATACCAATTTCTAAAATGTGTAAAAAAATATATCTCGAAATGCTGAAAATTTGAATTTAAAATTGAAATAAAACCTCAAAAATGAGTCAAATTAATAAACTGAGTGAAGTCTGCACACCGGGAAAGTCTGACGCATAAAATGATCTAAAAATGATTAAATTCCGATGTACAGTTTTTGCTCCTATAAAACTTTTTTAATTGAACGATTTTGTCCAACTTCAGCATTAAATATCTCTTTAAATATTTCTTCGATTTGAAAACTATCTGCATCAGCGTGTTTATCAAACATTTCTCTATAATTCCACTGATTTTCATATTTTTGTATGCAATATTTTGCTTAATATTAGCGAAGAAAGACCTCTGGTCACAAAAAATTCAAAACCGGCGGCGGCGGCGGCGGTGACAGTGGTAGTTACTTTTTTTTTAGAATAGAGAGATACAAATTTAATTATATTTTACTGCAAGTATAATACGTCATAATGTAATACTAGAGCATAATATGGAAATTAAATTAACCTTTTTTTCTTTTTGCAAACCATAACAGTACAATACAAAGCAATTTTATTGGATTTGACACAAACAAGTGTGTAAACATTTACTACTACAATTATACAAATATTTAATTATATATAAACATTTATCTACAGTCACAAGTGTTTGAAAAAAAAATATTTTATTGAAAATCAACAAATTTTACATCTGTATAGATTAAGTGTTTATCACTAAAAACCGCCGGCGAGTTAGTTAATATATTAGTTCAGTGGTCTGTCGATCGGTGTTTTCTGAAATAGCCAATGCAGCACACATTATTCCATCACCGTATGAGTATATCAAATATTTCATATTCTACTGTTGTATAACTGATAGCCTTTTATTGTATCGTTGTCTGCGTAACTTACAATGTATTTGCTATCCGTTTTCGAAAGTACTGTACTGCATAAAAATCGTAACTTTAAAAGTCACTAGATGGAACCCGTCAAAACTTGACGGTAAAGTTCAAGGCTGCTTTAAAATGTTAAAAAATTTTATAGAATAATTCTTAGCAAAAATTCAAATAAATAGGAATTATTTTAAATAGGAACATAAAAATTTAATTTTTCTGCTTGTCAAAATCATCATCTATATGATAGGTGGAAAAGAACATAGTGTATTATGAATGCAGTTTGTATGCACCAAAGTCAGATAGCAACAATTGTATGCGACTTTTCAGCATCGTGTTGGTCAATTTGTTATGCGATAATACATTTTCTATATATGTTATATATTTCAAAAATGCAATTTATCTGCTGTATATCTGTTGTACTTCCTTAAAAAGCGCCTATCCATCAACTGACACAACACTGATATATCGTACAAATCTGCCGCTATCTGACATTAGTGCATACAAAATACATTCGTATGTACTTCTCTCTTTTCTACTTATCAATTTTTAAGTTGATTCTGTTATAGCGTATATAAGTGCATTTTGCGTAAAAACAATGTCATATAATAACAATCATGTACAACTCATTCATATTGTGTCGGTTAATGGAAAAGTACTCTAAGGATTCTGTTTGTTATAAAGTACACTGTAGCTGCTGCTTTGAGAAAGATAAGATATTTGTTTAATTTATTTATTGCAATTTGTTGAGGTACCAATTTTGATCACTCATTATTTAATTCATTACATTTATTAAAAGAGTTCTAAGCTTATTCAAGTACTGAAAATCATTACTTGCACAATTGTTTACAGCATTACTTATTTTAATGCTTAATACAGCTGTATTGAATACTCGGCCAATTTGCTGAGTACTCCTTGGCAGTGTTGAATTAGGACACTTTTCTCTGAGGGGGGGGGGGGGGGTTGCATTTTTTACCATTGAAAACACAATATCTCAAATCTTGCAGAGGGATACATCTCCCCCCCCCACCACCGACCGCCACCTGAATTCAACACTGCTCCTCAGTATTCAGGAAATTTTGATCGAGTAGTATTAAAAATTTAATTTTTTAAGAAATTTGAGGAAATTTTGATATTTATAACTATTCTGTAAAGTTATTCACACTCAGTATATAAAAATATACCAACAAAATATAGAAAAACCTCATGTAAAACTAACAGTGTCAACTTTAGAAAAAGAGGGACCATCGAGAGGGAACTTTTAAATGGGCACTTATTTTTAAAAAAATATCCTTCTCGAAAAGGACACTGCTGCAGCTTATTCCAAAAATATATTTTGTAAGGGTACAGTACTTACAGTAACCTGTTATAAATGACTGATTTATGCATTTTGCTATATTTTTCCATAACGAATTTACAAATGTTGCAATATTTTCCTGCTAGCACTCAACAAATTTCTGAACTTTTCCCACAACCAATCGATGCATTTTGAGATTTTTTTCCGGCAACAAAATAAAGATTTTTTGATATTTTTCTTCTAATCAGTGAATTTTACTATTTTTTTTCTTTAATTGGTAAACACTATGATTTTTTGTCTGCAACCGAATGGTATTTTGTGATTTTTTTTCTTTTTTTTTTTTTGGGGGGGGGGGGGTCGGGGTTTCTACCGATCGGCCAATTTTATTATTTTTCTCCTTAATTGACAAAAATCACTGATTTGTTTTCTTCAACGATCGGTGAATGTCGCTTTTTTTTCTGCAGTCGACAGACAAATTTTAAGATATTATTTTTCATGACTGATTGAAAAATATCACTATTTTTTTCTCAATAAGTGCTCCACAACATTTTTTCTTTTACATGTGATAATTAGGTGAATTTCACGGCCTTTTCCAGAAACTGACTAACAAATTTCTAATTGTTTTTACATGTGACCGATTGAAACTTTAAAGGGTACGTCAAAAAGGGCAGTAAGGACCCTGATTAAGTAAAATATTTAAAAAGGCCCGCAGACTGCATAAATTATTTAAAAAGTGCCACCGGATACTGTAGTCAGCCAAATTGGCCTACAGTCAAAAACAATTAAAATTAATTTAGTTTTATATTTACTATTTATACAAATAAAAGTCACGATTTTGGGTAAAGAAACAGTTTGTAGAAATAGAAAATACAATATTATCTTTTTTATATAAATAAATTTGTTATATTTCAATTTATGGTGTAAAAACTTCAATCTTTCTACATTTTCTGGATATAGGGCATTACTTTTATTATTGTAAATTTGGGTTGTTTTAGAAAAAATGCCTTCGCTGCAAGCAATACTTTGTATGCTGTACATATAACAAAATTGAAAAGAAACGGTAAATCCAATATAATTTTATAATCAAAACAAAAACTAAATCTTTGAATTTACAAAAATAGTTTTCAAAAGGTGACAATAAATGAAATTTCAAACTGAAGGTAGTTTAAAAAATATATATTATTTAACAATTATTATTTTTGATTATTATTTTTAAATATGACTCAAGATGCAAATTTATGTACATTTATAAACACACTCAAAGGGCTGTCTTACTCTGAGGTGGCTTCATATGCGAATCAGTGATTATTTTTTTACACACAATTACTCGGTACTTTGCCAAAATACTATTTGGTACACCATTATTGCTTAACCGCTTCGAAGGCGGTGTGATATATTTTATGACGCTTAATTTTAATGAAGGTTCGTTCCAGAATTTTTTAATGAAATTCTATTTTTATAACTTTGATGGAATAACAGGTGCAAATTTTCATTTTCCTAATTTTAAATAAAATGTTTGAAAAATTCTGGTGAATTTAACAGACAAACACAATTACTCGACCCTGAATTGGTGATTATGACAGTGTCTTCTAGATCCAGGGTTAAATATTTTGTGCAAAATTTAAATTACTGTAAACTTTAACCGTACATTTAAATGTTAGTAAACATTAATTTATGCTGTACGTTTGATACAACTGCTTTAAAATTTCTTAAACATAAAAGTAATTCCCTTCTGCGCAACATAGAGATGAAAATGCTCAAGTTTCTTTTTATTTTTGGTGGGTGGTGGGTGTTCCGCTGAAGTTGCTTATTTTAACTTGGGATGGAAAAGTTGAAATTTCGTTTTTTAAATGTTGTACTTTTTCTTAACATTCCACTATTTTTATGAATTTAATTTCTTTTTACTATTAATTGTATTTTTTTTTCTTGTTTCTATTTTGCATGTAATTTTCAAGTAATGTGGCTAGCTTTGAAAATTTTTAAATTATATGTAAAAGTCCTTTAAAATAATTTGCATAATTTATTAAATTCTAATAACTATAAAAATGTTTGAAAATGAATTGCCATTGTTTTTATTATTTTTTATTATTGGTGCACGATATGAATTTTACGTAAATGATGTTCTGTAGGGTATCTCCTAGATCGTTGATAAAGCATGTAACTCAACTTTTGCAAGTAACTTACCAAATCAGTGCGTAAGTAACAATAAGAATTACAGGTGCACCTAGTAGCTCTAATTTTTTTCTTTTTGGAGAACCCCCCCCCCCCCCCCCCTTCGCACTAAAAAAAAAATACTATGCTTTATGACAATGAGGTCTGTTTAATAGCAGACATGCTACAGGCTTTAAAAAAAAGTTGAAAATTTACGTCCTGACACGCGAAAAGAACTGGGGGTTTTTTCATGACCCTTTGACTAAATTCTCATATTTTCTGCAATACTTTGAAGAAAAATTTTTTTCCCCATAATCCTTCGAAAAAATTAGTGATTTTTTTCGCAATTTATTGACAAAATTCGCATTTTTTCCAGAATCCTATGATAAAATTTGCGTATTTACGGCTTTTTGGTGAAATTCATATTTTCTGCGTTCTTTTGAAGAAATATGCGTTTTTTACGCAATCCTTTCAAGAAATATGCGTTTTCCCATGATCGTTTGATGAAAGTCGTGTTTTCCGGACCTTTTGACAAAACTCGAGTTTTTTTTCTTGATCCTTTGACGAAAATCACACTTATCCACAATCGTCTGACGAAATTCATGTTTTTTTAGGCAAAGTAGACGATAGTTGTGTGTCTGGGCGGTGTTTTCTTGTTGTTATCGATCTCAGGGATGATAAAATTCTGTGCCAAAAAAGTGGAATTCCGCGTTTCTGTGGAAAAGTAGCATGTGTGTAATAGAAAAGTACAGTAATTTCCCCCCCTCCCCCCCACACACCACCACCACCATATACCTGATCACAGAAAAGATTACAATTTTCTAATAGCTACTTTATGTTTTTTTTTCATTAGGTATACTTTTGTGCATATGAATTACGGGTGTACTGAGTACTCGGTATTTGACCACATTTTTACAATGTGCTCGGTAAGGTGGCTTCATATGCGAATCAGTGATTATTTTTTTACACACAATTAAATAATTCTAAAAATGTACTCTCTTTTTGCTTAAATCATCATTATATATAGAGACATATATTAATTGCATAACACAATTTTAAATAATGAAAGACAGCATAGCACTATTGCATATTATTTACCACCCTATCTCATAAAGTTCATGTGACGATGCGGCATCTTTATTTAAAATATATTGAAATGTTTACTGCAATGTTTAGAGATAATTACAATTTCACACATGGGTATAATACTTATAGGGTATGATACAATTTAGAGTATAATACTTATTCATTTTATTTTTAAACTGTTTTTGCATTGATTTAAAAGAGTTTGTGAAAGGCTAGAATTTTCAAATGATCACATTCACAACAACAATTTTTTTTTCAAATTTTCATTTGGTGCAAAATATTAGTATTACGTATGGCAAAAATGGTGTCGTTTAAACAGAAAAATACTGCAATGCATCTATGATACCATAAAGTTGTATGCCGTTCAAATTTTGAAGGCTTCATCAAATATATTATTGTTATGGGGATTTAATAAATCATGCACATTGTTTTAAAGAACTTTTATGGGTCCATAAATTGACTCTATAATTTAAAAAATTGATACTACTTGGTTATCCCGTCGACCAAAAATCTATCGCCAAACTATAAGGTTAAATTCCAATAATGGTTGATCGAAAATGTCACATTCACTTGACTTTAAGCAAGTTACGTGTGTTTATGTCAAGTGATTTTTATTAATGTTATACTATTTTATTTGTTCTTTCATTATTTAAAATAGAAATTATGTCAATTTGTATAATTTGGGGAAATTGGTGGACGGGATAACTATGTAGTACCAAAAATTCTTAATATTATAAGCCATCCATAGCTTTTGAAAAGATGGAAGAAATAGAATGACTGATAAAAAGTACAAAACAAATTTAAATCCATAAAAACAGAAAAATGTAGTTATTATAAAAAAGTTAAATAAAATATTTAAAAACAAACTTTCCAAGTTGAAATAAAGCCCTTGTACAGAACAGAAAACCCGCACCTCCTGAAATTAATTTGAGCATTCCCATCCCTGGGAGGGACCATTACGGCACTTTTCAGCTATACCAACACCATTGTCACAAAATATAATAGATTAAACTAAATGGAACATTTGGAAATAACTAATGCGGTTGAAATGGTGAACATTTGAAAATTACAAACTTTCACAAGCTCTTTTATTAAATCAAAATAAATATATGCTTAAAGTAAATAATTATACACAAAAACTCAATTTAAACTGTATGTATAAAATAGTAAGTGTCTCTAAATATTTCAATCTTTTTTTTTTAATAAAAGTGCTGAGTAATCATGGAAACTTTATGAGATAGGATACTAAGTAAACAATGACTAATAATGCCATGCTCCCTGGTTATTATTTAAACCTCACTTTTTTTGGTGTTTTTTATAAATTTATTATTTTTTTCTAATGATACGTAAAGCAAAAACAAAGTAATTTTTTAAAAATACTCAGTACTATTGGCCAAGTACGAAGTCAAAATTTGGCCGAATATGGAGTAACACTTCCAATACTGATATTTACACTGTGCTTGGGTAAATTACTTTGCAAAACAGAATTATATAAATTATCATTGATGAATTAGAATAGTAAAAAGAAATGAATGGCATCAGAATGTCACGCACATTATAAGATGCATATAAAGTTTAAGCCTAAATGACAAACAGAATTTCTAAATAAGGCTGAAATTCTATATAAATTAAAATAATGAGCGATCGAAATGGAATCCCTTACAAATTACAATAAATAAATAAAATAAATAGCTTGTTTTTCCAAAGCACAATATACCGTTGGTTGTTGCAATATACCCTAATGTTGCCGCATCGCATGCAATATCAATGTGAATGAATCGCGAATCTTAAGATTCATCACTTCGCAGCAACGCGTCGCTTCAAGTCGCAGACTTGTACTTACGTACTACGCATGCACACAAGTAAAATTTTAATTGAAAATTACGGCATATTAATAAAATTTTTGAACAAACGAATGTGCGATAACAAATCTGTGACCGAATATCTTTCATTTAAAAAAAGAATGATGCAATTTGATGCAGTAGTTTCTTCTCACGGACTGTCGAAAGAAACCGCTTAGCGTTTTAAATATATATATATATTGACATAGGTTTTTACCATTATTAAAAGATATTATGAATTATATTACTAATAATATATTTTGTGTTCCTTAGCTCTTTGTGCGCCAACCCCCGGAGCAATAAGCGCTTTGCCGCATTAGGAAGATTCTGCGTTTCATTCCTTTTTTATTGGAAGTGTATTTTTGGTTTCATAATATACCAAACACAAGTTGAAAGCAATACATTTTTATTTTTAAATATATTTATTTACTATGCATCTTTCTAAGCAACATTTGTAATAGCTTCAGAGCATCGCATTTTTATGGTTTTTGGAAATCATGTGACTGACGTTTTAAGACAAAATAAAATGGGAGTTTAAAAAATATCTCGCTTTGTTGCAATCATAATTTTTGATTTTTAAAAATTGTTTCTAAACATTACACCATTTTGTTCTGCCGTAAACATTTTTATTCAGCAATATTCAATAACCATGTATCACTACAAAAATACTTTACTCTGAACAACAAACCAGTTTCAGCAGGCACCATCTCTACGTCTGTGGCTACTATTACGTCTAATATGACCTATTCGCATTATACCAAAGGACTTACTCTAACACTTAAAATTTCTAAATCCAAAATATTATAAAAGAAATATTATTGACAAATTAATTTGTGTCAAATCTCAATAGCATTGTTATAATTGTGGAAACAATTTTTCTTAGTGCTGTGGATGAGAAAAAGAAATAAGCAAATGATCATATTTTCTAATTAAAATTAGCTTGATAGAATAATTATCTTTCCATTATGAAACTTTAAAAGTTTCTTTCAACAAATTTTTGACGAATTAAAATAAAAACTTGTTGCAAAAACATATATCGTACTGATCAAAATTGTCGTCGAAATGTCTTACGGAATTAAAAATTCAGGAAATATTCTTTTCATGAAATATGTCGTCGGATAGTTAATTTTGCTTTCAAATCCTGTTTTTGAGTTACAAATTATCATCTAACCATAAATAATACTGTGTTTGCAAGAACAAAAGAAAAAGCCGTGATTTGTACTTTTTCCAAATGAATAATTGCAATCTAATTTTACCATAAGATTTTTTTTAATAATTAGTATAATTTTTTAATGATTCTTTTATTTTGTCGGCCCTTCATGTAGGTTATAGTACATTCTGTATATAAAAGGTAAATGTACATTAATTAACATTTTTTTTCAAACATTATGTCTGATTTATTCCTAGTATATTTGCAAAGTTATAAATGTATATTTTTTAATTGGAAAGTACAACCATCAGAAAAAATGAAAAATGAAATCAATTTTGGAAAATGCATTCATTCTGTTAAAATTTTACGCAGCCTTTACCGAGCATTTACCGAAGCTTTAAGCATTTACCAGAAATTGATTATGAGTTACATTGACTGAAATAATAACATAATATTTTACTTTAAGGACATCATACTACATAAAAACTGAAAATACAGTCGCTCATGCTACCAGTGTCACAGAATTTCATATGAAAAATTCGTCTTGACAAATTTACAGTTTTATGAAAAATCTACTTGAGACACATTGAGAACAATTTTTTTGGCATTATCAAAATAAACCTGTGTACTTATTAGTAGCCTTATCAGAATTGGATTTAGTTACTTTCGAAAATTTTGTAAACTATCAGAAATGATAACTATAATTTTTTGGCAACTGGATATAATGTTTTTCTACTTGTTGAACTTTAAAACCTAGTATGACTTTTACGTTAGGAATTACCTGATGAGGGATTCAGAATGAATCCAAAACGTCCTTTTAATTTGTTTTTAGTGTTTTTATCTTTTAATGTGATGTAACGTAATGTCTGTTATTTTGAAAAGTTTTTATAATTATCAGAAATGGTTTCTTCAACTGTTACTTTTTCTAAATGCTTATCAACATTTTGCCATTGACAATAACTTATGAGAAATTCGTAATATGAAATTTAGTTTCAAATAAGTCCTCGATGTTATCTTCGCAAAGTAGATATATTCTGAATTCATACATTCAAATGATGATGTATGATAGCAGATAAAGTTATTAAATTCTTTACAGAAAATGTTTAATGCAGGGTATACTTTGTCAATGCCTCATGAATTGCTTGAATGGTTTTGTCACAACGACAAATGATGACATTCTGAGGAGTATCTATGCATTGTTTTATAAAACGAGACCTTAAAGGGTATATGGAATCTAATATTTCCATCAAGAAAAATTTATTTAAACAAAAAGTATTCTCTCGCAAATGTCACCTAGGATTGTTGAAATTATATTTTTCACGCCTATCAAATGTAGCATTAACTCAAGAATGACCTCTTCTTATATCTTCATCAATATAAAATTCTCTATAGCAAGTGGAGCAAAAGGGTTTTTTTTTTAATTACCTCATCTGAGATTAGCTAGTTCTCTATTTTTTCTTTTCTTAATTTTGCCTTTCTCTTGCTAAAGCTTTCGCTGGTTATAAGACATTTTTCGCTTTATCAGAATATATTTTGTTTTGTTTCTTTCTCACCTCAACATGTTCAATTTCATTCTTTTTTTTTTCTCTGCATTTTTTGGCACTCAGTAATTTTTTTCCTGCTCTTTAAAACAGTGCCGTACGTAAGAAATAATATTGGAAGCTTTCCATTAATATATACTATCAGAATCCTTTTTATAAGAGTTACTACATGAATCTCTGAAGATCATATAATAGAATTTAGGAAAAGAAACTTTAAAATCCTGTAAAATTTCTGATCAATTCTGTGCTTCAAACGAAAAGAAAGTACATAAAACTGACAGGTTAATGACAGGTAGAGTTGTTAATGTATATTTAATCACTTGTCATGATTATTTTATAGTCTTGCAATTAATAATAAAATGAATAATAAAAATGAATAAAAACAAATCCGTTCATTTAAAAAAAAACATGATTAAGGATAATTCAGCTTGCTTATAATTTACAAATTAAACATAATCGTGGCTACAACTATTTGAAGAGCTGTTTTAATAACGAAGAAAACAACTAAACTTAAGGCATTGTGTTTTTTTTTTTAGTTGTAATGCAGTTTTATGTCACACTATGGAAGAAATTTTATGTGTTACTCTTGTGACGAAGACATTTGTTACTCTTGTGACAACACCCCACATCAAAATAATGCTATAAAAAATGATAAAATATCTTTATTAAGATTGAAGATCGTTTCGTCGCACCAACGGCGACATTTTCAAAATCATTTATGATAGAAAATATTTTCACATAATTTTAAAAACAGTAAACATAGTAAACAATGTCACGAGACATGATGCATAATGCAAAACATTGCAAACATAAAATTAAATTAGCTATTTGTGAGCGTGGGTTAATTTTCATATAATTAAACAAAACCAAACAATAATATGGTAAACAATATCACGAGACAACATGCATAATGAAAAACATTGCAAAACATAAAATAAAAATAAAACTATCTTGGCTATTTGCGAGTGTGAATTAATTTTTACTATTGTTATTAAAATTACATAGCATCTCTTTCCAAATTTTAGGTAAATCAAGGGACACTGAATCATTGCAAATATTCTTGTTGCGTAAAAATATCTCTATTGATTCTCGGATTATGTATGGTAAATAAAATATTGATGTATAAATTAACTTGCTATTTTTAAAATTGATCTGTTATAGTTCTTCGCTGCATAATCTGGCCAAAGCTGTGCTTCTTCTGTTGTACTTCATGTCTGCTATATGTTCTTTGATTCTGGTTTTAAGATTTCTACTTGTCATACCTATATAAAACTGCTTTGTTCCATCTTCTTTTGTGAAGGGTATTTCGTATACTCAAGATAACTGGTTTGACTCTATTGTATCAATTTTCTTGCATACTATATTTTTTAATTTCATAGAAGGTTTTGCGTCTAGGGAGATATTGAATTTATTGAGTTTATATTTCAAACGTTCGAAGAAACCAGGAAAATATTGTAAAGTGGATAACATGGAATTTTGTGGATTGAAATTTCTTTTCTTTTTATTCTTCAAGCTCCTAATTAATTTTTCTATGGTGCTTTCTTTGTATCCATTGTTTCTTGCAATATCATATATTTTATTTATTTCATTATTTAATTGCTCAGGGGTACAAACAGTGAATGCTCTATGAATAGAATGTCTAAATGCGGAAACTTTGTATGAGAAAGGTGCTTTAGCATTATGAGGGATAATGGATTGACTGGCTATGGGTTTTCTGTAAAGAGCAAGTTCTATACCTTGGTGCGTCTTGATTAGTAATACATCTAAATAAGGTAGCGTACCATATTGTTCTATTTCCAACGTGAATTTAATTATCGAATCAAGGCTATTAATCTGGTTTAAAAAATTATTGAGCAAGGTATCTGCATGGTCCCATATGATGAAAATATCGTCTACGTATCTGATCCATGCATAAGGAGTATAATCCAATTTGTATATATCTATTTCTATTGGTCGTAATATGAATTCAGCTAATATTAGCTGAATTCATATTACGACCAATGTTAATTATGTGAAAATATTTTCGATCATAAATGATTTTGAAAATGTCGCCGTTGGTGCGACGAAACAATCGTCAATCTCAATAAAGATATTTTATCACTTTTTATACCGTTATTTTACTTAATCTGTTTATAAGTTATTTTTATACATGTTTTTACCCCAAATCCTATTTCATGTATCTCATAAAAGAAAATATTTAATGAAAAATTTGTCTTATACCTCCAAAACACAGGATTAGAAGTTTCGGGTAAAAATTTTAAATAGTTTTTATAAAATTAAAATTTTCATATGTTTTCTGTTACTCCTGTGTCATTTAGGTATCAACTATTAATTCAAGTTAAAATTGCACTTAATATCTTAGCTAAAACCTTGTAACTATGTAGATCTTACGGATATATAACTAGTTATTGTGAATGCATAATAATTTCATTTAATTAAAGGAAGTAAAAAAACAAACAAACAAACAAACATACAAAAAAAAAAAAACATGTAACTCATTAAGTGAATTTTTTTGCTCAAGTGTAAATGAATTTTAATACTGTCAGTTTCTAGCTCATTATCGGTATAAATTTACTCTTATGAAATTAAAACATAAAAATTCATATACACCTACTCTTTAGCCTTAAATTGATCTATTACACTTATATTTCCGTTAAAAATATTTATACAGCAAAAATTTTCCCCTAAAGCAAAATCTTATATATATATATATAATATATTGCCATTAATGACCGACAACTTTCAATTTTAGACATTTTGTCGAATATTTAGAAATATACTTGACAGTTTTTCTGGAATTTCAGGATTGAAAAGAACAGGTATGAGCTCATATTTAGTTATGTCGATTTGATAAGGGAGGCAAATAGGGGGCAAACGAAAAATCAAAGAAAAAATAACACTTGGGATCACCCTGTAAAATAAAATGCACGAAATGGATCTATCGCTACCGGATATATATAAACAGACAGTGTATAATATGTGTATTATTGTGTGTAAAAATAGCTTGTATATTAATAGAGATACAGCGATTTATTTAAAAAAAAATAAAAAAAAAATCTTGCATGTTTTTTGATTATAACATGCAGGGTTTTCAACCAAATTTAACTCCGGTTTCAGAATAATTGACACAATATAGTAGAAACAATATAGTGCAATTGGAATATAAATATATTAAATATTTAGGAAATATGAGCAGTTGTATGAAATAATTTTTATCTGCGCATGCACGAATGATAACAAGGATCATTTTACATAATTTAATAGTCATGCCTATGGAGCATCTTATTAAAAAAAAATCTAGTCAAATATCGTACAAATTCAGAAAGATATCGGTGTTAGAGTGAGCAAGTTTTTAGTTGTTCTCTAAAAGAGCTGAATGATAAGGGATTTCCCACAAATTGTCATTTTTAATTTTTAATTTTTTTTAATTTTAATTTTTTATTGATGCTTTAGTTCTTTTTTAAAAACCACCAGAACGAGCCTATACCATGATTAAATGGAGTATCAAAATCGAAGCATTTTTTTCCAAATCTACTCGTTGATAATCACTAAATACTAATTTTTTTCTGAATGCCAGTTAATAAAAAATGATAATTTGTGTAAAATCCCTTATCATTCAGCTGCTTTTAGAGAACAACTAAAAATTTGCGCACTTTAACGCCGATATCTTTCTGAATTTTTACGATATTTGATTAGATTTTTTTTAATAAGTTGCTCCATAGAGTTGACTATTAAATTATGGAAAATGATCCTTGTTATCGTTCGCGCATGCGCACATAAAAATATTTCATACAACTGTTCATATTTCCTAAAATATTTAATATATTTATATTCCAATTGCAGTATATTGTTTCTACTATATTGTTTGTCAATTTTTCTGAAACCGGCGTTAAATTTGGTTGAAAACCCTGCATGTTACAAGCAAAAAACATTTAAGAATGTTTTATTTTTTTTAAATAAGTCGCTATAAATCTATTAATACACGTGCTATTCTTACGCAAAAGAATACGCATATTGCACAATAACTATTTATATTCGGTAGCGGTTGATCATTTCGTGCATTTTATTTTACAGGGTGATCCCAAGTATTATTTTTTTATATATTGTTGGCCCCCTAATTGGCCCCCTTAACAAATCGACATTGCTAAATATGAGGTCATACCTGTTCTTTTTAATCCTGAAATTCCAGAAGAATCTGTCAAATATATTTCTAAATATTCGACAAAATGTCTAAAATTGAAAATTGCCGGTCATTAATGGCCATATAGTGTATATATATATATATATATATATATAAAGGCATATATATATGGCAAAAGAACAAAAGAAACAAAATCGTTTAATTTTTTATCAGTAGATGGTACTAATCGTTTCTATTACATTTAAAGATATAGTAATATTGTGTCATTTTTTCGCATAATAATTTCGGAAAATTGGAATATTGATATGAATAAAATATTGAAAATATAATTATTTCCTTAAATTTTGCATAAGATTGGCTTGAGAACGAAATAACAATTTTCAATTCTTACGTACAAAGTGGCCATAATTAAACTGAAAGTACTCAGAGTGTTCAGTAGCGCAATCTAATTGAGAGGATGGCGACAAATTTTATGAGAAGATTGAACAAGACGGGAGACGAAGGATTTTCCGCAAAAAATGTTTCAAAAGTCACGATTACGGGAATATCTGGCGCTCTGTAATAGAAAAGAAAGTTTTAAGAACTCCAGAATCCATACTGAAATAAATTACCTTTCATTTACCACATCCAAATCAGATTCAATATGGCCGGCGTTTTTGTGGACCATATATTGCATTAAGTGCACAGTACACGCAACACCGGAAAGTAAGATGTCGGAAGGAATCTCCCGTACACTTCGTGTTATGTTATCCTTCAACAGGACCTCAGTCAGGTCTTGCATAACTCCGTGATAGACCTTGGATTTTAGGTAATCCCATACCCAGATGTCACATGGAGTAAGTTCAGGGGATTGAGGTGGCCATTCAGTTGAAAAAAATAGGCTAATGACTTTTTCTTATGTGAACTTCTGTCGTAGCAGATACTGAAACCCCAAAGCGATGTGGAGAGGCTCCTTCGGATACGCGTAAAAGCAGGTTACCTGACTCCATGCAATACATAAAATTCACTGAAGTTAAAAGAATTATTATTTCTAACAACGAGTTATGTTTTAGAGCCACGCATACATTTTCTGTGACGGCCCTATTACAATTACACATTGAACTTATATAAAAATTTATAACATAATTTAAAAGTGACCTAAATTTAAGAAAGGACTTTTTATAAATTTAAAACACAATTTTTATTTTTATTTTTTTTAGCTCCTTTGCAAACTGGTCGGAAATATTATAAAAACTTATTTTATTCATTTACAAGAAAACATTATACCTCCATAATGATTCCTATGTTTTCTAGCAGAATGTCAAATGTAAACTTTTTTTCATTAAATTTATTCTCAAAATTTAGTAATTAACAAAAATTCTATTTTACATATATTTATTCAGTTAAATGCATTTAACTTCCATAAAATTAAAAAAAAATCATCGTAAATGTTGAATTTATTAAAATATTAATTATTAACAAAATAATAATTATACTATAGTGCAATATATATCCCATATAAAATTTTAAGTCAATTGAAATTACAGATTTCTTTTTTTCTCGTTTCTTATAAATGTACATTTTTTACACATTCTTTAGAGGAATAGGACGAAAATTACCTGGCATCAAATTTTTGCGCAAGGATAAATATTTTTTGTGTAAAACATTTAGTAATGAAACTTCATCCATCTTAATCTTGACGCTTTACAAATATAGGTTGACAGGAATTTCGTCTTAAAACACCAAGAATCTCTTTCGTGTTATTAAGTATGTCATCTAAGTCATTTTCATAGAAACGTTTATTTTCAGTATTAAATTTTCTGAATTCTTTTTTAATTAAACTGCAGAAATCTTTTCCTTCTATCCCTTTGAACTTATAGAACGCCATGTGAGTATTTTCTCAGATCATAAGAAATCTATATACTATTTAAATGGGATAAATATTTTTCTTTTATTCCTTTGAACTTATAGAATACCATGTGAGTATTTTCTGAGATTATAAGAAATCTAATATATTATTTAAAAGACAAGGCTGCTATTGCAATTATCTGCCCTGAGCTTTCTACTGAACCAATCTTAATAAACCTTTTTTTAAAATGAAATCTGTTTCTTTATAAATGTGCCCGCTCTAGCTATTTTTAAATATTCCGATTTTTGGGTACAATCATAGTTATATAAATACGTAGCACGTATCGTGCCGTTGAAGCGACCGAACGACGTGAGTCGTCTTTTGGTCCGTCTGTCTGTCCGTCCGTCCGGATATAAAAGAGCAAAAAATACCCAACCCAATGGTCTGAAATTTTAAATATATAATTGTTGCAAAATTTTGTCGAGTCATTTCAAAATTTATGAAAATTGGATGCATAGTTTAATTACAGTGACATTCAAATTTTTCGTTTACATTACGGTCAATGGGAAACAATTATTTCAAGTGCATTTTAATGATGTTACAGCCTTTAGAACAGAATGAAATTGATATGCACTTATGAAGTGCACTAAAATATGCATTCAGTATAATATGCGGTGCAGAAAATGTAATATAAAACTAGTTATAGTACGAATGCACCACATTGCCAGTTTGGCGTGCAATTTCCAACTTGTTATATTTAAATTTTAATTTAAAAATGTTCTATGAATTTTTTCCATAATGGCGGCAATCGGATCACTTCCCTTGTTTAAAAGAAAAGAGACATAATGCAGTTTGTTTTTCTTTATTGATGCCATTTTCTTATAATAATTCAAAATAAACTTTTTTTTTTAAAGTTTGAACGGAAAATGGCTCCACTCTTAACAAAAAAAAAAAAAAAAAAAAAAAAAAAAAAAAAAAAAACTAGTATGTTTTGGCCATCACAAAACTTTCTTCTATATAAATCACGTCAATTAAATCGTTTAAATAGTACAAGAAATAATAACGATTTAGCACCAATTCATATCAAAGTATATCTGAATTTGAAGTTGGATGAAAATTCGTGCATTAGTCCTTGATATAGAATTATAGCTGAAATTCTGGAAAATGTAGCATAGCAGTGCCCCCTGTTGAGCAATTTACACCAAAAATAAGCAGCACTAAATGATATCAAGGTATACCTGAATCTGAAGTTTGTTGAAAATCCAAGTATTATTTCTTGAGATAAAGCTACAGCGGAAATCGCAAAAAATACAGCATAGCTGCGCTACCTGTTGCGCGATTTACACCAAAAATTACACAGCACTAATTTATACGTCAATTCATGTCAAGGACTAACTAAATCTGAAGTTTGATGAAAATCCGCACAATAGTTCTTGAGATACAGCTCTTGCGGGAATCGTGAAAAATGCAGCACAACAGCGCCACCTGTCGGGCGATTTACACCAAAAATTAAAGAGCACTAAATTATATCAGGGACTAACGGAATCTGATGTTTGATGAAAATTCGTGCATTTTTTCTTGAGTAAGAGCTATTGTGATAATCATGAATAATGCACCATGGCAGCGCCACCTGTTGGGAGATTTTCACAAAAATTAATCAGCACCAAACTGTGTCCTGGACTAACTAAATCTGAAGTTTTATGAAAATCCGTGCCGTAGTTCTTGAGATATAGCTATTGCAGAAATCGTGAAAAATGCCACATAGCAGCGCCACCTGTTGGCCGATTTTCACCAAACACTAATCAGGTCCAGATTATATCAAGGTCTAACTAAATATAAAATTTTGTGAAATTCCGTGCATTAGTTCTTGAGATAGAGCGCCCACAATATTTTTGTCACACACAGACTCACAGAGTGAGAGAGTGACAGAGTGACAGAGTAACAGACAGACTCACAGACATTTTCTAAAAACCATCAAATCGTGTTCTGGGCATTCTAAAATGTATAAATCCGTCGAAAACCGGAAGTCGAAAATTTTCACGAATCCAATACTTTCTTCTTGTAAAGATAGAAGAAAGTAAAAAAAACGCATTTTTTTTCCTCAAAAAGCTATTGCAGATCAATATTTTTGAGTTTTGTTGATAATGAATTTGAGACACTAGGTGAAATATTTCAGTGTGGCAAAATGACGTAATATTTAAAAGAAAACGATCCTTTTTTTGATAAAAGTAAATATTTTACTACGAATGTCTTTAAAAGATGTAAATTTCTGGAATTTTTACTCGCCGATACTGCAGTTAGAACCTCAAGTCAAAAGTGCGAATGTTCTAATGTAAAGTCGAAGCTGATAAAGGTGATTTCAAGTTTGGAAATATAAATATTACTAACCTATTGCTCATTGTAATATTTTTGAAATGGTGAATATAAATATTAGAGACGCGTGAGTAAATTTTCAGACGGTAATAATGACGTTAGGTTCATCCGAAAAATATTTCTGCGATTGTGTCAAAGTGACACCATTTTTGCTGATTTTCATTCATTAATACCAAACATAAGAGTCTAAATTGATAACTTCATCATATTTACTTATCCTAGTTAGGTATACTAATACAGTTTAATTTTTCAATACTTAGAACAGTTGATGTTTATGGAATTATTATTTTCGTATCTTAGGTTTAAAAATAATATTTGTATTAAGAAACAAACCAATGTAAGATAATTTTTTTTATTGTAATTATTTTTGTATATTTAATATAAATTAATATGACAGTTCCTTTTTAAAGAGCTTCATCATCAAAATTCGGCGGACATCTCATCGTATTTTATTAAAACTGCATTTTTATACTACATAGGTGCTTTGTTCCTAACAAAAATGTCTACGAAAATGAAAGCTATATAACTGAATTTATTTTCGCATTTTGTTTTATAATATTATAAAATTACATTTGTTTGAGTAATTCATATTAGATATTATACTATTCCATTTGTTTTTTCTGTAATCCTTATCTGATTATATGTTATGCAAAGTGACATCTCTCCGTTGATGATTTTTCCATAGTTATTTAACATAATAAATATTTTACACAAATAATACTTAAAACAATTTGATACACACAAAATCACTAACAGGTATCTTTCTCCACAAAAGATTTGTTTTTTGTTTCTCTTTTTGTTATTTATTTTTTTTTTCTGTAGTCTGTCGAGTTCTTTGCAGCTTATATTTTGCTGCCCTCGGACATGTAATATATCAAATAAAACTACAAATAAGCAACAATTCCATTTGAACTTGCATATGACATTAATTTAAATTTGCACTATACTAAAACTTAATAATGTAACACAAAAATAAAAGATTTAAATCTACGTTGTAGATCCAGTAATTGCTACAAAATTCGTTTGTGATAGTCAACTCTCTTGTACCTATTAGATAATGATTTACATGTATTGTGCAATGTAATTTTGAGTATCCAATATCAACATTCCTTTTATGTAGTTTTCTTAACAAAAAGTACAAACATACCCATTGCAGCAATCTTAGGAAAGCAATTTCAGAAAAATTTGGTATATTTTCACCGATCATGACACCCAGAACCCAAGACACTAAACCCAGCATTTCTTCAAATGTTGCTTTGTACTCACACACACGCACATGTATATACTAATGAAACAATAATAAATAGAATAAAAAACTAATGAAAATATAATTGTAAATAATCGTAAAATTCGAAGTTATTATAAACTATTAAATATTTTATCTACTAACTTTAATTATCCATATTTAGTTCTTATTCCCAAATTTCATAAAACTCCAATTAAATTTAGGACTGTAAATATTGGTTGCAATACATATAATAATAAAGCCAATAAACTTCTCTTAAAAATTCTTAATCAATTATATGTACTTACTACAAACAATGATAATACACATTGTATAAAAAATAGCTATCAACTTGTCAATATTTTAAAAAATCTTCATTGTGTATATAATATAACAACATATGACTTCAAAGATCTTTTTAATAATATAGACCTATTAGATTTACATAAAATTATAAATGCATTATTTAAAAAGTATTATAAAAAACTGGAATTACCATCTAATATTGATATTGCATATTTTAAATCTTTAACTAACTTCATTATCTATGATAATTATATCTTGCAAGATAACACTTTATATTTACAGCATGTCGGTATACCACAAGGCGGTTGTACATCCAGTTTACTCTCAGACTTATACTTATATCATTATGAACGTAATTTTACTAATAATAATCTACATTTATATCGTTATATTGATGACATAATTTTAATTGATACTGATCATTCTGCAATTACTCCATTTCCAGTAGATTATCCCACTAATTTGGAATTAACGGAAAACCTTTTATCTAACAATAAAATTAACTTCTTAGATCTTAAAATTACAATAAAAGACAACAAAATAATCACAGATTTATATGACAAACGTAAAGAATTTAAATTCAAAGTTAATACATTTACAAATTTTAAATCTTGTCTACATCATTCTGTATTTCGAAATATAATACTTAATCATTTATATAGAATAAAATGCTTATGTTCTTCTTCTCTAATTAACAATAATATTAAAAAACTAATTTATGATGCATTAAATCATGGTTTTCCAAAAAAATTCATATATTCATTAATATACAATTAGTATTTTTCTTACATGATCTTTTAAAACAAATTAACACATGCGTAAACAAAATTACAAAAAAATTATAAAATAAAAAAATCTCTATAAAAAATAAAAATTGTAAAATAACATAAAAAAATTATTATAGGATGGATGGGTGGGTAGATGGTAGAGTACGGAGGAGGGTGGTGTTGTCTGGATAATACGCAATGGTTAATTTATATAAAAAAAATGGGGCTTTTGTATTATTACTATATTTTTAATACGTATTTTATAAGGATGTTGATTTGATATTTTATATGTAATTGGTGAATTTCATTAATTATTAGCTTTATTATTGTTTAATCTTATTTACAATCATTTGTTATAAATTTTAATTTAATAAGGACAATATCATATTAATTACTAATAGTATGCCATTTTTATAGTGATTAGTATACATATAAGTATATTTAATATAAATAAAGTTATACTGTATGGATTAAAATTGGGTAATTATATTTATTATTATTCATCTATTCTTATTAATATTTTAATATTTATTTATTTTCACCTAGTGTTATATAATTTATTATCGGTTTATTGTTTTTGAATGTCCCACATTCATACTTTTAGGATTTTTATGGATGTATAAAATAATCCACACACTATATTTGTGCTTTTTTGGTAATTGGAATTTAAGTATCAGTTCACCTTCTTTATACTACCATATGTTTTTTATTTCCTGTTCATTTTATAATTATCTTATATATAATAGTTTTTATTAAAGATTTTTATATTTTTAATAATTATTTATATTAATTATTAATGAATTTATTCTGTTTTATAGCATATAGCTATATGCTATATTTTATCGATGTTCTAGAATTATTTAAATTCTTAGTGTAGTTTAAATAAATTTGCTAATAGAATATTTTGTATGCTTTTTAAATTTTATTAAGAATAGTTTTTTTTTTTTAAATACATTGTGTGGTTTATATTCAGTTTATAATTATCTATATATAAGGATATTTTTGGTTTTGCTGTTAATAAAACAATTGTTACATTCAATTGCTTACAACTGAAGCAAGTCTTTTGACAATTAAATCATAAATGTAATACTAGATGGCAGCACCACAATTTGTTTTTTTTTTTCGATAAGTTCTAGATTTACTTCTTCCAGCTACATTTCAGTTATAATTTACTACACCAGGGGGAATTTTTAGCTAAATTTTGACGATATTGTTTAACGGTTTTTAATTAATTTAATAGTGCATTTTAATTATGTAATTACTTTCTATTTATATTATTTTATATTATATTAAAAGTTATTTAACATTTATTTCAATATGTATTAACTGCATCCTATGGTATCAATTACTGTGATTTCTTAACTGTTTTATTAACCTTAATCTTTACGATATGGGTGCCATGTGAGCGTGGATTTATTCTAAAATATTAATCGGTATGGTGTTTATTATTTCATTTTATATCCTATAAATATTTAAATAGGTTTTATTGTTTTTTCCAATTCATATTATTTGTTTCTATTCTGTTTTCATTTTTAATCAATTCACTTGATTTTAATGGTTGTTAGGGCACAGGGGAAAATAACTTTTAGCTTTAGCTTATTTTTCCCACAGAAAACAACCATTTTACTTATATCATTGAATTCTGTGCCCTTGAAAACGTAATTCAATATATAAGCATTTCCATTATTTGTCGGTGTCCACTTTCTTATTTTTCTTCCATAATAAATAAATAATTTAATCTTTTTTTTTTATATATACTTACAGCTTTAATTCATAATATTACGGTTTTTGATGGTGGTAGGTTATGTTTAATTATTGGTTGTATATATATATATATATATATATATATATATATATATATATATACAGTAGGACCTCTATTTAACGAACCTCTATTTTGCGAATTTCTCTATTTTGCGAACTTTTCCTCGGAACCAACAACATTTTGCGAATTTCTTCGTAAAATAACCTCCAAATAGCGAAGTATATTCTCTATTTAACGAACTTTTTCTTCTGATATAATTTTTTTTTCTCCCTATTTCTCAAAATATTTCCGGACACTTCAAACTTATTCTTTCTTTTACACATTTTATAATGCTCAATAACCTTGAATTAGTTTTACCAGGTGTCTAACTCAACGAGTACAGTAAAATCCCTGTCATTCTTTGCACTCCATCCAAGAAATAAAAACTTTCAATATCCCCCTTTCACACACAAAAGGGCTGTTCTGTAGTAAATAAGCTTCATTAATTAAATTTAAGGACGCATGCAGGATACAATGCTTAAAATTACTTGTTATAATAAATACGATAATGTCATTAAAATTCATTAATTTTAATGTTAATATTTTCTTAAAACTGAAAATACAGTGTATTTCCGGACAATATTTTTTAAAATTCTTGTTGTCCTTACACATTTTTTTTTATGGGTAAAATGAATAATAATAATAAAAAATAAATATGATTTACAAAAAAGTGTGATTAGTTAAGTTTTTTAATAATGTTTAGTGTTTATGAATAAAAAATCTGTTTTGTGTAGTTTAAAGTATTTAAAAAGGTTCATCTCTGTTTAACGAATTTTACACATAACGAACTTTTTTTCGGGATTTAGCGACTTCTTTAAATAGAGGTCCGACTGTATATAGCTATATAGATATACAATTCATATATCTATATATATATTTAAGTATATCTAATTTTTTTTATGCTCTAACTCCCGTGCTTTTCAACCAAATTGCATGCGACTTAGTATGTGGATAGACCATACCAATGTCTTGATCGAGTTCGTCAGCCAGTTTCATCCGCCATCTTGTTTCAAATGGCGGCCACTTTGTTAAATTTAAAACGTAAAAAAAATTGCAAAAAAAAATAAATTAAATAAAAATCGAAATTTTGTTATTAAACTTGAAATTACACTATCTGCTAAATACTTAAACGATGACAAAAATATCTAAAAAAATATGTTAAATTACTTTAATTCTTATTACTTTCAGCTATAAACACAGCATACAAAAATAGTGTTATTAACGTCTTATTTTTCAAATTGATGGTGTCGAAATGAGTGAATGTGAAAGTCAATATTTAGATTAGGAAAACATTGGGAAAATAAAACATGGATATAATGGGAAGCGGAATATTATTTGTTTTATGATTCTTTAAGCAAACTGAGCCAAATTTTGGGTATGTTGTAGGATAGTCCTTACCAACAGTATTTTCTTTAGTAATAATTTATACCGATTCACGGATAATTAAATCATGATAATTCCTTAAGGGACAATTAAATTTTGCATTTTCGAAATTAATTTGCATATTTTGCTTCTGGTTAAGATATGACAGTGCTGTTATTGACCGGTTGTACTTCAAACCTCTTAAATGTTCTTTAATATGATATTTAAGTTTACGAGAAGTCCTTCTTATGTTTTCGAGTTATATATTTTCTGTTTTCAGTGGAATTACATATACTCCAGAAACTACAACTTTAGGGATCGGGTCTATTTTGGCACTAACTAGATCTTTCAATTGTACTGGAGGCGTTTTCTATTAAGTTTACGCCAAAGTAAAAAGTGCGTGTGTTAATTTTTCAAAAAGTACTGATCGATACTTAAACAGAAGCATAATACAAGTTAATTTCGTAGATGCAAAAATTATATGCCTCTTAAGGAATTATCATGATTTAATTCACCGTGAATCAATAGAAATTATTACTATACTGTTGGTAATGACTATGCTACAAAATACCCAGAATTTCGCTCAGTTTGCTTAAAGAATCATAAAACAAATAATATTCCGCTTCCCTCTATATCCATGTTTTATTTTCCCAATGTTTTCCGAGTCTAAATATTAACTTTCACTTTCACTCATTTTGACACCATCAATTTGAAAAATAAGACGTTAATAACAGTATTCTTGTATTCTCCGACGAAGGGACGTGTGTTTATAGTTGAAAGTACTAAGAATTAAAGTACTTTAACATTTTTAAAAATATTTTTGTTATTTTTTAAGTATTTTGCACATAGTGTAATTTTAAGTTTAACTTTTTAAAGATGAATTTAGCATTATTTATTCATATTCTGATTTAAATATTTTTATGTGAAGTTTTTTATCTTGATACAAGGATTCTGGAGTTCTTTTTGTTTCGTCTTTACATTAAAAAAAATACTGAGATATAGTTGTTTGAATTTCTAGGGTGTTTGTTATCTTGAAACAATCTGATGTTGTCATGCGACAGCACACGCATGTATTAACCGCTTTGTATGTGACTAAACATGTGTACAGTTCGACTGACAGTACTCTACCGTGTTCGTTAGCCAAATTAATTCAGCATCCTGTTTAAAAATAACGGATAATAGAAAACATTATTGTAAAATTCAAAAAGGCGTACAAATTTAGAAATGGAAAAATCATTTTCATTTAACTGTTTGTCGCTGATAAAAGGATTCCAGAGCATTTTTTTGTCTTAACCTAAAAGAAATTACTTATTGGAGTTTGTAACTGTAGGATGTCTTACATTTTGAAATTATCTGAGTTTTATTATGCGACAATACTCATATATATTAAACAATTTCGATGTGATTTGAGTACATGACATATCAAGATATACACATAATATATTGGCTAGCTTCATCCACCATCTTGTGTAAAAAGGGCGAAAACTTTAATTTATCGACAATTTTGGAGACCAAACATAAATCACTCTAAATTGTTGATCTCTTGAATAAATCACTCAAGTTGGTTAACTTGAATATAATTAACTAAACTGTTATTCACATCCAGTATTGACGAAAAGTAGTATTGAAGGTTTTATAATCGGGTTCCACTTGTTTTGCGTATGAGTAGAATAAAATGAATTTTTAAAACAAGGCATGTTAAATATGCATTTACTCTAGGCAAAGGCAGAAAGGTTTTTTTTTTTTTTTTTCTGTTTCTGCCTAACAACGAGATTATCATATTTCTAAGCGGAAGTAGTGTAATCGATCTTGATCTAATATCCGATGTTTCAGCGTAATTTAAATTGTGAAAAAGAAAGGCAGAAAGGAATTTTTTTTCTGTTTCTGCCTAACAACGATATTATCATATTTCTAAGCGGAAGTAGTGTAATTGATCTTGATGTAATATCCGAAGTTTCAGCATAATTTAAATTGTGAAAAAGAAACAACAGCAGTTTTGCATAAAAATAAAAGACTGTCAAGATTTTCAAGGATTCATTTCGGTGTTCACTTAACCCTTTATCATCTGACGGTACTTATAAATACCACTCAATTTAAACTTTCATTTCCACGGTGAATATTACTAATATTCTAATGGTACATTGCAAAAACACTTTTTCAATTTCACTTTATCCCAATTCATGGCATCAGTAGATCTAGGTTTGTTATTTTAGCGAGGAAGGAGGCTATCTTTAAACCAGTCGACGTGTTTTGCGCCGACATTTTGTACAGATTGACATGCTTGCCTTTTTATTGCTGCAAACACAGTAAATGATATCACAGAAGTGTTGGATTTTTTCTTATGTGTTCATTATGATCTTGAAATACAATTAGACTAGTGATTTTAAGTAAACGGTATATGTATTTGATTTAACAGTTGAATTACTCGGCGGTATTTAAAGTACCGTCAGTACATTGGGTGTTGGAGAAAAACTTGTTTACTTATCGTCTGCGTAGTTATCCATCTTTTTCATATGTTTTAAAATGTGATTACTAAAATGTGGTGTGTTAATATTTTCCTAGTATTTCTTTTTTGTTTCATTATTATTTTTTATAGTAAATCGAAAAAGTTGCGGCACCGGTTCTTTTTTGCTATGCTAGAAATGGCATATGTAAATTCGTGTATTACAAACGTGGAGATGCGAGAGAATATATTGTCCCTTGAACATAAATGTCGCATAACTAAAGGACTACTAACAAGATCAAAACGTTAAAAAAAATAATTTTTTAGCCCTTTCATGGCAAAGCATTTCCAATGCTAAAGTGTTGAAATAAAGGATTGCCACCGGAATTTGACAAAAAAATCATTTGTAAATTAGAAACATTCTATATTTTATATACTTATTAAATCGAAAATATTTTACCACAATTATGGAGCCATTTGAAATACCTTTTGTGTTTTCCGTTATGATAATATTTTAGTCATAGTGTACTGGCCGTACAATAAAGTACCACTTTAATTAATTACCTCTAGGGAATTAAATTTCTCCCGGATGTGTTTTTTTTTTATGTTTATCCTTTAATTTTCATTGTAGTAACTGAAAAAAAAATACATGAAAAAAATTGCAGTAGATCATAATGCAGTCGATAAAGGGTTAAAGGGCCTATGCCTTTTTATTTCCAATTTCCTTATATTTCAATATAATATCTATAAACACTTTCGTCCAATTGTGTAACTATTTAATTTATTTATCTATTAAAATATTTTGTTTAATGCTTCAAGTCGTTCTTTGTGAATTAAAACATTTAAAGAAATCAATTTAGTGTAATCAACTTTACATTATTTGTCCTATTTTGTCCAAATTGTTTTTTGTTAAAATAAAATTATATTCTTTAGTTGAATATTTCAGTACATATGCTTTTACTTTTTCGATTTTGTAAAACCAATTTACATTAAAGAAAAATACATCTCACGTTATTTCATAGTTGAAAAATCTATTTTTTGAATTGATAAAAGTGAAAAAATATCTTATAGACATATTTTATACTGAATAGGATTTTTTTAGTGCAAAACATTTAGTAATGAAACTTCATCCATCTTATTTCTGTACGCTTCACAAATTATGTTGACAGGAATTTAGCCTAAATATCACAGCTACTTCTTTCGTGATCGGTGGTATTTCATTTACATAAAGAGCTCTCAAATGAAGTGATACCTTGCTGTTAAAAGTTTGTTATATCCTTTTATTAAATAACGAAGTACATGCTTTTAGCTTTTCAATTTTAGTAAAAGTTTTCATGATAATATATACAATATTTTATCATATTTGAGAAACTCAGATTGTAGATTTTTTTTTTTTCTCTAATGAAGTAAAAAATAAATAAAATACAAAATTTACCATTTGGTAGTCTTCAAATTTATATTTTCTCTGAATAATAAATATAAACTTAATTGTCGTAAATATGTTAACTCGTATCTTATCATTATCCTCCTGAAGTGTATATTTTGTTTGTGTTTCTCAAACCGATTGAACATTTTAAGATTTTGTTATAAAAAATGATAAGTAATAAGGAGAAATAGCATCTATCTAAAGTGACAAAACGTTCAAATCTTTTTATTATTATTATTATTAAGAGCAAAAAAACCAAAAAAAAAAATAATAAAGCAATTAATGATAAATAATTTATTAAACACTATTCCTTAAAGTCTAATACAAAGTACCATGTTTTACCGTAAATTATATATTTATCATTATTATGTAATTTTTTAAATTGAAACTAGTTCGTAATATAAAAAAAAATATATTTCATTTTTATTTGTTGTTGAAATCCTTGTTTAAAATTTATGTAAAATATCTAATTATAAAAAATGTCTGTATATCCAAAAATATAATAGTTTAAGTTTTACGCAACGATATTTAAGAAAGAAAAATTTAAATAATGTGTAAAAATCGAATCCAATGCAGTTATTTTTCTACAATAAATTAAAATGGTACATTCTAATTTTACAAGTTACATAATACACAAAACATTTTTAAAAAGACATTTCACGAAGCATGTTTCTTTCTAAAAATAAAAACTTTAATGGATAAATAAATATTAAAAGAAAAATTAATCAAAATATAATACATATATATACTTTAATATTTACTATGACAGTATTTACACTATATAATAATGAAAAAATTCTCCATTTCATCACATAGGATATTTTGTTTATTTAATTACATTAAACTAACGGTAACAACATTTTGCAGTTCAGACTACGCAAAGTAAAAGTTACACAAAGATTCCAGAATTGAATATGCTAATTTAATTTGATTCTCTGAATTGGAAGAAAGATGACCTTTTTTTTTAATATTTATATTTTGTTACAGTTAATGTATTCGAGAGATAGCAAGTCTGATTAGAAATCAGGAAATAGAAAATGAATGCGGATAAAGTATACGACATTTGAAAAATCTTAATTGATATATTATTAACTTCACTAAGTTCAGTTTTTTGAGAAACGTTTTATAAACCACGAAAAATTTAAACAGAAAACTATAATAGAAAACTGATTTATTCGCTTAATTTTTCTATGCGATACAGCGACTAATGTTAAGCAATACATTTCAAAAATTTGTATTCTATAAATGTATTGCATTATGAAAGAGAAAATGCTATGTGGAGATATGACAAATATATAGTGTATTGACAATTTCATTTTAATATTCCGACATTCATTCTTTTTCTTCTCTTAAACAAAAACAAAAAAAAAAATCATTTTTACATGATTTGTTAAACGAGAAAAAATCTATTAATTTAACGCGTAAATATAATGCATATTCTCAAAACCTTCTTCATGTTGCTTCTTTGAAAATTATGTGAAATTAGATAAATAATATTCAAAGCAACGGATCTTTTGAAATACCAGCTAACAAGATAAGTTTAAATATATAGTTTTATATACTACGCAGCATTAATGCTATAATACAACTGTTTACAAAATGTTAAGTGTAATTCTTACACAAATATTTATATACAGATAGTAATATAAATAAAAATGATATATTTGTATATCATCAAACTTTATTTAAACAACATTTATTACATATTCAACAACTACATCCTCCCGTAACGATACCTTATGGTGTTATCGAAACGTTCCTAAGAGAATAAATAAACTATCGATTTCCATAAAATTTTTTAAGTTAAACTGCAACACGATAATCTTTTTGTATATTAACGTTTCGTATTCCAAAACCATGGAAATACATCTTTTCCTCGACTTAACAGTGAAAAAAGAAGAAAATAACCTATGAAGGGAGATGATTGCTTGTCCATTAGACACAACTTGGACAATTTTTTTTTTGTTATAATTTGTTTTTTATGACACATTCACATAGGTGCCAACATCCTTAATTATTCCAGAGTATGATCCAAGACAAACAAGTTTAAAACCGGAAAGTGTTTATAAGAAAATTTGTCTTCTTTCAAAAAGGTACTTATCATTTTAAAATTGTTCATTAAGTAAAATTTCCGGTTAGATACATGTTTTTCTTGGATTATACTCCGTATTAATTAAGAGATGTTGACATCTATACATTCTAAATGTATGAATAAATCGTATATGGATATTTTGGAAAAATATCTCTTTAAAACATAATTTGTTATTTAACAAAGCATCTTTTACTAATTAAAATATATTATATGAACTTTCAAAAGACCACTGACTACTTAAAAGGTGACTGAAATAATAGAAGACATGTTACAAATTAAAAATATACGTTTTATTTAAAACTTCTTTGCACTTTTGAGCTTTTTCAATCTCTTCACGAGATAATGTTTTAATATTTATTTGCTGTTTATTTATACAAATACGTCACTTCGTTTTGAAAATGAGAGAGCCGATAATTATTCTAGTTGAAAGCCGAAGTAGCAGTTTGGTGGATTGAACTTAATTAGAGAAATTATATATTGTTATTAACTTCAGTACCATTTACTTTATCACTTTGTTCACATACGGCACTTTCCTTTTTAAATGCGTAGCTGGACAGTCGAAGTAGCAGTGTTTCAGATTAAATTTGGTTAGACTGAATCATAGCTAATTCGACTGTCTAGCTACGCATTATAAAAGGAAAATGACGTTTGAGAACTGAATGATAAAATAAATGGAACAGCAGTTAATAGTAATATATATTGACTGAAATTAATTTCAATCCAAGAAAATGCTACTTCTACTTTCAACTCCAATAATAATTGGCTCTCTCATTTTCAAAACAAACTGACATATTTTTATAAATAAACAGAAATTGTTTATTAAAATATTCTCTGATTAATAGCTTGGAAAAGCTTCAAAGCATTAAGAAGTTTTAAATAAAATGTATATTTTTAACTTGTAACATCTCTCCTTTTATATTAGTCACCTTTTAAGTAAAAAAAGCGACCTTTTTAAAGTTCATATAGCATATTTTATGTTTGAATCAAGGTTAAATGTTGCGTTCCGTGTTATGATATTAAAAGTATACTGTTACGATAACTATACGGGATCTGTTTGTTTCGTCAACGTTAAAATCGGCGGGGTCAAAACACCCATAAAAGTTTCACTCATTTGTGACCATTATTTATCAATCTATCAGAAAATATGTAAAATTGGAGTATTACATAATTGCAAAATTTCAACTTAACTTCCGTAAAATATCGATTAATTTAAACCAGGTTAAAAACATTTATAACGAGAAAATTTATTTTATGTAGCATTTATTTCAATGTTTCTGCCAGTAATCTATTTTATCTCATCTTTCTATTCTAAAAAAGAGTAACTACCGCTGTCACAGCCGCCGCCGGTTTTGAATTTTTTGTGACCGGAGGTTATTCTTCGTTAATATTAAGAAAAATAATGTATACAAAAATATGAAAATGTGTAGTATTATACAAAAATGTTTGATAAACACGCTGATGCAGACATTTTTCAAATCGAAGAATTATTTTAAGAGATATTTAATTCTAAAGTTGGACAAAATCGTTCCACTAAAAAAGTTTTATAGGAGCAAAAACTATACGTCATTATTTAATAATTTTTAGATCATTTTATACGTTATAAGTTCCCGGTCTGCAGAATTAATTATTATTATTTTTTTTTATTTGACTCATTTTTCGAGGTTTCATTTCTATTTTAAATTCAAATTTTCAGCATTTCGAGAGATATTTTTTACTTATTTCAGAAAATTGTAATAATTTAACATGTTGCCAACTGTATAAACAACAGAAACAACAGAAACAATAACGTTTGCTTCAAATTAAAAATTTATTTACACGTGACTATTATAAACAGAAAAAAAACTTTCAAATTAGAATTAAGTAATTACGTATAAAAAGCAGGAACTTATTGAAAATTACTTCATCTATTACTTCATCTATCACACGTGAATTTTAACAGAGAAAGGATATTGTAAAAAAAAAAATGTAATTTAACAATTTACAACGACCATTTGGAAAATGATTTTGTCAAAGACTAAAATTTAAGACAAAAAAAAAAAATAGCACGGAGTTTATCCTACATTACGTACGCCATGAATTAAACATTAATAGTGTTATGACACGTAAAAATTGCAAGTGACGGAAATCGCCTGCGACTCATACGCATTATCCACCTGAAACTTATGTATTATCCAAGCATTTCATTGGCTGTTCGGGAAAAGGGTTTTCCATCGTCAGATTTCCAAGAAATCTGACGACCAAATTTTAAAAGAAATTTCATTCTTAAACTTCTAAACATCCCACTCTATTACTTTTAAAAATAAGAGAAAAAAATATACTTTTAAATGCAATTTGTTTGAAAGCTGTACCTCAATTTGTTTCTGAGTTATTAGGTTTTTTTTTGTAGTTTTTATTACTTTTTTGTCATAGTGTCAACGAATCTCTGTTGAAAGTAACGGGAAATACATATTACTGTATAGACCAATCGATAAACGAATAAAATGCGGATTAAACCAATAAAAACCTTCAGATATGCTTTTGATTTTCCATCCTGACGAGAACAATAACCATTTTTCCAAATGTTTAATAATAAATTCATTAACATGCGTTAGAAGTCTTAAATAGGAGAAATTACATCACATTTACGTCACATTACACTTATTACGTAAAATGAACAAAAAATAATATTGCAAAACAGTTTAAAATTAAAAATAGCGCGAGACATTTACTTGATATTTTAAAATGAAGTTTTCAACTTTTTTTTTTTTTTTTTTTTTTTTTTTTTTTTTGACAGCACAAATAATTTTTCATTTCTAATAAAAGTATTTTCACGTGAAAATTAAAAACGGAAAGAAAAGTTTGGTGAAAATTACGTCAGATTCAAAACGATATATTTAAAATGTCTTGTTTAAAAGGACTTTCTTTTCGCTTTGTTAAAAAATACCGGGAGACAAAGACTCTGTTTACTTAATTCATTTTATATTAGATGATTTTGAAATGCCATTGTATCTTTTATCAGCAGAAATGAATAGAAACCAGTTTATAGGGAGATCGCCTTTGTTTTTTTTAATTATAATTCAATCTTCCAAAATCTTTTTAAAACCGATCAAATTAGCGTGCTTTTAGAGACTGCAGTGTCTGAACGGGGGTTGGCGAGCGTAGCTCGTAGGGGGCCGAGCCCCCTAATTTCTTAAAAAAAAAAATAAAAAATAAAAAATAAATAAAAATAAAAATCTGTTTCGAAATGTCGTTAACCGGGATCAAATTAACCGGCACTTTACGGAAAGTTTTGTTGAAGGTTTGAAAGTATGGCAATAGTTTAAAATATTTTTTGACACTTCTTGTATTTTAAGTACATCAGGTAAATAATACAAATTTAGATTTAGGAGTGCGTATTGTTTCTTTCGGTACTAGGGGAGTGCCCCCTACGAGCTACGCTCGCCAACCTCCGTTCAGACGCCGCATACTCTAAAATCACGTTAATTTAAACGGCGTTAAAAAGATTTCGGAAGATTGAATTATAATTTAAAAAACAGTGGCGATCCCCCTATAAACGGTTTTCTATTCATCTCTCTTTGATTGGGAAATTTTAAGGCTAAATGAGCTGCTATTAAAAGATACAATGACTGTTTTCGTATTTGATTAAATAAAATCAGTTAAACATTTCAAAATAAGCTAATATAAAATAAATTAAGTAAACAGAGTCTTTGTCTCCCGGTACTTTTTAACAAAGCGAAAAAAAAGTTCTTTTAAATAACACATTTTAAATGTATCGTTTTTAATCTGACGTAATTTTCACCAAACTTTTCTTTCTCTTTTTAATATTCACGTGAAAATACTTTTGTTAGAAAATAAATATTATTTGCGCTGGCTTAGAATTAACAAAAATAGTTGAAAAGATCATTTCAAAATATCAAATAAATGTCTAGCGCATTTTAAACTCTTTTGCAATATTAGTTTATGTTCATTTTAAATATGACGTAATTTCTCCTATTTAAGACTTCTAACGCATGTTAATGAATTTATTATTTTACAATATCCTTTCTTTTTTTAAATTCACGTGTAAATATAGTTTTTATTTTTAGTTTTTATTTATAGTTTTAATTTTCAATGTTCCTGCTTTTTATACCTAATCATTTAATTCTAATTTGAAGGGATGGGGTCTGTTTATAATAGTCACGTGTAAATAAATTTTTAATTTGAAGCAGACATTATTGTTTGCGCTGTTTATAAAGTTGGCACCAGTTTAAATTAATATCATTTTCTAAAATATGTAAAAAATATCTTTCGAAATGCTGAAAATTTGAATTTAAAATAGAAATAAAACCTCAAAAAATGAGTCAAATTAAAAAAATAAATGCAACACTGGGAACTTCCAACGTATAAAAGGATTTAAAAATGATTAAATTGCCATGTATAGTTTTTGCTCCTATAAAACTTTTTTAATGGAACGATTAAATATATGGGAACGTCCACGGCAGAAAAAAAAAATTGCTGAAGATTTTTCTTAAACGGAAATATAAGTGTCATACATCAATTTAAAGCTAAAGAGTTGAAGTATATGAATTTGTAAGTTTTAATTTCATAAGAGCAAGTGTTTGTTGAAAATAAGCTGGATACTAACAGTATAAAACTACATTTACATTTCGTCTTAAAATACAACTTACTGAAATGTATGATTTTTTTACTTTTTAGAATTCAATAAAATTACTATGCGTTAAAATCAACAAACAATTATCTTTAAGATCGACATATATAAAATCTTTTAGATAATGTCTTTAATATACTTTTGGCTGTATTTAAACGTTAATACTTAAATGGCACAAGAGTAACGGAAAACATACTATAGTTTTAATTTAAAAAAAAACTACTTAAAATGTTTACCCAAAACTTCTAATTCTCTGATTTCGAGGTATAAGACATATTTTACATTAAATACAGTCGGACCTCTATTTAATGAACCCCTATTTTGCGAACTTTTCCTTGGAACCATGAACATTTTGCGAATTTCTTCGTAAAATATCCTCTAAATAGCGAAGTGGATTCTCTATTTAACGAACTTTTTCTTGTGATCTAAATTTTTTTTCTCTCCATTTCTCAAAATATATCTGGACATTTCAAACTTATTCTTTCTTTAAACACATTTTATGATGTTCAATGGCCTTGAACTGGTTTTGCAAGGCGCCTTCTTTGTCAGCAATCAGAATTCGGTAAGTACGGAGGACGAAAATGATAATACCTTAGAGTAACTTTAAAAAATGTGGATATAGATGAGAAAAAAAGAAGAAATTAACCATGATGTGCTGATTGATGACTGTATTTCACTTAATTCTGAAATTGAGACCTCGCAAACACTATCCGAAGTGGATATTTTCTACAGTGTGAAAAATAAAAACAATACAGCAATGAATTGCGATGAAGACGAATATGATGATGATGGAAATGAACGTGATGCAGGAATTAACAAAACTTCGTATGATGAAATGCTAAAATCACATGAAACAATCCGACGCGGATTATAGTTAGAAGAAAATATGCATGAAGGGGTTTTTGGTGCATTGCAAAGATGCGAGACGTATTATGAGAGAAAGCACTTTTTAAAAGAAAAAAATTCAGGCAGAATTAACAGTTTTTCAGAAATTAAATTTAAGGACGCATATGTTAATGTATGGTTAAAATTATTTGTTATAATAATAATAAATACGATAATGTCATTAAAATTCGTTAATTTTAATGTAAAACTATTTACTTTAAGCAGAAAGTACACTGCATTATCGGACAAAGTTTTGTTTTCCTTGCAGATGTCAAAGATTTTAACACATAGAAAAAATGAATTGATGATGGATATTGGTGGGTAAAATAAATAAAACAAATCGATATAATTTATAAAAAAATGTGATTAATTACTTTTAGTAAAAATATTTAGTGTTTATGAATTTAAAATCTGTTTTATGTAGTTTAAAGAATTTTAAAAGGTGAATCTCTATTTAACGAATTTTCCATATAACGAACTTTTTTCCGGGATTTAGCGACTTCGTTAATTAGAGGTTCGACTGTATTGTGTTTACGCTATGCATGGAATAGGCTCTGGGGCGTTGTCGCAAGAGTAACAAACGTCTGTGTCACAAGCGTAACACATATTACTTTTGTCGATAGTTTGATTTATCACTGCATTACAACCAAAACAAACAGAATGCTTAAATTTGTGTTGTTTTTTCTCTGTTATTAGCAGTTCTTGAAATAATTTTAGCCACGACTAAGGTTGTTTTGTAAATTTAAAGGGCGATAAATTATCTTTATTAGTGTTTTTTTAATGGATGGATTTATTTTAATTCCTTTTTGGCATTAATTAAGATTATAAAAGTATCATGACAAGAAATTAAAGATATAATAAAACAACTCAACTAGATCATTTTTGTGTGCGTTCTTTTGGTTTGAAGCACATGGTCTTTGATTAGATATTTTATAGGCTTTGTAAAGCTTCGTTTACTAAATTCTGCTGTATAACCTACCGAGGTTCTTATAGTAACACTTATGGAAAGGATTCTGATAGTATATTTTATAGGAAAAATTTTAATATTGCTTGTTATACACGGCATTGTTTTAAAGATCAGGAAAAATTAAGCGCCAAAAATTGTAGAGAAAAAATAAGAATGAAATTGAATATGTTGTTGTGAGAAAGCAACAAAACAAAATATATTACGATAAGGTGAAGAAAAGTCTTAGAATCAGCAAAAGCTTCAGCAAGAAAATGGAAATATTAAGAAAAGGAAAAAGTAGAGAACTAGCTAACCTCAGATACTGTAACGGAAAAAATTTTAACTTCAAGGCTTTGGAGAATTTTATGTCGTTGAAGATTTAAGAAGAGGTCATACTTTAGCTAAATCTACGTTAGTTAAGCGGGAAAAAGGTCACATAATTCCATCAATTCTAGGGAACATTTAATAGGAGAATACGTTTTTTGTTTAAAGAAGCTTTCCTAAATTGAAAAATTGGAGATTCCTTAGCAGATTTAAAGCCTAGTTTTACAATACAATAAAAATTATCTCCTCAGAATATCTCCATTTGTTGCTGTCACGAAAACATTCAATGAATTCATAATGTAGTAACTGGTGTATTTCCTGCATTAAATATTCCTGTGATTACTTTGTGTGCCTAGATATATGATAATTAGAATTTAGGAATTCAGAATGTGTAATTTGCGGAGAAGGATTATTTGAAACGGAAGTCCATAATACAGAACTTCTTATTGTAAATAGCAAAACATTGATAGAAGTTTTGCTATTGACAAAACGTTTATCAGCATCTTCATCAATACTGTTACTTTTTTCAAAACGTTGATAAACGTTTTGAAATAGTAACAGTTAAAGAAACCATTTCTGATAGTTTAAAATATTTTGAAAGCAACTAAATCCATTTCTGTGGCACACATTCATTGAAACTTGTACAAGGGATTATTTTCGTAATGCCAAAAAAAAAAAAAAAAAATAACCATTTCTCAAAGAATAGTTATGCCAGTGGATTTTTTGGAAACTGTTTTATTTTCATGCCAAGTGAAAATTTTGGTATGAAATAATACATTACTGGTCAAATCCACAAGCGACTGTATTTTCAGATTTTTATTTAGTATTATCCCAATAAAATTAAATCTTATGCTATTATTTTAAACAATGTAACTCATAACCAATTTTTTTTATCGCTTCTTGGAATTTCTGTTCAAAATGCCCACTTTGACATCATTTTTTGGAATCTATTCTGCCTCTATCAAAATATCGATCATTGCGGTACATTATATACTTTCTAATGAAGAGAATCTACTAATCGGATGCGTTTGAGAACAAATATTAATTTAAAAATGAGTAAGAAAATAAGCAGTTTGGATTTGAATAAATTCTTAATAAGGTGATTTTTTTCGTCAACCGCTATGTATTTTTAATTTGTTTTTGCTGTAAGAATTGGTCCTATCAAAAACTTGTCTATATAAATGTTGAAGACAATATTAAGAAGATATATGATAAATTCATGGGAATTTTATATCTTGTGAATTGACGGAGTTATGGAAATTTTTTTTCTTCACCACCCTTTTTTTGTTTTCGTTTTTATTTTTTTGCGATACGAATTGATCCTATCAAAAACTTGTGAATATAAAAGTTGTATATAATATTAAGGATATGTATATTAAAATTAATATGATTTGATACCTTGAGAATTGACGAAGTTAGGAATTTTTTCTCCCAAAAACCCTATTTTTCGCGCCACTTGAGCCCATTTTTAATTTTATCAAAAATCTGTGATACATAAATTTTTGGTCCTATTTTTAGAAGTAATAAAAACTTAAACTGATTTGATACTTACAAAAATTAAGAAGTTATGGGGGATTTTCGGTTTTCACAAAACCCCTCCCTATTTCCATCCCCTTGGTCCGATTTTGCCCATTAACGAACTTGACCGAGATTTTATGCCCATTGATTTTATGTATCAGTTTAGAAGAGATTGGTTCAGAATTACGGAAGTTATCGTGTCAAGAAGAAAGTGATATATATATATATATATAGATAGATAGATAGATAGGTAGATAGATAGATAGATAGATAGATAAAGTGTTTTACTGACGGTGGTTTTGGGTTCTAGGGGTCATGATCGGTGTAGATCTGCAAAATTTTTTCAGACATTCCAACACAGTAACGACGCCAATAGGTAGTATTTCATACGAAGTCTACCTAAAATGGGGGATTGAAGAAGAAAAAATCCGTCAATTCACATGATATGAAATACCCATGAATTTATCATATATCTTCTTAATATTGTCTTCAATATTTATGTAGACAAGTTTTTGATAGGACCAATGGTACAGAAAAAAACAAATTAAAAATACATAGCGGTTGAAGAAAAAAAATCATCTTATTAAGGGTGTATTCAAATGCAAACTGCTTATTTTCTGACTCATTTTTCAATTCATTTTTGCTCTCAAACGCATCCAATTGGTAGATTCTCTTATTCAGAAACTATATAATGTACTGTAATGATCCATTTTTTTATAGAGGCAGAATGTATTTCAAAAAATGATGTCAAAATGAGCATTTTGAACAGAATTTCCCGGAGCGATTGTGTTAGAAACGAAAAATATTGTCCTACTGAGAAAATAATTTTTTATTAATCAAGTTTTAATTAATTGAAACAAAAATAAAAACACATGTCGTTTATAAATCTCTTCAAACATCATATCAGCAAGTTTCATATTTTTTCTATTAAAAATGAATCTGAAAATGTGCCAGAAAATTTCGAGTTCTTGAGCGTGAAAAAGTATTTTTTTAATGCCGCCTTAACAAGATTCTGATAAAACCAGCTATTATAAAAAAAATGAAATATAAACTCGTCAAAAGCGGCCAGATAAAACTGTTAAAGTGGATTTATACAGGGTGATTCATAAATATCGAAACAATAGGCTATTTCTTTAAATATTGCCCCTAGACCCATACTTCCAATTGCAAAGTTTCATAAAAAGAAGGTGAAAATTTTAATGTCATAAGTTGCAACTCCATAGGGGGTATGTTTGAAAAAATACAAAAATTAAATTTTTATACGGCCCCCGTAGTGTAAAAATTCCAATCAGGAAAACTTTCCTTATCCATTCCTGAATTAAGCACAAAAAATTGCATCTTCATATCTGAAAAACTCACAGAGTTATGGCCGTTTAAATAATTCATCAGGTTTTAAGGGATTAGACACAAATTGAAATGTGTGCAATCGAAGAAACAATGTTACTTTAAGAGTTCTAGGAAACACGTAAAAAATATATTTGTTGAGCAAGTATTTTGATTTTTTTTTTGTTAATGTTGTGTTTTGGTGATGGTTAACCATATAATTTGCAAACAAAAGCACATCCTAATATTTCTTATAAAGTTTTTTTTTAAAATTTAAATGTTTAGTATTTTTTTAAGCGGATTTAATTTAAAATCTTTATAACTCGAAACATTGTTCATTGGATTTCAATTTTTTTTTACTTTAATTAAAGAGGAAAGTATAATTTTAGTTTCGTTTCAGGAATTTTTTTAATTTTAACTTTTAAAATAATAAAAATATTTATTTAAAAAATTATGTAACTTATTTTTAAAAAAATCATATTTTCAAAAGTAATTTTTTTTTTTTTTTTAATTTGCCGAAACAAAATTAATGTAAAATAATCAAAAAAGGCATGTTTTCAACTTTTTAATTTACGATTAAAAAAACATCATGCAGAAAAACGCTTTTAAAGTTTTAAACATTGATTGGCTCCTAATAAAAAGTTTAAATGTATTTTAAAAAATTGCACGTCAAAAAGCAACTTCTTTCTGTAGCTTAAAGTTCCGATTCAATTTAACTTTTGCCGTTTCCACCACCTTTTTGTGCTACTTAAATGTCCATAAATAAATGTTAAATGTATAATTTGAAACAATGCTTTTTCTAACATACCGATTAAGAGCTTTTCATAATTTTAGCCCTTACAAATTCTGGCTTTTTATCGCCCAGTCGAGGCCAATAAAAAAGTCTGTATTCTGGGGCCGGGTCAGACCCGGGATTAGCGACTTTGTTTCTGAAAACTCGGTCAGGCTGGGCCTAACTTATTTTTTCATACCGAAACGGGTGTTGGTGTGATTTATGACGGCCAATTATCTATACGAGGGATGTGGGCCCGAAGGTGGGGGGGGTGGAGTGCCTTCCGTGGAAGTCTTTCTAAGGGAACCTAACCCGTATTTACGCAAGATATCCATGGTTCGAAGAAAACCACTGTAAACTCCGAACGATTGGGTGGAAGTGCGCGATTGAGTTCGAACCCAGCATGAGAGCAGAACCTCTCGGTCACTGGTTAAACCGAACCGGGACTGTCTTCCTTATTTCTAGGTCTCCACTGGGCGAAATTTTCAGTCCCGGCCTCGAGACAACCGATATTAAAATCATTATCTCTGACTGACCTAATCCGTGCAAAAATAACTAAAATTTGGCTCAGCACAAAACAAATGCATATATTTTTAAATGGGCATTATTTTACAATAAAATTTTAAAATTCATATTTTTAAAGGATAGTAGATTTTAAGGCAAAAAAATTAAAATACAGTAAAACTAGTGAAGAAAATCTGCCTATGACGGAATGCTTTCTTAAACGGAAAAATCTGTTGATCCATGGAAAATGAATATAATAATACCTGAAAAAAATAGACTACATTTACAACTCCTAAGAAGGAAACTTGTCTATAACGCTTTTTCTTTCTTTCCTATGTAATTCTATCTTAAAAGATTTTACTTTATAGCATTTTTCATTGTCTTCAACACATGGAATATGGATTAACCATATTAAAGGAGAAGTGAATCATTTACATATAAATAGAGATTCATTAATAAAACAAATAATCACAGCTTTTGGCGCTTCTTTAAAAATAATAATTATAAACATGAAAAAAGAAAAGATATAATAAGTATTTTTGGTCAGAACTCCTCCATACACAACAACTTTTAACCATATCGATGTAAAAAAATATGTAGAAATTCAGTCAGGCCGGGGCAGGCTACGATTTGAACTTTTTTCCAGGCAGGCCAGAACTGTTTTTCCTATGGGTCATTCGGGACCGGACCTAGATATTTCGAACCGTGCAGACCTCTAATTGAGACCCCAGCATACTTTGAAAACAGGTTTAACGTAAAATCTATACGCTGCCTATTTTATGTCCAAAGGAAAGGCACTGTCTTATATCGACTTTTAATAATGTACAATTTGTGGCTGATCCCTATTTAGCATTCAAAATGAGTCAAAAACTCGTCGCTCAGAGGCATGGATAAATGGTGTAAGTCACGAATTTTGGATTTTGATAACTCTACGAATTTTGAAGATATCGAGATGATTTTTTTTGTGTGTGTTTAATTCAGGAATGGATAAGAAAAAATTTCCTAATTGGGAATTTTACTCTACGGGGGCCGTATAAAAATTTAATTTTTGTATTTCCTCATATAGACCCCCCATGGAGTTGAAACTTATCTCATCAAATTTTGCACCTTTTTTTATTAAACTATGCAATTGGAAGTATGTGCCTAGGGGCAATATTTAAGGAGATAGCCTATTGTTTCGATATTTATGAATAACCCTGTATATAATCATGGTTTATTTTTTTGGGGGGTGAAATTAGTATACCTAACTTCGAAATCTACCTCTGCATGTAGGCCGGGACGGCAGGGATTTTTTAGAATAGAGAGATAATTTACTATTGCATCATTATTTCAGCGGATTTAACTGCAACACTACTCAATATTTAAAATAGTTTTCTCAATAACGAAACAGTCTTCAAAAACATTTTAGCACATCTGCAGCGTTCTCTTCAATACAGAACAATAAAAACTTCTTTTTATGTCAAATGTGCTTAAGGTAATTGAATTTATTTAGAAAATAGATGATTTGTAGTGAAATGGGAAATTTAGTAAAAATTTTATGACACTAAAGAAAATTTCATTATGATATGAATATAGTACATCATAAACTAGAAATATTGATTCAAACAGATTTATTCTGCGATTTTTATAATTTGAGTTTGAACTATCGCTTGAATTTATTTTTTTACGTATTGTATGTGATAAAATGATTGTATAATTATATCTACTTTTAAATGAGCTACAAAGAATGCTCCCAAGTATTTATCTAAGTAATTCCGATTTCACTTTTTAAAAATTATGATGCTAGAATTGAATCCAGTCTTGAACACTGTAAAAAAATCTTGTAAATTTTAAAGTTTTTCTAGGAAACTGGGATTCCTAGAACTTTGTATGTAACGGCAACAAGAAAAAATCCTGTAACAGACGCTGTTTGAGGAATTTTTGTTGTTACCGTTACATAAAAATTTCTAGGAATGCCAGTTTCCTAGAAAAACTTTAGTAACTTTACAGATTTTTTGTACAGTGAACATAAACTTTGATATATGCAGATGAAACAGATTTAAGCTAAAATAACATGCAATTAATAGGTGTTCACGTCAAGTAAGTTTTCGGCATTACAATTATTACAATTTTTCATTCAGTAAATGCACAAAGTACGGGCTGATCTATTAGATGAATGTAGTTTTCTGATACAGTCATTTATCGAGTAGCTGTCATTGCTATATCAATATAGTCTAATAAAGTGGCTAGTAATTTTACTCTAACTAACTCCAAAATATAGCACATATTCTTGTCGGAACTTATGAGAAGAATATACTTAAATATATATTATTTAAATATATATATATATATATATATATATAAATCCTTCGGTAGAATGGAAGCTTACGATTTAATTTATAAATCGATTCTAATTACTGTATTAAATCAAATAATATTGTTGATACATGTTACTAGGATCTGACATAATTTTAAATTTAACTGGTTTTTAAATTCCATGTAATAAATTATATGCAAAATATTGATAAAAATAATTCATAAAATTAAACATCTATTTATGTAAGTAGACTTTTGTTGTATTTATAAAAGTATTTGAAAAAACGGTGATTTACTGTAATCGAAGTACAATCATATTAATTCAGAAGGTGCCTAAAGGTACTTAGTGTTAAAACAATTGAAAATTTTCACATTCTGTGGGACATTCAATGTTATTTCTGTATAAATTTTAATTATAAATAAAATATGGTATGATTTATATACATCATTTAATGTTTACGATCGACTGTTCTTTTTGCAACTGTTGTTGAAGTTTCACGTTAAAATAAGCATAGGGATTTCTTAAAAAGTTTCAGTACTCTGAAAAAAAAAAAAAAAAAAAAAAATCTGTAAAGTTACTAAATCTTTTCTAGGAAACCTGTATTCCTAGAACTTTTATGTAACGGCAACAACAAAAATTCATCTAACAGATAGAATTTTGCACCATAAATCAAAATTATGTAAGCTTACTAAGAATTTTTTAGAATATTGGAATTGCTAGAACTTTTATGTAACAGCAATCCGGGTTAAAGATAAAATTTTAGTAAGATTACTGTAAATTTAGTAGACCTTTTGCAAAGCTACTTATTTATTCAGTTTTCGAAAACTAGTTTAGTACATTTACATCTTTTTTTGTACAGAGTACAGATAAAATTGTACTAATCATACAAATTTCTGTAACTATTCATCTGTAGAATTACATATTTTTACAGTATATGTGGCAGTAAATACACTGTAAAAAACTTTAATTCTACAGGTGTAAAGTTACAGAACTCTATATGCTCACATTTATGCTATCATTTGCTTTTTTATGTTGACTGCACATTAAACAGAAGAAATTGCGTGAAACGCTGTATGCTTCATTAAAACTAGGAATGCGAAAAAATAGTTTACAGAAAACAAGAATTTAACTTAAAGAAAATTCTATAATTCTTAGAACTTTGGATTAAAATTTTTGAATGAGTTAAATGAATGTTTTGTGATTGTGGCGGAAAAAATATATTTATTTGTGCACAATCCATTGAGTACGTCTACATATAATATATTAGATTAACAAAAAGTGCCAATCGTTATTTTTTTCATCAATTATATTGATAATGACATTCTAATCAAGGCCAAGAAATAATTAAATATAATTTTCATAGTGTGATTTTTTTATAGGCTCCACTTACCTTAAATTGAATAATTCATTAAAAAATTATGAATTTTAAATAACTATAAGCAATAAAAAAGACTAATAATAAACGGTCAAGTGAGAGCATTACTCGGGCACAGAGGGTTCCGTAGAATAAATATATGAATTTGTAATTGAATTATTAAAAAAAAAAAGTTGCTAAAAGAATACTAAGACTTTGTAAAACACTATAGAACGTAGGGTTGGGTATAACTGTATAAATTAGAAAAGTGTAATCGGGTATACCGTGAAAGTTCAAAGAGATGTGGAACCTAAATAATATCAAATATATAGCTATTCGTATAACTCTTTTTTTTAATATTATCCTAATCTGTTTATGATGAACTTAATTCGTTACTGACAATAAGAGCAATGCATAATCGAATTTCATGAAACTAAATTCAGCGTAGTAACAACCTTTATTTCTACAGTGTAGCTAGAGAAAATCTTTGTTCAAAGTTTAAATTTGGCATTGTGCTAAGCGCGCTTCGAATTGAGGTCTCAAGGTTGCAACGCCGCCATGGTGGGTAACGCGTTTTTTCCAGATAGGTGTTTAATTAACTTTTAAAGTCACTCGAGGCGTATTGAGAGATACTATCAATGCAAACTATGCGAATCCCACAGTATTTATGCGATTCATTCTAATTAAATCTTTCGAGGGCGACGCGCTTAAAAAACGGACACCCAATTTTAATTCTAAACAGACAAACGGCACCAAGAATATTTAATTAAAATTTTCCTTTTGTCATGTACGTGAAAATAAGCAAGTTTGCATTTTCTAATAAATTCGTTTATAAATTCCGGTGTCAGTTCATTATTTCATAAGTTTATAAATAGAATTAATCCGTGCCGGAAAGGATTAAGCGGTCGCAGGACTCTTAAAGCTTCAAAATTTAAGAAATTTTAATTTTTTTAGATGTTAAATTCCTATCTTTTCTGAATATTTAGATATGATTGTTTCCTTGAAATTCTAATTAAAACAGAAGTTTTGGCTTTTAGAATAATACCCGATCAATAGCTGAAGCGGCGTTTCCGAAACTTTAAAGTCATTATTTTCCAAATGGCGTTTTTTGGGCACAACGCGCAGGATACCTCAAAAACTTCTGTCTATTTTTCCATGAAATTTTCAAAACATATATTTCATGTTAGTCTGTATAAACTGAACATAAAATTTCCTTTTTATTGTTCAAAAAAATATTTTTTTAGGTGATTTTACTGTTGAAATTTTGAAAATTATATTGTATTAGCTAAGTGCAGCATTGCATTAAAAATATAAAAATGCTTTAAATACAAATTTATTTATGTTCAGGGAAATTATTACAATATGAAGTATAAGTAAGCACCAAAATGTTCAGTCTAGTTGCAATATTTATTTTGTAATCCTGCACGTAAACTGTTATGCCAATTTTTTGTTCGACAAATGTCTAACAGTTTCGAGGCCTCTATAAATACTAATTCTGTATCTTGCAATTTTTTAAATACATGAAACGAAAGAACATACTTATATCTTTCATCCCAATTAAAATTCTGTTTTAAAATCATATATATATTTTAAGACATTAAATGTTGAATATTGTCTTTTTTTTATTTTTTTCCAATTTTTAGAGTCCCGAGACCCCTTAAATTAGTATGTTTTTAACAATTTGACGTTTATTGCTTTTATACAGTTAATGGTCATTACATTACTCATATATATCATTAAAAGCTGTTAATTAGGCATAGAGTACGCCGCCCCTGTTCTTGTGTATGTCCAAACTGACCGTACCTCTAAGGGTTAATATCTCGGCTAATTACCGATGATTTTTTTCGAAAATCATTATCAACAATGCTTTTATTCTTCTGAAACGATAAATATATTCAGCGTAAGTATATTTTTCTGACTGCCCGTGAATCGAAATTTGTGTATAACAGAAAAATGCTAATTACTCAAAAACTATGTGATCTATGGTAATCGCTATAATTTTCCGGCAAGGTTTATATTAACGTCTACTACCTCTAATTTTTCATAATTTTAGTTTCACTAGATTTGGAATTAGATGGGGGGGGGGGACTTATTTTTGCGCTACATTTTCAACAATATCTTTGAAAATATAATACCTAAAATTAAAAGAAATGTATTTTTAAGTTCAGCGTTACAAAACCTTTCACAGGATACCCCACATGATGTACAAAGAAAAGATTTTTTTTCAAGTAGTATAATTAGCCCCTCTACTTTTTTACTAAATATATTTATGAATGTTTATTGATCTGAAAATATGTGGGTTAGTGGTCTTTATTACTTCCGCGAATTTGAACTTTCTACGTTCCACAGTTTACGAGTAAAATGGCTGTGACAGACACAGGAGTGATCTTATAATGGTTCCGTTTTTACTTTTTAAGTACGGAACCCTAAAAACAAAAAGGATGCAAAAAGTAAAATTTAGTAAATCTTCAAATCAGGGGCCTCAATAGGAATTTTGCAGGATATTTTTATTTTAATATAATTTACAACATATCTAAAATACTAAAATTCACCATTTAATGTTAGATTATATGAGATTTCCAAAATATTTATAAAATCTACTTTTTAACAGCTGTTTCAATGAACACGATTCCCTACAATTATGCTCTACAACTATTTATTGCTGTTTTTTTTTTTAAGAATAAAAATGTAGATTTATATCTAATGTTTTTAGAAATGCACACATATCTCACGTTGTCATTTACGTTTTCCTATGAAACACGTATGGCAAAAAGAAATATTTCATAAAAATATAATGTATGCGTAGGGATATAATACTTTTCTTTTCTTTAATTTCTGAACAAATATTTGTATTGTTCTTTGATATATTTCTTTATTTAGGTTTTCTAATCACATATATATTTTACGTTTTTTTCCAAAAGTATATTGCATATTTGAGACATCAGCAAATTGAATTTACATTTTAGATAAAAAAGAATTCGAAATATTTTCAAATGTATGGTGTTTTCGTTCGTGTATGAGAAATGTAATTTCTATCTTGGAATATTTCTAAAAGAAAAAAATATATATATAAAAGATAAGAATTATCAATTTAAACAAAATACAATTATCTTTCTAGAAACGAATGTACATTTTATGTAATATGCAGTTAAAAGATACCGAAGAAAAATGAACTATAAAGCAAATATTCTGAATTATGTCTCTGAGTATGTATGATTAAATTATGAATAGTGTAGAATTTAATTTAGATATTCACTTATAGGATACTTTATTCAGTACTATGATTAAAATATTCTAATGTTTAGTGAAATGTCATCGTAATATACTTTGAATTTTAAACATCAGGTTTCTCGTCAACTAATCAAGGTTGGCAGTTTGGCCTGCGCCTTTATTCAGAAAATCAGAATTTTTATTAAAAATTTTAAAAAAATATTCTTTTCGCTTTATTTATCTAATATGCAGTTACAAGATTCCAAAGAAAAAATAACTATAAAGCAAATATTTTCAATTATGTCTCTGAGCATGTATTATTAAATTATGAATAGTGTAGAAAAATTCAATTTAGATATTCACTTGTACAATATTTTATTTAGTACTATGATTAAAATACTTTAATCATTACTGATATATCATCGTAATATACTTTGAAGATTAAACATCAGGTTTCTAATCAACTAATCAGAGTTACCAGTTTTGCCTCATTTTTATTCAGAAAATCAGATTTCATACCTGTGCATTTTCGTTTAAAGGGACCGAGGTACAGATGTAATTTGAGAAGAAATCGACCCAAAAATCGAAAATTATTTTTGTGCATATTATTAATTTCCAATTTCTTCTGAACCCTTTGTAAAAATCCGCATGCAAATGCGATTATTTTTCGCAAAGTTATTCGCCTAACTCAGGAGTTAGGTCTGTCTGTCTTCTCACTGATGAAGAACAGACAATGTTTTGCTAATGTTTTTTTACCTGTATTTTTGAAGGTTTTGGGGATTTTTATAGTTAAATATTGCTGATATACACCTTCTTTCCAGAGTTATGGTGTTTTTGCATTTTTAATTATTGATGAAGTACATTTTGTTGCATTTAATATGAACTGCTTTTTGCGCCAGTTATGCAACAATTTTTCATTAATTATATATATGAAATATAGATATATATACATATATAAACATTAATGAAATAAAGTTTATTATTAAGCATATAATAAAACTATTGCAATAAAGTTAAGTAAAGTATTTCGCAATATGTAATGCGATCATAAAATAGTTTTTAAAGCGTTTGGGATGCTTATAATCTTACCTTATCTGACTCTGGTGTGATTTAGTTAAAGACATAATACGGAATAAATTTCACCTATATTTGATTTGATAGCCGAAATTAATTAAACTTCTAGGGCACGTGACAATAACATTAGGAGAATGCTTTCTCTAATTGTCTTCAATTCACTCCTCTAGCGTTTATCACTTGGAATACGCCATATATATACAACTAAATTCCCCGATAATTGTAACGAATCTTGTGCTCCTGTAAATTGTCGTTTGAATATATGCCCGATTAATCAATACTCAGTCAATGAGAGGTTGAATGAATGGCTTAATGAACTAAGAAAATGTTTGTTACAATAAAGAATGGTGACATAAATTAAAATTAAATGTAAGATCGAAAACCTATTTCAAGAGAGAATTTTTGAAACCGCCTGTATGAATATTTTTTTAATGATTTAAATGACAGTTAAGAGTATGATAATTTACGCACAGTCAGAAATTATTCAATCTCGAACTTCAAATAAGGTTTTTTTAACAATTTGTTTTTTTTTATAGTTTGGCTAATTAGTTCAACAACCAGAAGAATAACATGAATAAAAATATATTTTAATAATTACTGGCACATATTTTCAAAATTTGTCTGCTTTTTTTACCATTATGTGTCATCCTTTGGTTGCCCTCATCAATCACTTCCGCATATGTTTTTTATTCTATTTTTAAATAACTTAATAAAACACCAAACCATTACAAAAGTGATGTTAAATGTCAAGGAATGACAAGGTAGTCGAACAATTTTTGTAGCACTCCTTTTGCATATTTGTAAAGATGTTCTCAAACTTTTTCGAACACAACTAATGCATAGAACAAAAAAAGATTAACATATATCTTCAGTGACACATTTTCAACCCATTCTTTCATTATTTATTTATCCACCAATTCTTTTCTTTAACTCGAACATGGAACTATTGTCAGCATTTAAATCCTTTGTGGAGGGCTTTCCTCTTGAAAAAAAATCTCTCAACTTCTGCACAACAACTCTAATAGCTACCATAAGAGTGCATCTTTTCTTCTCCAAATGCTTTAACTTTACGAAAACTAGCCGAATACTTTGGTTCAGTTCTATAGTATGCGTTGGAATGTCAAAATTTACAAAGGTTTGATCAGCATTGCACATATCAGTCATTAAGTAAGAGTTTGCTGTTGTTTTTAGCATTGTGTGTTATTTTTTGTCTGCCCTCATCAACTCATTCCGCATATGTTTTTAATTTCTTTTTTAAATAACTTAATAAAACATCAAACCATTACAAAACTGATGTAAGGTATCAGTTAAGGATACCTTTCATCCTTAACTGATGGAAGGATATTATGTTTTCTGCTAAGGTTTTTTTTTTATGTCAGAGTAGATCGGGAGAATAAGGTATAATGATTCTGTTCCAGCGGTTGTAATGCTATATTTTTTTGCAAAGCAGACAACTCTTAATTTAAAGTCTTTAGTAGAAATGATATTTTTCAGTTTAATAATTTCACAACACGAACAATCTGACCAAATATCAAAACTTATACTGTTTAATTTCCGACAGGAAGCACTGATATACTTTTTTTGACTCACATTTCTTGGGCATAAATCAACCTTCATTCATGGAACGTGTGGAAAAAGGGTCGCTGGAAGCGAAGTTCCGAAAATGCTTCTTTCGCTTTACAGATCTAAATAGATATTTGATTTTTACTCTGATTAACACATAAAATATAGGGTGACCGAGCAAGTAGTTGATTATACAGGATCGATGCTACGGAATTTCTATTATATTTCCTTCCTTTTAAATTTTAAAAGTATACTAACATAAATGCTACAACCCTTAATGAATGTCCTATAATGGGCAAAAATGGAATCAGCTGAAATTAATTGCAACAAAATTATAAGTAAATAGTTTCTTTATTTGCCATTTTCCCAGTAGTTTATCAATCGAAAAAATCAGTCGAAAATTCAAAAATTGATATTTAAAATATCATGCTTAAGCTGTGATTAACAATAATTCATATCAAGCTATTAATTGAAATAAGAAAGATGGAAGTGGATTATTGTAACTTTCCGTAATTTTATCAAACTAATAAAAAACTAAATTTTTACATTTTCTAATTTTAAAAAAATCATAAAATTGCTTCTCTTACAGCAGGCTGATGACAACAATTTGACAATAGCTGTTCCAAAATCCAAACAAAAATATTATGTCTAGTGCCACGAGTAAAACTTATTTCTGCCTGAAATGGCGCAATATTTCAAAAAAATTATCAACTACTAGAGAAGTATCAACTACCGGCTCGGTCAACCTATTCGTTAAAAGAAATATCAAATCAGGTTTTATTGAGTCAGATAATGCCATATGTACTTTATCGGAAAATTTCATGTAATTGTTTTAATCTACATTTTAAAAGTAGGGTGGCTAAAATTGTGCAAATTTATTTTGGGAAGGCGCAGTGGGTAGTGAAAGTGAGTAGTGATTAAATTTAGAGGGAGATTAAATTATGCGAGTAAGTACCATATATGGGATGGTTAGAAAAGAAATTAAATAATTTGGGTAAAGATAAAGAATACTACAATGAACAATTTTTGAATACTAACCAATTACCCTAATTACTCAAAAATACCGTACGTCTTACTACAATACGAACATAACTATGGTTCATATGTTTAATAATAATAAACCTATTTTAAGAAAATTTACTTTACGGTATGTGATATATTGTGCGAACTGTAACTATATCAAGATAAGATGTAAAGGTGTTCATCATCCACATCTAAATAGCGATGAACTACATTTAAAAAATTTCCAACTGCAATTGATAATTCATAAAATTTAAGTTTTCGAAATACACTTGCACTTTGTTTATTTTCAAGATGTCATTGTATTTGTCACAAATCAGAGTATGTCTATTGAAACTTTCGTTAAAGTCACGTTTACGTTTTTTGGAAAAACTCCTTTTATTTTTCATTTCTCTAAAGGTATGAGTGTTTATAATATGCTACTGAAAGTGTTTTCAATCCATTAATTATCGTTAGGTTGCTACATACTTTTGTGACCTTCTAGCATTGTGAGAGTAAATGGATGACCGCGTAGACAGTTGTCCCTTTTGAATTTTGAAAATCTATTGTTTTCGAATTGTTTTGAAAATTGTTTTCGGAAACTCCCTATAATATCGGAAAACATATTTTGTGCAGTACAGATGCATGGCAAAAGCTTTATGTGTCAATACTTTATGGTAATTAATTTTAACACAATTATTATAATTGGGAAATAAATCATAAACTTATAGACAACAGGTCCCTGGTTTAAATCCCGGCCAGGGCACTGTTTTACTCATTTGGAAAATTACAACATATGATTTGTTTACTAATTAGAACAAGTTTTGAAAAGTCGAATTGTTTTGAAAAGTGTTTTCGGAAACTCCCTATAAAATCGGAAAACATATTTTGTGCAATACAGATGCATGGCAAAAGCGTTATGTGTCTATTTACTTATTAGAACAAGTGTGTCAAAATTTACCAAGTGTAATTACGTTTCCGGCTTTTACTTGGAGTTCCTATACATGTGATTTATTCTTTTGAAGTTTTTTTCTGATCAAAAGGGGATTAAAAGGTGATTCTGATTTCTAAGTGAATTCTGATTACCAAATCTGTCCAACATTACTGAAGTGAAACGTCCCTTATTCATATCTTGGCCTGGATATTTTCAACGCATTTGAAAAATTACTACTCATAGTAATCCTTTGAGATTACCATAAACTTATTTTTTGAATTGTTAAAAGGAAGGAGCTACGCGTAATACGGCGAATATTATTAAAAATAGAAAGAAATTAGACTCCAAATTTGGGTGGGCATTATGCACCGGAGAACGCCGTAGTTGTATGCTGGGATATACGACATATATAAACATATAAAATTATATCATCCCATTATTTAAATGTTCTTTTGCTTATTAAATTTTCCTTCACAAAAGTTTTAAATGGAATAATTTTCAGAAATCAAGGAGATTTAGTGCAACAAAATTACACTTTGTTTCACATAATTATATATTTTTCCTGTTTTTATAAAGTGAGTGGTTATATTGGAAATTACACAATATACACAGTGTCCAGAGAGAAATGTATCTTCACAGTTAAAATAAAATCAAAATAACAAACAATGATATGCACTTACGAATTTTTATGTACCATAAAGAAAATTCCAAAGTTTATTTTTTTAATGTTTTATTCCAGGCACGACTAATGTACGCACACAGAGGAGTATATTTACGATTTCCAACCACTTTCTATGAAGCTTTGAAGAATCAACAGCCTGGATGCCCGCTGTAATTTGAATTCGATTGTAGTTAGCCTGTAATTTACGCTGCACTATGCTGCCGAATTAAATTCGATAAACCACTTTATAACTTGCGCTTGTGCTTGCTGTGAAGAAATTTTGCAATGAGAATGCTGCAAAATACTGGTGTAGTGCCACCTAGTTTACAATTCATTAAAATATATATTCATATTTTCCTTATTCTACATAAAAACCCGATAGTACATATCGTTGCTTCTATCTTTTTAAATATTTTTTTAAGTGTAAAGAAACATTTCGGATGCGCTGCATTATAGGGTTTTTTTTTAAATAATGATCGATAACAAGTAAATCTAATAAACATTTAGTTGAAATATATTCTCGATATGCAAAATTTTCTTTTATATCAATCAAAAGTAACTCTTTCATAATTAGATACAAGTCTAGAGAGAGAAAATTTATTTTAGTAACAAACTTTATTTCTTCAACAACATATATTTCAAGTTTTATAAAACTGCTGATATATGTTTTAGCCTAGTTTTTGTTTACTGTTTATTTATGAAAAAATCAGTAAAATAAATATTAGTAATCTGAATTCATAATGAATTAATTTTTAAATAGTGAGAATCTTAGAATCATTAATTAAATCTTAAAATAATCCTAATTCACACGTATATTCCGTACTAATAAAAAAAATATTTTGAGATTTGATAAACAGAAAGTAACATTTCATGTACAAGAAAATTATTTTTAAAACTTGAATATAAGGAGTATTTATACGCATAATTATTATACAGGATTTCCTGATTTACATGAAATAGCTAATAGATTCAAATTGTAATTTAAACACAAAAGCGCTTCTGAAGAAAATACTGATTTCATCCCATGGTTTATAAAGTGACTGGCACATCTGATAAATTTAAGCGAAACAATGGACTTTCTAGACTAAACACTTGTCACACTGAATTTAACAAACTTCTTTGACTAAAATAAGTGAAGTTTCCCCAAAGAAAGATTTTTTTCCCAAAGAAATTTATTCTCTTAAAACAACTGATTGACAGGAAATTTACGATTTCTTGTTATCATTAAAGCTTTTGAAAGTAGTTTAAAAGTATATTTTCAAAATGCATTAAGAAATTTATTTCACATTATTTCTTAAAAGCATATCAGATGAATTGTATTAAGCTATGTTCTTTGGATTATGATAAATTTTTTATCCAGGTTTAAAATTACGTTTGCGTATTTTTTATATTTATATATTTTCTGATTTTCGAAATAAAGAAGATTTAACTAATTTAAAATGATTAAGATAAAAGGATTATTTAAACCATATTATTTTCTGAACACGGTACAGATGCGAATTACTAGATTCAGAAAAGTGAAAAATATACAAAAACCTAAGTAAAATTTATTCGAATAATTTCGAATTAAAACGAAGATGATACAGTTAGAGCAAAAAATATACTTTTAAAATCTCTCTTGGATTGCATGTCTACATTGACGAATACAGTACAGTCTAATTTGGACAATAAATCATATACATACTCGGAGTGGCCAATATCATTAACTTATATGAGGTTCATATTTAAACTGTTTGGAAATAAAGTATTTTTTAAACTTATGTACATTTCGCATATGCATGTCACAAATAGATGAACATATTATATACATGGACATTTTACATTTTCCTTTTACCAATGTATATTTCATATGAGGATTTGACAAAAATGATAATTGCATTTTATAAATTTGAAAATTTTACAAACATGATAAGAGAAATTTAATAAATACTAAACAGAAAAAATTAAAAAGGATCTGCCAAATTATTCGCCAATTTTACTATTAAAACAAATATTTCAATGTACACAAACTCTTGCATCGAACATCCACATAAATATATCTAAGAAGAACCAAGCTTCTACTTGCTTTAGACATAATACATCACTTTTTGGAAAAAAAAATAATTGATAGACAGAATAAATCAACACATTTCAAAAGCACAGTGGCAGAAATATTGCATATATACTGCGAATAAAAGAAATAAATTGAATTCATATTTAATAAATTCATAGTAAATTCTCATGAACATGAAAATAACTCTAAATTTAGAGAAGATAGATATTTCTGGTATTAGGTAATTATATATATATATATATATATATATATATATATATACATAACATTCAGACGATCTTCTTACTTCTTAAGTAAAAAAAAAACCCGTAAAAGTATATAATATAATAAAAGATTTTTATGTAATTTAAATTTAAAAATATGTACATTATTTTACGATAGTTAATTGTTATGTTTGTAATCTTCAAAATCCGTTTTCAATATTATGAAAAATTAAAACATTATTTAGATGACCTATTATTGTTTTTTATTCATTTTCATAATTTCTTAATCTTTGTTTACAAACACACACATACATATATGCATAATATAATATACAGTGTGATTCATAAATATTGAAACAAAAGGCTATTTTCTTAAATATTGCTTCTAGACACATACTTCCAATTGCAAAGTTTCATAAAAAAGGGTGCAAAATTTAATGGCATAAGTTGCAACCCCATGGGGGTCTATTTGAGAAAATACAAAAACTAAATTTTTATACGGTCCCCGTAAAACAAAATTCCCCAATAAGGAAAAAATTTCCTTATCCATTCCTAATGTAAACACAAGAAAATTCATCTCGATATCTTCAAAATTCCCAGAGATATTAAAATCCAAAATTCCCGACTTACACTATTTACCCATGCCTCTGAGCGACGAGTTTTTGACTCATTTTGAATGCAAGATAGGGATCATCCACAAATTGTACATTATTAAAAGTCGATTTAAGTCATTGCATTCCCCTTTGGACATATAATAGCAGCGTATAGATTTTACGTTAAACCTGCTTTCAAAATAGGCCGGTGGTCTACACTAGAGGTCTAGGCGGGTCGAAATATCTAGGTTTGTTCCGAAACCGACCCATAGGAAAAAAAAGTTCAGCCAGGCCTGGAAAAATGTTCAATTTATTCTTTTTACAGCTTTTCTTTTTTCATGTTTATAATTATTATTTTTAAAGAAGATTCAAAAGCTGTTATTATTTGTTTTATTAATGTACCTCTATTTATATGTAAATATTTCACGTATCCTTTAATATCGTTAATCCATATTCCATGTGTTGGAGACTTTGAAAAATGCTTTACAATAAAATCTTTTAAGACTTAATCACATAGGAAAGAAAAAACTGCGTTATAGACAAATTCCGTTCTTAGGAGTTGTAGTCTATTTTTCTCAATCATTATTATATTCATTTTGTATGGATCAACAGAATTTTCCGTTTAATAAAGAATTCCGTCATAAGTAGATTCTTTTTCACTAGTTTTATTGTATTTTAATTTTTTTGCCTCAAAATCTACTCTCCTTAAAAAAATGAATTATAAAAAAAAATGGCCATTAAAAATATACGTATATTTTGTAAAAGTTTTTGGCCTGAGAAAAATTTTACTTATTTTTGCACGGATTAGGTCAGTAAGAGACAATGATTTTAATACGGGTTGTGTCGAGACCAAAATCTCGTCCTCTGCTGACCAAGGAAGAAGGACGCCAGTCCCGGTTGCAATGAAAAAATACGTTAAGCATGGCCTGGCCGAAATTTCAGGAAAATATTGCTTGTCCTACACACTAATTGCCCCACAATACAGACATTTTTTTTAACGGCCTCGCCGGGACGATAAAAAGGCCTGAAGTTGTGAGGACTAAAATTATGGAAAAAACTCTTAATTGGCATGTTAGAAACAGCATTGTTTTAAATTACACAACTAACATTTATTTACGGACATTTAAATAGTACGGAAAGCAGGTGGAAACGGCAAATGTTACACTGAATCGGAAGTTTAAGCTACAGAAACGAGTTACTTTTTCACGTACCATTTTTTAAAAGCATTTAAACGTTTTATTAGGAACCAATCTTTGTTTAAAATTTTAAATGCGTTTTTCAGCATGATATTTTATTTCTTTTCTTTTCTTTCTTAAAAAAAAAAAAAAAATCCGTTTGAAATTATAAAGTCAAGAATAGTTAAATACGAAAAGTGCAAACTTGGGACATGTCTCTTTTGATTATTTTACATTAATTTTGTTTCGCAAATTTGAAAAAAAATATTTACTTTTAAAAACATGATTTTTTTAAAAAATAAGTTGCACCCTTTCTTAAATAAATATCTTTAATATTTAAAAAAAATAATATTTAAAATAATCCTGATACAAAACTAGAATTATACTTTCGTCTTTAATTAAATGAAACAAATTTGAAATTCGATGAATAATTTTCGAGTTATAACGATTTTCAATTACCCCACTTAAAATATATTAATAATTTAATTATTTTTTTTAAGTTTATGAGAAATTTTAGGATGTGATTTTGTTTGCAAATTATATGGTTAACCGTCACAAAAATAAAGTCAAAATTCTAAACCAATAAATATATTTTTTACGTGTTTCCTAGAACTCTAAAAGTAACGTTGTTTCTTGAATTGCACGCATTTCAATTTGTGTCTAATCCTTTAAAACCAGATGAATTATTTAAACGGCCATAATTCTGCGAGTTTTGCAGATATGTAGATGCAATTTTTTGTGTTTAATTAAGGAATGGATATGGTAAGTTTTCCTAATTGGAATTTGTACCCTACGAATGCTGTATAAAAATTTTATTTTTGTATTTTTTAAATACCCCCTCGCCTTCCAATGGAGTTGTAACTTATGTCATCAATGAATCACACTGTATATATATATATATATATATATATATATATATACAGGGTGTTTCAAAGGGTCATGTCCAAACGGCACGTGTGGGTGTGTCAGTTCATGGGGAGAACGAGTTAGATAGGAACTAGGGGTCAGAAAAGCGACCGTGTCCGTGACTCAAAGAAAAGATAGCAATGGGTGTAAAAAGGTCTTTATTTTACAAAAAACTTAATAGGAGTATAAAATACAAATAGGAAATACTACAACTCATAACAAGTGCTCAAAATGCGCCTCATTCACCATGATGTATGATTCACATTGGCACCGCATGGAATCGCGAACACGTTCCAACTGACCAGGAGTTTCCCGGACACGTGCCGCCGCATTATCGATCCATGCCATGAGGACCATGGCAATTGGAACGGGTGTCTTGTACACCAGAGACTTAAGATATAAAGACAGGTAAAAATCCACGGGTTATAGGTCAGGTGATTGCGGTGGCCACGGTACCGGACCGATTGGAACGTGTTCGCGATTCTATGCGGAGCCGATGTGAAGCATGCATCACGGTTAATGGGGCACATTTTGAGCATTTGTTATGAGTTGTAACATTTTTTATTTGTATTTTGTACTTCGAGTAAGTTTTTTGTAAAATAAACGACTTTTTACACCGTTTGTTATATTTTGTTAGCGTCAAGGTCAAGATCGCGTTTCCGACCCCCAATTCCTATGTTATTCTTGCTCCTCATGACCTGATACACCCACACGTGCCGTTTGTACATGACCTTTTGAGCTACCCTGTATATATATTCATATTATTTGCCAAGGATATGATTTTTTCAATGAATATGTTTAAATAACATATACTATATATATGTATATATGGCGAATATATTTAGCAATATGAAAAATATAATAGAAAAGGATCAATATCCATGTTTTGCTCATATTTTTAGTTAAAGTGGAAGAAGGAAAACACATTTGTTTAAAGTATTTTAGTATTTTACAATTATAACTACAAGTTAATACTATACTTATTTTACAATAGTTACTACACAACCTCGAGTAACTTGACGACAAGTTGGCAATGTGCGGATCGATATGTTCTCTTTCAGATTATCAAAACATTGTTTATCGAACTAAAGTGAAAGTTAATGTTGTAACTTATCGAAAGAAACGTTTTCATACCTATGATCAAAGAGATTTTAAAACATGTCAGAAAAAAGCTTTGTTTTTAGACAGAATTACACATTACGTTAGAACTAAAAAAGTCGAAAACTTCCTTTTTCTACACGGAAAAAAGAAAATGTAAAAAAAAAAAGAATATATATGTATATATGGATACACATGTTAAAGACGTGCGTCATAGGCCTTAAAGTTTATGAAAATCCATTATTGTTCGTTAAATTTTAAAACCTCTAACCTTGATTATATCTGAACGCTACTACTATAGCGCCTAGAATATATATAGTGTGGAAATCGGCTATCCCTGTAATACTTAAAAAAGCGCTAAAATTTTGTATTCCTTAAATGTGCAATGATACTACAGCAACATGCATATCGCAGTGACATCTGCAGGATATTTTCTAAAACCGCAAGAGATTGCCAGTCTATACAATGTAATACTTGTAATACGAAAATCCCGCAGATGTCGCAGTGATAAAATCGCTGCGATACTTCGATTTTAGCAGATTCGTCGCACATTTAAGGGATACATATTTTTAGCACTGTTTGGATATCATATTTCCACACTAATTATTCTAGGCGCTGTACTACTACTCTAGTTGCTAAGTATAAAAATCATTAAGAAATAATGGAGATAATGTAAACAATTATAATACCTACTAATCAAGCGTCAAAAAGTATTTATGCGAAATGTTTAAAAAAAATGTTAATCTTATATTAATCCTCTTAATCATATTTTTCGGAAACCCACCATATCATTCAGTTTCCAATCGGAATATGCTAACATTCCGAGCGTGACGATTGAATTCTGTTTACATTTTCTGTAGATCTACTACAGACAATTTTCTGATATATTATATCACTATCAATATAAATCATCACAAGAGAGGTATTTTAATTTCCTATATTTAAGTATTCCAAAAGACATTTAATTAAATGAGTTTATCACAAACAAATATGATTTCCTGAAATAAGCATATTTTTTTCTCAAGAAATTAACTCTATTAGTACCAGTTTCTGAAAACATGGATAAGAGCTGTGTGTTACAAAACTAAATGACGAAATATCCATCCAAATGGTTTCCGATTATAAAGTCTTATAACTTACAATAATGTTGAATGTCTACCCAACAACCTATGAGTATCGTACAGAAACAATATGGGTTTGAACAATCTTTCACCTTGCTTTTTGATGCTTCATCTTGATGTCGCTGTGGAAGATAATAAACCCCGAACTGTTGTGGCCATAAATTGACCTTCTGTTGTGGCCAAAGTCATAAAATTTATCAAAGGAAAAATTAACAAAACATCAGTTTGTGTACTGTAGTTTGTTTACTTATAATGGAAAGCAGGAAACATCAAATTTAGACGAATAGACTCGGGACATTTGATTCGGACACCATGATGTGTACAATGTGATCATATTATTATTAAAACGAAGATATATTTTATTGAATATTACTTTTATTGTTGAAATTAAAAACTGAATTATAATATAACATTTCTTAAAATTTATAGCTTAAAGGTTTAGGTATCTTTGAAATTGACAAATTACATGTGACAGAGACACTAATATAGATTGAAATATCTACACATCTGATAAACTATTGAATATAAAATTTTAAATACTCTTTAACCCCTTGAGTACGTCGTCGAAAACAGCGAACGGCTTCCACCTATCAGCAGAGTTGCCGCATCTGGCGGAATTATTATTTATCCTCCTGAGACCCAAGAAAATTTGAAAAACTTTATCTTTGACTTTACTACTTTATGTTCATCACAAGGGTGAAAAAATATCATTTTTAAAGATTTTTATTATTTGTTTTTTAACTTTTTGATTTGTTAAGGACCACATCCATTTTAATGGATGTTGAGGTCTTTATAATAGGAAATGTAAACACAGTTCAATTCAACTTTTCACATGTGTATTGGTACTGAAAAGCATTAAATTAATAAGAAATTGACACATGTATATATTTATTATTAATTTAATGATCAACACGGAATTATGTTAAACATATTTAATCCAAATAAAAGCATTTGAAACAATTTCTTTCATTGGTAATGCACAAAACCATATTACAACTTGGACATCTAAATTTAGTTTTCTTTTCAATGCATATTGTTATCAATGTAATTTTTAAAATAATGATGTGCTTTAAATTTTATGTGAATATGTGCTTCTTGTTAAAACTTTTGTGAAATATCAGGAGGATCTGGAATACTTGAGCAAACCTAAAAGGAAGCATGTTTAAAATCAGATTTCATTATGCTTGTGAAAAATATTCTTAATTTTATTAATTTAACATTTTTGTTTATATTTATGAATTTCTAGCAAAAGAAAGCCGAAATAATTATTTTAATTTACATATTAAAAATCATTATCCTCCTGAGACCTGAGCAAAATGAAATGCATCTATATATATTTTTCTAATATTATTTCTTTTAACAAATAGGCATAAAAAATGGGGTTTTTAATGATATTAAATTTCACATTTTCAATTTTGGTGTACATCACATCCATTTAAATGGATATTGAGATCATAGGCTCTCAAAAATTACTAAAAGAATGGGAAGGAATATAATTTATCATAAAGAACGTTATGCAAATATTAATATACTTTAAGAGTAAAAATTATTTTCAGCATCTTTCTGATTAAATAAGTAAATTTTACTTTTAGCTTCATGAAAAGCTTTAAAATAATTGCTGTCTGCAGTGATACATAAAAACATTTGGCAAGCTGTACAGAAAAATTAATTAATTTATTTATTTATTTATTTATTGCTGAAAAGAGTATTTACACAGTATGACGAATTTTTAATAACTACCAGCTATGATATATATTTTGTTTCTTTTTGTAGAAAAAAGATGTGATGGCCGTGCTAAAAGACTCTTTTTTGGAATAGGTTGAAACTTATCATCATCTGAAGAAGCAGAACTTGTAATTTTTTGCACATCTACAATTAGTTTTCAGCTATGTTTATTCTGAAGTCCAGGAAGTTTAAAATGTCTTTCCTTTGAAGACCGTTAATCTCACAATCTTTTTAATAATCCAACCATGAATTTGCAGCTGCCAAATCATGTCATTAAACAAGTTCATGACAAAGGACATTTTGGCCGTAAACTCTGTGAAGAAGTCCTTAACGAAGAATTTTTCATCCCTAATATGTCAAATAAAATTGATAAAATTATAGCAAATTGTGTAACATGCCTTTTGTATAATCGCAAACAAGGTAAACAAGAAGGTGAATTACATCCCTTACCTAAAGAAGAGACTCCTCTCCAAACATACCACAGTGATTATTTAGGCCCTCTTGAAACAACTAACAAAAATTATAAACATATTTTGTCTTTAATAGATGCATTTACTAAATTCGTCTGGTTATATCCCTGTAAAACCACTTCTGCTACCGAAGTTATATCAAAACTACGACAACAATTTTACACTTTTGGCAATCCTTCCACCATCATTAGCGATAAAGGTCCTGCCTTCACAAGCAAAGAATTTGTTGCTTATTGTCAAGATGAAAATATAAAGCACGAGGCAGTTACAACTGTACTTCCCCGTGCCAATGGTCAAGTAGAACGACTTAATTCTACCATAATTTCAGTAATCTCTAAAATGTCCAAAGACGAACCGACCAAATACTTTAAACATGTTTCGAAAGTTCAACATGTCATTAATTCAACTTACCAACGAAGCATTAAGAAATCACTGTTTGAAATATTATTTGGTACAAAAATGAAACAGAAAGAAGGTGTACAAATTATTGACCACTTAAACAGTGCTGTCGAAAAACAATTCATGAAAGACAGAGAAGAGCTCCGTAATGAAGCCAAGAAGAATATTCTGGAAATTCAACAAGAAAATCGCAAGCACTATAATTTACGACGTAAGAAACCCCGGAAGTAGAAGCTTGGTGACCTCGTAGCAATTAAGAGAACCCAGCAAGGACCAGGTTTAAAGTTGAAATCTAAATTCTTAGGGCCGTATAAAGTAACCAAAGTAAAGTCTAACTACACCTACAACGTAGCGAAAATCTCATCAACCGAAGGACCGATAAATACTAGCTCCTGTGCTGAATACATGAAACCTTCGCCTGACAAAAACTGAAGCTTAAAAAAAAAAAAAACATATTTTTAAATCTTTCCTTCTTGTGTGTTATGAAAATTTTATAAGTCAATACTTTTAAAGAAATTTCCGTATGATGTTACTCCACTTCAAGTAGACAGACTGATCTTTCTGACGTGCAGATAATTTTTTTTCTTCTTCTTTTCCCCCTAAGAACAGTTACAGGTTTTTGTTTTTGTTTCTTTTTCAGATTCTATTTTAGCACAAGACGCTGCGGCAGCTCCAGATGTCAGGAAGGCCGCATATGGGAATTTAGTAAGAACACTTGAATCAGACTGAATGTCTCCGATGCTGTATTCCGCTTCGAGATTAAAAAGTCAACGAATCTCCGTGAAGTGAAAATGCAGAAAAGTAAATAGAACGGAAAATGAGTTCGACGACGCAGGTTTTGTTAAAAGGAACAGAACATTTTTCGACGAAATAAGATATAATATTTAAACGACGTAAGAAAATCTTAGAAATATTCGACGGTGCTAAATAAATGAAGCCAAAGTTGTAGCTTTTAAGCTAAATATAGATTGAGAAGAGTGCTTTTTAACTGTATTTTTGTTTTGCCTTCCTCTTAATAAATGTCAATGTTCGTTTCAGAAGTGAGTTATGATTCCTAAATAGAGTCTCATCCCATATATACTATGTATACTCACTATATATACTCAATATATATACTATCTACATTATGTGCATTCAATATTTCAAAATCTGTTGGACAAATCGCAATTTGCCATTAATTCCAATGCTTCTAATGCTGTCGTTCCTATACAATATTAAATAATTCTAAAGAATTATACAGAATGTATATCAACCATATTTATTTTCTACTTTTAAGTATTAAAATTTATGATTTGTAAAAATAATTGGTGTTAAATTAAGCAAAATGTTTACTTTCTAATTTCTCAAGCCTAATTTTACAATTGATGAATTGAGACCCAACATCCATTTAAATGGATGTCAATAAAAACACGCGAAGTCAACAACTGCTTCATATTTGAATTTATTCATTATTTATATCGTAAAATTATACATCAAACTGGTATTAAAACCGCAAAAGAATAATTAAACTAAATTAAAATAATATAAAAAACAAAATTTACCAGCAGAGCGTCGAATTCCAACTTGGCTCACCTATTGCGCCACTTTGTAAACGAAATAGTTGTCGTTGACACAATCCAAGAGCTGAAATTTCATTTTCGATTCATACATTACAATGCCAGTTTAGCTTGATACCATAAAGTTTAACTCAACAGAAGGATAAACCAAAACAAAAATTTTAATGCATGCCAGGTCTCAGGAGGTTATAAATATTGAATTCAAACCAGAATATTTTGAACAGAAATTTTATTTTAGGTTACTTATGATGAATAAGGCTGATGAATTGAGCAGCATTGTGAGGTTACCTAGCAGTGACCACCTTAAAAGCCAGTCTATTGTTTTAATGTCTTGTATAATAATGAGCCATTGGGAGGAGAAGAAGTGTAGTTAAAAAACTACATAATAAGTAAAAGGTAAAATTTAAGGTTAAAACAAATTTTTAAAAGATTTAAATAAAATTAAGAATTTCAAATTAAGTCTGTAAACTTAAGTCAAGAAAGTTTGTAAGTAGAAAAATGAGTTAAGGTATAGTTGTAGTTGCAAAAACTACTATTTATGCTGAACAGTTGAGACACATTGTAGGCTTATCTAGCTGTTATCAGCTTAACACCCAGGCACAATTGAACAATGTAATCTTCTTTATGGACTACCTGGTTGCGTGGCAACTTTACATCCGGTGGAAAGGTGATCGTGTTCCAAGGGAATTAGGGAGCCTTAAAAAATAATGTTTAGACGCGGCTGGTAGCCACAAAGATAAAATTACTTAAAAAATTAAGAGAAGAGTAACAAAATTATAAAAAGTACATAAGTACTTAAGTATGTGAGAGAAAAAAATAACAAAAAAAAAAAAAAACAAAAAAACAAAAAGAGAAAAAGAAAATGTAAATTTAAAAAGAGAATTCCATTAGTTCCAAAAAAGAAAGGACAGGCAAAAAAGCTACCGAGGGGGAGGGGGGGTTACCCCATAGAAAAAGATTCTTTTCAGAGACCATACTTAAGTTAAGCTGATAAAAACGCTATATATATATATATATAGCAGAAAAGCAAGATACATACATATATATATATATATATATATATATATATATATATATATATATATATATATATATACTATAAACATGACAGAACTAACAGAGAGGTTAAGTATAAAAAAAGGTGAGGGAACCTCAGTCTTCATCATTAAGCAAAAGCGAGTATTTAGACTTTTTCTATTAGTGGGGTCGGATACGTCGTAGTCGGGTAGTTCCGCAACTATTTGGTTGGGAAGATTGTAAACAGACTTACAAAAAGTTTTAGAAAGTTGATGAATACGCTTTTTTAAAGAGATAGATTTTAGATCCCTGCGGATTGCTGTATTAAGAAGGTAATGGTGACCATTATGGATATAACGAAGATTTTTGTTGTAAGCACGGTATAGATAGCCCATACTAGTTCTGCATGCGAATCCCCAGATCGGAAAAGCATACAGTCGTGGCCAAAAGTTTAGGACCACCGTGCAGAAACTAGCGTTTTTACAATTGAAACCACGGATAACGTCATAAATCAAATCTATTGCGACAGATGGCGTCATTCCGTCTGGCAGTGGAGTACTGTATTCACTTTTCATTTGATATTTGAGTAATAAACGTCGCAGACGCAATTGTTGCTTGTTTTACAAGTTTTGAAAACCTATGAAAATGGGTCGAAAACTGTCAGTTTCTGAAGCTCAGCGTGCACAAATTGTTATTCTTCATAATGAAGGATACTCTGAACGATTAATTAGTGAACTAATAAGTCGTAGTAAGAATGCAGTTCACAATGCGTTCAAGAAGTTTAAAGAAACAGGGACTTACGTTGATGCCAAAAGGTGTGGTCGACCTCGTAAAACCACACCTGGGGATGACCATGTCATTAGGAGAATAGCCGTTCGTTCTCCAATGAGTTCCGCAAGCAAGATACGGTCAATACTGCTTGCAAAAGGTGTGGATGTCAGTCGTAGAACAGTAAGTCGGCGTTGTTCAAAGACTTTCATTTAAAATCCCATAAACCTGCGAAAAAACCCAGGTTAACAGCGGCCATGAGAGCTAAGCGCTTGGACTTTGCCAAGAAACATGACAAATGGACAATTCGTCAGTGGCAACGGGTTTTTTTCGGCCGAATCTACCATACAGCAGTTCTCCAGGTGCAAGTACTATGTCCGTAGACCTCCTGAAAAGCGATTCTATGAACGTTACACTTTACAGACTGTTAAACACTCCCCAAGTGTTATGGTTTTGGGTGAAATATCAGTGAACGGAACGGCTGAATTGTTCTTCCTACCACCAGGAACGACTATGAATGGCCAAAAATTCGTGGATTTGTTAAAGGAGAAGTTAGAATTACACATGGACGTTGATAAATGCACAATTTTTATGCATGTTGATGCACTATGCCATCGCTCTAAAATTGTTACTCAGTTCTTGAAAACGAAGAAAATTCAAATCCTTGACTGGCCTGGAAACAGTCCCGATTTGAATCCAATTGAAAACTTTTGGACTCTCTTAAAGCACAAGGTCTCTAAGAAACAGCCAACAAGTGCTAAGGAACTGGAAAAAGCAATTTAGGAAGTTTGGGTGAAAGAATTATCATCTGCATACATCCGAAGTCTGGTAGAGAGCATGCGAAAACATTTGCAGGCCGTAATAAAAGCTAACGGCGGACCAACAAAATATTGATTTTTCTGTAAAATTTTTGTTTAATGTATGTGATTTATATGCGTAGAAATGAAATATTCATGTAATAAACGGAGTTTATAATTTTACTAACGAGTAAGTATTCAATTTATTGTCTGGATCTTAATTTTCAGTGGTGGTCCTAAACTTATGGCCACGACTGTAGGTTAGAACAGATCTGATACAAGAATTATTAGGATGAGCGAAGCGAATCCTCTACTAATCTACACAAATTACATTTTGTCGTACACTTTACAAAAAAAAAAACTATTCAGTATTTTCTCTTGGAATTAAACATAAAAATAAATTATGACCTGTGGATTTGCACAATGTTATTTTTTTTTACAGAATAAAGTTAAAAAAATATATTATTTTAATTAATTTATTTTACATGTTTTTCTACTACGGACGCATTTTTGCAAATAAAAAATGAAACACGTATATTTTCAGAAGAAAAGATAAATCATGAAGTTAGTCATTACAGATAGAATCATGATTAATTAAATAGTTTCACGATTTTTTTATGAAATTTTTAAAATACCTTCTTTATGAAAATTATAGCATATTTTTAATGAATTAAAATTTGTGAAAATGCAGTTATATACATTCAATAATAAACTATTTTTCAATGTTAAAAATCCAAATACACAATTTATTCTTATTATGTGAAAACATTTACGCAGATGATACTTACGCATTTTAAAGTTGTAGCAACAGAATTGTTTACAAATAAAATTAATTGTTAAATTCGTTGCATAACGTGTTATTCGAATTCGAACGTTGAATAATAACAATAATATAATAAGAGAATAATTCTTAGTATCAACGAGAGCAGATTTCAAATATTTTCCCAGAAAATAGGTCTTTGAAGAAGTAATTTTGTTCAAGCTGTCTTCAAATATATTATTCTAAGATTGCTATCAAAGATTATTTGATGCGAATTACAAAGATTTGAAACATACCTATTTCAAACCATTTGAGAAAACATCAGAGGCTATTGGAAGATGTAAAAACATATTTAAAAGAGATTTTAGTTGAAAATGTAAAAATGTTTTGTAAAATTTTGCTTCGAAAATATTTTTATTTATACCAGTCTTATATCATAAATAAAAAAATCTCAGGAAATTCTTAGTTATTTGGCTGAATTTACATTTCTAAAATTAAAATTCGCCAAAACATAAAATAACCTTTTTGCTTAATAAAGACGCAGAAATAATATAAAAGCATATTGTTACTTTCAAATATTTATCTTATCAAATAATGTTTCGCGAATCCAAACAAAGCATGGCTTTTGCTAGGCTACCTAAATTACATTTTGCCGCATAGTTTACACACACACACACACACACACACACAAAAAAAAAAAAAAAAAAAAAAAAAAAAAAAAAAAAAAAAAACATTCAGTGTTTTGACTTGAAATTAAACATAAAAATAAATTCTGATCTGCAGATTTGCACAATATTATTCTTTTACGGAATCACCTTAAAAATTTATTATTCTAATTAATTTATTTTATATATTTTTCCATTACGAACGCATTTTTGCAAATAAAAATTGAAACACTTAACCTGTATTTTCAGAAGAAAAAAATAAGCCATACAGTTAGTAATTACAGATAGAATCATGATTTGTTAAATAAATAAAATATATTTTTATTTTTCTACCAAATATCTCAAAAACTGTTTTTAACACTTTCCAACATAAAGTTGAAAATTTTTTATGACTTCGGTTTGTCTGGCCGACTGTTTGTCTGTCCGTTTGTCCCAAAATATTGCTCATAGATAATGATTGATTACTGAGAAATCTATTCTTGAATGCAATGTTGAAATTATGTGATAAACAGATTAAACTTTATAGTAGGAAAAACATGCGTAAAATGCATATAATTCAACTAATGAAGAAAACATTAATTCAATTTCACGAAACCGAAAATGATATTTTCTAATTTTGAAATGAATATCAACAAATACTACTATCAATATATAAATATATATGTAGGATAAATAGATAGATAGATAGATAGGTATAGATACAGACAGATACATAGATAGAGATATAGATATGGACATAGATAGGTTAATCGATATATAGATTGATGGATATAGTTATAGATATAGATCGATAGATGGATATAGATATAGACAGACGGATAGATCGTTAGGCGGATATAGATATAGATCGGTAGATGGATATAGATATAGACAGACAGAGAGATCGTTAGGTGCATACAGATATAGATACATATAGATAGGTAGATTGATAGATAAATAGATAGACTACGCAATGTGAAAAAGCAGTCATGTGACTTTTAAAGTTTTGCCTATGACATTATATAATCTAAAATTATTCCTCAAGAATACAATTATTGTCACACGAACAATGGCCGACCTAGCAGCAAGCACACCGCGAAAACAGATAGTCGAACAATTTATAGAAATAGAATCAAAAGATACCATTGCACCGGACGCATACAAACTGACGAAAGCGAAATTCAATACCTTTTTCCGTTTAGTCAACATTTCTGTATCATTGCGGCATTTATTTATAAGTTTTGATTATAAGCATTATTTATAAATAAAAATGTACAAAGAAATGTCAAACTTTAAAAATGTACGGATCATTTTATTATGTGTTAAAAATATCATTGTGCACTGCAAATAGAGGCGTCTTAAATTCAAACACATATGTGACTGAAAGAGCACTTAAGACACTTAAACTTCTGAAAATAAAATTTCAGACGTGATAGATGTCTAAAATTAAGACACATAAACGTCTTATTATTAGCATGGCATAAATGAACTGAAAAAAAAATGTTAGAATTATGATTATATGTCTGAATTTAAGACACTTGCAATTTTAGACACTTCAGAAATTCAGTCATTTGAACCACTCACCAAGTAAAATGAACTGAAGTGAGTAGGTTTGTTTGTTGTTGCAAGCATGCACGGTGCGCGAGAAGAACGCGACCGGATTTGATTATTGGTGTTTTGGCGGGCAACGGCTTTTATTCAACGGATTGGTGAAAGTGAATTAAAGTATCTCAGTACAGTAAATTTGTCTGAAGTGTTAAAATTGCTTTTAAATTTATCAACATTTGATAAATTATTTGAAAGTGTGACGATATATTTTTTCTCAGTCCGAAATCTCTATAATGACGTTTGTTATTCACATAATAAATGGAATCGTCAATCGTCGTTATAATCTTATAACGCATTTAAAGTTTCTGCTTTATTTCCAAAACATTACACTGATTGAAGATTTGAACTTTGAATTCTCTTACTTGTAAATCGAAGATGAGTCAGAAAGTGAGTGTATCATCATTAATGAAGAGAAAGTAGCGACGCAGTATTTACTTTCTTTTGTGAAATAGTATGCACATTTACATCTACATCCGCAGGTGTGTTAGTCGTTAGAGAATTTTTTTTTTTTAGCATAGTGATCCGATGTCTGTATTTTATATGTTTGTGTCTTCATTTTATAGATGCTAGACGAAAATTTATGTTCTGTTTGTTGGAATGGTTTGTCAGTACGTGCTTGTAAATGGACATCGAAAAAAAAAACCAATTGGGAATTATATTTTTCATGGAAATATAAAATTTTCAATATTTCTACGATAATTTTTATTCAAGACTCACCAAATATTCAAAAGAATAGCATGATATTTATAAAAATACAGTGGTAAAATAATATGAATACGCATATATTTTTAAAATGGCGTTCAACATCGTAAAATAATATGTCCTTCAAACTGGATTAGCTGTTACAGTTTTGGATATTGACGCCAAGGTAAGGTATTTCACAGGTTTGGAATGATAATTCACAGAACGTTCTTACATATATATTATTATTTAAATTATTCTTATTAGACTAATTTGCATTTTTAATATTTTTGTCTTTTTTTATCAAATAAATATATTTTGTGTGAAAAGATTTGTTTGTTTATTTCTGATGCTTTTCAATGAGTGCATATGATTTTCAGTATTAATAAATATATTTAATTCTCATCTAGATCTTTACTTTATAAATTAAAGTTTCATGTCGTAAATAATCTATTTATTGTTTGAATAATAACGTGAAAAATACAACAGTTTCAATTAGATTTGGTAAGATGTAAAGAAGTTTTGAAATTATAGAATTAATGTTTCCTGCATGCTATTAAAAAAGAAAATTTATAATTTTGTTAATGATTGTTAAATAGCTCGTATCATCTGAGCAACATAAAAAAATGTTCAGTATAAGTTTAAAAAAAGCTAATTTTTATATAACTTTGCACAAGTAAGTTCTTTCCTTGCGAATTCCTTTATTTTATATTAGTGATATAATTTTACATACAAATTTTCATTTTTAGTGACAAGAGTAACATTTATTTATCTTACAGAGTATATTATTGAAGTGATTTTTTTTATATTAACAAATTTAAATTTATCTTTGAGAAACCATGAACTTTTTATTTTTGTTTTATATGGTGGATATAGAGTATGAAAAGAAATCTCGAAAGTATAAGGGTTTGTGTTATCGTGTATTTCGGAGTATTTGTAAACTTGCAGTTTTTCCTATTGGAAATAAATCACTCTTATTGTATTCAACTGCACGCCGATACTATATATATATATATATTTAATAATCCTTATGAAAATTTATTTCAAGATGGAATATACCTAGTATGTATTTCCTGCGTTACAACTCAACACCATACTTAAATTTTAAAACATGAAGCGATCTTGAAAGTAATTATAAACAAATTATAAATCGGCGTAATTAATTAAATATGTGCGGAAAATATTAAAAAAATCAATTTAAATAACATCATGCAAAAAATTTCAATAGTATTAAAAAAAAAAAAAAAAAAAAAAAAAAAAGATGGGTATAAGAATTCTCGCCCATGACAGTAGGAGATATTTTTCATTTTTGTAATAAAATTTAAGACCTAAATAAACATGTTGTGAAAACGCACTTCTAATGCAAGATTTCAAACAAGTATTGCCAATAATTTTGACTGATTGGTAAAGTGTAACTATGCTGATATTTAATATATTTTGAAAAAGTAACATGATTTGAAGATTAATTATTCTTATAATTACTTTTGCTCCGAGTATGTATATATTTTCATATTATTATAAAATTTTTTAATACAAATTATTTTTATTGTGATGTTTATGGGAAGAAAAATATTTTTTGAAGTGTTTTTCAACCCTCAAAGAATTTTTTTTAATCATATCTGGGTGCTAAAAAGAATTCATGAAAATAATAATAAAACAGAAACTCATTAAAAAAAATATTAAAAAGGATTTTAAGTTTTATTTATTTATTTATTTATTTATTTTTTGGTGTGTGTGTGTGTGTGTGCCTGTGTTCGTTAATGACAACGTTAATATCAACGCACGTTATCTTTTAAATTTAGTTTGTAGAATATTATTGAATAGTATCAACAACTGGACCTAGAATTTATTTGGAACATATTTCTTATACTGTCACAAAAAAGATAAATACTTTTTACCCTTTAGAATGTGCATATAAATGAATATACAGCAAAACCTCTGAATAGCGGACACCTCGAGAACACGGAATTAGTCCGCTATTTCGTGGTGTCTACTTTAAAGAGGTAAAGACGTACAGATTTAAAGGTGTTGGGGATAAAAAAAAAATAAAAGAGATGTCCGTTATGGAGGTTTTACTTTAAATACACACAGGAAAACCTGCGTAACGGACATTCCTGAATAGGGGATACGTCTGTTTAGCGAATCATAGGGCTTCTGCTTAAAACATGGGCTAAGGGTACCTGCTACTTTTTGTTTTTTATTGGGGGTTGGGGGGGTGGGGGGGGATACAATTTTCGTAAATCTGCAATTTTGAATACCTTTCGAAATTACGCTGATTATAATGAATATTTTGAACGTTTAGAGTAATATAGTATGATTTAAGAAGGTTTTCGCTACACAGAGATTTCTGGTGTTCGGGAATGTTCATTAGAGGACACTTCCGAGTTCCGAATTCTGGTCACTTCTATTTAACGAACCATAACGTTGGGTTGGATTTTTTGCAGACGCAGGATTTTATTAAAGCATTAGCAAATTGGGCGGTGCCCCCTTCCCTTTGTATTTTGGTGGCCCCAAATTTGGTATTCTATTTTTGTAAAACTGATATTTTGAATGTCTTTCAACATTATGCTGATTAATGTGCTGTTGTCAAATGTTTCAATATTTCTTGCTAATGATAAATAGTATAATAACAACAACAACAAAAAAAAAGTAAGAGTTTCATACTCTTTTTTTTTATGTTTATACTGAAAATTTAGTATAATCTAGGGTTATATTTTATTTAACACACAAATAAAAATGTCACTGGGAATATCTAATTTAAATGGAAAAAAATTGAACTACAAAGCAGGGATAAGATTCTTTCTGAAGGAGTGAATCATTTTTTTTTTTATAAATGAGAATAATTTGTTACCATAAAGCAGAGCTGATTGCAGCATGGACAAACTGGGCTGTTTCTTTGTGCCTTTAGCTTTACGTGCTCCTACATTTGGTATGAAATTTATATAAAGCTGATATTTTAAATTTGTTTTGATCTTAAACTTATTTTAATAAATATTTTGTACTTTTAGAAAATGATTAGGATAAGAAAAAGAAGTATTTATCCAAATATTTATTTGTATTTAATGGCATTGAATAGGCTTAATTTTTTTTGTAACAGTATATGAAGGTTGGGGGGGGGGAGGGGTAGGCGAATGAATACTAGATCTTTGGACTAAAATTAATTTAAAATTCTCACTCAAAGTAATAAACGTTTTTTATGCGCGCATATATGATATCACATAAATACATTTTTAGGTGATTGTATATATATATATATATATATAATATCCTGTTCCAAAACTACAAAAAAATGATTACAATCGTCATAAATTCAAAAGGGATTTAAAATATCAGCGTTATGAAAATTTCGTACCCTAAAATCAGGGGGCAGATGCTTCAAAGTTTTCCCGCGCTGTGATCAGCTCTGCTTTATGGTAACAAATTATTCCCATTTATAAAAAAATGTTTCAATGTGGTCAAATATGGCTGCGTATGTGGCTTAGAAAGAAAAGTGGTCAAAGTTGGCTTCATATTGGTGGGGGGGGGGGGGGAAGACCGGCTCAAAGATGGCCGCAATTAAGACATTTGAAATGTCTGAAATTCAGATGCAAGAAGTGTCTAAAAATTTTCAGACATTTTAAAATGTCTGAAAAACGAACACTCTTGTTTCAGACACTTAAGTGTCTGAAATTCAGACATTTCAGTTTACAGTGTGGTTTGAAGTTTAAGAAGTTGTAAAATGAGGAAACGCAAATTGGGACATATAGGAGATGTATCGTCATGAGACAGGAATGCAAGATGGTCCAGCGACAAAAAGCAATTTATTAAAGCAGCACGGCACTGCTACAAAAAATATTCAGAAGTTAAAATGTAGAGATTGGGTTTCACAGCTTAGAGCTTAAGTAAGCCCTGTCCGCAGTACTTGTCGGTACCACGTGTGGGTTACAGCTTAGAGTAAGTACTCTGTACTCTGTCCGGAGAGTTTATATATGGAACCTGCCCTAAGCCTGGACAGACCTACACCGGGAGCGTAGAAAAGCAAAGTCTTCACTTTCGGAGTTCTCAGCCGAGAGTCCCCGACACGGTCCCAGGCCTTTGACTATATGTAAGACGAATTTCTTTGATAATTGACGGCACTTGAAAATGCTTGAGGAGTCTTTCAAGTATTTTAAGAGTTATTATACCCAAAATTTCTAAAGCTAAGAACTTGGCTTAAAATATGGTTTTCAGTCTGACAGTTGGAGAGAGTTGAAGTGGAATATATTGCAAGTTTAATTGGGTTGTTAGAGATTTTATGATACACAAAATGTATCGGTCTTGTAGCAAAAGAGGGATATTTAGGAGCCAAATCTACCTCTATTGACAGAGTGCTATTGAATAGAACCAGGACTTTACAGGGATATACTACTATTCGTGAAAGTTATATATAGCGTAATGCAGTCAGGATAGAGAGATATTATTCTTTTTGTTTGTATCAAAAGCTATTAATATGAAACTATGAATAAATATAACAACAAAGAACAATTACACAACCATAATCTAATTAAAATTAGTAACAATCATTTTAAATTGTTTTAACTTCATTGTTATTATAGATATATATTCTATTCTTTAAATATTTTAGTGCATCATTTATTGACTTTTGAGTTTTATCGTATAATATTACTTTATAAAACTGTTCATTACCAGCTATGTATTGCATAAGCGTAAATAACATGTAAAGCAGTGTGTACCTCTCCAGTATACATTTAAATAGGGATTTTCTTTTTGTAAAAACAAAAATAAAAACAAAAGCAAAAAGAAATTTACCTTTATGCCCAAGTATCTAAAATTATACATTGCTGGAAATAAATGATTTTGAATTATTTAAAGGAGCCGGAGTAAAAAAAAAAAAAATCACTGGAAATATGAAAAGCGTCACAAAAAAATAATGTATTTAAATAGCATTCAACAAACACTAACTTTTGTCAAAAAATAAATGTTTTTCAAAATACATTTTTCTCTGCAAAATTTTGATTAGAAATACTCAAACTCTAATCACACCGTCTAACCTTATGAAATTTTCGTAACATATTTTAATTGCAAGTGAATACAATTTTTAAAGTTGCAATTGTACAGGGCGCCCCAGAACATCGTGTACAAACTTGGTGAAGAGGTAGAGAACAACTTTGAGAACCATAATTGCAAAGGAAAGTATTTGTGGAAATCGGTAGGTGGCACTGTACGTGAGCTCTCAATGTCGGCACGTGTGACTTCCTGATTGTAGGCGCCGACAGCGTGCGATCAACATGTATCAAACGGGCAACAATGGTTCACTCTTAATGTGTGGTCGGGTATCGTAGTGGACAGTTTCATGGGTTCATACATCTCATCACCTCGACTGGGAGCTTCAGTGTATCTCCTTATTATTCAGGAGGTTCTTCTAGAAATGCTTAACGATGTCCCTACACATGTTTGACGAGGAATGTGGTTTTATCATGATGTGGCGCCATCTCATTACCATGTCATACCATCTAATTGCATTCTCATTATAAGTGATCATTTGGACAGGACATTTGGAAACAACTGGATTAGCTGTGGCAGTCCCGTCCTATGCCCTTCCCAGATCACCTGATTTATCTCCTCTTAATTATTTTATTTGGGGTGCAATGAAGAGCATTTTATACGACACGCCCGTAAATTCTAAAATTAATCTCGAGGCACGAATCTCTATCCATGAGGGTGCGAGAAACGCAAAAACCGGAATCCTCGAAAATGTTCGCCAACCCATGCCATGCTTACATCCCTGGCAAATGGGTGCAATTTCGAACACCTCCTGTGTTGCTTGTAAGTAAATACATGGTACTCTTTTCTGTGTAATAAAGCGTTTTGCACCGCTGTGCGAATTGTGTCATTACTGTGTCTTAGTGTCTCTTTATGACTTGAGGGGGACGTTTTCACCCATGCTTTTTACGTAATTATGGTTCTTAACCATGTTCTCTACCTCCCCTCGAAGTTTATATAGGAAGTTCTGGGACACCCTGTATCTAGCAATCAATTATGTCACCTTTAGATGGATCTACTTAAAACGTAACGAATAAATTGTGTATGCAGAAAAATCTAAAAAGGGGATAAATTTAAAGGTAAAAAGTCGCAATGAACCTAAACAAAATACATTTTAGGTTGGTTTTCGAATTAGCAGATATAATAATGATAAAATGACAAGGTAACTCTTCAGTCGGAAATTTAAAATTTAATTGAAAGCTAAAATAATTTTATATTTAGTACTAAATTCCATTTTTCATGACGTTTGATTTATTATATTCAGAAATGTATATATATATATATATTTAAATATTATTTTTTGGGTTTAATACAATGATGACAACCATTTAAGAGATTGACTTTTAAAGCTTATAATTTAAAGGTTGCTTCTAGAAGTAAAGTTATGAAATATAATATTACTTTCAATTAAATTTTTAGTACATAAAAATATTGTATCACACTTGAAAATATGCTTAAACTCAAAGATAATACAAGGATAGGTAAAACATAAAACTATAAATATAAATATAAATGATTTTTTATTTGTGTATCATCTTTCGAATTAATAAACAACGTCTTATACGCAAAGAAGATATTTATTAAATTACTTATTTAATGACAGAGATGTCTTTTTCTAGTCAATAAACGTAAAATGAATTCCAGCAACGTGTGAGACTCCATAAAGTTTTACAAGAATACATTTATAAGAATGCAATTTTATTTTGAAAATTTTTGATACTGAAAATGTAGGATGTAAGATATTTGAAAATCTTTTCACTTAAAATGTTATTGCTTTTCTGGGAATTTTAATTCAATTTATATTTTATTTCCAACTATCTTACGCAAAATATGTCGCAGGTATATTATTGGATGTTGTTGAAAAATTTTACATTTTGTAAATGCTGAAGGAATTTACACCTTTTTTTTAGTACAACCTGTTCAGTTTACGATTTTCAAATAATATGAGAAATATTTCAAACCGAAAAAAATTTTTTATAATATTTTTATTACTCACAAAATTAAACTGAATCATGGCTACCAGTTTATTGCAGTTAATTAATTTATTCAAATCGTTTTTTAAAAGTTCATTTAAGGGAAATGAAAAAAATATATATTAAAAATGCTTTGGTTTTCATGTATTAAACAGGCGTTTATACAAAAAATGTATCTCCCTTATTTATAAATCTCAAAATAGTAACTTTTTATAAATAGAAGAATTACGTTTAAGATTGATGACGTACAGTGTGGGGAAGAAATATTCTAAGATATTTATTTATTTTTTAAATTCAAAAACAGCTTTCCAGAGGGAGAATTACATGTTCTTTATACTAGCAAATATTTATTTACATTACAATACGGCAAAATGCTCACATTTTCCGAACACATTACGTTATATTTTAATATATTAATTTTTCACGTAACATTAAAGAATTTGTAATTTCAATAATTATGTTTGGAAATACGATAAATAAAATGAAAAAAAAAAAAACCCAGTAAACTGTAGAAAATATACAACCCTTTCTGTTACCGGAAAATACTTACTGTTTAAATTAGTTGTAATTATCAACGTAGTTTTCGATGGTTCTAAAAATCTGCATAAATATTTAACGTTTAAGTACACGGATAGTTTGTAATAACATAAAAACGCGGACAACACCATTCGTTTTTAAAGGGTTAAAAACTACTTTTAATAAAGTTACAGTATAAAAGTGGTACGCATTGCATTTATATTAACAAAAGTTTATTTAAGAATGGAATTAGAAGTAATTACGCAAATACAATGGCGACGTATTCCGTACAGCAGTGGTGAATTAATTTTTCACGTATCATTAAAGAATTTGTAAATTCAATAATTATGTTTGGGAATACGATAAATAAAATGAAAAACAAAAAGAAACAAACAACAACAACAAAAAAAAACAGTAAACTGTAGAAAATATACAACCCTTTTCTGTTACCAGAAAATACTTACCTTTTAAATTACTTGTATCTAACAACGTAGTTGTCGATGGTTCTGAAAATCTGCATAAATATTTAACGTTTAAGTACACGGATAGTTTGTAATAACATAAAAACACGGACAACACCATTCGTTTTTAAAGGGCTAAAAACTACTTTTAATAAAGTTACAGTATAAAAGTGGTACACATTGCATTTATATTAACAAAAGTTTATTTAAGAATGGAATTAGAAGTAATTACGGAAATACAATGGCGACGTATTCTGTACAGCAGTTGGGAATCACATATAAAGCAATGAATAAAAGCAGAAAAAAATGGAAACTTCTTCAAAAATAGGTTAAACACTGATGTGTCTTTGGAGAGTCTTAAGAAACCAGATAAATAGTCACATGGTACTGAGGCTTCACACACATCAACAGAAAAGCGGTTAGGTGAATTTCGTTGTAAAATGCTGCGGCGGGTAATTTCGATAAGAAACAATTTTCGCATGACATCAAATAAGACTGTCGAAAGGACTTATTAAAGCAAATCCATTTAATAAAATCAAGAAAGCAGTGAAATAAGCTTTCGTTACAGAGTTTTCTATATCAACACTTATCCTGGGGAAGAAAATTGTGTTGTAAAAATCTGGAATTTTCCAGACAGACAGTACCACCATATGGATGGAATGCATGAACTGATTTTTTTCGAATGCCGCGCATAGCACTCTGGGACGATTCTACTGTACAAAGGGGTGTTTCGTGAGCTCGATATTTTCGAAGTTGTTCATTTGTTGGTTGTCACTAAGATTGGCGCTTAGACAAACACAACTAAACGAGCACCGCTCCTCCCTATTTTCATAAAATCAAGGATCTGACGCATGCGCAAATGCACGAAAGGTTTTGCTATCCGAAAACAACTGTATGTACTGTCTCATGTATCATTTCGTGTTGATAGCGTCTTTCACTCTCCTGACGGCTACCAGTCAGATAACTATTATTTTTTTTATATACCGAATACTACTACAAATACAGTTGTTGCTTCTGCTTAAACAGAACAGGTGAACGGATTAGGCATTTCTTGACTTGCTAGTTAAATTCAGATTTATGTCCTGTCTAGCGGTATTTGTATTACGAACTGTATACTAACGCAGTTTAAACTACGTAAGAGAGTGAGTATAAATAAAATTGAGGATTGTGACGATCTTGTGATAACATTAAAAAAAATAATAATAATAATAAAATCTAGTTATTAAGGTATCCGCACACCTTCGGAAGTGTCATTTTTGAAATTTTTGAAATTTTCTGTTGTTATGCATTTTTTATAATGACATTTACTTTAAAACTTTGAAAAAAAATATAAAAATCTTAGCAACTACCCAGAAATATTTTTTAAGGGAAAAATAGTCAAAATTATGCCAAAAATTGACATTTCTGCAAAACATGATAACTCAAAAATAAAACAATGTATTGACATTTTCTAAATTGCATAACAAACAGAATAACTTTCTCTAGGACTTAGACTACACACATTATAATCGCATCTCTATCTCTGATGATATGGTAGTTAAAGTACTAATGTAATGAAAAATTCGCAAAATTTGTGTCAAGTTTGTCATTTATACCAGTGTAACTAAAAAACTATTTAATATATTATCATGAGTGTAGTCTATTCCCTAAAATGACATTTGTAAAAGAAGTACAAAAAATTTCGTGGCATTTCATGCATAATTTTTTGTTTTAGGATGTTTTGCGTATAGCAAAAATCTGAAATACTTCATTTTGAGAAAAAGCTAAAAATAACTTTTAGGATAGATATAACGTAATGTAAATAACGTAATAGATGTAATTTTAAACGGCTGTAATTCGTGCTCTATTTTAGATACAGACAAAATTTAAGCAGATTTAGATAGATAAAAGATTCAATTTTAATATTATTGCAAAAATGAAAAATCGATATTTTGATCAAAAATTGCGTTTTAAAGGTGTTCGGATACCTCAAATTTTTAAAAAAGGCCAAACAAGTAAAATGATAACGCCAATCAAATTAATCTTCAAGGAACCAAAGCTGCAATTAAATCCTCAGACTCATCTCAGGTTTCTGTGAAGTATCCTCTTACAGGGACTCTGAAAATCCTGCAGAACAATCTTAACCATTGCAAGGTGGCTAGTCCTGAAGCGAAACGCTTTATGGATGAAAACTCCATTGACTTAGCACTGCTCCAGTATGTGAATTGCAGTAGTGAAGGAAAACCAACAGGTTTCTCCGGCTGTAGGATCTTCTCATCTAAACTTTGTTCGGTTCACCTGATTGTCGGTAATGCCAGCCTTATTATTAACCACCTCTTCACGGGGGATCACTGTATTTTTATTACAATTACCGCGGCGGAAGGATAATTTATTTTTGGCTCTATTTATATAGCCCCATCAGTGAAAGGTTTTGACTCTACCCTTGAGGAATGGCGACATCTCATAACTAATAAAAGATCATTTGTCTCTGGTGTGGCCTTCAATGCAAACTCTCTGCTCTGGGGAAGTCTACGCGAGGAGCCCAGATGAGGGGATCTCATTGAATTCCTAGTCATCATCCAATTATCAATATTTAATGCAGACAATAGGAAACATACATTTGTTAAAAATGATTGCCTTGGTCGCACTATCGCGAAAGGCTTCCCAGATCACATACTAGTAAATTCGTTAGCCATTCCCTTCATTCGCGATTAGTATGTTCTTGATCACCACAAATTTTCAGATCACAAATACATTGTTTGCAATTTCCTAATTTCTCCTCTATTTTCTACCTATCGTCGTTTTAATACTAAATATGGAAATTTTAAGAAATTTTCTAAGACCATTAAAATCAAAAAACCTATTGTTCAATATTTACTAAAAGAGATTTCTAATACGAGTGATCTTAACAGCTTCACAGTTTTTTTAATAGAGTCTATCCGCTCGGCAACTCGTGTCTCCTTCCGTCTCAAAACCTTGAGGAAATCCCCAACATTTTCTTTTTGGACCCCAGAACTTAGGACCAAGAGGAATCATCTCCCAGCCCTGAGACGTAAATAGCGTTTTCTTAAACACAATAACTACCCTCCTGAATTTATTAGTCAGAAACAAATTATCTACAACAAAACAGCAGCCCTTTACAAGCGTGGAATTCTTGAGGCAAAGCGTTCCGCATGGACCTGTTTTTGCTCTAGCCAGAAAGATCCCTTTGGTGTTGCTCAAAAAATTTTTACTGGAAAATTCTTTACTCCCGACAAAATTCTGCTTGAACTGCCTTCCGGTCAGTAATTTAGACAAAGAAATCTTGAATTCGTAACACAGCAACTCTTCGGCGAGTCTGTTTATCATCATGATAACTCAGATCTTACCTTTTCAACAAATAATGGTAAACCCTTCACTAAATCAGAGCCACTCTTGCCAAATTTAAAGATAACAAAGCCCCTGGCCCGTACTGTATAGACTTTAAAATTCTTAAACGAGCTTTTAATATATTACCGGAGATCTTTACCCGATGGGCTAAACTCTGTCTCCAATTCAATTATTTTCATCTCGTCCTGAGACAAGGGGAAGTAGTGTATTTCCTCAAACAAGGGAAGATTCCATCTGAACCCAGTTCATATCGCACGATCTGCCTGCTTCCAACACTAGGTAAATTATTAGAGAAATTAATTGCTAATCGTCTAACTGTCTTCCTGGAATCTAACAATCTTCTACATCATAGGCAATTTGGGAATTTGAGAGGGCAGATCATGAGTCAAAGATTTGTCTGAAATTTTGTCTTCCTGCGTGCTTAAAATTTCTGAAGGTCTACACACTTCCCTGGTCTCACTCGACATTAAAGCAGCCTTTGATAATGTCGACTGGCGGGATATCCTTCAACAACTCATATCTATTAATTGCCCTGGTAACATTGCTGGAGTCATCCGCATCTATCTTTCGAATAGAACCATTTTAATTAACTGGGGAGCTGGTCTCTCTCGCCACCAACAAAAAAGAGCATGCCCACAGGGATCCTGTCTGGGACCTATTTTATGGCTCCTTATTGCAAATTTTATACTAAAGGAACTAGAAAATTGAGGTTACTTACTCTATGCCTTCGCGGATGACTTCAACTTTATCTTCTCTTGTCGTCGGCATCTAGACCTGGAACGGGAGGCAGCTTCAGCCCTTGCGATCTTTACAGAGATCTTGGAATCTTTTCACCTACAGTTGTCGTCTTCAAAATCAAATGCTCTAACATTCGCTAAACCCCATAATTTAAAAAGGAAACCAACAATAAGAATAAACGAAACCAGTGTGCATCATGTTCCCAGTCTGTAGATTCTTGGAATTGTTATAGATAAGCACCTCAATTGGTTTTCGCATATTAACTTTTTAAAATTAAAACTTATCAAATATTATCATAACTCTACTAAGCTAACTGCTAAATCATGGGGCATTAACAATAAAATGTTAAAAATTTGGTACCTAACTATCACAGAAAAAATTAACACTTATGGCGCGGGCATTTGGAGGGGGGGGGGGGGGGGTAATTTAACAAAAGCCGCAAAAGAAAAAATAATTTCAATCCAAAGAATGTTTTTATTGCAATTGTCAAGAGGGTACAGGACCATTTCCAGTGACGCCCTTCACGTCATTACTGGTATTGCTCCCATCACTCTCACTTTAGAATATGAATATTATATTAGTCAAATTTTACACCTTAATAACAATGAAATAACTGCTTTACATTTCCCATGTGCAGTCATTCAACAAAAGACTCCAAGCTGGCAACTCCATCCTTCTGAAGACACTACCCATATACATGTAAATCCCTCCCTCAATTCTTTGAAACCTTCTAATTTACTTACGGTGTTCACTGATGGTTCACGTACTGAAACTAGTGTTGGTGCAGCTTTCTGCGCAACGGAAGTAGGAGTCGTGAGCCATGAATGGTCCTGTAGACTGGATGACAACAACTCAGTTTTTCAAGCAGAACCTTTTGCCTTTAACAAAGCTTTGGAATGGACCTCTAATGTTTCTTCCAAAAATCGGATTAAAATTTACAGTGATAGCCTTTCCAGTTTACAGGCCATTAGCACGTCTAAATCAACAAACCCGCAAGTTTTGGAAATTAAAATCCAGCTGAAACAATTTTTATGCATAAATCCTCACTTGGTCACGTCTCTGCACACAAGGGGATCTTTAGTAACGAATATGCAGATACACTTGCTAAAAACGCAACCAACTTCCCCGTTGTAGACTACACTCTGCCAGCTCCGCACTCATATGTTAAGAGAATTTTGCACGCAAAACTGTTGGAGCAGTGGCAGGATCACTGGGACTATTCGGAGAAGGGTAGATTCACACATGACCTGGTTCCAAAGGTATCCTTAGAGCTTCCTCCCCTCTCTCCTGCCGTTACCGCATTCCTTATAGGACATGACCCATTTAGAGAGTACCTGTATAAATTCCATTGCTCAAGCTCCTCTGTATGCGAATGTGGCGATTTAGTAAGTGCCTCACACTACTACTACATTTGTCCACTTACCTCACCCTGGCGCCCCTTATCCATACCTAAAAATTGGCTAAATAATATTTTATCCCGTCCAGCACTACGTTTAAAATTAAAAGAAATAGTTAGCTTTTTAATGGATCTATCAAACAATTAATTCTATTTTCTCTTACCTTAAACATTTGTCGCGTTGGACATACTATCGGCCCTTGTCGCGTTTTTGGCGATCTAGTCCACGACCATGATCTGTAATATCTCAAGGTATCTTACTTTTTGTTATCCTTCTATAAGTCGCCCATTGTCGCGTTTTATTTTCCGGCGACTTGAGTCTACAGACTCATTGATGTAACCTTTTTTTTAAGACCTTAATAAAGGTGTCCGGGGGGAACATGTATGCTCTACAGACGTGGTCCCCACGTCTGAGCAGCTCCCCTTACGCAAATAATACGTCCAAGTGTTCAAAACAGTCTAAATTAAGAAGGAAAATACCAGCAGGGTATTTTTCAGTGATTTCCGTATATATTGTTTTTCTTTTTGAATTAAGTAACAGTGTAGTTGCAAAAGTGAAAAATAAAGTATATTATTTTTTATACATATAATTAGTATTTATAATATATATATATATATATATATATATATATATATATGTATGCATGTGTGCGTAATATGTTTAAATTAAATGTATGTAAAATAACAGAAAACCCACAGAATGAAAATTATGTATAATCTTTAATCAATATAGATCCACTAAGATGTAAGTATTATCTAATGTTGTCTCCTAATTAAATAAAGTTAAATGAGATAATCGTAAAGAATTTGAGCTACAAAAGTTTATCGCGAGCAAATATAAATAAATAAAATCCTTTTTATAATTCAATATATTAATGATAATTTTGAAAATCCGCATTGCATATATGCATCTTGACAATAGATAAAAGAAGGGAAATGGTATATGAATAGAACGATTTTCGGAAAGAAATCTTCGCCTTATGTTCCCGGAATTCCTCCATTATTTTGTCGTGTACATTTCTTGCTTATACTATTTAACTGATTTATGGGTGGTCTTCGGGATTTTAAGAATTTATTAATGTTGCCCTGAAGCGTCAATGGTTAATATTCCACTTTAGAATGTGAATACTTTTAGGAATTCTCAAACGAAAACATTAATGGAATAATTTTAATAATTGTCAATATCGATTATAAGGAATGTAGAAGATTGAAAACTAAAAAAAAATATAATGTGAAATGTATTTTTTAAAATTAAAATAATCCCTATTTAGTTTATTTAAAAAAATGCATATCGCGAATTAGTCAATTGCACCAGCGATCGGGATTATAAAAGAACCATGAAGTTACTCTAAAGAATATTCCTTTGAAAATACCTGAAGAAAGCGATAACTTACTTAATCATTACAAATTGCAAATTATATTTTTTGCTGAAAAAGCATTTTCCCGTATAGTGAATACGTATCTTTATGTAGTTTTTTGACAGGAATTTCTCCCCTTTAAAAAGAATATTTCCACAAATATTACACCTTAATAATATACCTTTTAAAAAATGCTGAATATATGTAAAAAAAAAGGCTATTTAGTATCCTAAATTTAAAAGTACACATGCATTCTAAACATTTTTAATAATTCTAAATCTAAATTATTAGGAATATATATCAATCATGAATGAAGTCATTTTTTAAGCAATGAACAGTTTACTTAAAGTAATCTGCAAATTTAAATAATAATAATAATATCAGAATATTAAAAATTAAATTTTGTTCAATACATCAATGTAAATTTAATATAAACAAAAAGAATATTGTAATAATTTAATGATTTAAAAGGAGCAATCATAAAATTTTATCGTAATAAAAATTTAAGTATTTATAAACATTTATGATTGTATTTTACAAGAACATCTAAAGATTTACAAGTTGTATTGCAGATAATTTAAAAGATATGTTGAAATGTATCAGTTAAAACAGACTTAAATGCTGCATTTAATCATTTATCAATTTTTAAATTTGATTGTTTGAGGGAAGTGGGTCGAATCCTTTTCTCAATTTCCGATTATCCAAATAGTGGAATAATTCATATTTTTCAAATAGCTGTTTCTTATATCCATTGCGAAAATTTAGAAAAAGACTGATTGGTTTGTTGGTTGTGTTTATGATGGACAATTATTAGCATGGGGGACATAGGCCCTAAAGAGCGAAGTGACCTCCAGGGGGGGGGGGGTCTTTCTAAGGGAATCTAACCCGTATTTACGCTTGGGATACCAAAGTTCGAAGAAAACTACGAAAACTCCAAATGATTAGGCGGACAGGCGCGATTGGGATCGAAACTAGCCCCTCCCGTCTACCAGCTTCAAGAGCAGAACTTCACGGCCACTAGTGGGACTAGAAAATGACTGAATAATATCAGTTCCAAACAATATATTTTACATCTGTACTAAAAAAGGGCACATAGCTCTGTCTGTGTGTGCGTCTCCGATGGGTAGCAAAATCTACGGCACATACGATGTTGAAATTTTTGTGAGAATAGCCAAAAGTCATTACTGATGTACCTGAGTTTCAGAATTTTAAAATTCAAATTATTAGCTGAGTAATTAATTAACCATTTAACCAAATAATTAATTAATTGAGTAATTAATTAACCATCGAAACGTACTCTCATGAAGTAACAGGTATTCCATCGCCAGTCATCCAAGCGCATGTACAGTACGCCTCGCAATGAAAGTGAATCTAAATTTCAAATCTTTTCCCGTAATAATTTAGTCCGGTGATTGAAGCGTTAGGCTGACAAACTGAAGGTCCCTGGGTCGACACTCGGTAGGACCAAAGAGGAAAATTTCAGCCAAAAAATAAGAGACATTTAATTTTTTTCTGAAATTTTAAGGACCTCATTTTTATGCATCCACAAGAAAAAAAATTCTGAATTTCTAAATATATGCATACAAATTGTGTAATTTATTTTTATCAAATTAGTGAAAGAAATAACACTACAACATATATGTATATATGTTTTTTTTAAATAGTGGTACGAACGGAATATAAAAATAGTCGCCTGTGGCAACCCTGCCATCTGCAACCAATAAAAAAGGTGTCGGAAAATATCGATCTTAATTTTTTTTTTAAACAAAACATCTCAGAAAAAATATTTATCAAATTAATGAAAGAAATATATTATTTTATTGAATTTTCTGTTTATAAATAACATAAATACATATTGTTTTTTCTGAAATTTTAAGGGTAAGAACTATATGTAATAAATAAATTAATTAATTAATTATAAGAAAAAGAAAATCCTAAATTTCTAAAGATATGGAAAAGTATTTTATTTTACCAGTTTAGATGGAAGCACTGCAAAACTTTGTGATGTTTCTTCGAAACAGAGGTGTGCTGTAGTTTAATGGATAGGGTGTTTAAAATGCATAAAACTCCAACTTTTAATTACAGGAACCAACAATATTATTTAAACATTTAAACAAGTTACAAAAAGAGGAATTATACTATTAGTTACTTAAAGTGAGAGAAAGAAAACGCCTGCATAAAAAGGAGCGCGGAGGCGCAACTCAAAAATACTTGCTCTTACATCTTATCAAGCTGAGAGAAAAGTGAATCATTTCACAAGAAGCTTATAACACTTGGCATTACAATGCATCGCCAATTTCAAACATTAGCACCGTTAACCTTCAAACATTAGCACCGTGAACCTTCAAACATTAGCACCTATATGTAATAAATAAATAAATAAATTGATTATAAGAAAATAAATAAAGAAAAAATCCTAATTTCTAAAGATATGGAAAAGTATTTTATTTTACCACTTTAGATGGAAGCACTGCAAAACTCAGTGAAGTTTCTTCGAAACAGAGGTGTGCTGTAGTTCAATGGATAGGGTGTGTAAAATGTGTAAAACTCCAACCTTTATTTACAGGAACCAACAATTTTATTTAAACATTTAAACAAGTTACAAAAAGAGGAATTATACTATTAGTTACTTAAAGTGAGAAAGAGATAACCCCTGCATACAAAGGAGCGCGGATGCGCTACTCAAAAATATGTGCTCTTACATTTTAGCAAGTTGAGAGAAAAGTGAATCATTTCACAAGAAGCTTATAACACTTGGCATTACAATTCATCGCCAATTTCAAACATTAGCACCGTGAACGAAGAGCAGACAAAGGTTTTAATTGCGAGCCAAATGATTACCCCACATAATCTAGCAACCCGATGAAAACGAGTGATGCAAAACGGTTGCCAGAACAACGGTTCTTCATATGTACACATTAGCGACGCCAGAAAATCTGGCAATGTTTATCTAAAACAAATGATTACGTTAAATGATTGCTACTTATAATTGCGCAATGCCATAAACTTAACGTACATAAAAATGATTTAAAGACCGACTTCGAATAACTATCTTTTACTTTTTGATATTTTACTGCAACGGTTTACAATTAAGTAGAGAATGAGACTGAATTATTTCCCGCGTGGGTGACGCAAATAAAAAAAAATAACATTCATTCTAATATTGATGACAGGTGCATTTATCTCTTCAGTTTTATTTAACGTCTCAAATGTTATTGGGAAATAAATTGCATCTGCGAGAAAAGGTTACAAATCGTAAACTGAAAATTAATGCATTAAATTAAAGAGATTAGTGAAAGGGGAAAAAACGAACAGATAAAATTCCATGTGAATTTTAAGCATCGAATTAAATTACAAATTTTAGTTTAACGATGGTGGAGAACAACACGTTTCAAAAGCAAAAAAAGTGATTTAAATTAATTTTGAAAAAAAAAACGCGATATGTGACAGAACTCTACCACATATCTCACCGGAATACCCGAAGAAAGCTGTGACGTGTACGTTGCAGCTTTATATCTACATAAACCTTTTGACCACCTTCGCAATTACAGATTATGTAGAATAACGAAATAAGAAAATAACTATTTAATTTGATATCTAAAGTGAAAACTATTTTAACTTGTTTCTCAAACTATTAAACATTAGTTCCTGTAAAATATTTTAAACAACAATAAGTAAGTAGAGAAACATATTTGCTTGCTTTGAAGACAATTGACAAATATTTGTATTTTGTTCATGACTGAGCGCTAATATTATTCAAAATAATCATTTTTTTTAAAATAAAATATTCCACAAAATAAGAGTGCCACATTATTGATGACATAGGATCCCTTAATATTTTACTTTGTTTGTGGCACTGACACCTGCTATTTAGTCATAGATATTCATAAAGAGAAGTATTTACAGTAACTGCATCTACCACTTCTCAAAATTTGATCTTACATGAGATCATAATATCATAAAATGCAAGCAAATAAAAACAAATAACAAAAACACACTAGTAAAAATTTTGTAACTTTAAGGAAAGGTGAATCCTTTTATAAAATTGAAGCTTATTTCTATTAACTTAGGTTACTTTGTAACTGGTATAAGAAACAAACAAAATTTGTGCTTAACGCACAGGACTACCAAAGACAAAAATGTGCAAGTAGCATGCGCGCAAACAAGTGTAGCCCTAAATATTGTATAGAAATACAGTTATAATGCGTCAGCTTAGGTCTTAAGCCTTAGATAATAAGGGGTATTTTAGATTACTGCAATATAATAAGTTCCCGCTCTCAAAAGATCAAAGTATATTTAGTATTTTATGAATTATAACACTGCCGTCCTGAATTTCTGTGTATTGATTAAAATATACCATCTTGTGCTCAAGATTCTGCATCATATGATGTAACTGTGTAATTACTAGAGTAATTTTTTTAACACCTGGCAAGAATAATAAAAAACCTTTAATAAGAAATTGCATACAATTTTATACAGTGTAACAAGATACCTTACTCGATATGCACCTTCAAGTAAGAAGTATCTAATGAAAGTGTCATGTTAAAAGTAATTTTTAATGAGTTCCTGCTTTTTATATTTTCTGTTTATAATAATCACGTGTAAAATATTTTTTTTTTAATTTGAAGCAAACAGTATTGTTTGCGCTGTTTATACAACTGGCAACAGTTTAAATTAATAACATTTTCTAAAATTTGTAAAAAATATCTCTCGAAATGCTGAAAATTTGAATTTTAAATAGAAATAAAACCTCAAAAAATGAGTCATATAAAAATAATGCAATCTGCACACCGAGAACTTATAACATATAAAATGATCTAAAAATGATTAAATTCTCATGTATAGTTTTTGCTCCAATAAAACTTTTTTAATGGAACGATTTTGTTCAACTTTAGCATTAAATATTTTTAAAATAATTCTTCGATTTCAAAACTGTCTGCCTCAGCGTGTTTATGAAACATTTCTCTATAATACCACCGATTTTCAAACTTTTGTATGCAACAGTTTTTTTTAATATTAACGAATGAAGGCCATGCTTAAGCATTCAAATTGGATGCCGATCTACCGAGAACATCTAAGCAGATTTTCATTGATCCATTTCCAAATCAAAACTTTGTTTTTATATATAGTAGGATACATTCTGATCCCGCAAACATCATTCTAACCAAATGTAAAATAAAAATTCCCTAAATGGTTCACTTCGAACAAATCTTGATGTAACAAATTCGGCTGTTGGTCAGATTTTAGGGATTTTGCCCAACAGCGCAACAATCAGGAAGATCGTGGTTGACAAAAAAAAAAAAAAAAAAAAAAAAAAAAAAAAAAAAAAAAAAAAACTAAACTAAAAAAAAAAAAAACATAGACAAACCTCTGTAGAATCTTGCGGCAAGGAAAACAGTACGGATAAACCTAAAAAGTTTCACGGCTGTTTGTGATAAATATGGAAGGTTTGGCGGTGAAATTAACATCAATTATTCTTATTGATCCACAGGTGTCAAAACTGATACCATATGTTTTAAATTTGAATAAAGTCTCTACATTTTTGGTGAAAAGGAGGAGAACAGGGAAAAATTATAGGGATTACAATTGCGTTTTGTGTACCCATGGTTCACAAGCATAGAAGAAAACAAACTCCAACAAAGAATTTAGAAGACTTACTTTTTATTTTAAAGCTTTTAAGGGGGTCCGATGGATCATACAGTGATCAGGGAGAAATTTGCAATCTGCCTGGAGGCAGGGCACCACAAAGGGACTTTAATTTACGTCTACAGAGCTCAAAGTCAGGAGCGATAATGAATTAAAACTTTGTTATAATCACTCACGCATCGGCGAGCATAAGATAACCACATGTCAAACATTGGCGATAAATACGAGTCGGGCTGACAAAGTACTGGTAAAAAAGAGGGAGATTTACATTGAGTTAAGTTATGCGCCATGGCCGGTTTATAGGGTTGTAATAAAATTCTTGTGGTCAGGCGGTGTAGATGAGAAAATAGCATTAAACATAGTTTTACACGTGCGTTACAAATTTAACGAAAACGGCCTGCATTATAGTAGGAGAGCTGTTGAACATTTTTGAGTAGGTATTTGAGGCACCCTGAAAATTTGTGCAACACTTCTTTTGTAATGCCTGAATACAAAATCGAATGTCTGGCTGAAGGATCGTGGCCCAAAACCTGTGCCAGACACATGTCACGTGCCATTTTTTGACACTACGCAAAAAAGATTATTTGAGGCACGCTGAGATTGAAACAGAATAATATCTATACTTAGAAAAAAATATTTTGAAAATGACAGACACTTTAGTCGGCCCAAAAACTGTGCCAGACACGTGTCAAGTGCCATTTTTTGACTACCCAAAAAGGGATTTGAGGCACGCTGAGATTGAGGCACAATAATATTTATGCTTAGAAAAAAATATTTTCAAAATGACAGATACTTTAGTCGGCACAAAAACTGTGCCAGACACGTGTCAAGTGCCATTTTTTGTCTGGCACAGGTTTTGGGCCACGATCCTTCAGCCAGACATTCGATTTTGTATTCAGGCATTACAAAAGAAGTGTTACACAAATTTTCAGGGTGCCTCAAATACCTTCCCTAAAATGTTTAACAGCTCTTGGACTATTAGTCAGATGGGCATCAGGTAGATATGTGACAAAATAAAGAGTGAGAATTGATAGCAACATGAGCAAAAAGTATGAGAGAAATTAAGTCGCAGCTGTGTGTTATTCAGAAAATATGCATTATTTATTGTCGGCTGGGATGCAAAGAGAATTCTTTTCTATTTTATTCTTTTTTTTATCTCAACGGAAATCGCTGGCGGTTAAGATTTATTTCTATAGACATGTCTGTGTGAAGTTAAGAGAAAATGGAAAGTTTAACTCATGAAAATTTTAAGAGTATTAATTTAAGTTACATAAGAGTGAAGGGAGGGGGCAGTGAATAAATACAGAGGCATGACATTAAGTGTAAAATATAAAATTAAATTATCTATTTTATTTGAGGTGGGAGATATAAAGTAAATTACAAAAATGAACAAGTAAAGTTAAATTTTGATTTTTCGAGTGGGGGGGGGGGGGCAGGTTTTAAATGAATATATAACGGGAAAACCGTTGTTCGGACCTTGTGCGCATGCCGAACGAGCTCCGTAGCTTTGCGGTCATGTGACCCAGTTCAGTTGTTGCTTAGCTGCCATTGCGGCACGTTGTGTATTCGAGCGGGTCTTATCCCCAAGTATAGAGTTGTTGCTTAGCTGCCATTGCGGCACGTTGTGTATTCGAGCGGGTCTTATCCCCAAGTATATAGTTGTTCTTTAGCTGCCATTGCGGCACATTGTGTATTCGAGCGGGTCTTATCCCCAAGTATAGTATGTTGTTCTTGAGCTGCCATTGTGGCACATTATGCTATAGCGGGTCTTATCCCCAATTATTCTGTTGCTTATAGCGGGAGTATTCCCCAAAAGATGTTTTATGAACGTCACTTGTTCTAACAGCGGGTTATTACCCCAAAGTCACCTCATCATTCTACATGTTTTTCAGTGTTTGTGATTGTTGTAACATTTGTGTGCTGTGTGTTATAAAAAATGTGAAAAAGAAACCTATTCGTCTTCATTCCTAAAGTTACACACAGTATTCACATACATTTTTGTGGTCCGTCGATTTCGCAGCGAAATAGCTGCTATGGAAAAATTAAATAGAACAAAAGGTGCTCTAAAAGGTGCTATAACGAAATTAGAAAATTTCGTAAAAGATAATACAGACGAAATTAATTACTCGAGTACCGAGCTCGAAATAAAGATTCGAAAATTACCTGAGCTTCAAGCAAAAGTATCGGAAATACGGGATAAATATTATGATACCCATGATATTAAGGACTTACCAGAAATCGAAAACGAGTTAGATGAACTCGAAGATCGTCTCGAGAAACTTGAGGTAAGTCTCAACATATTTCTTAAAAATCTTAAAGTTTCTGAAATAAATGTGCATGCTGATAGTATTGAATCTATAAGTTTGAATAATATTAAAGTTAAGTTACCTGAAATCCCACTACCAACATTCAATGGTAAATATGAAGAGTGGTCAATCTTTAAAGTACAATTTACAAATTTAATTATCAATAATGCCCAGTTAAATGACGCTCAGAAGCTGTTTTATTTGCGAGCATCGCTAAAAAATGAAGCAAAACAACTAGAGAGTCCAGACGATTCCTTTGAGTCATTGTTTACAGCACTTACTGAAAGATTCGAAAATCAACGTTTGCTCATTGACACTCATTTATCAGACATAATTAATTATGAAAAAATACATTACGAGTCTTCTAAAGAATTGAGATCCTTTATTGATTGTGTAAATAAAAATTTGAGGGCCTTAAAAGTATTACAATATGAACAAAACAATCTGTCTGATGCTATCCTTATCAATATTATATTGCAAAAGGTAGATAAGGAATCTCGAAAATTATTTGAATATTCGATTAAAAAATCAGAATACCCGCAATTTAATGAATTAATGTCATTTTTGGAAAACCGCAGTTCTACGTTAGAAAGCGTAAATAGATACTCTGCTTCAAAACCCTTAAACAAAAACATTCCTCTTTCAAACAAACAAAAAAAATTTCATGCTAAATTCGAATGATAAATCGAATGGAAAAACTTGTATTCTGTGTAAATTGGCTTTTCATAATTTGAACAAATGTTCTCAGTTTCGAAAAATGAATGTTTTTGAACGATACGATTTTGTGAAGAAAAATAAGCTGTGTATTAATTGTTTGAATAATTCTCATTGCGTAAATTCTTGCATTTCACAATATAATTGTAATACCTGTGGATTGCGACACAGCTCATCGCTTCATCGAGAAAAAGAAAATAAATCCAAAAATGAATTGGCTTCCCGCCAAATTTCCTCCCCTCTTGCAGGTAAATAGAGAAACGGAAAACATTTCGAAAAATAATGACGAATCTTTAAAGACCTTGAATAATATAAGTAAAGAAAGAAAATCAATTTTATTGAGTACATGCTTTGTTTTTATAGAAGATAATTTCGGAAATAAACGAAGGTTTAGAGTCATTTTGGATAATGCTAGCAATGTCAATATTTTAACTAAGGATTGCGCTGACATGCTGAAATTTAAAAAAAGGATAATTAATGTATCCGTTACAGGATTAAACGGTTATACTTATAATGTAAAACATAAAATTTCGAGTGTAATTACAAACGAAGATGGCTCTTTCAGGGAGAATATAGATTTCTTAATTGTTCCCAAAATCACGGATGTAATTCCATCAAAGCAATTAAATGTATCGGACATTAATTTACCGAATATTGTGGAATTGGCAGACCCCACATTTTTCAAACCGGGAAAAATTCACGCATTGGTTGGCGCTGAATTATTTTATAGAATTTTAAAGCATAATTCAGTTAAGATAAATGATAAACTTTTTCTGCAAGACACTGTTTTTGGATGGATCCCAACTGGGGCGCTAGAGGAGAACACGCAAACAAACAATATTACTATGTGCAATTTCGTTAGAGATTTCGATGAAATAAATGATAATTTAAAACAATTTTGGGAGCTTGAGTCTATAGGCATTAAACATGGAGATCCGAAAATATCGGAAACTGATCAAGCACAACAAATATTCGATAAAACTGTCAAATTTGTAGGCGATCGTTATGAAGTTCAGTTACACTGGAAAAGAGACTGGAAGGATTTAAATGATAATTTTAATGTTGCGAAACAGCGTTTGGAAGGTCTAAAAAGAAAATTTTATCGAAACCCAGAGCTTTTTCGACAATATTCTGAAATAATCACGGAATATTTAAAGCAAGGAATTATAGAGCAGGTGCAAGAAAATGAACCTGTTTTAGACAGGGCAGTTTATTATTTGCCCCATCATGCGGTCTGTAAAGAAGATAAACATACTACAAAGGTCCGAATCGTCTTCGATGCCAGCTCTCATGATAACAATGATTTGTCCCTTAATGATTGTTTATGGCCCGGCACCAACTTAAATCCACTTCTATTTGATATTTTAATCCACTTCAGATTATACGAAATTGCCTTTTCTTCTGATATCGAGAAGGCGTTCCTTCAAATCTCACTAGCTGAAAAAGATCGTAATTCTGTCCGTTTTCTGTGGTATGATGATGGTTTAAAATCTTTCAAGTCTTCAGATTCAAACGTGTTATTTTTGGAGTCAATGCCTCTCCATTCCTCCTATCTGCTACCATAAAGGAGCACATCAAGCGGTTTACGAACCTACACCCAAGAACTGTTCACCTACTCGATAAATATATTTATGTGGACGATTTTATATCTGGCGAAGATACGCTGCAAGAAGCTCTTGATGTTTCCCTGAATGCTAACAAAATAATGTCTGAAGCAGGAATAAGTCTTCGAAAATGGATAACCAATGATGAAGCGTTACTGAAGTGCTGGCAAAAGGAAGGTTTAAATATTCAAACAGAACATGCTGCAATAAGCCTAGGAAGCAATCTAAGCAAGGTATTAGGAATGTCCTGGAAAACAGAAGAAGATTGTCTGACATTCGAAGTCAAAAGTTTAATAGAATTCTTGTCATCGCAAAAAAGCTCAAAACGTCTACTATTGCAAGCAGTTGGTAAAATCTTCGATCCGTTAGGCATGCTGACGCCATTCACCATTAGAATAAAATGCCTGTTCCAAGAACTATGGCTAAACAAGACAGCATGGGATGAACAGTTACCAACTAATGTGCACGAAAAATGGTTAAAGTGGCTCGAAGAACTTCCAAATTTAGCAGAATTAAAAATTCCGAGGAAAATTCTTGGTAGCTCGAATCAAGTAATAGCTGTAGACATACATGCCTTTTCTGATGCTAGTAAAATAGCGTATGGAACTGCAATTTATCCGAGAATAAAAAGAGAGAGTGGTGTGGAAGTCAATCTCGTGACTTCAAAGAGTCGTGTTGCACCGATAAAGGAGATAATTCTGCCTCGGCTAGAACTTCTCGGAGCCTTACTAAGTGCAAGACTGACCAATAAAGTAAAACCCATCCTAGATCAAAAAATCACATCGAAAGTGTACTATTGGACGGATTCCAAAATAACCTTATTCTGGATCAAAGGATCATCAAAGCGATGGAAGCAGTTTGTGGCTAACTGTGTCATAGAGATTAATGCACTTTCAGATTCGAACTCTTGGTATCACTGCTCCAGCAAGGACAACCCTGCCGATCTCTTGACCAGAGGTGCGAGTGTTAATTCCCTTGTAGAGTATCCAATGTGGTTTAGGGGACCAAAATTCCTAGCAGCTGATGACTTAGTGACTGAGCAAGAAACTATTTCTGTGCCAGAAACAGATTACATTCCAGAGACTAAATCAAAATATAAAAAATAACTGTAATGATTTCAATTCTAATATTTCTCTTTCTCTTTTCAGGAATCCTGAAGAAGTAAATTTTTTTCTCAACATAAGTGGTAAATACTATAGTATTCTTCGCATATTGGCATATGTTTATAGGTGTTTTCACAATTGCAAATGTAAGTTAGCAGACCGGCGCAGAGGCAGCCTCACAACCCCAGAAATAAAAAATTCAGAAGTTTCTCTAATTAGATTAGTACAAAATGCAGAATTTCAGGAAGAGATTAAGGGTTTAAAACGGGAATCAAGGGTTCCCCCTTCCAGTAAAATTAAATGTTTATCCCCCTTTTGGATCAAGATAATATCTTAAGAGTTGGCGGTAGGTTGGAAAATTCAGATTTAAACTTTGATAAGAAGCATCAAATCATTTTGCCGAAAGGCCATAAGCTCACAAAACTCATATTTGAGCATTTTCACAGGAAGTATTTTCATATTGGTCCCCAAACTTTAATCCATTACGTACGTATGCGGTTTTGGCCCGTAAGTGGAAAAAATTTAGCGCGAAAAGTAGTGCATGATTACGTTGTCTGTTTTAGGAACAACCCAGTTACTGCTAAACAGATCATGGGTGACCTCCCAGCGGAAAGATTAACTCCAAATTTTTCTTTTAACTATACAGGAGCTGATTTTCCAGCCTTTTTGAGAGATTAAAAAATAAAAATCAAAGGAAAAGGGATTTTTCATAAGCTTTATATCGCGATTTTCGTTAGCTTAGTAACAAAATATTTCTTCAGAAATTTAATGAAATCTAATGTATATACTTATTTCTCATTGTTTATGTATTTTAAGGTGCACCTAAGATTTGCATGTTATTTTACATTCAACTTTTCTTAAGAACAATATAGAACTATTTTTAGAAAATAGCTTAAATTTTGTAATAAAGAATTTAATTTTATTGTATTGTATAGTCCTTATTGTTGCTACTTATTATTATTGTATTTGTAATGTAATATTATTTTGTGGTATTGGTATTTTATTTAGTTCTTGTATTTATAGTGTATTTTTAATATTTTGAATGTGCTACGCACATTGCAACGCGGGGCGGCATGTTCGGACCTTGTGCGCATGCCGAACGAGCTCCGTAGCTTTGCTGTCATGTGACCTAGTTCAGTTGTTGCTTAGCTGCCATTGCGGCACGTTGTGTATTCGAGCGGGTCTTATCCCCAAGTATAGAGTTGTTGCTTAGCTGCCATTGCGGCACGTTGTGTATTCGAGCGGGTCTTATCCCCAAGTATATAGTTGTTCTTTAGCTGCCATTGCGGCACATTGTGTATTCGAGCGGGTCTTATCCCCAAGTATAGTATGTTGTTCTTGAGCTGCCATTGTGGCACATTATGCTATAGCGGCTCTTATCCCCAATTATTCTGTTGCTTATAGCGGGAGTATTCCCCAAAAGATGTTTTATGAACGTCACTTGTTCTAACAGCGGGTTATTACCCCAAAGTCACCTCATCATTCTACATGTTTTTCAGTGTTTGTGATTGTTGTAACATTTGTGTGCTGTGTGTTATAAAAAATGTGAAAAAGAAACCTATTCGTCTTCATTCCTAAAGTTACACACAGTATTCACATACAACCGTTATATGGGATTATTAGATTTCTCCTTTTCGTCATTTTTAAACTGAAATTTAAATTAACTTTATTTCAATATAGTGAAACACTATTGTGATTAAATTATGTTTTTTAGGTAATATGAAAAATTAAAAAATAACATTGTATTTTGTCGTCATTTTCAAAATGAAATTGAAAAAAAACTTTTAAAAACAAAAGGAAAATTTTAAAATAAAAATTAAACGATAACGTGTTAAAACCAGAAAATAGGGGAAATTAAATCCAAATATTTACACGTAAATATAAAAAAGTATGAAAATTTTAACAAAATCAAAAGTATACGTAAAACGCATTTATAGGTGTTAATTACGTCCTATGTTAAAATACCAAATACTAAATATTGTCATATTTAAATGCCTAAAATAACCGTTACACCTGTAAAACTTTTAATGGTGAATGTTACACATTTAAATTAAATAACACATCTTAAAAGAGAAAAGAATATATTATTACATGAGAAATGATTTAATAGAGAAAATTATGTCATATATTAAAACGATACATTTAAAAGGTTTTCATTCCGGAGAGTTGTGATCTGACGTCACATGTTCTAAAAGTAGTGCGACTAGCAAATTAATTTTATACATTACATTACTTGATGCATCGTAAATACAGGTAAATGTATACTCAAATTACTTTCTTTTTATTTTGTATGAATTACTATTCGATAAATATGTTTTTGAAAATTAGGTTATTCTTTTAATTAACAGTTGCCGACGTGTTATTTTTATCAAATCTGAATTTTAAAACAGTAGCTGCTCCTCCAGGTTCTGAGAGTCTTTTGAAAATTGTTGTTCTATGTACGTTTCCCAAGTTCATGCATCGGTAAATATCTTTCAATGTACGAATTTAATACAAAATGTATTACAATCTAAAAAATTATTGACAAAAAAAAAAAAAAATATATTGAAAACATGTTATAAATGCATTTTCCGCAAGGTCCACACACTTAGTCAATGATGTTTTTTGAATAAAAACGCGAATTCTCGTTTCAAGTCATAAACAATATTTATTGTGAAATACGCATGATGGCGTATTAAAATAAAGAAAAAAATCCATGAATAAGCTATACCTGCTTCTGAAAATATGTAGAACTCGATCAAAACATAAAATATAAGCTTAAAAATTTCAAAACACAATGCTTTTCAATACCGTAGTTCTGAAAGCTATTTACAGTCTTTTTAGAGTATTTTAACACTGGAACTAAATTAAGGATATTGTCCACACCGTCGTTATAAAAGTCAGAACGATAACGATATTTTTTATCCTAACCATTCTATACGAGCTGATTGTCAAATGTTTATTTGATCTTGCTTACTAACCCTGTAAACAGCCATCAATTGTTACGAGAGAGATGGATCAGGCCATGGTAACCCAAAAATACCCCCATTCAAACGGAAAAGCATGGCAATCTGATTATAGAAGACTAGCAAACCCCGCGGCTTTGCTCGCGTAATTTTTGAAATATGCCAAGTGATATTTATATGTCTAATTTTTATTAAAAGGTACTAACTAAATTTTTATTTTAATAAAAAGGTAATATTTTATTTTATTAAAATTTTTTTCTATTAAAAGGTACATATTACTTATAGGAATAATTCAAAAATTACTATTTAAGACACAGTTTGATTAAACATCATTATTACACTGCAATGGCAGAAATGAGACTTAAATTAATAAAATGAAATAAAACTAAATAAATGATAATTTAGAAAATATTTTGAAACTTTTATGCTCAATTAATACGCTCATTTCAGTATTCATTTGAAGTTTTGAATTTTTTAGAAACCATCTTCTTACATCTTAAAATTAACCATCATGTCAAATTCCAAGTCCTAGCACCTCTCTCAACATAAAGGGCTATGTTGAAACAGGAACTGTCACCATTAATTTGCCAACATTAATTTTGAAATCGGTTTGTTATTTCATAATAATCCACAGAAACGTAATTTAAAAAGCTTTTAAAGCCTTTTTTAGAACGTTTGTTGTTCCTGTGAACCCCAGGTGGTAGAATCACAGGTATAAAATATAGCCTGTGTAGGATTAGAGACTGTTACCACTGATTCGCAACTATTACTTTTATAATCGGTTTATATTCCCTGAAATTGCATAGAATCGTAATTTAGAACTTTTTTAGAATGCTTTTAGCACCTCCCCTTCGCTTCACCCCTTTTTAATTCGAATATATTTTCGACGTTCCTTCGATGGCATTTATATTTTATAAGTAACTACCATGTCATATTTAAAGTTTCTAGCCTTTTCAGTATCACAGGAATCGCAATTTAGAAAGTTTTTAGCTCCTGCAACCCTCTGGTGGTAGTGGAACAGACATAAAATATAGCTTATGTTTGAGCAGGTTCTTTCACCAAAATTTGTCATCATTATTTTTTTTATCGGTTTGGTAATTCTTAAGTTTGCTTAAAAATTTTAATTTATAGCGCTTTTCACTCACTTCATTTTTTTAAATTTGGAATTTTCTGTCGACTTTTCTCAGAAAGAAGTTGCATCCTGTAAGTAAATACCATGCCATACGTCAAAGTGTTAGACCCGTCAGTTGCGAAGAAAACGCAAATTAGAAGATGTTTTGCTTTTGCAACCCTCAGATGGTAGTGACAGCAACATAAAATATAACCCATGTTATAGCAGGGACTGTCACCATTGATTTGCAACCATTACTTTTGAAATAGCTCTGGTATTTCCTTAGATTGAGTAGAAATCGCAATTTAGAACGTTTTTAGGATTCATTTTGCGCATTTTCACCTCTTTTTAAATTTCCAATTTTTTCGAAACTGTTCTTAAAGATTATTTATATCTAATAAATATGTACCTTGCCTAATTTTAAGTTGCTAGCCCCTACCGATCACAAAAATCGAAATTTAGAACGCTTTATTGCTCCTGCAACGTCTTGGTGATAGTGATACAGACATAAAATAGCGTCTATGTTAGAGCAGAGGTCAGAAGTCAGCATCAATTTCCCACCATTACGTTTGAAATCGGATTAATTCTTCCTGAGATATTGCTGACAAATCGGCATTTAGAACGCTTTTCGCGCATTTTGCTCCTGCATCTCCTCTGAGGTAGTGGAAACAGATATAAAATATAGCCTATCTTAGAGCAAGCTCTGTCACCATCATTTTTACACCATTATATTTGAAATCGGTTCAGTACTTCCTGAGATTGCGTAGAAATCGCAATTTAGAAAGTTTTTTACAACGCTTTTTGCGCATTTTGACCCCCTTTTAAATTTCGATTTTTTTAGGAAATGTCCTTAGAGATCATTGATATCTTATAACTAACTACCATTCCAAATTTCACGATTCTAGGCCCGTCCGTAACGCAAAAGCCGCAATTTCGAACGTTTTTCTCCTGCATCCCCTTTGGGGTAGTGGCACCGACATAATTATCGCCTATGTTGGAGCAAGTGTTGTCACGATCATTTTGACGCCATTATTTTTTAGATCGGTTTTGTATTTCCTGCGATTGTGTAGAAACCACCATTTAGAACGTTTTTTAGAACGATTTTCGCGCATTTTCACCCCTTTCAATTTCTGAATTGTTTAAGAACTGTTCTTAGAAATCCTTTATATCTAATAAGTAGCTAATATTTCAAATTTCATATTTCTAGGCCCGTCGGTAACGCAAAAATCGCATTTTTAGAACGTTTTTTAGAACGATTTTCGCGCATTTTCACCATTTTCAAATTTCGAATCGTTTAAGAACTGTTCTTAGAAATCCTTTATATCTAATAAGTAGCTAATATTTCAAATTTCATATTTCTAAGCCCTTCAGTAACACATAAATGGCATTTTTAGAAAGTGTTTTGCTCCTGCACCCCCTTTGGGGTAGTGACACCGACATAAAACATAGCCTATCTTGGAGCAAGCTTTCTCACCATCATTTTGACACCAATATTTTTTAAATCGGTTTGGTATTTCCTGAGATTGCGTAGAAACTACCATTTAGAACGTTTTTTAGAACGCTTTTTGTGCATTTTCATCCCTTTTAAATTTCGAATTTTTTAAGAACTGTTCTTAGACATCATTTATATCTTATAAGTAACTAATATTCAAAATTTCATATTTCAAGGCCCTTCAGTAACGCTAAAATGGCATTTTTAGAACGTTTTTTGCTCCTACACCCTCTTTGGGGTAGTGGCACCGACATAAGATATAGCCTATGTTCTAAGTTGGACTAACGCCATCATTTTGATACCATTACTTTTGGAATCGGTTCGGTAGTTCCAGAGCTTACTTCCTACAAATAAACAATTTTTTCCTCTTTATAATAGGAGTATAGATAACAGATATTATATTTAATATCGATCAATCTTCCGTAACCTGGTAATGTTTTTTAAACAGGGCACATTACTAGGTCTTTAAAGGGTGCAAAACGTGAACGGCGGTTTACGGGTATAGCTCGCAGGGGGAAGAGCCCCCTAGTATATATATATCTCTCTATTCTAAAAAAAAGTAACTACCGCTGTCACCGCCGCCGCCGCCGCCGCCGGTTTTGATTTTTTTGTGACCGGAGGCCTTTCTTCGTTAATATTAACAAAAATAATGCATACAAAAATATGAAAATCGGTGGTTTTATACAGAAATGTTTGATAAACACGCTGATGCAGACAGTTTTCAAATCGAAGAATTATTTTAAGAGTTATTTAATGATAAAGTTGGACAAAATCGTTCCACTAAAAAAGTTTTATAGCAGCAAAAACTATACATGGCAGTGTAATCATTTTTAGATCATTTTATGCGTTAGAATTTGCCGGAGTGCAGATTGCATTAATTTTTTTATTTTGACTCATTTTTTCAGGTTTTATTTCTATTTTAAATTCAAATTTTCAGCATTTCTAGAAATATTTTTTACAGATTTCAGAAAATTGTACTAATTTAAACTGTTGCCAACATGTATAAAAAGCGCAAGCAATAATGTTTGCTTCAAATTAAAAAAATATTTACACGTGACTATTATAAACAGGAAAAAAAACTTTCAAATTAGAATTAAATAATTACGTATAAAAAGCAGGAACTTATTAAAAATTACGTCATAAAAAGCATACACGTAAATTTTAAAAGAGAAAGGATCTCTCTATTCTAAAAAAAAGTAACTACCGCTGTCACCGCCGCCGCCGGTTTTGAATTCTTTGTGACCGGAGGTCTTTCTTCGTTAATATTGAGAAAAATAATGCATACAAAAATATGAAAATCAGTGGTTTTATACAGAAATGTTTGATAAACACGCTGATGCAGACAGTTTTCCAATCGAATAATTATTTTAAGAGATATTTAATACTAAAGTTGGACAAAAACGTTCCACTAAAAAAGTTTTATAGCAGCAAAAACTAGACATGGCAGTGTAATCATTTTTAGATCATTTTATGCGTTAGAATTTGCCGGAGTGCAGATTGCATTATTTTTTTTTATTTTGACTCATTTTTTCAGGTTTTATTTCTATTTTAAATTCAAATTTTCGGCATTTCTAGAGATATTTTTTACAGATTTCAGAAAATTGTACTAATTTAAACTGTTGCCAACTGTATAAAAAGCGCAAGCAATAATGTTTGCTTCAAATTAAAAATTTATTTAGACGTGACTATTATAAACAGGAAAAAAACTTTCAAATTAGAATTAAATAATTATGTATAAAAAGCAGGAACTTATTAAAAATTACGTCATAAAAAGTACACACGTGAATTTTAAAAGAGAAAGGATATTGTAAAATAATAAATTCATTAACATGCGTTAGAAGTCTTAGGAGAAATTACGTCACATTTACGTCACATTATAGTTATCTCTCTATTCTAAAAAAAAATAACTACCGCTGTCACCGCCGCCGCCGCCGCCGGTTTTGAATTTTTTGTGACCGGAGGTCTTTCTTCGTTAATATTAAGAAAAATAATGCATACAAAAATATGAAAATCGGTGGTTTTATACAGAAATGTTTGATAAACATGCTGATGCAGACAGTTTTCAAATCGAAGAATTATTTTAAGAGATATTTAATGCTAAAGTTGGACAAAATCGTTCCACTAAAAAAGTTTTATAGCAGCAAAAACTATACGTGACAGTGTAATCATTTTTAGATCATTTTATGCGTTAGAATTTGCCGGAGTGCAGATTGCATTAATTTTTTTATTTTGACTCATTTTTTCAGGTTTTATTTCTATTTTAAATTCAAATTTTCAGCATTTCTAGAGATATTTTTTACAGATTTCAGAAAATTGTACTAATTTAAACTGTTGCCAACTGTATAAAAAGCGCAAGCAATAATATTTGCTTCAAATTAAAAATTTATTTACACGTGACTATTATAAACAGGAAAAAATCTTTAAAATTAAAATTAAATAATTACGTATAAAAAGCAGGAATTTATTAAAAATTATGTCATAAAAAGTACACACGTGAATTTTAAAAGAGAAAGGATATTGTAAAATAATAAGTTCATTAACATGCGTTAGAAGTCGTAAGAGAAATTACGTCATATTTACGTCACATTACAGTTATTACATAAAATTAACACAAAATAATATTGCAAAAAAGTTTAAATTTAGAAATTGCGCTAGACATTTATTTAATATTTTGAGAGGATATTTTCAACTATTTTTGTTAGGAAACCGCAAATAATATTTCATTGCTAACAAATGTACTTTCACGCGATTATTTAAAAGAGAAAGAATAGCTTGGTAAAAATTACGTCAGATTAAAAACGATTAATTTAAAATGTCTCATTTAAAAGAACTTTCTTTTCGCTTTGTTAAAAAATACCAGGAGACAAAGACTCAGTTTACTTAATTCCTTTTATATTAGCTTATTTTGAAATGTTGTTACACGTGTCTACGTCATCAAGTTATTTTTATTTCGACGTTTTATTTGTATTTTTATTAATGTTGTACGAATTTATTTGTTCTTTCGTTATTTAAAATAAAAATTATGTCAACTTGTATAATTTGGCGAGTGGTTTGGCGATTTATATAATTTGGCGAAATTGGTCGACGGGATAATCAAGTAGTACCGCAGCGGATTTGGCGTTAAAATTCCCCAATCAAAGGGAAATGAATAGAAATTCGTTTATAGGGAGATCGCCACTGTTTTTTAAATTATAATTCAATCTTTCGAAATCTTTTTAAAGCCGATCAAATTAGCGTGCATTTAGAGCCTGCGGTGTCTGGACGGGGGTTGGCGAGCGTAGCTCGTAGGGGGCCGAGCCCCCTAGTATTGTAAAATAATAAATTCATTAACATGCGTTAGAAGTCTTAGGAGAAATTACGTCATATTTACGTCACATTATAGTTATTACATAAAATGAACACAAAATAATATTGCAAAAAAGTTTAAATTTAGAAATTGCGCTAGACATTTATTTGATATTTTGAGAATTAATTTAAAATGTCTCATTTAAAAGAACTTTCTTTTCGCTTTGTTAAAAAATACCAGGAGACAAAGACTCTCTTTAATTAATTCCTTTTAGATTAGCTTATTTTGAAATGTTGTTACACGTGTATACGTCATCAAGTTACTTTTATTTCGACGTTTTATTTGTGTTTTTATTAATGTTGTACGAATTTATTTGTTCTTTTGTTATTTAAAATAAAAATTATATCAATTTGTATAATTTGGCGAGTGGTTTGGTGATTTATATAATTTGGCGAAATTGGTCGACAGGATAATCAAGTAGTACCGCAGCGGATTTGGCGTTAAAATTCCCCAATCAAAGAGAAATGAATAGAAATTCGTTTATAAGGAGATAGCCACTGTTTTTTAAATTATAATTCAATCTTTCGACATCTTTTTAAAGCCGATCAAATTAGCGTGCATTTAGAGTCTGCGGTGTCTGGACGGGGGTTGGCGAGCGTAGCTCGTAGGGGGCCGAGCCCCCTAGTATTCTAAAAAAAAGTAACTACCGTTGTCACCGCCGCCGCCGACGGTTTTGAATTTTTTGCGACCGGAGGTCTTTCTTCATTAATATTAAGAAAAATAATGCATACAAAAACATGAAAATATGTAGTATTATACAGAAATGTTTGATAAACACGCTGATGTAGACAGTTTTCAAATCGAAGAATTATTTTAAGAGATATTTAATGCTAAAGTTGGACAAAATCGTTCCACTAAAAAAGTTTTATAGGAGCAAAAACTATTCATAGTAATTTAATCATATTTAGATCATTTTATACGTTTGAAGTTCCCGGTGTGCAGATTGTATTTCTTTTTTTAATTTGGCTAATTTTTTGAGGTATTATTTCTATTTTAAATTCAAATTTTCAGCATTTCTAGAGATATTTTTTACAGATTTTAGAAAGTGATATTAATTTAAACTGTTGCCAACTGTATAAACAGCGGAAACAATAATGTTTGCTTCAAAAAAAAAAAAAAAATATTTATACGTGTAATAAATTAAAAATTTATTTACACGTGACTATTATAAACAGAAAATAACATTTGGAATTAGAATTAAACAATTATGTACAAAAAGCAGGAACTTATTAAAAATTACGTCATAAAAACTATAATTACACGTGAATTTTAAGAGAGAAAGGAATTTGTAAAATAATAAATTTATTAACAAGCGTTAGAAGTCTTAAATAGGAGAAATTACGTCATATTTACGTCACATTACTGTTATAACATAAAATGAACACAAAATAAAATTGCAAAACGGTTTAAATTTAGAAATTGCGCTAGACATTTATTTGATATTTTGAGAGGATACTTTTCAACTATTTTCCTTAGGAAAGCGCAAATAATATTTCATTTCTAACGCAAGTATTTTCACGTGAATATTAAAAAGAGAAAGAATAGTTTGGTCAGAATTATGTCAGATTAAAAACGATTAATTTAAAATGTCTCATTTAAAAGAACTTTCTTTTCGCTTTGTTAAAAAATACCGGTAGACAAAGATTCTGTTTACTTAATTCCTTTTATATTAGCTTATTTTGAAATGTTGTTACACGTGTCTACGTCATCAAGTTATTTTTATTTCGACGTTTTATTTGTAGTTTTATTTATGTTGTACTAATTTATTTGTTCTTTCGTTATTTAAAATAAAAATTATGTCAATTTGTATAATTTGGCGAGTGGTTTGGCGATTTATATAATTTGGCGAAATTAGTCAACGGGATAATCAAGTAGTACCGCAACGGATTTCGCGGTAAAATTTCCCCAATCAAAGAGAAATGAACAGAAATCCGTTTATTGGGAGATCGCCAGTGTTTTTTAAATTACTAGGGGGCTCGGCCCCCTACGAGCTACGCTCGTCAACCCCCGTCCAGACACCGTAGACTCTAAATGCACGCTAATTTGATCGGCTTTAAAAATATTTCGAAAGATTGAATTATAATTTAAAAAACAGTGGCGATCTCTCTATAAACGGATTTCTATTCATTTCTCTTTGATTGGGGAATTTTAACGCCAAATCCGTTGCGGTACTACTTGATTATCCCGTCGACCAATTTCGCAAAATTATATAAATCGCCAAACCACTCGCCAAATTATACAAATTGACATAATTTTTATTTTAAATAACGAAAAAACAAATAAATTAGTACGACATTAATAAAAATACAAATAAAACATCGAAATAAAAATAACTTGATAACGTAGACACGTGTAACAACATTTCAAAATAAGCTAATATAAAAGGAATTAAGTAAACAGAATCTTTGTCTCCTGGTATTTTTTAACAAAGTGAAAAGAAAGTTCTTTTAAATGAGACATTTAAATTAATCGTTTTTCATCTGACGTAATTTTGACCAAACTATTCTTTCTCTTTTTAACATTCACGGAAAATACTTGTGTTAGGAATTAAATATTATTTGCGCTTTCCTACGAAAAATAGTTGAAAAGTATCCGCTCAAAATATCAAATAAATGTCTAGCGCAATTTCTAATTTTAAACCGTTTTGCAATATTATTTTTTGTTCATTTTATGTAATAACTGTAATGTGACGTAAATATGACGTAATTTCTCCTATTTAAGACTTCTAACGCATGTTAATAAATTTATTGCTTTACAAATTCCTTTCTCTCTTAAAATTCACGAGTAATTATAGTTTTTATGACGTAATTTTTAATAAGTTCCTGCTTTTTGTACATAATTATTTAATTCTAATTCTAAATGTTTTTTTCTGTTTATAATAGTCACGTGTAAATAAATTTTTAATTTATTTACACGTGACTATTATAAAGAGAAAAAAACTTTTGAAATTTTAATTTCTACAAAAATTTTTAATTTATTTACACGTATAAATATTTTTTTTTTTTGAAGCAAACATTATTGTTTCCGCTGTTTATACAGTTGGCAACAGTTTAAATTAATATCACTTTCTAAAATCTGTAAAAAATATCTCTAGAAATGCTGAAAATTTGAATTTAAAATAGAAATAAAACCTCAAAAAATTAGCCAATTTAAAAAAAGAAATACAATCTGCACACCGGGAACTTCAAACGTATAAAATGATCTAAATATGATTAAATTACTATGAATAGTTTTTGCTCCTATAAAACTTTTTTAGTGGAACGATTTTGTCCAACTTTAGCATTAAATATCTCTTAAAATAATTCATCGATCTGAAAACAGTCTGCATCAGTGTGTTCATCAAACATTTCTGCATAATACTACCGATTTTCATATTTTTGTATGCATTATTTTTCTTAATATTAACGAAGAAAGACCTCCGGTCACAAAAAATTCAAAACCGGCGGTGGCGGTGACAGCGGTAGTTACTTTTTTTTAGAATAGAGAGATAATTCAATCTTTCGAAATCTTTTTAAAGCCGATCTCATTAGCGTGCATTTAGAGTCTGCGGTGTCTGGACGGGGGTTGGCGAGCGTAGCTCGTAGGGGACCGAGCCCCCTAGTATATATATATATATATATACTAGGGGTTCTGCCCCCTACGAGCTACGCTCGTCAACCCCCGTTCAGACACCGCAGACTCTAAAAGTACGCTAATTTGATCGGATTTAAAAAGATTTCGGAAGATTGAATTATAATTTAAAAACAGTGGCGATCTCCCTATAAACGGATTTCTATTCATTTCTCTTTGAATGGGGAATTTTAAGGCGAAATCCGCTGCGGTACTACTTGATGAACATGGTGACCAATTTCGCCAAATTATATAAATCGCGAAAGCATTCGCTAATTATACAAACTGACATAATTTTTATTTTAAATAGCGAAAGAACAAATAAATTAGTGCAACATTAATAAAAATACAAATAAAACGTCGAAATAAAAATAACTTGATGACGTAGATACGTGTAACTTGCTTAAAGTCAAGTTAATGTGACATTTACGATCAACCATTATTGGCATTTAATCTTATAGTTTGGCGAATGATAGATTTTTGGTCGACGGAATAACTAAGTAGTACCAAAACTACATATGTCAATCGCTGTTTTCGTCTTTGACGTAGACACGTGTAACAACATTTCAAAATAAGCTAATGTAAAAGAAATTAAGTAAACAGAGTCTTTATCTCCCGGTATTTTTTAACAAAGCGAAAAGAAAGTTCTTTTAAATAAGACTTTTTAAATTAATCGTTTTTAATCTGACGTAATTTTGACCAAACTATTCTTTCTCTTTTTAATATTCACGTGAAAATACTTGTGTTAGAAATGAAATATTATTTGCGCTTTCCTAACAAAAATAGTTGAAAAGTATCCGCTCAAAATATCAAATACATGTCTAGCGTAATTTCTGAAATTAAACCTTTTTGCAGTATTATTTTGTATTCATTTTATGTAATAACTGTAATGTGACGTAAATATGACGTAATTTCTCCTATTTAAGACCTCTAACGCATGTTAATAAGTTTATTATTTTACAAATTCCTTTCTCTCTTCAAATTCACGTGTAATTATAGTTTTTATGACGTAATTTTTAATAAGTTCCTGCTTTTTGTACACAATTATTTAATTCTAATTCCAAATGTTTTTTTCTATTTATAATAGTCACGTGTAACTAAATTTTTAATTTATTTACAAGTATAAATATATATATTTTTTTGAAGCAAACATTATTGTTTCCACTGTTTATACAGTTGGCAACAGTTTAAATTAATATCACTTTCTAAAATCTGTAAAAAATATCTCTAGAAATGCTGAAGATTTGAATTTAAAATAGAAATAGAACCTCAAAAAATTAGTCAAATTAAAAAAAGAAAAACAGTCTGCACACCGGGAACATCAAACGTATAAAATGATATAAAAATGATTAAATTCCGATGAATAGTTTTTGCTCCTATAAAACTTCTTTAGTGGAACGATTTTGTCCAAATTTAGCATTAAATATCTCTTAAAATTATTCTTCGATTTGAAAACTGTCTGCATCAGCGTGTTTATCAAACATTTCTGTATAATACTGCCGATTTTCATATTTTTGTATGCATTATTTTTCTTAATATTAACGAAGAAAGATCTCCTGTCACAAAAAATTAAAAACCGGCAGCGGCGGCGGCGGTGACAGCGGTAGTTACTTTTTTTTTAGAATAGATATATATATATATATATATAGTTAAAAAATTCCAATAGTAATTTCAAACATTACCACAAACTGTAAACTTTAATTGAAGTACAAAATTAACTGAACTACACCAAATATGAACTATATTTTAACTTAATAAACAATCTCTAAGAAACACAACATAACCAACTTTAACTTAAACAAAATCAACCATAAGAAACAAAAAAAAAATGACTAACTAAACATGGAGACAGGTTGCGTGGCTTATGACACGCTAATGCAGGGTTAAATCTGATCTTAAGCATGCAACATTAATCAGATTTACCTGTCTAGACCATACTGAAAAAACGAAAGAAACAAGATTAAAACTAAACGAAACCGACCGACCGAAATCAATCAATATCAAAAACGATCTGTTTCCACTACATTCCGTAAATCACACGCTTCGAGTAAAGGCATCAATTCACTTCTGTTCTTGCAAGTTCTTACAAAATTATACGTCATATTTTTAACCAGACTCACAGGATAACACTGTTTTACAGCAATGATGTACCATTTAGGCATATCCTCTTTAAAAATGGCTCTAGCTGATGACAATCGGTTTAATCTGTTTAAACCGTTAATATAAATGTTTCTGAATACCGATATATGGACATTTGATTTGAAATTTAATATTGCAATTGTTTTAAAGTTTTACCTTTTATCATAAACCGATGTAATTAAATTTCTGTTTTCTAATTTTAGATTTACATCCAAATAATTTGTAGTATAGCTATTTTGACTACCGGAAAGTTTCAATTCTAAATTTTTTGGATAATAATTAAATTCATGGTTAGTCTTCATTCCATTCAGCTTGACAATCAAAACGTCGTCTATACATCCGAAACTGATTATGTCTTTATGTAATTCACTTTTATTTTCATATATATCTAGATACATGTCGGCCAAAATTGAACTGCAACTTCCCTACATCGGGATACCTTATATCTGCTTATATACCTTATTGCCCTCATATAAAAAATTCTCTTGAACCACCAATTGAAGCAAATTTTGAAATTCACTTAATTCTATGTATGAATCACCATACCTATCATATACCTACAATATCTTCTCCCTTAAATCCTCAATCTCTATGTAGTTAAACAAATCTGCAAAATCATATGCATACAATCTTGTAATCTTATTTTTATACCTTTTAACTTTTTCCAACACTTCATAACTATTACTTATTATAAAAGTTGAATTCTGACTTTTAATCTTTAAAAACTATATATATATACTAGGGGGCCCTGCCCCCTGCAAGCTACGTTCGCCAACCCACGTTCAGACACCGCATAATCTAAAAAACATGCTAATCTGATCGTTTTTAAAAATATTATAGAAGATTGAATTATACTGAAAAAAAGCTGTGCCCTGTAAACGGGTTTCCATTCAATTTCCTTTGATTTCAAAAATTTAAGGCAGAATCAGTTGCTGTTAAGACATCCAATGGTTGTTTTCGTGTTTGATTAAAGAGGATCGGTTAAACATTTGAAAAGAAGCTAAAATAAAATGAATTAAGTGTACAGAGTCTTTGTCTCCCGGTATTTTAAAACAATTTTTATAACAATAGCCTAAGTCATGTGACTATCATCAACAGTTCCGGGCGAACCACTTCCTCTTTTTATATTCCTGGTGCCATTTTGGTACTTTAATGTTAGCCAGGTACAAGTGATAGGTCGCCAAATATTATTCTATCGCCATCATTTCATCTATATTATAATAGCCCAAGTCATGCAACTGCCATAAATAAATACGCTCTGATCCCTTCGCTTTTCATATGAAAGTTTGGCTAAGATATCATATACGGCCACATATTGGCGCGATTTTTTTCCGACGCTAATTTGGGGAAAACATCAACAGCATAAACAACAACATCCGGCTTACCAAATCAAGCAAAATAACGATACTATGGTGCCAGTTAAGTACCCGTTGCGTATATGACATTGGCGTCAGAAACAAATCGCGCCAATATGGGTCCGTATATGACATCTGTGCCGTATATGACATCACGTTTTCCATTTTGATTAAAAAATCAAATTTCTTTTTCGAATAAAACTACATAAAAGGTTCCATGTCGCAAAGAATTCTTGGTACTGTTACGCTAGCCGGGTGCAAATCTCGCCTATAGCTATTTTTCAACTCGCGAGTTAGCATTTTTTTTTAATTTTTCGAGTGTTAAATTAAAACATTGTTTTGAAGTTGAAATTAAATGTCATCGTTTGTTACATCATTTAATATATGGCCAGATGTCATATACGTATTTTTAGTACTACTTACTTATCCCGTCGACCAAAAATCTATCACCAAACTATAAGATTAAATGCTAATAATGGTTGATCGTAAATGTCACATTCACTCGACTTTAAGCAAGTTACACGTCGTTACGGCATCAAGTGATTTTTATTTCGACGTTTTATTTGCATATTTATTAATGTTATACTATTTTCTTTGTTCTTTCGTTATTTAAAATAAAAATTATGGCAATTTGTATAATTTGGTGAGTGGTTTGGCGTGTATATAATTTGGCGAAATGGGTCGACGGAATAACTAAGTAGTACCATATTTTTTAATTATTTTCTATTATTTTTAAAGGAAAATAACCAAAAAAATAATTAACTATAGAACAAAAAAATTTATGTAATTTAAAAAAAGAAAATAAAGTAAATAAGCATTTATTATTAAATAAACAACATTACCATGTCAACCAAAATAATACCATTTTGGCGCCGATTAGGTACCCCGGTGCGCATGTGACATCTGTGCCTAATATTTTGCTTCCATTTTGTTTAAAAAAAATAAAGAAGTGAAAGCATTTATTTTAAATGTTTCAGTTTGTATTAAATAAAATGATAATGAAATACAAATTGAATTATGAATAAAAGTAACATGATACATTTCTTAGCATACATTTAAAGGAGGCCAAACTTCTCGCCAAATTAGTTTAAAATTGTAACCTTTTCTGAAATCTGAAAAAAAAAACCCTGTTATGATTAAAATTTGAGTTGCCATCATTAGAAAAATGAATATAAAATTAGAAAAAAATTAATATTTCGAAAACTAATTCGAATTTAAAAATTCTAATACCAGTTTTGAAATCTGCGGATCAATATTGATTTTTGGTGTTAATTTCATCGCAAAGTATTCCGCATTTTAGGAGAAATCGCCTTGAAACATAATCTGTTGTTTAATCAGCCGATGCATACGTCCGTTTCATAAATTCGTTTCATTAGGATTTTATATATGTAGGATAGATATGTTCATATATATATATATATATATATATATATATGAACAAAGTGATGAAAATTCTTCTGGCTGCAGTTGATTCAGGGATTGTCTGACTTACTTTCATTTTAACACAGTGTACCTTGGCATTGACATACAAATTAGCCGGAGCATCCTGAAGTTAATAGTTAATAGCTACAAATCTCTTTAGTTTCATATGTCACGGAACTTTCTATTTCAGGTTTGATTTCATTAGGAGAATCATACACATGCGTGCATTTATAAATACTAATACATTAAAGATAGTGTTTCATATTATATCTAAATATCAGATGCAATGTCTTCAATAAAACAATGAAAATGTATATCTCTTTAGGAGATACACTATTTATATCCGAATAAGTTCTACATGAAAAAATATCATAATCTGCATGCATCTTATTATTAGAATACTAAAACTTGAAACTAAATTATATTTAAAAAAACGTTCAATTGATTTACTTTTAATTAATCTAATTTATGTTTGTTCATGCACATTATGCGAAAGAAACAAATGTCTATGCTGCATTGATAAATGGAAAATATTTTGTTTCTCTTAATTCTTATATATATTTGAAAATAATTAATTTTTTTTTACTTATACGCGTTTTGTATTACAACAAAAATTTCATGTTTATTTCAAAAGAAATTTGAATACCCTGGGAATCGGCAAATTGCATTACCTTTCATGATTAAAGAAGATTTCTTGAAATATCTGTTCCAACAGATATTTCTTTGAAGATACAAGAGATGTACGATAATATTCTCAAGATTCACAAAGGGCAGATCGTAAAAGAAGTCGATTATCAATTGGAGAAAGTGCAGTTTCAATCAGTTTTCTTTCACTTACACAATTTTATCGGGTATGATGTTAAGAAACCCCGGACAAACTTTTCTTACAAAGATTAACCTTTAACAATGTGTTTTTTATTAAATTTAAAAGCGGTTCCTTGATTTCACAAACCGATACATTTATTCATACTTTCCATATCAACTGATTTCATACCACTATTTTCGAATAGAAAAATTCTCTTTGTGTAATCGCATGATTCTGTGATTAATGAAAAAAAATATTTCTATTCATAATTACTGGTGATTAAATATGCGGAGCCTTGGCAACTATTATTTATGTGATATTCAGCATAATGAGTATCATATGATACATTGTCTTGAGCGTAATTTCACTGCTGAAAATTAATTGTAAAATTAATTTAAATTAAAAAAATGTTCACCGCTTCTGTTTTTTTTTTTTTTTTTTTTTTTTTTTTTTTTTTTTTTGTGTGTGTGTGTGTGTGTGTGTGTGTCCTATGTTTTGCCGAAGGATTGTGTGCTCATGAAGACTATTCCATCTTATGTTGTAGTTGCAGCCTTCCGGCATATGTGAGTAAGATATGCTAATCTGGGTATCGTTCTCGTAGCTTGAATGGTAGAGCACTGGAAACGATGTTCCGTGTTCGATTCCCGGGTTGGACATTTTTCACTCTGTTGGTGCTACGGTTTGTTATCATTGTGATAAATAACATGTTAAACATTCAATAATTTCGAGTGTAATTTCACTGCTGTAAATTATTTTAAAATTAATTAAAATTATATATTATTATTATTATTTTTTTTTTTTGGCTCATGTTTTGCCGAAGGATTGTGAGCTCATTTCATCTTGTGCTGTAGTTGCAGCCTTTTCGACACATGTGAGTAAGAGATGCTAAACTGGGTGTCGTCCTCGTAGCTTTAATGGTAGAGTGCTTGGGGCGCTATTATAAAGGTTACCGTTCGATTCTCGGCTTGGACATTTTTTACTCTGTTGGTTCTACGGATAATTAGCAATGTGATAAGTCAAATATCAAATATATAAAAAAATATTTTTTATGAGTTAAATGAAATACATATATATATATATATTTTTTTTTCATTTAAGTTGTGTTCTTCGCTGGATGTATTCTGAAACATATTTATTTAGACATGCATGAAATGCAATAATAGAGACAAAATTCTCAAAATAAAATTAAATGAATAAAATCGATTATCATTTTGCTTAAATTGCATTTTTCTTCGAATTTTATATTTGTTACGTAATTCATGTGTTTTGTTAGTGAAAATATATTTCAAAATAAAGCAACCATTAATAATGCAAATTTTACGTTTTGAATACTGCAATTTATATATATTTTTATACAATTAAACTTTTCCTTAATTTGCCTTTATTTCCATAGAAAGAAAAAAAAAACAAATGGATAGATTTAAGTCACCCTATCTTTGATTATGATATGTTTTCTTCATGCTGATTATCAACGATATGGTAAATATGAAATAAATTTGCTTTTTCAATTTTAATTCTGAGCAAAAACTTATATCGTCATTTTTAAGATGAAAAATTTGGTTTTCAAATCTTTTCAAAAGAAATACTGTATACATTGTTTTCTTCTTAAGAATTTAAATATTTATGTTATATGTTATTGTAAAAGAATAAGATTAAATATTGTAGAGCAGGATTGCCGTTCGGCACCTTTTCTATTCTGAAATTCAGAAGTCACATAGAAAATTGGAAAAAAAAAATATGTACTAAATATTTAAGAAAAAATTGTCTGTTGATAAATAAAGAAAATATTAATTTTTAATAATTTTAAACGATGACTTACGCCAGAGAAAGCTAAATTTAATTACGTGATTTTTTATTCACAATCCTAGCAAGGTGTAAATCCTACAGAGTGGAAAACTATCCAGACCAGGGTTCGAACCCGGATTTTTGGTTAAGCGCAACAACGCTCTTCCATCTGAGACACCTGGAACGACAAACCTAACGTGGTACCCTTCACTCCTAAAAATCCTGGAACCCTTCACTCATCGAAAATAATAATTTCCGAAGTTTCTGGTATGAATTCGGAATTATTGTTAAGAAAAAAGGCCAAACTGGCTACCCGTTTGTAGTTTGGCGGATTTCAGAGGTATGTGTTTTTTAAAAAATGTATAAAACAGAACTAATCTTATTTACGACAAAAATTTCAAGTTTTTGTGCTAAAATTTCTCATTTAATATCCACATCTTATTTTTCCCTGGTTCATTTTTAACTTTAATAAATGAAGTTGGTGTTAAATCTCTTTTGCCTTACGGCTCCTGTCACTGCGAATGCACTCACGAACTAATGTTAATCCTATGGGGAGGGATTTTTCTATTATCTCGTTTGCAATTCGACATTTTTAAATATATATATATATATATATATATATATATAAAGGATTGGTTCGTTAATTTTGTAGTTTCTATGTTTATTCTGGTCCTTACGAGGTTTGTTGTCCTTAGCACTGTATTGAAATATTAATATTATATTGATATAAATTTAAGTCACTTTTATTGATTTACTTCAATATATATCGATTTATAATGATGGACGTTATTATTGTTTGATATTTGTAATTATCAGTATGAAGAAATGTTGCAATTTGTTTATATATACCTCCCCATTTTGTAAAGTAAATTTTAAACATTAAATTTATTATGTGCATAATGAAAACATACTTTTATATCATAATCACTTAATTGAAATTATTATTAATTTACTTAATATTTAATAAAATAATTAAAAGTAACTAAACATTAAAATATAGATGCTAAGTGATTATTATCGATATTTAGTTGTGCAGTATGATATTGTTGTGTTTTAAGATTTAATCGTTTCTAATGTTAGAATTAGTTTAACACGTTCACGCCGGCGCGGTGGGTCACACTCGACAGTCTCAGAGCTGAAAAGTCTCCGGCTTTTTAGACACCAGTATTTTAATACAGAAAATGTTGTTTTATTTAATTAGAACTATTGGGCGATTTGAAGGAACAACATTTTCTCTAAAATAATAGTGGTGTGCAAAAAAACGGTGACGTGACAACTCTGAGACAGTCGAGTGTGACCCACCGCGCCGGCGTGAACGTGTTAAATATCTAACTTTTCTACAGTTATATCTAGTATTTACATTATTTACAATAGATGGTACCACTATAAATTATTTTATTTCACGGTGATTGTGTTTTTTTTTAATTTTATGAAGTTCCGCTAGATGGCAGCATTAAATATTATTTATTTAGTTCTAAATAACATTGTTGCTATATTTTTTATATTTTAATATTTCTCTGAGTATTGTATTTTACAACCGAAGCGGAGAGCGGCCTCTTTTGTTCCGCTGTCCTTTATTCTTCTACTTATTCCGACTCTTTTGTGGAAGCAAGGTTCTTCGGTCCCTAGTCACGTCCCGAGTAAGTTACACTCTAGCGAAAGCCAGGTTGAAAAAAAGTTAAAAATTAAAACCGGACAAATTTAAAAGTGAAATTACACAAATTAAAGACACCGAAAAGCTGGAAGGAAGGGCTTGTGGTCCTGAAGCTACCGACCAACCACTGCTATGTCGAACCCATTATTATTTATTAATTTATTAGTAGTAAACACTAACCCGTCATTACACTACGTCTTAACACTAACACTACCCGTGTAATTTTAATTATTTAATTCTTTATATAATTTTAGTAATAATTTATTCCAGGATCTTTAAATGCATAAAATATTTTTTATTATAAAGACTATATACGTTAAATACAATTATAATATTTATTAGAAGTTGTGTATTTTCTGCACATTGTGATGTTTTGCAACCGTAAGAATTCGATTTTAACTGTTCCATTAATTAGGCGGGACTTTTGCTGTGCTAATTTTGATACTAGTTCGAGTTGTTATAAGGTCATTGCAATTCTCTAGCTGGGTATTTCTTTTAATTTAAATGTTTCGATATATTCATTTTGTTCATTATTACGGATCTTGTATTGATTAATAATTTTTTTATTCAAATTATCTATCATGGTAAATTTTGGCTTTATGCTGTGTGGTCAATTGGGTACATATGGTATTTAATTTTTAGCTTAATGCTGGATTCTATTACAGAAATCGAGTATGCTTCTGCTTATATTGGTATTTCATGTACCCTTGAAAAAGTGAAATGCTATATAAGCTTCCGACTACATCCTGCCAATTGATCTATTATTTCTTTACAATATGTCTTTTAATGGTTCAACATTATTTTGCTGGTTTTTGTTTCTTTTGTCTTTAATAGATTAATTTTTCAAAATTTAATGATTTCTCATATGTTTATATGGATTAATCGTATGCAATGTGCTTGTCAATTAGTGGATTTTGCTTAATTTGTATTACATGTATAGGGTTCTATCTGTATTTTGTATATTGTTACAGTTATGGTTAGATGCTAAATTTATTAATTTATTGATTTAATTATCGCAATTGGAATAGAAAATGATTTGTTATGTATATATATATATATATATAAGTATATAGATATATATTATTTTTATTTTTATTTTTTTGCATTGAATAGCTGAGATCCATCGCACCTTTCTTTACTTTTTCGATTTTGATTGCAGATATTTTTTAGAATGACACTTTCATTATCAATAACCGGTATTGAAAGTGAAAGTAACTTCATAAAAAATATCTACGACCAAAATTGAAAAAGTGAAAAAGGTGCGATGTAGAGACGGCCCTCGACTATCTAATGCAAAAATAAAATAAAATAAAATAAAATAAAATAAAATAAAATAAAATAAAATAAAATAAAATAAAATAAAAAAAATAAAAATAAAAATAAAAATAAATAAATAAAAATAATAAAATAATAAAATATCAAAATGAAAACGAGATATTTGAAAATCCCCCCCCCCTCCATCATAGGATTAGCATTATCTCGTGAGTGCCTTCGACGGCTGGGACAGGAGCCTTAATTGCAGTAATTTCGTGGTTTAATAATAACCGAGTTGTTTAAAAAAGATTTTTTTTTCAATTCGTAATAATATTAATGGTTTAAACCACTTTTAACATTATGTTGCTTGTTTATGGTTTTGTTTCTATAGTTATCGATATATTTTTTCAAATAATACAACATGCTTTTTCGAAAAAGTAACGAAATCTAACCATTAAAACTGTCAACTTCAAAATATAACTATTAATGTTCAATAACCTACACATGAGAGAAAATAATATTGAAAATATTTTTAAAGATCTTAATTTACTAACACTTTTTAACTATCCGAGCATTAGCCTCTATAACTCCAGATCACTCAATAATTAATTGTTCAGAAATATATTTTAAATATTATATAACTCATGTGTCATTAATAGTAACAAAAATATTACATACCTAATATTTTTTAATAGCATGAAAATATTACTAGTAATACGATTAGGCCAAGTAAAAAGTTTTATTTTAGGCAATAATAGCGATAAAGGAAAAATATATTCAATAACAAATGATAACAGTTTAAAAGTAATATAATCATAAATTTTTCATCGAATTAAGCATGCAACTACTTAACATCTAGTAAAATATGCCTTATCAATTAAAAAAATACCAGCCGATTATGTTATTCTACTGTGTTCTATTTTAAAATGTTTTTCTCTTTCTACTTTGTACAATCGTTCTTATTTATTCGTAACCAATTATGTTTTGCAATTTTAAACGAATTTTAGGAATTATGTCAAAATAAAAATGCAGATTACAGAATTTGGCAAATTGCCTACGCAATCATGATAGCTAAAAGAATCGATAACATATTCTAAAAGATATTTCGTGAAGATGCCTGGGAAAAGAGATAGCTCAATCTACTATCCGAAAGGGGATTTGAAAGGAAGTCAATTATCATTTTTCTGAAAATGCATTTTCAGCAACATTTACAATGGTCGCAAAATTTTACGTGTTTTAATGTTAAGACATGCCTATCTAAATTTTACTATAATTATTACTCTTTAATAAACCACATTTTACCAAAAGTTTTGCAAGAATTAATGCTTGGTATTCAACTTCTTAACAAAGATTAAATTTTTCTAGATTTTTTATTATTTTCGTAATAGCAGAATGTAAATGTATTCAATAAAGTTCTATACTAATAATTGTTAAGAAGAAATTAATATTTTAAGAAAACTTTTAAAAAGTAACTTTACAATATAATATACGAATATACATATAACACATATTTTGCAAGTTGTTGTTGTATATTAAAACCAAATTAGTAACGCAGGAAGTTTTAGAAATATTACTTAACTTTACGGATTTTTTTCCAAACGGTATCTGCATTTACAGGTGATCCGCAATTAGTAAAAGTAAGGTATTTTTTTAAGTCATATTTTGCAAAATTTTATATTATATTGTATTAAAAATTATATTGCTTTTTTTTTTTTTTTCGAATCGGTCATATTTTAACTGATGTGAATTTAAGTTTATATTTTAATATCATAAGACAACTGAAAAATATTACGAACGAATACATATAGACAACATTTTATGTCGTTCTCAATATCAGTTATAACGATATAGTTGCTAACCTCACACCTTTCAATTAAAAAAAAATCACTGCCAAATCGGCCTACAGGCACAGGTGGGCTTCGAAGTTAAGTGCTAATTTCATCAAGAAACTCTAAATCATAATTAGAGATAAACCCACTTTAACAATTTTATCTGGCCGCTTTTGACGAGCTTTTAGTTTCATTCTTATATAAGAGCTGGTTTTATCAGAATCATGTTAAGGCAGTTTTAAAAAAATACTTTTCCACGCTCAACAACTCGAAATTTTCTGACGCATTTTCAGATTCATTTTTAAAAGAAAAAACATGAAACTTGCCGACGTTATTTTGAAGAGATTTATTTTACATTTTATTTATATTATTTTTAATTTATTTTGTATTTTCTTTTATTTCTTATATTTCTTTAATTTCTTTCAGTTAATTAGAACTTGATTTATAAACAATTATTTTCTTAGTAGGACAATATTTTTTTGTTTCCAACACAATTGCTTCGGGAAATTCTGTTCAAAATACCCACTTGACATCAATTTTTTAAATATATATATATTTGCAAGTATAAAAAAATCAATTCAAAAAACTCTTAACGGGTTAAAAGTTTGTGACGCAGCACTTTATCTTATTGCTATAAGAATAATAAATATGGAACTTAAAAATAATGATATCAAAATTTAAGTAACGCTATATTATTTATTTCATCTTTTTATTTTGTTTTATTTATAATTACATGTGTAAGAACTATGTTAAATTTAAAAGGATGTATAAAAATTTATTCCTTGATACTTTATCATTCACATCTTTCATAAATTCAAAATATGAATTTTAAAAGGTATGATATCAATATTTAAGTGACGCCTTAATGTAGCTTTAAACAATTTGTTTTAAAATTCAATTTTAATTATTTTTGGTTTGTCTAAATATATTTACACATCTAACCAAAACTTTTAATTTTCAAATACACGGTTAAAAATATCACTCTCACTGAACCTATACAATGCACTGTAATGTATTTATATGAATAAATTGATTTATCTTTTGTGCCATGCATACATTTCATCGCTAACGAAGAGGGGTAGAATAACATGAAAATAGATAGCACCGCTTTTTTAACACTTTCCAACAAAGTTGAAAAGTGTTTACGACTTCGGTTTGTCTGGCCGTCTGGTCGTCTGTCCGCGCTCAAACTTTCGTAAATATACTCGGATTGCCCTGAAATTTTTGGATGTTATTTATCTTTACCCTTGCAGGAAACTTATTTCAAATTAAGTTTGTAGCATGTTTACTTTATTTACACGGACAATCAAAATTTTCCGTTACATTATGTTCAATGGGAAAAAATCGTTCCAAATGAATTTTAATGACATTACACCCTTTCAAACATAATAAAACTGATATGCAGTTATGAAGTGCACTAAAATATGCATTCTGTAGAATATGCAGTGCAAAGAATATTTATTATTTATTTACAGGGCCACACAAAAATTTTCCGTTACTTAATGGTATAGGGGGAAATTGTTCGCGGCTTATTTTAATTATGTTTAACTATTTCATATATAATGGAATTTTTATACGTCGATGAGGCTTACTATAAGTTATTTTATGTACAATACAAAATGCATAGCATTTACAGGGCCACGCAAGATATTTCAAATAGTATGTTCTTTTCGAAGTACTGTATAATATCGGTGATGGCAGAGACTGCATTTGTAACTATGATATACGCTTTTAAATTTCACCATATTTTTGCATACTATGTGGTGTGTAAATATACCATAGTTGATTTGGAGGGCTACACAAAAGAATTCGTAAAACTTACGTATGAGCGTAAATTGCTTAAAACTGGTTCTTAAACGTGTTACACATTTTTACACTGCATGACATTTAGTTTACTAAGGAATGGTTGCAGAATATAGATAAATTGATATACAGGGTCACGAAAAGAATTGAATACACGGCCGTCTATGGATGATAATTTCTGGGAATGTGATTTCAGTAGTTTTAAGAGTATTTTAGTTTGAATTAAATTTTAACTAAATAGAGGCGTGTAATAAAGATGCTAGGTAAACTGCAGGACTAAATAAACAATTAAATTTAAAAAATCAAAAAATCCGACGGCATAAAAAGTGAACTAATTAATTATTTCTCATCAATGTGAAACATTTTTTTTTCAATTCCTGCTATTAGCTCACACTCTTGCTATACACTATACTGCTATTAATGACCGGCAAATTTCAATTTTAGACATTTTGTCGAATATTTAGAAATATATTTGACAGATTCTTCTGGAATTTCAGGATTAAAAAGAACAGGTATGACCTCATATTTAGCAATGCCGATTTGATAAGGGAGGCAATTAGGGAACCAACAAAAAATCAAAGAAAAATAATAATACTTTGGATTACCCTGTAAAATAAAATGTACGAAATGATCTATCGCTACCGAATATAAATAAACAGACATTATGCAATATGAGTATTCGTTTGTGTAAGAAAAGCACGTATATTAATAGAGATATAGCGATTTATTTTTAAAATATAAAAAAAATTCTTGCATGTGTTTTGCTTATAACATGCAGGGTTTTCAACCAAATTTATTGCCCGTTTCAGAAAAATTGACACAATATAGTAGAAACAATATAGTGCAATTGTAATATAAATATATTAAATATTTTAGGAAATATGAGCAGTTGTATAAATAATTTTTATCTGCGCATGCGCGAACGATAACAAGGATCACCTTACATAATTTAATAGTAAACTCTATGGAGCAAATTATTAAAAAAAATGTAGTTAAATATCGTAAAAATTCAGAAAGATATCGGTGTTAGAGTGAGCAAATTTTTAGTTGTTCTCTTAAAATCAGCTGAATGAAGTTAATTTCTAAATTAAGTACACGCTTTTTAAATCTAGCGCAAGAAAAAATATCAAAGGATGACCAAAGAAGTGTTAATAAAAACACTAACCTCCATACAATTATTAGAAACATTGATAGCTTTATATAGTCGACATTAGGTGTTATCATGATGCTTCTTTATGATATTATGTTATCATTTTTCCTATAAGTCAATACCTGATAGTTTTTATTACCTTGCAATGTTCTTTAATTACCATGCAAGTGTTATGTAAAAATTACTGAATTTCATATTGAGAAGGAAAAAATAGGAGTTATTTCGTATGTTTGATATATTGGTTCTATATTATGATAGGACATGACTTTCTTTACATAATTTTAGTAATAGCTATACATTGCATCAGCCGTTTTATCACATTACAGACATGTATTCCTAATTTAAAATATGAAACCATCAAATTTATTATTATAGAAACAATTAATTTTTTTAAAGAAACTTTTAAAAAAAAAGAAGTTATAATAATATATAAATATTATTCAGAAGTAATTGTAAGCGCAAGTTTATTTTTTTAGTATCTGTTTTTTTCCTTGTGCATATAATATAACCATTAAAATTCAATGTCTATCAAGAAACTTTTGATGTAATAGTGTTATAAAATCAATAAATAACTCTCAAATACATCATGATTTTCTTTTCTCTTTCTTCAAGTGTCCATTAATGTTTTTATTGCAGTTCATCGTTTTCTGTGTACTTCTATACCCCTGTCATCATTTTAATACATACACTCAGATATCAAGATTAATAAGGATTTGCCGCATATGCTTTCGTAGAAATTTTCCCATTATATTATACTTAGTTTATTCAGCATTTCTGTTTGTTCGATTAGTTCTGTAATGGCATTATTGAGTACAATACATGTTCTAGCATCATATATTTGTTCTATCTATCACCATTTAATTACCCCCCCCCCCCCAATATAGTGAGGCTACTTACTTGATATACACTTTCAATTTGAATTTTTTTTTTTTTGTATATATAAAATATGCTTAAATAATAAATTTATATGTTTTACGATATAGCATAGACCTAGAGGATTTTTTCAAACTATTTGGAGACAAATTTTAACCAATAATTTAGCACACTTAAATTATGGTGGTTTTATACTTTATTACATGGTGTATCTGGCAAGTTATAGATATTTTTTCACCATATAACATTTTTCAGGTTTTTATATTATTTTCTAATTCACATGTCTCCTTCTGACATTAGATTCAGGTGAGTGATAGGCACACAAAACTGGAGAGGTTGCATTTTAGAATGTCGTGTATCAGAAATATGCTGTGTATGTTCACTGAATCCAAACAAATAGTGCATTTGACAAAATAAAAAGAAAGAAGGGTAAACACCTTTTTTAACGTAGCATAAGTTGAAACAAAGCTTTTAATTCTAAAGTAAAGATTAATTTTTTTCAAACAATAGCACACAATGAAACAATGGCTGTAAAATATATTAAATGAAATATATTAGTGTGGCAGTTGTTTCTAACGAAGCTGCGCTTTATTAAAAAAAAAAAAAATAGCTGTACTTTTCGGAAAATATATTTTAAATTGGCTGCAAACGGAAAATATATTTTAAATTTTCTTCGAATAGCTCTAGCTATAATTGTATATGAATTTCTATCTCTGCATTGAAGAAAATGTCATTTCACTAAAAAAAAAAAATAATTTAGAATAGAAAAAATAAATTTTCATTTTGTATTTTGTAATGTCTGACAATTCTTTCTTGAGAAATAATTTATAGATATAACAATAAAATGTGTCACTAACGGAACCTTTTTCTTATATAATATAGCCTTAAATGAAACATTTTTCATATTGCCTGTAAAAAGCATTCAAAATAAAAGTTATATATATATATATATATGGAAATAAATCTTCGATTGCTGGAACTTCCATCTTGAGATATTTGAGCATGTTTTTCATTAAAATCTCTCTATTCTAAAAAAAAGTAACTACCGCTGTCACCGCCGCCGCCGCCGCCGCCGGTTTTGATTTTTTTGTGACCGGATGCCTTTCTTCGTTAATATTAACAAAAATAATGCATACAAAAACATGAAAATCTGTGGTTCTATACAGAAATGCTTGATAAACACGCTGATGCAGACAGTTTTCAAATCGAAAAATTATTTTAAGAGTTATTTAATGCTAAAGTTGGACAAAATAGTTCCACTAAAAAAGTTTTATAGCAGCAAAAACTATGCATGGCAGTGTAATCATTTTTAGATCATTTTATGCGTTAGAATTTGCCGGAGTGCAGATTGCATTAATTTTTTTATTTTGACACATTTTTTCAGGTTTTATTTCTATTTTAAATTCAAATTTTCAGCATTTCTAGAGATATTTTTTACAGATTTCAGAAAATTATACTAATTTAAACTGTTGCCAACTGTATAAAAAGCGCAAGCAATAATGTTTGCTTCAAATTAAAAATTTATTTACACGTGACTATTATTAACAGGAAAAAACTTACAAATTAGAATTAAATAATTACGTATAAAAAGCAGGAACTGATTAAAAATTACGTCATAAAAAGTATACACGTGAATTTTAAAAGAGAAAGGATATTGTAAAATAATAAATTCATTAACATGCGTTGGAAGTCTTAGGAGAAATGACGTCATATTTACGTCACATTATAGTTATTACATAAAATGAACACAAAATAATATTGCAAAAAAGTTTAAATTTAGAAATTGCGCTAGACATTTATTTGATATTTTGAGAATTAATTTAAAATATCTCATTTAAAAGAACTTTCTTTTCGCTTTGTTAGAAAATACCAGGAGACAAAGACTCTCTTTACTTAATTCCTTTTATATTAGCTTATTTTGAAATGTTGTTACACGTGTATACGTCATCAAGTTATTTTTATTTCGACGTTTTATTTGTGTTTTTATTAATGTTGTACGAATTTATTTGTTCTTTCGTTATTTAAAATAAAAATTATATCAATTTGTATAATTTGGCGAGTGGTTTGGCGATTTATATAATTTGGCGAAATTGGTCGACAGGATAATCAAGTAGTACCGCAGCGGATTTGGCGTTAAAATTCCCCAATCAAAAAGAAATGAATAGAAATTCGTTTATAGGGAGATCGCCACTGTTTTTTAAATTATAATTCAAGCTTTCGAAATCTTTTTAAAGCCGATCAAATTAGCGTGCATTTAGAGTCTGCGGTGTCTGGACGGGGGTTGGCGAGCGTAGCACGTAGGGGGCCGAGCCCCCTAGTTCTTTAAAAGTTTTCAAGGCACACTAACCACTACAAAATACATCAGTTAACAGCCACCGACGTTCAATAACAAAGGAAAATATTTTTAACTTCTAATAATTATTTATCTTAAAAAAATATCACAGAAGATTAGTTAAAATATGCATAACGTATTTTAAATTATATTTTTCAAATAATAATGCATTTATGTATAGCTCTAAATTAAAGTTCTCACACACACAAACACAAAAATAATTACATTACAGTAAAACCTCGATTATCCGAAGTAATTGGGACCGACCCTCTTTCGGAAAATCGAAATTTTCGGATAATCGGGAATGCTTCAATTTTAAGACGAATGAGAAATATATGCAATATTTTTTATTATGGCAACATTTGTTTAATAAAAATAAAGCAATAGCAAAATAGAAACAAGAATAAATTACCTGAATTTTAATTTCGAAATTAAGTACCTTTTACGTATATCACAAGAGTTTGAAAAAATGCTTTGTTTGTCGTAGTTTCGATTGCCTTTGCTTTGCAGCTCTATCACGGAGTTTTTTAATATTATTACTTCACCAGTAGCACAGTCTTTCTGTTGCTTCAGCCATGCCCAAACGTTTGCAAAACATACAAAAGCTTCAGAATTGCGAATTTGTTTGCTTTCTTCTTTCCACTCCGCAGCTCACGGGGGCTCAAGTTAAATTCAAAGGAACTCTCAGAAAGGGGATCAAAAATATTTATATGCACTCGTAGTTCGGAAAGAACCGCTTGCACACAAGGAATATGATAGTTTAAAAAAATCAAAATGGATTTTGCACACAAGGAATGTGATAGTAAAAAAAAAAGAGAGAGCTTTATAAAGGGATTTCGGTTAACCGAGAGTTTCGGTTAAAATAGTTTCGGATAAAAGAAGTTCTATTGCATATATATATAGCATCATCTTACCCGTGACTTTGTTCACGTATGATTTAATGAAGAATCAATGGATTAAGGTATTCGAGGTTTTTAGCAACTTTTTTGTTGTTGTTGTTGTTGTGTTTTGTTTAAGAAGGGGAACATTAAAGTTTAAATCTCACACGATTTAATAATGTTCTTCTCCGTAAAAAAATCATGAAACGATTTAGTAGTGCTGGAAATTTCTCATAGGTTAAGCAAGTTAAAAGTATGATTTTTGAAAGGTACTGTTATAAACTGAGTATAGAAAGATACAGGTTTACTCTTGTCGGATATTCATTCCGTTTTTCTTGAATTATATTTCAGCGATATATTACAAAATTATATAGGATATTTAAGAATATAATCGGTCTGAAAAATTTCTGCCATTTAATAAGCTTTTTACGAGGATTGCACGTTTTTGCGAGTAGAAGAAAATTTAAATGTACACTTTTCAGCAAATTGGAAGAAAAAATATTAGCACAAAGAATACAAAGAGTACAAAGAATTTGCAAGTTGTATAAAGTTTTGAAATGCTGTGCGAGGCATTTCTTCTTTGCTTATCAAATCGCTTTCCTTATACTGCTCTTTTTTAGTTCTGAATGCATTTAGCACACTTTCTATGGCATTTAAAAGATCACTGTTAATCTAAAAAAATTTGCTTTTTTGCAAAAGTTATATCACATATATTTATTTTCCAATTCCGAAGAATATTTTTCACAATGAAACATTTGAGAATGTTTATGAATGTATGTTAAACTAGAATGTTTTCCATAAATTAAAAATATATATATACATAATTTTAATTTTATATTTGGTAGAAAAGTATAATTTTTAATATCGTTCGACAAACAAGTACTTTTACTTTCTTTATATTTTTACATTTTAATAGAACTAGACGATTTTCTCTCTTTTTTAATTAATTAATATAAATAACTATTAAATTTTAATATTAGAGTATTAAAAAAGATTTTTCTATACACATTTATTCATTTTTATATACTCGGAGAAAGTGCATGGATTATTTATTTTATTGTAAATTATTGTTATAGTATTTCAAAAAATTCTGTTATATATTATTCTGTTTTTAAAAATTAAAACTATATATAGTGTAAATTTATACTGTGTGCTTGAAAAGAAAAAAAAATCATTACCAATGAAATTTTATTGAATAACACTGTAGAGATGTGTTGGGAAATATTTTGCAAAAAAATATTATTCATTAAATATATTCTACAATTCCAGCTTTAGAATCAAGCTTAAATTATAAAATAAGGAAAATTACTAATTTACTCATTAAAGTAAACTTTTTAAATTATTATTATAAAAACATAGATTGCCGTGAATTTTCATTTCCAAAAAACATAATGTTATTTTTGGATTCCTGGTTTCACCGTACATGACTAATTTGATAATCATCCTGATACTTTATGATTTTATCACAAAATTGAATCTATTTTCTTAAATTATGAAAAATTAGCTTTTAATTTTTTTATTTTATTTACACTGTAGTGTCTTTATGATTAGTAAGTATATATTTATGTTTATTTATTTTTAAATATATTTATTTATTCCTCATTTTGAAAAGATTGACACTGATTATTTATCAAAGTTAACATTCCAACAAAACATGTGTTTTTTTGTTGTTTTATTTTTTTAAATACCTGTTTTCAACAGGCATAAATAGTTTAACTATCATTCCGTTAATTTATAATTTACCATAAAAATGAAAAAAAAAATAAATATTTGAAAAAAAGAGCTGTATATAAATTTTTATGTACGACTAATTTTCTTTACCATTGCTAAAGACATATTTATTATTATGCTACACTTATTTATAAATTATTATAAAAGTATAATCTTTATTCAGTTTTTGTGTGTTTTCATCATGGAACTGAAAACATACATTATTTTAAACAGCTATTGTCAATTTTTATTTACGTTCTGGTGTCCTTATGGTAATTAAATACATATTTACTCCTATTTATCATTATATTATACTTATTTATACATTATTATGATAACACCGATTCTTATTTTTCTCAACAACAAAAGATACAACAAAAGTTTACAACAAAATAGATTGTAAATTTTTTTTTAGATTCCAGATTTCAACAGACATAAATAGTTTAATTCTATTTAGTTAATTTATTATTGTATAATACAGCTGAAAATATTTAAAGGATTTGAAAAACGAAATAGATTATTACAATTTTTATTTATTTTTATTTTATTTTGGAAAAAATACACAAACACACACACACATACAGAGTGTTCATATTGTCGGAGATTTCTTACCTCATAAGTTATGATTTAAGATCTTTACGAAAAATATTATTTTATATTCCTAAAGTTGAACTAAAAAAAAAAAAGAATAACGCAATCGATGTTCAGTTTTTTTTTTTTTTTCGATTTTTATACGTCAGACCATCGGTGTCACACTGTGGAATGCTGAGATGTAACAATTGAAAATTGTAATTCCAGTAGAGGAGGCAGCAGTGTCCGCTTTGTGGTTCGAGCAGAAATCTGTATCAGTACACAACACCGTAATTCAATTAATATTTTTCGGTAAATAAGATAAAACTTTAGTATTTAATATTGAACTTTATTCATTATTATTTTATTGTAAATTTTCCTTATTGATAATATCTTGAGCTGCAATTTTCCGCAAATGTAGCATTGCTTGCGATATTGAAAATAAATATGGTTGAGTTCTACTTTAAGAATATACAGAGTGTCCTAAAATTTACCATTCTAACGACATACGCATTTATTAATCACAAAAGAACAAACATTAAAACGATTACATTTATGCTAATGATTAAAAAAAAGCACTTTTAACATCACGTAGGAAAAACTACTGAACTTACATTCGTAATAAATGTTGAAAAGTATCCAAAGCTTTCTAGGTAGCAAAGCTGAAGTTTTTTGCTCATGTTTGTAGAAACACGTTTTAACATGCTCGGAGTGACTTCTTGTATCCTTTGAGTAATGGCGGAAAATTCCAGATCCTCCATTGTTTGAGGATTATTTGCATAAACTTTTGTCTTTAAATATCACCACATAAAAAAGTTCGGGATTCTCAGATTAGCGAATCGAGCTGGCAAAGATTTTTTGAAATGAGTCGATCGCCAAAAAAATATTCAAGGATGTCCACGGTTTCATCACTTGTACGGATTGTTGCACCATCTTGTTGGAACAAAGAATTTCGTTCATTAACTTCACAAATTGTTGGATACGTTCCTTGTACTATCCCAGGTATTTCTTCAGGGTCACCTACATAGCAGGTGTAGTTCAGGTCTTAAAGGTCTAAAATGACTCCAATTCACTTGGATATTTTAAAGTTTTTTTTTTTTTTTTTTTTTTTTTTTTTGCAATTCACATTTGTGTTATTTTTTTAAATATGAAAATAAAAAAACAATCACTTAAAGATTTAAAACACATTACTCCTCTAACAATAAGCCTATAATATCAACATTTGCAAATATGTCTTATCCAGATCGTACTGCATAGAAACTTTACGTTAAAAAGTCCTTCCGGCCAGTGCCGGGAGGAAGAGGTAGCTTTCATATTCCTTATTTTAAAAAAGCAAACTTATATTATTCAAACACACGAAGCTCAATTAAGTGGAAACCGAATGTAGGAGATTCAATACTAATTTTTATCAATACTAAATCATTATGAATGAGAATTTCGCAAAATTAGTCAGCTTTATCCAAGCTGCTTTTATCTAAAGTAACTTATATTTCGCTGCGAAATTCGGCGATTTCTTAAAGTGCCTGCCATTTTAAGACAACATGGATGAGGCTAACCAGTGAACTTGGTCGAGACCTTAGTAATTGCTGTGCACATGCTCACTCACATCGGAATCGGTTGATAAAAACGAGTGCTGCCACATGCAAAAAATCAGATTTTTCAAAATGTCGCCCACAATAGAAATTAAAACTGCTATATCTGAGCCATTTTTTAAGGTAAAGACAAACAAAAAATGCTCCTGAATCCTTATATCAAGGTCAAATACTTAAGAAAGAAACCTTTTTTCAATTTCTAATTTTTTTGCACCTCACTTTAAATATATATTATTTTTAATTTAATGGCCGCCATTTTGAAACAAGATGGCTGATGAATCTGGCCAGCGAACTTGGTCGAGATATTGATGTATACTATTCACATGCCTTCTTTCATCGAAATAGGCGAATACGTGTGGTATCGCGAGACAAATACAAGATCGTTTCAGAGTGTTAGCCATGATAGAAATTCAAAGAGCTATAATTCAACCATTTTTTAAAATATAAACAAAAGAACAAATTTTCAGAAACAAAAACTGCTCCAGAATCTTTGTATCAAGGCCAAACACATAAAAAAAATCTTTTTCATTTTCCAATTTTTTAATACTTCATTTTAAATTTTAAATTACATTTTTTTAAAAAAAATGGCAACCCTTTTGAAACAAGATGGCGAATGAAGCTGGCCAACAAACTCGGTCGAAACATTGGTATGTACTATGTACAGACCAAGTTACAATCAAATCGTTTCATAAATACGCCTGTTATCGCGTGACAAAAATCAGGACGTTTCAAAATGTCAGCCACGCTAGAAATTCAAAATGCTATAACTCAGCCATTTTTTAAGATATAGACGAAACAAAAACTGCTCCCGAATCTTTTTATCAAGGTCAAACACATAAGAAAAAAATATTTTTTTCAATTTTCAATTTTTTGGTACCACATTTCAAATTTAAATTTTTCTTAAAATTTTAAATGGCCGCCATTTTTAAACAAAATGGCGGATGAAGCTGGCCAACGAACTCGGTCGAGACATTGGTCTGTACTATGTATAAACGAAGTTACATCCAAATCGGTTCATAAATACGCCTTTTATCGCGTGACAAAATTCAGGACGTTTCAAAATGTCAGCTTCGCTAGAAATTCAAAATGCTATAACTCAGCCATTTTTTAAGATATAGACGAAACAAAAACTGCTACGGGGTCTTTGTATAAAGGTCAAATACATAAGAAAAAAATATTTTTCCATTTTCAATTTTTTGGTACCACATTTTAAATTTTAAATTTTTTTAAAATTTTTAAATGGCCGCCATTTTGAAACAAAATGGCGGATGAAGCTGGCCAACGAACTCGGTCGAGACATTGGTATGTACTATGTACACACCGAATTACATCCAAATCGGTTCATAAATACGAGAGTTACAGTGTGACATATGTCAGATATATATATATATATATATATATATATATATATATTGATATATATATATATATATATATATATATATATCAATTTTGAACGGAGGGTGGTTTCGGGGTCTGGGGGTCATGATCGATGAAAATATACCAAAATTTTTTGAAATCGCTTTCCTCCGAACGGCTGCAATAGGTAGCTTTTTGTAAAGAAAGCTACCTAAAATTGTCGACTATTCTACTAATTCTGTCACATCTTACTATTTTTTCTTCCAAAGTGTTTGATTCAAAAAATTCTTGTTGCATCTATTGTAACATGTATACATTCATATTCAATAAAGCAACCTCTATTTAAAAAGTCCTTCCGGCCAGTGCCGGAAGGAAGAGGTAGCTTTCATATTCCTTATTTTTAAAAAGCCAGCTTATATTATTCAAACACACGAAGCTCAATTTGGTGAAAACTGATTATAGGAGATTCAATACTAATTTTAATTAATACTAAATCATTATGAATGAGAATTCCGCGAAATTAATCAGCTTTATCCAAGCTGCTTTTATTTAAAGTAACTTATATTTGGTTGCCAAATTCGGCCATATCTTAATGTGCCTGCCATTTTAAGACAACATGGTGGATGAGGCTAACCAGTGAACTTGTTTGAGGGTTTAGTGATTCCTCTGCACATGCTCACTCACATCGGAATCGGTTGATATATACGAGTGCTGTCGCAGGCAAAAAATCAGATTTTTCAAAATGTCACCCACATTAGAAATTCAAAATGCTATGCCATTTTTTTAAGATAAAGACAAAACAAACAATTCTCTGGAATCCTTATACCAAGGTCAAATACTTAAGAAAGAAACCTTTTTCAATTTCTAATTTTTTTGCACTCTAAATATAATTTTTTTTTATTTTATGGCCGCCATTTTGAAGCAAGATGGCTGATGAAGCTAGCGCGAGCTTGGTTGAGACATTGCTATATACTATCCACATGCCTTCTTACATCGAAATAGGTTAATAAATACGCGTGTTATCGCCTGACAAATATCAGATCGTTTCAAAATGTTAGCCATGTTAGAAATTCAAAGTGCTATAATTCAACCATTTTTTAAGTTATGGACGAAAGAAAAACTGCTCCGGAATCTTTGTATCAAGGTCAAACACATAAAAAAAAATCTTTTTAATTTTTCAATTTTTTGATACCTCATTTTAAATTTTAAATTATTTTTTTTTTAAAGTGGCAGCCCTTTTGAAACAAGATGGCGAATGAAGCTGGCCAACGAACTCGGTCGAGACATTGGCATGTACTGTGTACACACCAAGTTACATCCAAATCGGTTCATAAATACGCCTGTTATCGCGTGACAAAAATCAGATCGTTTCAAAATGCCAGCCACAATAGAAATTCAAAATGCAATAACTCAGCAATTTTTTTTTAGATATAGGCGAAAAAAAAAACTGTTCCGGAATCTTTGTATTAAGGTCAAACACATACAAAAAAATCCTTTTCATTTTCCAATGTTTTGGTACCACATTTTAATTTGTTTTAAATTTATTTAAATGGCCGCCATTTTGAAACAAGATTGCGGAGGAAGCTTTCCAACGTACTCGGTCGAGACATTGGTATGTACTATGTATACACTAAGGTAAATCCAAATCGGTTCATAAATACGCCTGTTATGGCGTGACAAATATCAGGTCGTTTCAAAATGTCAGCCACGCTGGAAATTCAAAGTACTATAACTCAGCCATTTTTTAAGATATAGACGAAACAAAAACTGCTCCTGAATCTGTGTATCAAGGTCAAACACATGAGAAGAAATATTTTTCAATTTTCATTTTTTTTTGGTACCACATTTCAAATTTTAATTTTTTTCAAAAAATTTAAATGGCCGCCATTTTGAAACAAGATGGCGGGTGAAGCTGGCCAACGAACTCGGTCGAGACATTTGTATGTACTATGTATACACCCAAGTTACATCTATATCGGTGCACTAATACGAGAGTTTCAGGGTGACAAAGATCATCTATATATATATGTATATATATATATGTATCAACATTTGAACGGAGGGTGGTTTCGGGGTCTGGGGGGTCATGATCGATGAAAATATACCAAAAATTTTTTTAATCGCTTTCCTCCGAACGGCTGCAATAAGTAGCGTTTTGTAATGAAAGCCACCCAAAATTTTTTAGTGGCGTTGAAAATTCTTCTGGAACCACTAAATATTGATCAATTTAACTTCATATTTGACATATTTAACTTCAATCAATTTAGACAATATATTTTTAAATAATTTTCTTATAATTTGTAATTATTATCAATAATTTGCAATAATTTCTTATTTTTAATAACATTGCGTTTGCACATTTACACTTGTATTTAAATTAAATATGCAACTATATTATTACAAATAATAAAAATAATAATGCTTATTTTTTCTTATTTCCATCATTTCAAATGCTGAAGTTGGAAAAAACTATTTAAAAATCATATTACAGGCTATTTAATATCAATTTAATTCACAAATGATGTTTTTATTGATTTTCAAAATATTTAGTAAACGTTTATTTATAACTTTTGAATTTAAACTTTAAACTATCTCATAATCAAGGCTCTAAGATACGATACAGTATTACAGAAAGTGACTTATTTATTTTAAAAAATATATATTTTCTAACATGTGCTATATCTTCGTTTGACCAGCATGCAAAAGAACTGTAGAAAAAGTTTCAAAAAAATGTATCATTTTATATGAAAAAAATGACAAAAAACCCCCTATTCAAATTAAATTAAAGTACAGTTTTTATTTATAGCTGATATCTGCTGAATGTTCAACAAATTACACTTTTCCGAGGTAATAAATATCCTGAGCAAAAATTATTTTCATCAGAGGTGGAAATTATGAAGCATATTTTTCGCCTCTTCCTTAATGTTAAAAAAAAAAAAAAGAAACTCGACCGATTACAGGTCGAAAGATTATCTCAGAAAACATAAATTTCAAATTGCACAGAATTGATTTTTTCAGGCAGCCATTTATTTTGCTTAATACATAGGAAGGACTGGATTATTTTCGGAACGCAATATATAAGATAAAATTAAAATAAGTTAAATTTAACATGTTATTTCAATAAAAATTACTTTAGAAATTTACTAATAATGCGTTTACAATAAATACATGAAGTTGTGCAGTGATAGGTAATGTGAGCAGCTAACCAAAGCTATACCGTTTGTAATAATAATTCATTTATCTTTAAATGTTCTTTACTGTTTATACAGGGTGCAATATGTTATCTATCGCCGACCTTTAATTTCTGAACCGTTGGTCGTAGACATGTAGTTCCAATTACAAAAACGTTTCAAATGAGGTAAATATTCATGTTGTGGCATTATTTAAAGTAAGAAAATCAATTTTATAAACATTACGAAAACGAACTTTTTATACGGTCCCCCAGTCCCTATAGTTATATTTAGTAAAAGTTTACTCATATCATAACAGATATAACACAAAAAGTTAGACACCTGTATTACAAAAATTGACCCAGTTATTAAATTTCAAAGTTTGAGATTTTTGCGCAGGATTTTGACTTTCGTTGAGGGATCAGTTAAAAGATGAATTAAAGTAATTCGAGATCAAAATCAGGGTGGAATGTCCTATTTACGGCGAAGCCACTTTTAGCCAGTACCGTTAGTAGGAATGTTGTTCGACCCATAAAAGTTACCACAAATTTTTAGATAAAATAACCCTATTTGGTGATTCCCCAATTTGGTAATACCGGCTAAAGGTGGTTTCGCCGTAAAAAGGACATTGCACTCTGATTTTGATCTCGAATTACTTTAATTCATCTTTTAACTGATCCCTTAATGAAAGACAAAATCATGTGCAAAAATCTCAAACTTTGAAATTTAATAACTGGGTCAATTTTTGTTATACAGATGTCAAACTTTTTGTGTTATATCTGTTATGATATGAGTAAACTTTTGCTAAATATAACTATAGGGACTGGGGAACCGTATAAAAAGTTAGTTTTCGTAATGTTTATAAAATTGATTTTTTACTTTAAATAATGCCACAACATGAATATTTAGCTCATTTGAAACGTTTTTGTAATTGGAACTATATGTCTACGACCAACGGTTGAGAAATTAAAGGTCGGCGATAGATAACATATTGCACCCTGTATAAAAAACAGAAAAGAAAAATCATGCTTTAAGCATAGATTATGAAACACTTTTCAACACTTCCTGAATGCTTTAACAAAACTTCGTTAATTAGGGAAATAAGTTAAATAAGATAGTTAAGTATAAAAATTTTAGAAAACGCATAAAACATTTGAAAAACTGATTTCAGCAGTTACCATCCATAGCCAAATTTTATTCCAACTCTTTTAAACAGCCCTTAATTGTATCTGTACTTTGATATATATACTATACAATGGGAAAATTTAGTTTAGCAAGAAAACGCACAACAGTTTGAAATTTCTCTTTCAGTAATTTGTACTAATAAATGGAAACGCACTTGAACACTGTTCAACAGCCCTGCAGTTTACATGCTACCTTTATTACACGCCACTATTTAGCTAAAATTTAATTCAAACTAAAACACTCTTAAAACAACTGAAATTACATTTACAGAAATTATCATCCTTAGACGGCTATGTATCCAGTTCTTTACATGGTTCTGTATATCATTTTATCGATACTTGCCGCTCTTGGCTACCATTTTGGTCTCCCTTAAAATTTATGTTTGGGAAAGCATGCTAAGCATTGTATGAAATTACGTTTATTCATAATTTAATTTACTTGGGCTCCCTAAAATATATTTGATATAATCCCTTAAGTAAATATTAGTTTTTGTTGCATTAAAAGAGCTCAATTCGTTGATTTTCTGTAAGCATGTATACCCTGGGTTTACAATGGAAGTATCTGTGAATTCGGCGAAATATTAGAGATATCGCTAACTTTTGGCGACTAATTTTGATCGCGACAAACTTGGAGGCATTTGACAACAGGACAGGGTCTCTCCTATGGTAACCCCCCCCCCTTGTAGGTATGGAGATGCATTAAATGCTGTTCAATAACCAGTGAGATGATTTTCATTCGGGCGTTGCCATTAAACAATTAACAAATAATCGCGATTTCTGTGCCACGTACGATAGCGTAGTATATATCTATATATTCAGCAAACATTTTTTTAGTAAACTAAATGCAGTTCTGCGTAAAAATGCACATCTCATTTAAAAGCACATCTCATTTAAGAAATTTGCGTTCATTTTCTGTAACCCTTACGAATTCTTTTCTGTAGCCCTGTGTATGAACTGTAGCATTTATACACACTATATAATATGCATGCATGCATAAATATACTGAAACTTGAATGCGCATAGCATAATTAAAATTGCATTACTATCAACCGTTCCTAATATACAGAAATCCGGATACAGTACAGTATCTGAAATAATTTGTGTGTCCCTGTAAATGCTATGCACTTCGTATTATGCATGAAATAACTTATAATAAACCTCAGGAAACGTATATCAATTTCATTATATTTAAAATAATTCAACATAATTAAAATACGCCGCAAACTGTTCCCTCCACCTCTATACCATTATGTAACGGAATTCTTTTACGTTGCCCTGTAAATGAATAATAATTACTCTTTGTACCGTGTATTCTACAGAATACACATTTTAGTAGACTTCTTTCATGGATATCAATTTTAGGTAGCTTTCATTACAAAAAGCTACCTATTGCAGAGGAAAACGATTCCGAAAAATTTTGGTATATTTTCACCGATCATGACCCCTAAGACCCCGAAACCACCCTCCGTTCAAAATTTATATATATATATATCTGAACTTTGTCATACTGTAACTCTCGTATTTATGAGCCGATTTGGATAAAATTTCGCGTGTACATAGTACATACCAATGTCTCGACCGAGTTCGTTGGCCAGCTACATCCGCCATCTTGTTTCAAAATGGAAGCCATTTAAAATTTAAAAAAAAAATTAAAATTTAAAATTAGACACAAAAAAATTAGACACTGAAAAAGATTTTTTTCTTATGTATTCGGGCTTCATACAAAGATTCTGGAGCATTTTTAGTTTTGTCGATATCTTAAAAAATGGCTGAGTTATAGCACTTTGAATTTCTAGCATGGGTGACATTTCGAAACGATCTGATTTTTGTCACGCGATAATACACATATTTATGAACCGATTTGGATGTGACAAGGAATGTGCATAGTACATAGCAATGTCTCGACCGAGTTCGTTGGCCAGCCTCATCCGCCATCCTGTTTCAAAATGGCGGCCATTTAAAAAAAAATTGAAATTGAAATTTAAAATGAGGCACAAAAAAATTAGACATTGAAAAATATTTTTTTCTTATGTGTTTGGGCTTGATACAAAGATTCTGGAGCATTTTGAGTTTCGTCTATATCTTAAAAAATGGCACAGTTATAGCACTTTGAATTTCTAGCATGGCTGACATTTTGAAACGATCTGATTTTTGTCACGCGATAATACAAGTATTTATGAACCGATTTGGATGTGACAAGGAATGTGCATGGTACATAGCAATGTCTCGACCGTGTTCGTTGGCCAGCCTCATCCGCCATCTTGTTTCAAAATGGCGGCCATTTAAAATTTAAAAAAAATTTAATTTAAAAGTGAGGTACAAAATAATTAGAAATTGAAAAAGATTTTTTCCTTATGTGTTTGAGCTTGATACAAAGATTCCGGAGCATTTTTTGTTTCGTCTATGTCTTAAAAAATGGCTGAGTTATAGCACTTTGAATTTCTTGCATGGCTGACATTTTGAAACGATCTGATTTTTGTCGCGCGATAATATGCGGTTTTAAGAACCGGTTTGGATGTGTCAAGTCATGTGCATAGTACATAGCAATGTCTCGACCGAGTTCGTTGGCCAGCTTCATACACCATCTTGTTTCAAAATGTCGACCATTTAAAATTAAAAAAAAAAAAAAAATTTAAAATGAAGTACAAAAAAATTGAAAATAGAAAAAGGATTTTTTTGTTATGTGTTTGAGCTTGATACAAAGATTCCGGAGCATTTTTTGTTTCGTCTATATCTTAAAAAACAGTTGAGTTACAGCACTTTGAAATTCTAGTGTGGCTGACATTTTGAAGTTATCTGATTTTTGTCACGCGATAACACGGGTATTTATGCACGGATTTGGATATAACTTGGTGTCTACATAGTAAATACCGATGTCTCGACCGAGTACGTTGGCCAACATCATCCGCCATCTTGTTTCAAAATGGCGGCCATTAATTTTTTTTTTTTTATTAAAAATGAGGTACAAAAAAATTAGAAATTGAAAAGATTTTTTTCTTATGTGTTTGACCTTGATACAAAGATTTCGGAGCATTTTTCGTTTCGTCTATATCTTAAAAAATGGCTGAGTTATAGCACTTTGATTTTCTAGCATGATTGACATTTTGAAATTTTGAAACGATCTGATTTTCGTCACGCGATAACACGCGTATTTATGAACCGATTAGGGCGTAACAAGGCATATGCATATTACATAGGGATCTATCGGCCGAGTTCGTTTGGTAACTTCATCCTCATCTTGTTTCAAAATGGCGGCCATTTAAAAATTTAAAAAAAAAATAATTTAAAATGAGGTACAAAAAAATTGGAAATTGAAAAAGATTTTTTTTTCTTATGTGTTTCAGCTTGTTACAAAGATTCCGGTTTATTTTTTGTTTTGCCTTTATGTAAAAAAAAAGGCCAGATAATAGCAGTTTGAATTTCGAATGTGTGTGACATTTTGAAAAATCTGATTTTTTGCCTGCAACAGCACTCGCATAAATCAACCGATTTAGATATGAGTGAGCATGTGCACATGAATTATTAAGGTCTCGACCAAGTTCATTGGTGAGCTTTGTTGCACCCATTATGTTGTTTTAAAATGGCGGGCTATCACGATAATTCGGGTTAATATAAATTTTAATATAATTCGGGATATCACCGAATTTTGCGACAAAATATAAATCGCTTTAATAAAACCAGCTTTGATAACGCTGACTAATTTCGCGAAATTCTCATTCATATTCAATATTGACAAAAATTAGTATTTAATCTTCTATAATCGGGTTCCACTAATTTGAGATCCGTGTGTTTGAATAATATAAGCTGGCTTTTAAAAAATAATTAATATGAAAGCTACCTCTTCCTCCCGGCACTGGCCGGAAGGACATTTTTATTATATTTGAAAGGGTGTAACACCATTAAATATCATTTGAAACGATTTTATCCCATTGGCCGTAATGCAATGGAATACTTTACTGTCCCTGTAAATGAACTAAAGATAGTAAAAACTTCATTTCAAATAGTGAACATGCTATGGTAGAGGTGAGTAACATCCAAAATTTTCAGGGCATTGCGAGTATATTTACGAGAGTTAGAGCGCAAACAGATGGATAGAGAGACAGACAAACCGAAGTCATCTTTTATTGAAAATGTGTTACAAATGGTTAAAGTTTGTCAAAGTTGGGAATTTCAAGTTATGCAAAAGTATTTGTCTTAAATAGCGTCAATTTTTTCATGGCGAACTGTCGATCATTGTTATCGGGACGCTCTGAATATTTAGTAGTTCAATCTCTTTCCCATTAAACTACTGACGGTAGTGAAAATAAAGTATAATTTTCCCGCAACCCACCTCTTTCCCCTGGGAACATTGTTCTAAATTCTATATCCGCACCCCACCTCTTTCCCCTGGAACATTTTTTCTGAATTCTATATGCGTTGAAATATGGCAAAGCTCATACTTCCTGTAGTGGTTTAGCCCAGTTTATAGATATTTTTTTAACAGCTTTTGTATGTTACTTATATATTATACTGTTATCGATGGAGTATCTTTGTAGTATAAATAGTTGTATGTTCAGTTATGGTAAGGCCATGGCTAACAAGAATATCAAGATGTCATATGATTTGTTAATAGTCTTTTGAATCAGATTTAAATGCTCGATAAGTTACCTGAAGTAGCATGGATTTCGTTTTCCATTGAGCACACTTTTAATTTAAAATGCAATGTAAAAATATAAAAGTGTGAATTAGGGGTCCAATTTTACAGTCCTTTTGAGGACCCTCTCAAATTTTAGAGAGGAAGATTCTGTTACCCGTAATTTTTAGGTAATCAGCTACTAAGTTCATTATTTTATAATTATTAATGCATTTTTATAGATTTCTAAACAATTGTTTTATTTTTCTTGAGATAAAAATGTGGATAAAGCCTTTGAAAGCAAATAAATAAATAAATAACAAACAAAACATGCTCGGTTTTATGTTTTACAAATTTGATCTATATTATGGAATGCGATTGTTTTGGCTTATACTTTTTATTCTGAGTTTGTTGAAAATTACATTTACAATGTGAGTTATGGTGAATTACATGTAATGCTAATATGATATATATATAATGGAAGATAAATATGATAAATAATGATAAATATATGAAAGATTTGTAATTGTAACATACGATCAGTAGAATAAAATATGTAGTCAGAAGGCTTTTTTTATATACAAAATATCCCAAACATTACCAAAATGTTACCCAAATTTAACTGTTATTGGGTTATATACAGGAATTATTGTTAAATGGATTGGAAAATGTATCAAATCCAGCACACCATAGTTTAAGTGTTTAAATGATATGGCCCATTTTCTAATGTGCTGGAAAAAAAAGTCGATTACAGCGGAGTCACGGTGTGACATCAACCTGCATGTAAGTATATGACGAAATTGGATAGTTACCGTTTGGTCACCGTTCTAAGTGCCAATTACTGGTGATTGCGATATCACACTGAAACCAAATCGACTAGCTGTGCTATAATGTATAATTTCGACATCAACTAAATGGATAAAGTTAAAAAATGCTATAAAAAGTGATAGAAAATCTTTATTAAGATTGACGATCCTTTCGTTGCACAAACGGCAACATTTTCAAAATCATTCAACGATAGAAAATATTTTCACATAACAATAAACATAGTAAACAATGTCACGCGACATGATGCATAATGAAAAACATTGTAAACATAAAATTAATTTAAAAGATTAGATTAGCTATTGGTGAGCGTGGATTAATTTTCAAAACAATAACATGGTAAACAATGTCACGAGACAACATGCATAATGAAAAGCATTGCAAAATATAAAATAAAAATAAAATTATCTTGGCTATTTGCGAGCGTGGATTAATTTTTACTATTGTTACTAAAATTACATAGCATCTCTTTCCAAATTTTAGGTAATTCTATGGACACTGAATCATTGCAAATATTCTTGTTGCGTAAAAATATCTCTATTGATTCTCGGATTATGGATGGTAAATAAAATCTTGATGTATAAATTTACTTGCTATTTTTAAAATCGATCTGTAAAGGTTCTTCGCTGTATAATCTGGCCAAAGCTGTGGTTCTTCTATTGTATTTGATGTCTGCTATATGTTCTTTGATTCTAGTTTTAAGTTTTCTGCTTGTCATACCTATACAAAACTGCTTTGTTCCATCTTCTTTGGTGAAAGGTATTTCGTATACTACTGCTAATTGGTTGGACTCAATTTGATCTATTTTCTTGCATACTATATTTTTTTATTTTCATGGATGGTTTTGCAACTAGGGAGATATTGTATTTATTGAGTTTATATTTCAGACGTTCGAAGAAACCAGGAAAATATTGTAAAGTGGATAACATGGAATTTTGTGGATTGAAATTTCTTTTCTTGTTATTCTTTAAGCTCTTAATTAATTTTTCTATGGTACTTTCTTTGTATCCATTGTTTCTTGCAATATCATATATTTTATTTATTTCGTTATTTAATTGCACGGGGGTACAAACTGTGAAAGCTCTATGAATAGAATGTCTAAGTGCAGAAACTTTGTATGAAAAAGGTGCTTGAGTATTATGAGGGATAATGGATTGATTGGTTATGGGTTTTCTGTAAACAGTGCGTTCTATTCCTTGGTGCGTCTTGATTAGTAATACATCTAAATAAGGTAGCGTACGACTTTGTTCTATTTCCAATCTAAATTTAATTTTAGAATCAAGGCTATTAATCTGGTTTAAAAAGTTATTAAGCAAGGTATCTGCATGTTGCCAAATGATGAAAATATCGTCTACGTATCTGATCCATGTATGGGGAGTATAATCCAATTTGTATACATCTATTTCAAGGGGTTGTAATATGAATTCAGCTAATAATCCTGATATAGGAGAACCCATTGGAGCTCCGTTATTTTGTTTGTATATTTTGTCGTCGAAAGTGAAGTAATTATTATTAACTATAAGATTAAGAGCACTCTTAAGTGTAGTTTTCATACTTTCATTAATACTCTCCATGTGGTCAATGCAGTTATTTATATTTGTAACGGCTTTTTGGGTAATTTTGGCTTTATTGTTTACTATGTTTATTGTTATGTGAAAATATTTTCTATCGTTGAATGATTTTGAAAATGTTGCCGTTTGTGCAACGAAACGATCGTCAATCTTAATAAAGATTTCCTATCACTTTTTATAGCATTTTTTAACTTTATCTGTTTATAAGTGATTATTATACATGTGTTTATCAACTAAATGATTGCTAATTTCATCAGGTATACTTTACGAGAGGGGATTTTACATGGGCAAAGTTTTAAAAAATCCTGCTCGATTTTCGACATAATTGATATTACGTTTTTATTGTTTCTCGTTAAATTTCAAAATATAGAGCATCTCGTTCTAAGAAATTTCATTTGAAATAAATGAATTTCTTAACATGAGTTTTTATTATATTTTATAAATAGCGAATAAGAACTAATCAAAAATGGAGAAAATTCTATAGACTTGTTAGCATAAAAAAAAAAAAAAAAAAAAAAAAAAAAAAAAAAAAAAATCGATAAACGATGAACAGTTCGGTTAACTTCCAACATTAATTTGGAGAAAAGCTTATTAAGATGTTCAGAAAAAAATAATTTTAGACGATTAGGGAAATAATTGCGAAATTAAAGTACACTTTTTTTCCATCTAAAGTCAGAAATAAGGCATTTCAGTTAATTTTGATATAGTGGATCTGGAATCTCAAAGTACAATTTATATTTATGATTTTTAAAAAATAAGATAAAAAAAAGGGTTTAAATAAATAAGGAAATTGTTCTATAATATTTTGACATAAACAGTCCAAAAATGTATAAGTTTTCAATTTTCTTTAGTATAACAAAATTAATTTCCATATTTCCTTTAATATAAATGTTTTTAAAAATAATTAATCATAAAATTGAAATTTTATTTAAAAACTAGAATATAGCCCGTCAGAATGACGTGTTTGCATTTTCAAAAAAAAAAAAAAAATATATATATAGCATTACATTATAAAAAGAATTGTGACGTAATAAATTTTGTCTTATCTGACTAATAGGGTCGGTGGGGTAAAGTAAAAACAGCCCATTTTTCATTGAAACTTGATTTGCTAGAAAATTATTAATTGAATTCGTAAAATGCTGACATAAAGTATGCAAATGAACTTCACTCACAAAATTTGAAGAAATATTTCACAAAAATATGCAAATTAGTACTAATAATGCTATTTTAAGACGCATTTTCAATTAACTATTTTACCTCATGGTATGGGGTAAAATAAAGGACAATTCCAACAGAAAGTTATTTGTTTTTATTAATTGCCAAAATAATTATTATATAACTTACATTTTAAAAAGTTGAACAGAGAAAATCCCGATTTTTCTTAAAAACATGCATAAAAGAAACATGTAATAAATTTTGATCATTAAAAATCTTTTTTTTTTATCACATAAGTAAATTGCAACTATTAGTTGCATTAACAATTTTTTTCCTCAAATTCTGTTATTAAATTACAAATTTATTTCCCCTAAAAAATACAAAATTTTATTTATTATAATAATGCATTGGTATACACACACACACACACACACACACACATATATATATATATATATATATATATATATATATATATATATGTAGTACACGGCCTTATATATTCCTGATATTCTAATTTCATTTTATAAGAAAAATTCATTTTTTCCCTAATGTCTTCAGAATTCAAAGAACATAAAAAAAAAACATTTTTTTTAACTACCGACAGATGGCGCAACAGAGCATATAAACGTTTGTTTTAATATTTTAAAAGTTGAAGACAAATAAATCAATTGTTTGTTTACTTTCATATAGGGATAGATAGAGCTGCCAATCTAATTTTAACTGAAGTTATCGCAGCAGAATATATAGATAATTGAATGTAAGCCATCTCTGAAATGTTAATTTATTTTCAATAATCGGTCTAAAAATGTAACTTTTGCGAATAGTGAAAAAGAAAGCACGTTTTAAGATTGAAAAATCAAATCAACATTTACTCGTGATGCCACTTGTACAACACAAATTCCCAATCCAGAAACAAATGAATGACTCTGAACGAATCATTAAAAATTACGATCGACATCCGATTTTGCTCTCAAAATATTTGTAAAAGCATGATAAAGCCTTTAAATAATTGGAAATACGTTTATTTTTAGAAAGGAAACTTTAATCTGGTACAAAATAATTCAGAGGAATGATAGAATACAGCTATGTTCACTGAAGACTAACACTATGAAGCGTTCTCATTGGTCAGAAAATAGATAGCCTTGAAAAACAGAGGTAATTTTTCGAGATATTTTTAACAGTGTATATTGAATTCAAACTGTAAATAAATGTAACCAAAAATAAAAAACTTATTTCAAAATATTAATATGCTTTTGCAAAATATTTTAAGAGCATTTAATGAATAGCTGAAAGAGTCATTCATTTGTTTTTGGATTTTTAATTTGTGCTTATGAATGGCAACGGTAATCGCTTGTATACATCGGGACCCTGTTGTTGGTATCTGGTTATTTTTAAATTAGATCTTAAAGCGTTATTGTATTTATTGTATACTTTTTGAGGTTTTAGAAAAATTGAAGAAGAATATGTTACACAACGAATAGATAGACAGATTAAATAAGGCAGTCGGCAAATACGGCATCGGAATGCTTAAGCCTAACATAGCCGCGTTTGGATTATCAGGATACGGATGAGTTCACTCCCGGAAGCGTTATACACTTAGTGCTTATATATACATAATTCTTTTAAACGATCAATTAATTTCAGTGAAACAAAAACAAACAATAAAACCTTTTGCAACGCTCAAACTCCTAATTGATTTTAATAAAATTCAAAAGAAAACAATTACTTGTATAATATTCGATAAAGCTTTTTAATCATGATTATATATCCAAATATTAATATCAAACATAAAGTTCAAATTTATAAATATAGTAATCATTTTCATTTTATAATAAATTACGTAAAATGTATATTTATAAATTTTACATAAGATGTAAGCTTTTTTATGAAAGCCTCTGAAACTTATAAGAGATCTTTGCATATAGGGCTAGTAACATGGGATATGGTCCTATCTTTAATGTGCGAAAGTTTATATCGACAAAAAGAAACTTCCTACAGCAAACCTTGGTCGTAAATAAAATATTCAACAATACATGCACAATGAAAAAAAAAATTCTTCTTGATTTGACAAGTAGGTTTACAAAAGTGTAATATAAATACCTTCGATTCTAAATAGCGTTTCATTATATTTATACATTCCTGAAAGAATTTTATTTCAGAGATTCAAAGAAGCATTTCTGAAACTAAAAACTATTTTTCTTCCCGTGCTTTTTAGAAGCGTTTCCGTTTAGTATTTTAGTGTAATTTTCTGTTATCCGTTATCGACAAGACAAAAGAGACGATTTGTTTGACGCTATCAGTTTTCAAATAAACATTTTAAGCTAAGAACAAGAACATATAAATGCTAGAGTAACAAAATAATGTTTATTCACGCTGTTAATTTATTATGTTTGATGAAAATACAAATATTTACTCAGAATCAACACCAGCTTCCTGTAGTTCTTGTTGATACCAGGTTGATGGAATTAACGAATGCATTGTAAATACTACTTGTAAACGTAAAACAAATAATGTGAACATTAAAAAGGTCCACAATCTTACTCAAAAGGCGACTAATGTAATGAAAAAGATGTTACAAATTTAAAATATAAATTTTATTTAAAACTTCTTAGTACATTCATGCCTTCCAGGCTCATCATCAGAGGATATCTTAATAACTAAATGTTGCTTATTTATACAAATACGTCACTTTGTTTTTAAAATGAGAGAGCCAATAATTACTAGAGTTGCAAGTAGAAGCATCAGGCTCTGTCATTTGTATAAATAAACAACATTTAGTTATTAAGATATTTTCTCCTGATGAGCCTGGAAGGCTTGAAAGTACTAAGAAGTTTTACATAAAATGTATGTTTTAAATTTGTAACATCTTTTTCATTACATTAGTCGCTCTTTAAGTAAGATTGTGGACCTTTTTAATGTTCACATTATTTATGTTATGTTGAATCAAGGCGAAAAATTGCGTTTCGTCTTATGATATTACTTGTAAACGTTTACTAAAATTAGGATCTTCAATATAAACGTTTTTTAAGAAATGCTTCTTTAAATCTGGGAACTTTATTAGTTTCTGAGGTTTCTGAAGATGTTCTAAGAATAGTGCTTCTAAGAATCATGGAATCATGAGTAACTCAGAAGAAACTAAAATATATTTTTGTAAACTTTCGAGCATTATGAAGAAATATTTCTCTTTGTGTTACTGTGATGGGCATATCCTTTCAAGACAAATTTGGATTATGGTTCATAACTTTTAACGATACAGAAGATAATCAAACACATTTTAAACCGACTTCCTGATTTATGTGAAGTTGTATGGTATCAGGAAATTCAGTAGAAATTGTTATCATACACGGCCAAAAAATTCCGAGCTGGACACTGAATATTTTAGACTCTGTATGCAATATATAAGGTCACAAAGACTAAACTATTGTAACCTTTTAGCATTCTGCAGATTATGCTACATCATGATCAATCCATTCCTTTTATATATTAAGAATGGGAATTCATCTTCGACTTGAAGTATAAAATAATGCATTTTCCTTGAATAAAACGATAGCAACTGAATAAGTAATTGTAAAAAATATATAATTTCCTTTGACATGAACTGTGACATTTTAAAGTTGTGTCAATATATACTGTTACATCCTGCATTTACTTAGAACCAACTTGGTGATCTAAAAGGGAATGAACGTTTTTAAAATTCACTATCAAGGACATCGTAATATTTATTGGCGTTCTTTTGCAGAAGACTCTGCCGCGCCATTTACAACTAAATTTCAAACTATAACGAGGAATTTAAAATTTACAAATGTATTACAATTCATTAGACATACAAGTAAAAATTGCACAAATGCATATACAATTAAAAAGGCAAAAGTTTTCGGCTATGTTTTAGCCCTTATCATTGCAATAACATTCAAATGACCAGAAAACTACAAATCATGTTTACAATAAAAAATTACTAACAGTTAAAATCACATAAAGTATAAAGAAACATATCAAAGGAATGCTGTGTATTCAGGTGGAACTGCACATGATTCAGGCTAAGTATTTTGTATATCAGATGTTAGACAATGTTTAGTTATTTTAACATAACAAGGAAGTGTAATAAATAAATTCTTGATATCACAAGTTATTCAAATGCAACATCAACAATTGTCACTGTTTACCTCATATTGAAATAAGAAACGTTCGCTGCATTTTAGCTTTGCCCTGTATGTTTAAAATTTTACTCTTTAGTTGCACCAACAATTTTCCCACGTTTTCTAAAGATTTATATTTAGAGCATACATTTCAATTCATTCTCGGAATTACAAAACTTCCGCATCAATGTTTTGTTTTCTTGAAATTTAATAAATTTAAATGCTATTTATAGAGTCTGAGGACTCTTAAAGCTTTAAAATTTTCGAAATTTTATTTTTTTAGATGTTAAACTCCTATCTTTTCGGAACATTTCCACATAATTGTTTCTTGAAATTCCCATTACAACAGAAGTTATGGCTTTTAGAATTATACCCGCTCAATAGCTGAAGCTGCGTTTCTGAAAATTTCAAGTCATTTTTCTATAAGTCAAATTTTCGAAATTTTAATTTTTTAGATGTTAAACTCCTATTTTTCTGAACATTTTGACATAAATATTTCTTGAAATTCCCATTAGAACAGAAGTTATGGCTTTTAGAATTATACCCGCTCAATAGCTGAAGCTGCGATTCCGAAAATTTTAAGTCATTTTTCTCGAAATGGCGTTGTGCATATCGCGCACGATATCTTAAAAACTTCTGAGTATTTTTTCATAAAATTTCCAAAACGTATCTTTCATGTTAGTTTGTATACATTGAACCTAAAATTTTCTTTTTATTGTTCAAAAAATATTTTTTAAGTGATTATACTGTAAAAATATTCAAAATTTTTGTTTAGCTAAATACAACATTATATGTCCGAAGACCCCTTAAAGTTATAAATTTAGTCATTTTTATGCATTCCATAAACGTAAAACCTTATTTCCGTATATTATCGTATTTCAGTAAAAATGTAAGTTTTAAATGTAGATGTCTCATTTTCACGAACGCCTCTTCAACAAGTTATCGATTTTTGCAAGCATTTATTTATTTATTTATTGCGCTGAAATTTAAACTGTTGACTCTTCTCTTGCGTCAACTTTTATTACTTTTCCCCAAGAATTTTAATTAAAACTCAAGTTTAGAGTTCATTCCAGGAATAGCAAATTCTCTTCGTAAATATTTTATTTCGTAGGTATGACAAGAAATAAAATTGTTTATTCGTCATCAGTTTAATGATTTTCCATAAAGTGTGTTATAAATTGTGGAATATGGAATCGATACATTTCTTTTTTAATATAAATTCTTATTTATTTCTAAAACATTGAAACAAAATTGAGTAGTTGTGAATTAGGTTTGTCATTAGGTCTTTCCGTACTCTAAATCGCGTAAGTGTAGAGCGATTGCCATGAAATTGATTTATGATACTTGAGTTCACTATGGCATAATCACTTCGATATTGAAATTGAAGTGTGTAGTGTAGCATTTAGTGCTCATTTACAGGGACACTCAAAAGAATTCTCTTATATTAAGGTCTATGGGGAATAACCGCTTGAAGTGTATTTTAACGATATTACATTATTTAAAACATACTAACATTTATATGTATCAGTGAGGTTTACTACAAGGTACTTACTCTAGAATAGGGTGCGCATGGAATTATTACTTTATTAGCAGAGACACACAAAAGAATTTGCATACAGTACTGCATGTGAACTATTATTGCTACAAGTGCGTTTTCATTTGTGGTACGTGTAATTTAACTATTTTTTGCATATTAATTGGAGTTTATAACTTCTGTTGGTCAGATACAGGCCTGCACGAAACATCAGAAATAGATTTTAGTTTATTGACGGAAATTGCTGAAAGGAAATTTTCAACTGTGCAATACGTTCAACTGAAATAACTTTTAGCACACTATCTACTAAACAAGTAAGTTATATAGCTCATACCGCAGTGTTGTTGGACCCGTGTACATAAGCTCAAATACTATTGAAATAATATATATATATTTGGGTATATGGCTCAATTTCAGCAGAACCGCTGCAACAAGTTATATATTTTATCATATATGTATATATTTATTTATTTATTCCGCAGGAACTTGAACAGTTGACCATTTTCTTGCAACAGATTTTATTACTCTTTCGAAAGAATTTTAATTAACTCTCAAGTTAAAAACTTGGTCTGAAGGACAGATTTTCTTCTTAAATATTTTATTCGATAGGTATCATAAAAATAAAATTATTTTTTTCGTCATTGTTTATTGTTTTATGTAAAGTGTGCGATATGTTAAAGAATATAAAAATTTCTTCTTTTACTTTATAATTTTTTTTTTTTTTTTTTTATGCATTTTTAACGTAGATAAAAAGTGTTTAATAATTCGGTTTGTCAAATTTTAACTCGAATAAATACAGTTCGATTGCCATGTATTTGATATATATTATTCAGTATTATCATCGGATGTTCAGTATTAAGAAAGAAGTGTGCAATATTGATATTTTGTTTACAGCTGCACTCAAAATAATGCCATTACAATATGGTCTATGTAAAAAAAAAATCATTTATGTGGATTTTGACGATTTTACACTATTTCAAAAATATTAAAATTTATATACATTGGTATTGTGAGCCATAATATGCTTACTATAAAATAAAGGCAATAGCACTTTTTATTGACATTCGTTTATAAAGTTGAATATATTTTTTGCATATTACTGAATGCGTATAAATTCTATAGATCATAAACAGTGCTGCAAAACAGAATTCGAGTACATTCCTGCTTATAGACAGAAATTGCTGAAAAGGAATTTTTCAACTGCGTAATGCGTTTCCAAAGTTTCAAATTGAGTTCAAACTTAGTATATATACATATATATATATATATATATATATATATATATATATATATATATATATACATAAAACATATACAGGGATGGAAAAAACGATAATAGATGGTAATTTCTGAAATTGTGTTTCCAAATATGTTAAATGTTTCCCAAATTATTTTTTTCGTTATCATTTTCATATTAATAAAAGTAAAGTTTTGTTTCGGCATTCTGAATTAGTTGGAAGTTGTATTTACTATCATTTTTGTAGAAAATGTCAATTATGCAACTAATTTCTTTTTATGAATAAATATTTTTATTTTAAATGTAAAAAATACGAATACATAAAAAAAAAGTTATAAATATATATAATGAATATAAAAAGTAAAAATGTTTTTCGCTTATACTGAACACAGTTGTTTCACTAATATGTATAAGGACTATTATTTCTTCTTTTATACTCAATTTTTTTTTTTAGAATTTTAAATCTTAAATCCTTCTATATATATAAAAAAAAAGTTTTGATTTGGAAATGGACCAATGAAAATCTGCGTAGATATTCCGGGAAGATCGGAATCCAATTTGAATGCTTAAGCATGGCCTTTATTCGTTTATATTAAAAAAAAAACTGTTGCATACAAAATTATGAAAATCAGTAGTATTATAAAGAAATATTTGATAAACACGCTGATGCAGACAGCTTTCAAATCGGAGAATTATTTTAAGAGATATTTAATGCCAAAGTTGAACAAAATCGTTCCATTAATAAAGTTTTATAGGAGCAAAAACCGTACATAGGAATTTAATCATTTTTAGATCATTTTATGCGTCAGAATTTCCCGGTGTACAGATTGCATTTAGTTTTTTTAATTTGACTCATTTTTTTGAGGTTTTATTTCGATTTTAAATTCAAATTTTCAGCAATTCGAGAGATATTTTTTAGATATTCTAGAAAATTGTATTAATTTAAACTGTTGCCAGCTGTATAAACAGCGCAAAGATAATGTTTGCTTCAAATTAAAAATTTATTTTACACGTGACTATTATAAACAGAAAATGTAAAAAGCAGGAACTCATTGAAAATTACGTCATAAAAACTATAATTACACGTGAATTTTAAAAGAGAAAGAATATTGTAAAATAATAAATTCATTAACATGCGTTAGAAGTCTTAAATAGGTGAATTTACGTCACATTACACTTATTACGTAAAATGAGCAAAAAATAATATTGCAAAACAGTTTAAATTTTAAAATTGCGCGAGACATTTATTTGATATTTTAAAATGATCATAATATTTCATTTCTAACAAAAGTATTTTTACTTGAATATTAAAAAGAGAAAGAAAAGTTTGGTGAAAATTACGTCAGATTATAATTGTAAGATTCAAATTATAATTCAATCTTCCGAAATCTGTTTAAAGCCAATCAAATTAACGTGCTGTTATTCTGCGGTGTCTGAACGGGGGTTGGCGAGCGTAGTTCGTAGGGGGCAGAGCCTCCTAGTCTTAATATATAATACTTTCACAATTAAATTTTATATTTTATTCCATGCTTTCTTTTAACTTACAAATGTGATTGTATGTTTGTATGCGACAGAGAAATTATGTTACTCATTTTTCACACCCTTCCTGTTGACATAGATATTTACAATTTGTAATATATATGTATTCCTGAGGATAATACAGGAAGTAAACATTGTTTTTTTTTCGATCCCTAAGAGACGCAACGGGCGGGAAATTAAAAATTTCGAGCTTCCTCTAAGTCCACACAACTTTGAAGAAATCCTTTACTATTTATATACTGCCACCACCGATATGATTACGTGATATCGACCACGCTATGAGAGGATTGTTGAAAAGTAAACCAACTCTTTCAATTAGACTGAACTAACAATTTATTTACACATTGTTTCCAGATAACAAGACAGTATTTACAAATAAGAACTCGGATATAGGTGATCCGGTCTAGCATTAAATTAAATACAGTAAATACTTGTTGTGTACTGTTAAACTACTTTATATTCCTCTCACCCTAAGCTAGTTAAATTAGATTTATCGGAGATCACTATTAATCTCCCAACACATTGGCTCTATACTGCAGAAGCTTCACCTCATAATCACGCTCTATACACGAGCTACTCTTGAACTACTCACACCTTGAGTTTCAGGCATCCACTGTGCTTCCCGAGAAAGTGACCACCCACTTTCAGGTATACGCCTTAACTGATATCCCTCAGTTGTATCACTCCACTCCCAAAAGCATAAACGGGGTGACCCTTCTGCCATCAGGGTCCCCTTCCCTTCCTCCAATCCATCGAACCTCCCCCTGTAACCTTCCGTGACGTCCGTTATTCCGTTATCTGGTGAAATCATTTTGTCTGCCTTATCTGAGTTTTGCATTTGAATAGCAGGGACCTCACTCTATTCATAAACTACATTCCTTCACGTACTCTGTATAACTAACTAGCTCGGATGAAATTTCAGATAAGAAAAGAGTGATACTTTAAAATTACAAGTACACAGACAATATACAAGAGAGAAAATAATATATAACCATAGTTCTAATAGTATATTTTCCTCAGAAACTGACAAAAAAAAAAAAAAAAAAAAAAAAAAAAACTAAATTAATATATCTCATAAACAGATGGGAATAAAATCTTGAAACATGACATTCCTATATTATAACTAAAATTACTAAACATGTTTTTCGGAATTTTGAAAAAATCGACCTCAACCTTGGAATGTACAGCCAAGCGCCCTCCGTTTTCGAAACACATTGCAAAAACTTTAATTAAAATCAATGATTACTGAATTATAGTTTGATTTCTTATGAAGAAATCAATATGAGATTCAACCTTGAGTATTTGTTGAAAATTAATATAGGCAAGTTTGCCACTATCGCTCTAATTTTATCCAACTTGGCGAATTATAATCTAATATTGTAGCACATTTCAATATATATATATATTCTACATGTGAGTGAATTTTAATGAAAGCATGTTACAAATATGCATTTTTATTATTATATTCGACATACAACAATTGTTTATGCCTAAAATTCCATATTACTAAAAATAGTTACTTACATTAAGAGTACATTAAATGAAATATTTAATATTGGGATTATATTTATTACTTTAAATACTTCAACAGGAAAACTTTATGCAATTTATGAATTTATTATTGCTAACATTTTACAAATATATGTTTTTACATCTTATTGAATTTGTTTTAATGACTTACATTTTTCAATTCTCTATTTTCGTAATTCCTTCGTTACCATCTCTATTTTCATTACTAGACTTTTCTGTTGAATCAAAATTTAATTTTTTTAAAAAGAAATGTTAATTTAAAGTTAAGTTTATTTTTTGTTCTCGAAATGTGGTGATTACTACGTAAACATGTTACTTAATATTTATTACATTTGAAACATTTATTTATTATTTATGTAAAGTCACACATAACAATATCGTTCCATTAATATGAGGCACGTCATCAAAAGCTCAAAATATATTTGCTTTTGCTTAAATAATAAATCTACTTTTTTTCTCACATGTTCAAAAAGTTGTACATAAATTAATTAGAAGTAGCATACTGTACATCAAAGAACAGCATTTTATTTTTCACAAATGAAAATTTTGCATGGCATTTCTTCATCTATTTTATATTTTAAAAACATTAAATGTTTTTTCTTCTTTCGTATTTGCACTCTTTAAAATTTTGTAAGAGTTCTTTATTATGTATGTAATGAAACTCTTCATGGAATTCGCTATAAAATTTTCGGTTTTCTTATATAAATAACATTATATAAGAAGACACGAGATTTCATCATTTTTAAGCATATTTGAAAGTTACTATTATTATTATTTTTTTTTATCAAATTTAATATTAGATGTTTAATGTGTTTCCTAATATTCGATGTGTTAAAAATTGTTTTATATACTTGTGTAATATACTTTAATTAATGTACTAAAAAACCTCTTTTTTTTTATTTAAAACTAACTGAATTTGCCGCTTGAAATCTAGCGCAAATCCGATAACAATCTAAATTTACTAAGATTTTCGGTGGTTATCATTTATACTTATTTTACAGGATAACACAAAATATTTTAGATAAATTTCTGCCAAGGAGTTTAAGAAAAAGTTTTACATTAGATAATACAAGACTGTTGGGTTTTTCACATTTATGTTTTTTTTAGCACTGAATCCGAAAATTACCTTAATTTTTAACCGTCATGTCAGGATATTTCGCAAATCATAAATTTTCAAATTTAAAGAATAACAAAAATCGAATACTATAAAGTAGCGAAGATGGTTGTGTTTTTTAACTTTTGATAATTGATTTTTACGCACTTTTTAGCACTGAATCTGAAAATGACCTTCATTTTTAACCATCACGTTAGAATTATTTTTGCAAATCGCAAATGTGTAAGTTAAAATATAGCTAAAATCTCATACTATAAAACATATGTAAAATATTTTTTATTTTATTTTATTTTATTTTATTTTATTAAAAAATTTATTCGATATTTTTGCTTATCCTGGGATTCTTACAGCTAAACAGCTGAGTGGTCCGATGAGATGGGGGAGGAAATTAAATTTTAACATTGAACTCCTTAACATTGAAATTTGCAATGTGCGAAAAATCCTGATATGATAGTTAATAATGAAGGTCAATTTCGGATTCAGCGGTACAGAGTATACAAGAATCAATTATCATTAGCTAAAAAACATGACATAACCCAACTTTTGCAGGCTTGTGCAATCTAATAATATTTTAAAATACGTATCATTTTGTAAAGAATTGAGGCTGTTAATTTAGAATCCTATTATTTAAGAAAAATTCTGTTTTTTCTTTCTTCGTAAATGTTTATTACAAATTGTATATTTTCCATTAATATGCCAAAATGATTAAAGATTTTAAATTTATATTGAATTGTTAATTTTACTCCCAGATATTTTTTATATCTGACGAAATTATATTTCGACTAAATTTGTGAATGACCCCCAATTTGCAGCAAAAAATATGCTCCAACTTTAAACAGATATTACTCGGTCAATTTTAATCGTAGAATAACGGGACTTTTTTTGTATTACTTGTCAGTGTAAAAGGAAAATTTCACTAAATATAACTTATAGGATCGGGGGACAATTAAAAAAATTTAAATTTCGTAATTTTTTAAGAAATGTTTTTATTGACCCAAATCGCTTTTAAAATATTTCTTTACGTGATTTAAAACATTTTTGTAATTGGAACTATATGTCTATGACTAACGGTTTAGGAATTAGCCATTGGACACCGTTGAGACCGGACACCCTGTATAAACAAAGGAAGTTCATTTTAGAAAACAGAGAGCAATCCAACTTGTCCAAAATACAGGGGGATTCATCGTATGCTGAACCTGTATTCGTACTCAAAAATATTGCTTTTTGTTGAAATTTCTAGTCATCATATTTTCAACAGACAAACTTTACATTATTGCACATGCTTCTTAATGAACAATTGTTGCCCGTGGGATTCCTTCTTTCATACTATAGCCATTTTAAAAAGAATAATTTATTTAGAAATATTTTATTGAACATCTTATCCCTGTATGTCTCAAATTATAAATTGACGAAAACTGAATTTTTAAAACTACTATATATATTTATACCTCCACTCAAATCTTTTAATTTTTTTTTGTATTTTATAGAACTAGGAAATGTAGAAATTTAATGCTCTTACAATAGATGTATAGAAATATTTCAGAACTGAAAATTTTCTCCTGTAATCTTCCTACGACGAGAAAGATGAGGAGACGCAAATGAAACAGAAATCATCCTTTTAAGAATATTTTTGTTTTGTGGAACCAATAATGCTTTTGTTACAAGACAATGTAAAATATCTATAACTCATTCTAAACTGTATTACTGCTAATCAATGCATTAAATGCATTTTAGATCAAGTTTTTTATGGTACTGTAAAGTACTGTCGTGTCATAAAGGGTTTATTAGTATTTTTAGTCTTATATCGGGAAAGAATTTCAGAATTTTTTAAGCCAAAGAATAATATTAAAATTTAGTGGTGACAAACGCCCAACTGCTGCGCCACTGCTGAATCGTTGTCCGGAAAAGATATTAATTGAAACTAAAGTCATTTGGATTTTGTATATGATGCAGTGCCAGTATGGGACATAGGCAGTCTCCGCGGCGCTTAGACCAGCTATACTGAAACGTTTTTCCTTGCGGGTCGCAAACATGACTTTGCTTCGTTAGGTTGCCACAACCCACTATAATCATCAAATAATGCAAAAAAGTATTTAAAACAGTAACACAGAAATGTAGTATAACAAAACTGTAAACAAAATTAATATAAATAATAGTAGCTATATAGTAAATATAAAAAGTAATAATATTATAATGCAGACATTCCAAATTTGAAAACAAATGTATATATATATAATTGTTCAATGCAAAAGATTTTTCTTTTTAAAATGTGGCAATATGTTTCATAAATTTAATTAATTTTAAATAACGTTCGATTAGTGTTGAAGATTAAAAAATATATATACACATTGTATTCCAAACAGGATTGTGTATGTAAGACGACCTTTTGACTATATATATATATATATATATATATATATATAAATGAAGATCATAAGTACTTTTAAATGAACTTCTTAATTTTTTCTAAATATGGAGTAATACTCGTGTGTACCTCAGGTCCGTACATAATAGGTCGTAAAGTCAATTGTGGCCAGCGGGTCGCAGGTTAAGTATAGCTTAGACTATAGCTTCATACCTTTAGAAATCGATATTTTGTTATAAATGTGTCTACTCATAACTATATACTTCATTTTTAATATATAATGCAAATCTTGCCATCTTGATAATGCTTGAAATGATGAAAGAATTTAGCACAACTAGCGCAATATTGATCGTGCAAGTATAATGGATAACTTCGTTAACCTAGGGTATATTTTGCATACAAGGGCAAAAACACAAAAAAAAAAAAAAAAAAAAAAAAAGAGCTGTAAAGAGTTCATCGTCATAACGATTGAAATACTGCACTAATTTTGATTTACTTGGGTCTATGTATTAATAACATAAGACGTAAAAGTATTAAGTTCTTCATTAACTGAAAAAATAGATCATCACTATTTTAAAGCATAATTTAAGCAGAAATATTTTATTTAACGTATTAAGTATCTATTGGTAAAAGTTCTTCAATATATAAAATGCATAAAGATTTTATAACTAAATCCATATTCCATCCAAATAAATGATAGCTTTATACAATAAAATGAAACTTACTTCCAAATAAAAAATAGACTTTATTACCTACAATCAGGAAAGTTTTATTTTTTGGGGTAACGTAATGATATCCACTTCTGAAATGCAATCCCAAATAGAAAATATCTTCAATTTCAAGAATCCCAAGAGCAGTCTAAGAGTCAGAAATCTCCTTTACTATATAAATGTTTTCTGTGCATTTGGAAATGGAATAATATCATTTAAAATAATATAGAAAAATATTTCATTTATGGTTAAACTTTTTCATATTTTTATATTCTTCTGGATGAATAAAATAAACTAGAAAATCATTTTATATTAAAATAAATGATATTTTCTGAATAAGAAATGATATTAGACATCGAAGAAAATTTGAATTTTGTAATAAGCTTTTATAAATGACGAATCGGCTTGATAAATAACAAAATTTATAATTAATAAATTCAATTTTAACGTAGATAGCATTTTTTTAAAATTTATACGCAATGCTTCTTTGAGGATGTCTTTAGTTTAATTTTTACGGAAAAAGAAAATTGTTTCTTGAAAATGTTTAAGTTTTTAAATAAGTGCCCAGAAAAAAAATACAATTTAACAAATTACAACGACTATTTGGAAAATGATTTTTCCAAAGACTAAAATTTAAGACATAAAAAATCGCACGGAGTTGATCATACATTACGTACGCCATGGATTACATTTTTCGGTACTGTAAAGTTTTAAACTTCTATGGAGCTGGTCATACATTACGTACGCTATGGATTAAACATTAATATTCCTGGACAAATTTTAAATGAAATTTCATTCTTAAACTTATAAACATCCCACACTATTACTTTTTACACTATCGTATAGAGAAAAAAATTTACTTTTAAATGCAATTTGTTTGAAAGCTGCATCTCAATTTGTTTCTGAGTTATTAATTTTTTTGTAGTTTTTATTACTTTTTTGTCATAGTGGCAACAGAAGTATACATCTCTGTTGAAAGTAAAAGGGAAAATACAGATTACTGTATAGACCAATCAGAAAACGAATAAAATGCGGATTCAACCAATAAAACGCTTCATATATGTTTTTTTATTTCCTACCCTGACATAGGACAATAACCATTTTTCCAAATGGTTAGAAAAAAACATTAATTGAATCTAAACTCATTTTGATTTTATGTATGCTACGTTGCCAATGTGGGACGTCAGCAGATATACACTTCAGAAATGTAATCCGATATATAATATACCATCAATTTCAACAATATCAAGATCAGTCTAAGTGTCAGAAAGCTAAATTACTATATCATTTATTTCCGTGCGTTTGGTTGGTTGTGGTTGTGTTTATGACGTCCAATTATCAACACGAGAGATTTAGGCCCTAAAGGGTTGAGTACCATCCAAGGGTGTTTTTCCAAGGGTACCTAACCCGTATTTACGGTTGGAAATCCAAGGTTCGAAGAAAACCAGGAAAACTCCGAACGATTAGGCCAACGTGCGCGATCCGCGCATTTGGAGATGGAGTAATATGTGTTAAAATAATATAGAAAAATATTTCATTTATAGTTAAACTTTTAAATATTTTTATATTCATCTAGATGAATAAAATAAACTAGAAAATCATTCTATATCAAATAAGTGATATTTTTGCATAGAGAAAATATTATTAGACATCGAAGAAAATTTGAATTTTGTACCAAGCATTTATAAATGACGAAGCAGCATGATAAATAATATTTTTTTTTAAATACCAAATTTATTTAATTACTGAAACGTAGATAGCATGTAGATAGCATTATTTTTCATTTATACATAATCCCTTTGAGAATGTCTTACATTTAATTTTTGCGGAAATGAAAAATCATTTAACTTCACGCAAAAGTAACATTTTTTCAGCAATTGTCCAGTTTACTAGTAAGCACATTAATTCAAACTAAATGCATTTTGATTCTGTATAGGCTATATTACCAGTGAGGGACACCGGACAGGTACCGTTTAGATTATAACTTCATGTTTTAGAAATCGGTATTTTGTTATAAATTCGCCTACATATATGTTTCTGTACCTAATTCTTATTAAATAATGCCAATCTTATCATGAGTGAAATACTGAACAAATTTCTAAACCAAATGGCACCAAAAATTGATACTTCCGGTATATTGTGTAATTCGTTACCCAAGGTTGTGGTTTCCATGCAGTGTGCCATACAGCCCCCTCACACTGCTGTGTGTGATTCCCACACTGCTGTGAAATATTCTAAGGGCAACAGGTGTTTTCGATTTTTACGCAATAAATATTCGCAGGATATAAATACTGTATACAATAAGAAGGGTTTTGCAATCTATTTCAATATCTTGCTTTTCTTAGATGTTTATTGCTATTGATGACGTATTTCTAGCGCGCTCTTTGACAAAAGATTTGTTCATTGGATCATATTGTAGGTTTGATATCGAAAATAAAAAGATGTCTTCTGTATACCACCTTGTAGGATTTGCTTTGTTGTACACACTGAAATTTATCGGAACTTAATTTGGATTAACGGTTTAACATATCGAATGTGCTGTAAAATCGAGAATCTCCATTTTTTATTTTATTTTTAAATCTCAGTTGTGTTGTTATATATTTATAATTTTAAGTTTTACCCCTTTTTTTATCTAATAAAGAAACATCTGCTATGTTTAAGTCTTAGGATAAAAAAAAGACTGATATAAGTTTTGATAATTGTACGCTCTGTTAATTTGAGTTTAGATATTCAGCGTTCATCTGCACTTTTAAAAGACTATTAAAAAAATTGAAGTGTTATATATAATTGACGGTTTTATTTCTAAGAGGATTTATATGCACTACCTAAATATTTAAATGATTTTACATGTGTTTTATTTCAAAAGATTACATATCAACATTTTATAAACTGCCTTACATTAGCACTGCAGAAGAATTTATTTTATTGAAGATTCATTATATATAACAAAAACATATAAATTTCACTAGTTTGCAAAAACTGTCTTTGAATGCATTGTATCATTTTACATAAGAATTTTAAGAATTAATTGCTACTGCCTTTTTGTTTCTTTTGTATAATAACATATTTCTTAGACATAAATAAATGAATGTTTCAAATATTATATTTAATTTGACGTTTTGAAATTTCTCCTACTTTTCATTTCTCCAAATCATATTTATTATAAACTTTAAAAGAAATGTTTGAATCCTTATATTATCTTCATTTCATTTCATTTGTGGAAAAACAGTACTCTCTTAATTAAAATTCTTTGAAATTTTCTAGAATGCAGCTAAATTGAGAATTTTCAGAATATTTTCTTTTATTCATTATCAATAGGAAATTCAACTATTAATAATTATTCATTTTCATGAATAGTAGAATTAAAAATATTTATACTTATATATACTAAATGAGTTTTTTTATAATCATATTGTAAAGAAATTATTACTGACGTTTATTGAAAAGACTTTTTCATTTTTATTGTAAATTGCGATGTCTTTGTCTGTTTAAAGATTCATATTTTGCCTCTTTGTTTTTTACTACGGAAACAGGTTGGCATTTATCGAAAATGGTGAAATTTATTATACCTATTTTACAGTTATGATTCCGAAATCTATTTCAGGCAAAGATAAAAAGATTCAACAAAAGGAAAAAAACCTTTTTTATAGATATATTTACGCTTGTATATACACTTTTTAATAGAGAAAAGTTTATTAAATTATTTTTTGTACATTTTTCGCTGTTCATATTTATTACATTTCAAAAAAAATATATTCATGTATTTTAATTTTTAATGAGGTTTTACAATCCTTAATTTTTTAAGCGTCTGTTGATTAATTAAAAACTTATTTTATGAAATTTTAAGAACTTAATGGCTCACATTATCCAAAAAGGTAACAAAAACAAAAACAATATGTTACGAAGGTTAGAAAATGTACGATATTCGTTTTTATGAAAATAAATTAATAGTAACATTACCCGCAGACAATGTGTTGAAGATATTGCCAAAAATGTGGTATATTGAAATTTGAATTTTTGTAACCAGGAAATTTATCTTCGAAACTAGTAAACTATTTTTTTTAATTTCACACTTTTCGGTCTCGACCAATGACTTTCATTCTTTCGTCGGTCTTCATCTCTGAGCTGAGGATGTACTGTTTTCGCTAATTGGCTCTTTGAACGTTGCTGATTGGATGAGAGAAGTTGTCAGTCGTGGCCGGCTGCATTCCCTCTGCCTCTTGTAAATATTTGCTTTCTTTTCTACTTTCACGTTTTATTTTTAAGTATTTAACTGTATATATTGTAAATATTAATCTAATTAGTATGTAATTTTATTTATTGATTATATTTTAATATTTTATTACTGTATGGTCCTGATTAGTGCCTTTGGTTTGTGATAATTCTTGGGGAGTCATGTTCTGGTATTTTTATGAAACTTTGATGGTTCTGAGCACTCATTTTACAACGAACTTTATATTACTGGAGATATGGAAGTTTTACTAAGGTGCTCCATAAGTATCCATTCCAACTTCCAAGTATCTAGTTGCCAGCGTGTGTGTAAGCACCTGTTTGTCACTCTGTTGCATTTATCTTTAAAGTGAAGCTGTTCCTGCTATTTCCTTTAATGGATGGGAATTCAAAGGCCGGAGTGTCCGATCTGACACTCCCAAGTAATGCTTTGAGTCGTTCTCCTTCCATTCTTCTATTACTTCTTCTAAATCTTATAGTATTGTATTTATTCGGTAAACCATTCTTAAAACGCCTTTAGATAAAGCTCTTAATACAATTAACTCTATAGATAACCATAATAAAATTAATGTCCATAAGGACACTGACGAGTAATTTACCCTTGGAAAATCTAAAAAACATAAAAATAAGTAAGTATTAAAGCTTCAGCTAAATCTGATAAAATCCGCAAAATGTATTTAGAAAATAACTCGAGAAATGTTTTTAGAAAATAACTAAATAAATAGATTTTGAAATTTATTCGGTCGATAGTGACTCCGATAAGAAGGTGCTTTGTATAAATGAGGCAAATTCCGACCAAGTTAAATTCAAGAAAAGACACAAACCAATTTACCTCACTGAAGTTCCAACAGTATACAAGTTCTCAACAAACGCTCTTCGAATTACCATACTTATTTTCTGATTGGCTGCTCGCGTGGCCATTTGCTTAAATAAACTTTTTTCTTTTTTTTTTTTTTTTTCTTATTCCGCCTGCAAGTCTCAGTGTATTCTCACTGCCTGTTTGTTCTGGCATTCTTGTTGTATGTGCTTTGATGTTTTGTCGACATTTTTATGCATCCGATATTCATTTACTATCTTTACACTTTTTTTTAAGTAGTCGCATTTGTATTTCAGCTATACTTACTTTACTTTTTTTCATGATGCTCTACCATTACTCATATACAGGCGAAAAGTTGTTCTGTAACTGTGGAGCCCCTGGAAACTACACCGTTCACTGTTCACTGCATATCTAATTGTTCAAACTTCTCCTAATGAGCACAAAAACCCATCCGTATGAATGGCTAGAATAACAATATAAATTGTTAAAACAAGGCACCACCAAACATGATGCGCACGGATTTTGATGATTTCAATGTATGTTGTAGGGGTCATACCACAAATTATTCTGATGAAAGAGTTTCTTCAAATGGGCCCTAGTTTTTGAGAAATTGGGGGTTAAAGTTCAGCGTATGTTTCAAATACCCATTAGTGTGACTTTGTGAGTGTGAATTCGTGGTGCAGCGGTAGCGTGCGAACTTGCGGACCAGAACATAGCGGGTTCGATTCCACTTCGGGGCATTTTTTTTATTTTTTACTTATTTTTATATTTTTTACAAGTTAAAAATTTTAAGCAGTATTGAGCATTCTACAGCTTTGAACTTTGATATTTTCTTCATAAATTACATTTACATTTTCGACTTTTTCATGGCAATTTATTTTTCTCTTCAATTTTTAAACTAATAATTCTATTTACAAAACTCCAAAACTAATTTATGCCTAAATTTTTTTAAAAATTAATTATTATTTACATTTTTTATTTTTAGCACAATTCTGAAATAATGATTTTTCTTTTTTCTATCTTTTTTTTTTCTAACTTTATGGGATTTTAAAGGAAAATTTATCCTCTCCTTCTATAAATTATACAAAATAAATTTCAGGTGCAATTTCTCAAACGTATTTAGGATTAGATAATTCAAATAATGTATCTCTTGAAAGAGTAATAAAATATTAAAGCACTAATGCTTAAATACAAGTTTTTTACCAGTTGTACAAGTTTTTAATACACTGTAAAATACATTTATCTTTAAAGTTAGATTGCATTTAAAAATATTTTTTTTATTATACCAAATAAAAACACCCTCTACCTGAATCATAAAAATTCAACTGGATTGCAAAAATCGTCTGTTAATGAGATAAAATTTACGATACATATATATATTTATATATTTTTTAATCGTCTGCTTTTTTTTTCTCGCTAATATTGGAATAAATAAAAATTTCTTTTATTGATCTCGTTTAGCTTCTTCTGCAGACAATTAGAAGATTTGAAATACTGTTATATATAGGGAAAATTTCGGTATGAAAATTAAAAGAAGGATACAGATTGTGACAGATTGAATGCTAAAGATTGTGTTATGGAAGGAGCCAGCGCTGATGCGGAAAATTCTCGTTTTGGAAGAGAAACAAAAAGGCCGAATTACAAATGCATTAAAATATTGCGAGACGTTGTCACAAAATGAAGATCTATTTACTGCTATTGCTATGGCTGAAGAATTTCATGGTGCAATTTTAGAAATATTAGAAGATCGACAAATTATTGAGGCCGAGGAATTGATATTGAATGAAGGAGATGAAGTTAAAGTATTTACAAAGGTATGATTTTTTACTTTAGCAAAAAAAAAAAAAAAAAAAAAAAATTTGTTCTATTTCATTGTTAAAAAAAAATCGAAATCAAACAATTGAATTTTAAATATTTTTTACAGTGTCCGCGATTTCATGAAGATGGTGAGAATTTTGTACCTGAACCACGCGATTATATTCCATTGTAGTACAAAAAGAATGCTGTTACATTAGCTGAAGCCTGTAATAAATAAGAAAAAAAGTAAATAAAAGTAAATAATAAAAATGAAAAAAGGGCCCCAGGGTGGGATCGAACCCGCAATGTCCTGGTCCGTAAACTCGCACGCTACCGCAGAGCCACGAAGTCATATGCAGAACGACATACTAATGGGTATTTGAAATATACGCTGAACTTTAACCCCCAATTTCATAAAAAACTAGGGCCTATTTGAAGAAATCCTTTTATCAGAATAATTAGTGGTATGACCACAACAACATACTTTGAAATCATCACAATATGTGCGCATCATGTTTGGTGGTGCCCTTGTCAGACTGTTTCCATCGAATGATCGACGATGCTCTTCGTTTCAATTTGCTTTCAAAATTGAAATTCAAAACCATTTCCAACTTTCCTCTTGAAAGTGAACTTCAAGAGTGGGGTGCAAATACTCGGCGAATCAGTAAAGTGGTTTACTTAATTTTTATTTTTATCTAAAAGATTTTTGTTTTCAATTTAAAGAGTCCTTTTCAATTAAAATTAATCTGGATAACCTGACGAGTGTTCATCAGCTTAAAAATATACATATTTTTAGTTTCACAAATGTGGTCCTTATGTTAAGTTGTTTATGCCACTTGAACGCATTGATTAACAACGTGGGCACTATATTAAGCTTGAAAAATAGTGTCAGGCGTATATGTTGGTTTAAAGCTGTTGCCAGGTGCAATCAAATTTGCAAAAATATTGAAATTTTTACTACAATGTATAAGTATGGCATGCATCCTGATCAATTACTCTAAGTGTACTAGGTATTATAAGATCAATAGCATCCCTAAACTGTAAAGGGGAAACAGCACCTTGAAATTGATCAAAATATCGATTTTTTTGGCTTGAATTATAACTACACCCTTATATATATATACTAGAAAGGTAGCCCGTCAAAAATGACGGAAATTCAGATATAAAGTTATATACAACTCATGTGCAAGAATATGAGTTTTCTCGCTTGTTCCGCAGTGATAGATGAAAATAACACATTTAAAGAACGAAACACATTTATGAAAAACTGTGTACAGTAGAAGACCACTAATCTGCACAGTTTGGTTCCAAGTGTTATGCAGATTTGAGGCTTCTTGCGGTCATGTCTATTCAATCTTTGTTTACATTTTTTTAAATTCATATATTGGACAATTTAGAATGTTAATCCTTAAAAATAAATAAATTTCACACTTGAAGTAAGGTAAAAACTATTAAATTATCGTATACGATTTCATGAAATGGTATTATATGGTATTATATGTGTGTGCTTCACGATCTTGGTTACGACGTTGGCGAAATTGGCTGCAACTTGTCATAATCTTAATAGTGTCGGCCGCTATAACAAAAATGTAACCAGGTTTTAGCAAAATTTCTGATACAAAGTAGTTTTCAAAAACTTGTGTAAAATTGCAGGCCGTTCTCATGTTATGTCAGTCCTAAGAATAATATTTCTAACACTGAAGAGTTTCCATGTATATATGAAATTTAGAAAAGCTTCTCCAAAAGAAAGGTCCTGGAATGACATTGTAATTCCTCTAACTTCAAAGTTTAATCGTGCCTTGATGTTGTTTACTGAAATCTAATAAATACAGTTATTTTGAATATTACAACAGAATTAAACAGTTAAACTTATTTAACTTAAGCCCGCTGTTACTTCCCGATGTTATTTTTTACTATTAAGAAGGAAAATTATTTAAATTTTTCAGATCATGCATTTATAATTCTTTTCCGTCTTTAATAACTAAATAATGAAAAAATATGCTTTTGTTCTGAGCTCTTTATATGACAATAAAATAATGTAACTAAGAGACATTGAAAAATTAAATCTTTGTGATTTCGAACCATAAACAAACGATACCGCCACCATCTTACCTACTATGATGTCATTAGAATATTGTCCATTGATTGTTGCAGAACTTACTTTATGAATGATTACCTCAATGATTTAAAAAATTTTTAAGTTTCACGATGAATGAATCACTTGTGTTTGTTTAGGTTTATGGAATGAGATATTAAGCTGTGAACCTATTTTCAATTAAAGTTATCCAAGGATATATGTATTTTTAATTGAAAATAAAAACAATGCTTTGATCTCGAAAGAAAAAGTTTTAGTTTGTATAATTGGTTATTTCTGTTAATTATTTAGGTACTTTTCCATTATAGCGCATTTTTAAAAAAGCTTCGCGCAATTCAGGCATCAGAAAGTGAGATATGTTGCCAAAATATATAAACAGCTATGAAAACAAATCTAATGAACTTTTATTTTTGTTTATATATGCACTTATATACATAAAAAATCGTTTCTAAATATATATAATATTTTTTTATATACAAATTACGGCACAGATTTCTGATATGAACCGGGATACCTAACTGGCTCCAAAATGGTGTTATTTTGCCTGCTATGGTAACCCGGCTATTGTTTTTTATTTATTAATAAATTGTTTATTTACTTTGATTTTCTGTTTTTAATTATATAAACTGTTTTGTTCTATAGCTATTTTTCAAACTTTTGTTTATTTATAGTTATTCCCTTTTCAAAATGATAGCAAATAATTTTAAAATATATAAGTAACTGGTATTCGAAAGCGAGATTTCTGCCAAATTTGCGTCAGAGAAAAATCACGCCAACCCCGATGCGTATATGACATCTGTGCAAAAAATTACGGCACAGATGTCATATTCGCCCCATATTGGCACGATTTTTTTTCCTGACGCCAATGTCATATACACACCGGGTACTTAACTTTCGCCAAAGTGTCGTTATTTTGCTTGATATGGTAACCCGGATGTTGTTGTTTATGCTGTTGATGTTTTCGCCAAATTGGCGTCGGAAAAAATCGCGCCAATATGGGGCGAATATGACATCTGTGCCAAAATTTCTTCTGTTTATCATAAAAAATGTGTAAATAGCTTTTTTTACATTAAATAAAGGTACTTGTTAGTTATCCCGTCGACCAAATTACTGTCGCCAAATTGTAAGATTAAATGCCAATAATGGTTGACATTAAACATGATCATATGTTTCTTACGTCATGAAGTGATTTTTAATTCGACGTTATATTTGTATTTTTATTAATGTTTTGCTAATTTAATATATCTTTCGTTGTTTAAAATAAAAATTATGTCAATTTGTATAATTTGGCGGGTGGTTTGGCGACTTATATAACTTGGCGAAACTGGTCGACGGGATAGCTAACAACTACCTAAATAAATTGCATACATATGAAAAAAATTGCTTGTGAGTATGAAGCAGTAAATAGGTTGTCAGAAAATACGTTGGCAAACTTCTTTCTCGCCAAGCAACTTTTCTCCAAAGTATTGTACATAAGCAATGATTGCTAGAAATGCATTTTTAATTATGATATGCGCTTTTATGTTTCACTACATTTATGCATACTATACTGTGTGTATAAATGCTACAGTTCATATGCAGGGCTACACAAAAGAATTCGTAAGGGTTACTGAGTATGAGAGTAAATTGCTTAAAGGTAGTTTTTAAAGGAGTTATGCGTTTTTACGCTGAACTGCATTTAGTTTACTAAGAAATGTTTGTAGAATATAGATAAAATGATATACAGGGTCACGCAAAGAATTGGATACATAACCGTCTATGGATGATAATATCTGGAAATGTGATTTCAGTAGTTTTAAGAGTTGTTTAAATTAAATTTTGGCTAAATAGTGGCATGTAATAACGATAGTATTGGCTATGGACGGTACCTGCTGAAATCAATTAAAAAAAAAAATTATGCGTCTTCTAAAATGTTTACTTAGTTATCTTATTTCCCCAAATAACGAAGTTTTGTTAAAACATTCAGGATGTGTTGGAAAGTGTTTCACATCCTATGCTTAAAGCATGATTTTTCTTTCTTCTTTAGTCTTGTTTTGCATTTATTTAATTCTTAATTTTTTAGTCTTATACTGCTTTATAGAAACTTTGGCACAGTTGTCATATACGCCAATTTGGCGAAAACATCAACAGCATAAACAACAATATCCGGGTTACCATATCAAGCAAAATAACGGCACTTTGCCGCCAGTACCCGCTGTGTATATGACATTGGCGTCAGAGAAAAATCGCGCCAATATGGGGCGTATATGACATCTGTGCCGAAACTTTAATATTTAATTTTTAAACTCTTCGCTCCACACCCCTTACATATAGTACAAACTATAACACAGATAGCGTAAAATAATAAACAGTTTGGTACTTTTCCACTGTAGGAGATTTGGCGTTTTTTTAAAAAAAAAGCTTGGTGTAATTTGGGCATGAGAAAGTAAGATTTGGGTTCTTTTCCGTTATACGGATACCTTTGTCGCCAAGCGTAATAGATGGCGAAAAATGAAAATCACGTGAATTGAAGCATTTGAAAAATAAAAGAAAAAACGGTACTTTTCGCTTAGCCGGGCGCCAGTGTTATATATACATATATATGTATATATAAATGTAAGTATATATACATATATATTTACATATATCTATATGTGTATATATGCAATATGTGTATATACATATATATTTATATTTACATATTTGTATGTATATAAATATATATATATATAGCACTGGCGCCGGCTAACCGAAAAGTACAGAAAAAACATTGTCGATACTAAAGTGAGCATTTAAAAAATATAACATTTGAAAATTCCAGACTTTTACGAACTATTTCATTAAATCACAATTATATACTTAAAATAAGTGAACAAAGAACTGTTATAAAATAAATCAATAAAATAAAACTCATATTAAACTGCTGGCATAAAATTACAAATATCTTTTAGCATTTTGAAATAATTGGCGCATTAGCATACATTTTGGCATGGTGTCCGTATAACGGAAAAATATCGAGATTTGTGGTCAAATCATATAAACAGCTATGAAACATGAATATATGAAAACAAACTTGATGAGCGTTTTTGTTTGTTTTATATGTTTATTTTATATGTATATTATTGATGTTTTTATGTACAAATCACATCTGTTTTATTTATAAAATTAGAGAAACGTCTTTTTTATATTAAATAAATCGTATAAATATCGAAAAAAAAATGCGTGTGCATATAAAATGAAACAGTGAATAGGTTCCCGGAAAATATGTTGCCAAATTTCCTTTTTCGCCAAGGCATCTATACTGGAAAAGTACCTAAAGCACATTAAAATCGCGCAGTTAGGAGCTCACACAGTACAGCGTCGTCTATTGGCGGTTATTTTATTAGTAGCATCGGGAGAAAGATGTAAAGATGTACTTTAAATTCTCACTCATAGATTTTGAAGAATATCTTAAAAGAGCGGAGTTTAAGTTAAATTTCGGTGACCTCCTTTATGAAAGATTAATGGTTTTAAATGGGAATTTCGCCAAATTAGCCAGCTATCACCAAGTTGGCTAACATTTGGCGCTACTGTGGTAACCCTGCATTAGTTTTTTTTCAACAATTGCTCATTTCAATGAGGCGGTCCTACCGGAATCGTGAGGGACACACAGAGACTTGGATTTTATATAAATAGATACTCGATAAATGTCAAAGCTGTATCTTCAAAAATGAAGAAGTTATTAAAGATTTTTTGCTCAGTGACAGAATTTAAAATGACAGGATTTAAAGGGCCCACTCAGCAATCCGAGTGAAACGCAAACTCTAGTAAACAATCCCAAGTCCATAGAAAATTATTTTGTTTCTTCCATGGCGAAAAGGCTGGGTATGATCTAAGCGTAACTTTTTGAGTTGTTTACATCGTGATTTCGCTAATCCATATTGCTGTGTTCGTGTTTTTATGAAACATCCTATCTGTAACTAACTTTTTACCTCTGATTCTCAACAGATATTTGCATTTATTTTATCTTAGAAATTATTTTATTTCTGTTTCTATTTTTATTTGAAAGTAGTTACGCTTTTATCTACTTGTTAAACAGGCCTAGGAATAAAAGCAACAGAGCTTTGAATAACACAAAAGCGGAGAAATGATGCAAATGGAAACTTGGTTTTTCTCTATGATCATATTTTTATAACTTGCGTGTACGGTTAATACTAAGGGTTTTTTTCGTAATTCAGCTGGAGGTTGGAATTTTTTTTGTTGTTTTCCATAGTGTATTTAATATTTTTGTGCATAGATTTAACTTTAAAGTTGATAGTTGTTTTTTTTTTTGTTTTTTTGTGAGAGTTTGTTGAATTTCCTTGATTTTTTTATATACACGAGCGAAAAAAATTATATTAAATCCGATAATCCATTTATCTAAAAATCTATGCACAGTTTTATGTAGTATTTTGTAATGAATGTGGAAAAAATCGAACCAAAAATATTCATATTTTAAAAAGTAGTAGGGATTTTTAAAAAGTTAAAAACATTTTAAAAATTTAAATTTCAATAAAATAACCTATTTTACAATATTTCAAAAACTATATATATTGTTATTTTTTGTATTAAATACTTGCCGCTCATAGCGACCAAATTAGTCTCCCTTAAAATATATGTTTGGGAAAGCATGCTAAGCATTGTATCATGTCAATTTTATTCATAATTTAATTTAGCTGGACTCGCTTAATTATAGTTAATATAATCCCTTAAGCTAATATTAGTTTTTGTCGCATTAAACTAACTCAATTTGTTTATTTTCTGTAAGCAAGTAAACCCTATTGGTTTACAGTGGAAGTCTATGGGAATGAGGCAAAATATTAGAGAGATCGTCAAATTGGAGTCACTTTTGGTGACTAATTTTGGTCCCCAAATTTGGCGATATTCGGTGACAGAAAAGGGTCCCTTCTATGGTAACCGACCATTATAAGTATGGCGATCCATTTAAATGCTGTTCAATGAACAATCCGATGCGTTTTATTAGGGTGTTGCCATTAAACAATTATCAAAAAATCGCAATTTCAGTGCAATGTACGGTAGCGTAATATATATATATATATATAGATAGATTACTGATAAGCTTATGTTTAAAAGGAAATGATGGCGATGGAACTCTATTTAGCAATTTAATCATCTGCGACCAGCTAACATAAATTTGCGAAATGGCCGCCTGACATATAAAAAATGAACCGGTCAGCCCGGAACTTGTGATAACAGTCACGTGACTTCGGCTTTTATTATATAGATAATGCCACCGTAGATTTTTCAGTATTATTCAAAATTGAAAAAAAAAAGTTTAAAAAGTATACGGAAAAAATTAAGCCTACTCGCAGACACAGAGATGCCTCAAAAAAGTTAAATGAGGGGCTTACATAGAAACCTGGATTTTTTTTTTTTGATTTTTTGTACGAAATGTAAATGAAATTTATTTAATACTCGCAGGATATATAGGATAATTCCGGGATTAATGCCGCATATTTTTTTGAATTTGTATATGGGGCATTCTCACAATCTTTTGACTTTCATGTCCCTGAATAATAATTTTTTATTTAATACACTTCTTTGTGTTTTTTTTTCATATACTGGGGAACATCCCATTGTATGATTGCATAACAATATTAACGAGATAAATAAGTTTTGGACGATGTTTGGGGTCCAAATACCAGGAAAACTCATCTACCGTACCTTGTCCCTGATGCTGATTTTTAAGTTTGGAGCTGTCTGTATAAAATTGTTTCAATAAAAATAATTCGATGTAATTTTTTCCTGAAACTGGCACTATTGTTTTATATAAATATGTAGCTCAAAATTAGCTTGCACACATTTTTAGGGTTGTTATTATTTTTTAAACTCTGTCCCTGGGTTTTAGATTCCTTACCATCCCTCTTCAAAAATTAGACAGAAAATCATTTCAGATGCAGCTACAGAATTTTTTTCAAGTTTTTTCTCATGCAGAAGTATGCTAGAGAAATAATGTCTAAAATTCTTTGGCAGGAAATTTACTGTAGAATTTAAATCAGCATTTAAATATCAATTTCAAGCATCGTGGCTTTATTCGTAGTCTCACCGTCCCCAAGTTTTATTCCAGCACTTTCCGAGGTAAATTAAAAAATAATAATAATATAATCCAATGTTAACAACTGTTTCTAAAAATCAATGAGCATTGTGGCTATCACTTAGTCTCAACACGATTTTCCTAAAAATAAGTGATAATTTCCCTTACCGTTCCATCCTTACCGTCCCTTTTTTTACCATTTCGTGCCTTTTATACAATACCATCCCGTTTTTTTTACCTTACCGACCCTGCTTTAACATCCCTTTAAGACAATGTTATACAAAAATTCTGTATTAAAAGTACTACTTTGTTTTATTTAATATTTGAATGTCCTGTGGGTACTATGCAAATTCATTATAAGTAAAAATTTAGAAGATAATAAAAAGTTATAGGGGTTATGGAAAATTAAACTCGCAAGTTTATCTTAAACCTCAGGTTAATAAAAAAATTTTCGCTGCTGAACATTTTTTTTATTTATTTTGAATTATTAAGGCATTCGTCTATTAGATTGAAATGTTATTTTAGGTAGTTTAATTTTGTCAGATTTTTTTCCCCAAAAGTCAAAAGAATGTGAGAATGCCCCATATAAAGTCCCATCGTGGACATAAAAAAAAAGATCATGCTGTGCTATTTAACATAGAACACGTGTAGTGCGACAAAAAAAATTCAAAATAAATAATTAATATATTTTAACAATTTTTTTCTAAAACATTGCACAGCGGCGCGTCACCAGTGCATTCAGGTGGAGACGCCGCACTTGTTCAGTAGTTACCCAGCGCTTGTAATAAGAACAGAATGAAATTATAAATAACAATATTAAAAAAAAAAAATCCTATCCAGACTATAATTAACGATGTACTAACCAAATGAAACTAAATGAGTACAACGAAACGTATTAGTGGATTCAAATTAACAATTGTTTGCTTACTTTCACTATTAAAATTATCGACTTTTTTTTTCTTTTTTATTACGTTAAATATTAATTGTTATTTCAACAACAACGTAACATGAATGTATTATAGAGGGGGGAGAATAAAAATAAAATTCTGTTTACATAATTTATTTGTTAACCCTTTCCGGTCCGTGGCTTTTACACAAATTGTATTCGGTTGTCACCACTTTTTTAAAAGAGGTTACCTGTACTCTAATTAAAGAACACAAATATTACTTTTCATTTTTACTGGTGCCAGAAACAAATTCTGTATGCTCTTTTTGAAGTTGCTTATATGCATCCATGGTCCAGAATGGGTTAATAGACCTGTGTTTTTCGACCACAATCTACACAAAAAGTGTCGGGAAAATACAGTCTTTATATAACTACATTCGAAGCATGATGCAACGAAGCCAATTACATTTACTCTTTTTGGAGTAGTTTTCCAAACATTCCTTGCAAAGAACGTCTGCGTTACGCGTAATCCATTTTTTCATTACTATCATCTTGACTCGCATCTCTCTTGCCCTTCTTATATTTTTTCTTTACTTTTTTTCTCTCTTTGGTTTTAGTAAACTTGATAACATGCCTAACTTGGTTAGTCTGTGTAAAAAGGAAAGGAAAAGTTAACAACACTTAATCATACCGCACAAAAGAAACTGCGGCATGCATACCGGAATTGCAGTGCGGCATGTAACGCACTTTGCATGGCGTCGCACATCACAGTTGCCTGCCATCGCTAAGGAAAATGGCGTAACCATACACACAGTACTCTATACAAACGCTACACTTAGTTTTGACTACGAAATCATGCATTCATTTAGTAATTAGCGTATGGAAAATATTTAAGCGAACGTATTTAAAAGTTTGGACAGTGAAATCATGCACTTACGTCAAAATAAGGATTGTACATCTACAAGTAAACATAGAAATGGGATTCACGCTATACACTGATCAAAATAATATCATTGCGCACCTATACTGAGCGTTTGACGACCATCTATCCATAATTACAAGAAACATAAGGGTTGCGGCATCTATCACGGATGCGGCGACTCTCCCGGAGTTACCTTATTATTAGTAAGTAAAATTTTATACAAAAAAAGACAAATGAAACAATTTCCTCATTTTTAATTTTTCGGAAATGAATGCTTTTAAAACATTACCTAACTTATTATATGTAATGAAATTATATGCAATTGTTTTTATATACTGAAATTTATGTGTTTGATAAAATTTTACATGAATTTTACACAAGTTATAAGATTAAGCATGTTATATTTGCAAATGGAAACTATATACTGATTTTTCTCCATGTCCATATTTTTATAACTTGCTTGTTCGATAAATGCTAGGGCTTTTCTGCTACATTAGATAGGGGTTTGATTTTTTTTAACTTGTTCGACATGGTGTATTTAATATTTTTGTGTATGGATTTAACATTCAAATTTATAGTTATTTTTTAAAAAGTATATAAATTTAGAGTTTGTTGAAGTTCCTTCATTTTTTAATATACACGAGAGAAAAAAATACCATATTAAATGTAAAAACCCATGCATACAAAAATCCATGCACAGTTTTATATAGTATATTCTAATGAATGTGGAAAAAAAAATCGAAGCAATATTTATAGAAATAGCAAAGATTTTTAAAAAGTTAATAAAAATAATAAAAATAATAAATTTTGGTAAAATAGGCAATATTCTACAAGATTAAATATATATATATATATATATATATATATATATATATATATATATATAAGCATTGTGCCACCACATATTTTACGGTATTATTTAAATTTTAAAAAAAAGTTTCAAAGGTAACATGTCCCCTTAACCCTTTATCTACTGAATTTTGAATTCATGAAAATTTTATCTTCTAAAGCATTTTCCGTGAATTGTTTAAACAAAATTAGAAGATCAGAAAATAACCATTTAATAAATTTTGGAAGGATTTTAAAAGTATTCAAGGATTTATAAGGATTAATTAAATTTGAATTTATAGGGATTTTGTGCACTATTTATAATCCTACTCAAATCTTCTATTTTAAATATTTTACTTATTATTTTGTAGAATTACGAAATGTATAAATACAATAATGTTCTTACAATAGAAATATAGAAATATTTCCGAATTGAAATATTCCGCCTCCCCCTCCCCACAACGCTAGAAAGCTGAAAAGATACAAAGGCAAAAGAAACCGTCCTTTTAAAGCTATTTTTGTTTGGTGTACCAAAAATGCTTTTCTTACAAGATAAAGTAATGTATCTTTAACTCATTTTAAACTGTACTACTACTAATCGATTTATTAAATGAATTTTATAACAAGCTATTTTAATGGTACTTATAAGAATCATCAGTAGATAAAGGGTTAAACTGTTTAGCACAATTACATGTCGTTGCAGAAATTTAGGATTTGCCTTTGACTTATTTTATATCCTTTGTGTCAGGTTTGACTATGTATACAGAAACATATATGAGAAGTCTTTTTCAAAAATTAAAAAAATATCTTCTTGGTCAATGCACTTTATCAAAATCTTTGTTTTGAATATACTTTTTTTTTTTTTTTTTTTGCTGTAATTAAATAGCAATGTGTTTTTGTTAATTCCTTGAAATAATTTTAGTATTTTTGTTATTTCCTTGAAATAATTTTAGTAAATTGTATTTAATAATATGAATACAAATTTCATAAAAACAGTGCGTTATACAAAAGCACGTTCCACTACTCTGAATGAGACGAAATTAAAACTGCAGATAATTCAAATAACGGTATAGTTAGAACGATTTCATAATAAATAAAATATTTTAGTCCACAGTTTGAAGTGCTGTGCTGTCATACTCACACATACATTTAGGAGGATTCTAAGCTGCATGTTTCTATATTTGTTGATAAATGTGATAATATAATTCACTTAACCCGAGAGTAGTCGCGACATTTTTTAAAACGTTAGTAGTCGCGTTCGGTCCCTTTTCCGCCGTTACCAGAAGGCCGAAAACGAAGGGGAAACTTGCCGGTGTTATCAGATGATCGAAAACGGATAACAGGGTGAAAATATTGACTGAACTTTAAAAGATTACAGCAATTATTCATTTTACAACTTTTTACAGCTAGTATTTATTTCGTTTAAGTATATATTCATTTGGCATCTAGATAAATGTTTTTATAACTATTTCTTCGTTTTGCATAAATACTTAAAAGTAAATAGTAAACAATTTGATTGAATTTCTGATGTTACTATGAATCAATAATTAGTAGGAAAACATTTACGAATATGAATCTAAATTCGTGATAGGGGTATTTTTATTTATTTATTTATTTATTTATTTATTTATTTATTTATTTGGAAGGACAGAATCAGAGTCAGGTAGATTTTTATGATACTCCGGCACTCTCTATCCATTTAATAAAATAAAATTAATAAATTTAGCATCAATATATTACACTGACATTACATTGAACAATTAAACAAAGTAAAAATGGAACCTATGACATGCAACAAAAAATCAAATACAATACCACTAATTCACCAGCATGTTGCGGACGATTAATTCATTTAAAACATATGAAAAACCATCAAATTTGATACAATAAACAATTAAAGACAATATTTATAGATATATATATATATAAACTTTCTGTACAACAATACCATTGAAAAATAATGAAAATGACCAATAATTATGAAATCACAAACACCACATAAACCAAATATTATTAAAAATGTATAATTATATATATATATAAAATAAAGAAAAAGGTAAAAAATACTTAACTTCGAAATTATAAATGTAAATGTATAACTACGTTTTATTTATTTATTTATTTTGTGGGGTGTCTGTGTGTGTATGAGAGGAGAGAGGAGGGGGGAAGGGTGCGAGATTTTGTGATTAAATCCATTTTTCAAATAAAAATGCTCGATTTGTAGTTTTCTACTTATTTCAGGGTGGGAGCAGCGGCCTTGAATAGAAACTCTGGATACGAACTTCGCTTATATAAAGCAAATAATAAGTAAGTTATTGAAATTATATATTTAATTTAAATACATTTGCAATTGTAGATTTAAATCCTAAGATGGATAAATTATTTTAATTAATAGAATCACTGAAATGTTCATCTTAATAGGGATGTATTTTACAGCAACTATTTAATTAAAATAAATATTCAATTGTACATTTCATAATAAGGTATTAATGTTATAATTTATTGTTTTATAATAACATTCATTAAAATAATAAAAACAATAAGAAAATTTTCTCCGAAATTATAAATATGCAGCAATAATTTTATTTAAATGAATTTTCTCTCATATTCTGAAAAATAGTTTGAACAATTGATGAAGGACAACAAATTTAAATTTGTTAGATACCGTCCCCAAGCCTCTATTGGATTTCAATAATAATAAAAAAAAAAAAAAAAAAAAAACATTTTCTGCGGCATTGTTAAAAAAATGTGTTTTTACTTACAGTATGAAAATTTAACAATAGATAAATTTTAGAAAAATACTTAAAATATTTTTAAATCATAGTATAAACATTCACTGAATTATCAAAAAGAGATTTTTATTTGCGTACTTTCTAACCTACATTATAAAATTCTCATTATTTTTCTTATTGTACAAATAAATTATATGTATGTTCTTCGCAGATATACATACTACATTTCTGAGAAAATTGTTTTATCTTTCGAATTTGTTTTATTGTACAAAAACGATATTTTTCAGATTTTGGAGATACGGCAATTTTTTTACTGATTCCCACAAAATTCTCTTCTCTCTTTTTTAATGGTTTGACAGTGTTATCTTCTGTTTTCTTTCATTTATATGTTCCGGTAATAAATGGAAAGCAAGTTCTTACAAATAATGATGATGAATTTCATCTTTTTTTTTTCTCCATATTTAAACGATTATCAATTTGAGAATTTAATCGCGCAATATTTGACAATGAAAAAAAAATGTAAGTGACCACCCATCAGTTTTTTGTGCGAACTGACTTCCCAACTAATATAATAAAACAATTTTAAGTCACATTCTAAAAGTAAAAAAAGTACACTATGAACGGGTATAATAGCAGAAAGAAAGAAATACGAAATAACAACAGGCAGAGAGCCCGTACTTCGAAGAAACTTTCCCCCACAGATTTCGCGAAAATGGGAAAGGATGAACACGAGGGGAAAAAATTTAACTAACGCAAGTGGTCGCAACGCGGTCATTTAGACCGACTGAACCTTAAGAATGCGATAAAATGCTAAGAAATAGCAGGAATGACTTGCAATTTTACCACACAAGAGTGTGAACACTCAAGGTCAGCTACACGGAATTTCGGTATCGTAACTTTAATGGGTAATGAGTTACAGGAAGATAACGAATTTCGGGTGGGGAAAAGACCAACGCGTGACTATTAACGGGTTAATAAAAAAAAATAGTTCACAAAATCTCTGTACAGTGATGCTGTCGCATTCAAATAAATGTTCAGGATGATTATGAGTGGATCGTCCGGACGTTTCGAAATTTTTATAGGTGATGTAATTCGGGTCTATTGAGGTTTTAAAAATAATCATGTGGCGCGTGCGTTCGTGTGGTGCGAAGTGACCTGCGTTCGCTAGGTTCGCTAGGTAAAAAATTCTGGCGATTGTCGATAATACTTGTCGCTTGGTATAGGAAACGCTCAATTCTACCTTAACTCGGAATATGAAACAATCATACCTTGGATTCCACGAAACCCATAATCTCAATGTCGTTTACAAAATTATACTCTTCTCCAGGTGTCAGCGAAAGATTTTTGTCACTTGTGCACCATTTATGAAGTTGCATACCTGCCTTATGCATAATCGCTATGAGCTGCCCCTGCAACTCTTTGGCTTCCTCAAGCGTAGGTGCACCGCACAAAATGTCATCCATATAAATATTTTCACGAAGAACTGGTTCTGCCATTGGAAAATTATTTCCTTCATCAATCGACAGTCGGTTGATCGTTTTCATTGCTAAATAGGGCGCGCTCACAGTTCCATAAGTCACTCTTTGTAATTCGAACATTTTAGGTTCCTCTTCAAAATTATCGTTCCATAAAATTCTGTGCAACGAGTGCTGACTAGGATCAATGTTTATCATTCGGACGTCATCTTCACATCTGCCGTCAGAGCATAAACACGTTATCTTAAGCTAACCATAATTGTAAATAAGTCGTTTTGAATGAGTCGTTACATTGTGATGAATTTAGTGATGTCCCATTTGTTGTCGTGGCAGAACAATTAAAAACAACTCGGAGTTTAGTGGTCGATTGTTTTGGACGAAATATATCATGATATTGAGCATTGTACGTAATGTCAGGTTTCTTTACTTCTTTCACCTGTTTCATATGCCCTAAAACTTCGTATTCCCTTAAGAAATCTTTATACAAATTAATCCTTTGATAAACGAGTCCACAGCGATCTGAGTTTTTGAGAGCAAGATCCCTTGATTGGCCTAAACACGAAGGATTTTCCTTTAAAGGCAGTCTCACTACGTATCTTCCTTCCTCATTTTTCCAATGCGTACGCGCAAAATGTTTCTAACATATCTCAAATTCCTTACTTTTTGATAACTGTACCTTGATGTTTTCGACTTCCCAAATTTTGTTTACTGTTTTGTTTAAATCCTCCTCGAAAATTATCCCACAATGAACTTTAAACTCATCTCCCTGTTCTACGTATCCACTAGCCACGTAGCCAAATACAGTATTTTGTAAAAGCAATTTCGAACTCTGAGAATATATTTGTCCTGGTCTTAATAATTTATAAAATATTTTTGCTTCTAACAACATGTCAATTTTATCAGGAAAATTAAATCGATAATCTGCTAACATATTTAAATCTGGGATCTCAACATTTATATTAATCACTCTTTGCGGAATTAAATCTGTAATTTTCCTTACTGCAAGAATAGTCAATTCCGTTTCAAATTTTTTATCCCTATTCGCGATTGTTGTCTTTAAGAAACATTTACTCTCACAGAAGAATCGTCTAAACACGAAATTAAAGTGTTTTTTTTTAATTAATTTTAAGCTGCAATCGATTAACACACTGTGACGAAATCAAACAGGCTTGTGAGTCGACATCGAGTAAGCATCTAATTCCCTGCCATTCCGAAAATTTATCTTCAATGAAAATACATGCTGTACTCAATAACACCGTTTTTGTTTTATTTTTTTACGAAACTACTGGCAACAGTCTGGTTCGGAGAGAATAAAAAACTTTCCTCGATTTGTGCATTTTTTATTCCTGCAGCTGCTTTATACACCTGACCTTTAATTTTATTTTGAATATTACTCAATTCATTTTCTTTTTTCAGAAAATCTATCAATTGGTTATGGGGTCAGCCACATCCACAGCTTTTGGATTTACATTTCTGTACGCAACAATTATAATTTAAACATTTAAAACATGCTTTATTTAATTTCACAACTTCGACTCTTTCTTTTATCGACATTTTTTGAATTGCGAATAAGAATGTAATGCATGATACGAAATAGGTTTACGCAGAACACATTTCCCATTTTTTGTCCCCCCCCCCCCCCAAAAAAAAAAAAAAACATTTGAAATGCCCTTTTGAGGCCGTGAATTTTGAAATTTACTTGCCGCTATATGTTTATTTCCGATTACTAAATTTCTCGTATACGCATTTGATTCATTTCTGGTTTTATTTTTTAACAGATAAGAAAATATCTCCCTAGTTGATGTGGTTTAAATTACGACTCTGATTGTTCAATTGCGATATGACTCATTAATTCGTGATCTAACGAATTGAAAATTCTGTCTGAAGCAATCAAATCGAATAATGATTTAAAATCATTTACTTCACGTATGCTGCAATAATATAGAAAATTGGCGCTCAAGCTGGCAATTGAACGTAATTTTCCGACGGTAATTTTTGCGTTCTCCGGACATTATTTAAACACTCTTGCGTAGTAGGTTGAAATTCCATTAAGACTATAGTTTTCAAATTATCGTAACATATCAAATCATCCTGTAACGAGTAAATCCTTTAATTACTCCCTTTTTCACCGAGAATGTTTAGAAAAATTTCTGCCATAAACACTTCAGGTACATTTTTAGTTTTAAACGTTTTCTCAAGTGATTGAAAGAAAAGATTAAATGACTCAGCTGTCGTCGGTACAGGGATATTTAATGTTTTAACACTTTTAATAATATTTTCTATGTTATAGCTCACTATCTCCGTTTCCGATTTTTCTGTTGAGGACGACCAATTTTCTCGGGAGTCTGTACGCACTTTGGTCAATTCTAATTCTTTCTCTATCTGAGCTATTTTAATTTTTTTGAGTTCAGAATTTTGGGATGGTTCCGAATGTTTGCTATTTCTAACTATTTTTCTAATTGCGCAAATTTAATTTTTTTTAATTCTAGTTTTTATTTTTCAGATTCTTTTTGCGATTTATATTCCTCAACAATCAAATTGACTATGTCTTTCATTAATTGCTCATTTGGGTAATGCTCCCTTTTCTCTATAATATCTCTTAAATCTATTATCTTACTGATTTCAGGAGCAGTTAACCCCAATTCCTCAACAACAAACTTGAGCTCGTCTTTATTTAAATTATCAATAAAAAACATAATTTTTCTAAATCAAAACTAGGAAAATTGCTCTTACCTCAACTCAAACCGCTGCGACAATCACGAAGTAGCTTTATCTGTATTAAATCCCGCGGCACAATCGAAACACTAATTCTTCTTATTGAGCACAAATATTATCACAAGACTCTCACAAAAAGGTGAACTAAACATTAAGCTCAAACAGAAACTAATTCACAATACAGATTGAATTTGATTTATTTTATAAATCACACGAATTATTTAAATCATACACCGCCGTTGCGTAGACGGACCATGAAGAATAAACTCACAAACACTCAAACTATTTCCAAGGCTCTGGTAATTTTATATATCGCTTTATTCAGACAATAACACAAAAGCAGCGCTCAGCCACTTTGTCGAATACTCACATCTCCAACACAATACTCAAAGTACATCACTCACTTCACTTCATTTCTTGTCACTGAGATTTTAATTATAAGTGGTGCAGCATGTCTCCCTACATGGAACACATTATTTTATTAGTATAGATTGTCATGAAACTTAAAAAAAAAAAAAAATCTGCATTATTTTTTTTAAATGACAGGTAGGTGCGTTATCTGTAGTATGTAGTTTTATTTTTATCTGTATAGGAGTCTTTAGAAATCAGTCCAAAATCTCTTTAAAATTAGTAAGATATTTTTTCGGTTTTATTCTTCGAATTATTTACAAATATAATTGCGTTTTGTTTAGTAAATTTTCTCTCCTGTTGCATTTTAAAGATCTACTTATCCGTTATTAGTACATTTTAAACAAATTTAATTTACAGTTATAAATTAACACAGCTTTTTAATTTTTAAAAATATAAATGAATAAAATTTGCTGCAATGTTTTGGAATTCTTATTATCATTAGAAATTCAAAATTTTATATTCCATCTTTGTCTTTTCGCAACGTAAGATATTACATTGAATAAAAAATTAAAACATATGTCATTTAATTTACGTTAAATTTCTCATATATTCAACCTTTAAAAGTTATTTTTAATAATTTGTATTAGAAAACATATTTCTGTTCTTACATTACATTCATTTCAATCATCTTTCTAATTAAAATTCTTTTAAATATATTGAAAACGCAGATAAACGTAAATTATACGTCGAGTTTTGTTTTTCGAATTCTCTTGCAAATAATTAAATATTTTCAAAAGTGATTGTAATGAATTCAAAATATGTCTAATACCTTGCAGTTTTGTGAAATACCCTTTGCATTCATCCGGTACAAGCATTTTCTGTTGTGTATGCAAAAAATTCTATGACGCATTTTGAAAGAGTTGCGGATGAAATCGCACTTTAAACATAAATTATGCAAAACTTTGAATTTTACGTTTCTTTAATGCACTATCTGATGAGCAATTCGAAATTATGCTGTTTTCTCAATGCAGTTTTTGCTGTATTTACATCATGTCCACTGATTTTTAATGGGATAACTTGCTTGGTGACTCTAACCACTATAAAGTTTTTCCGTTTTAAAATCATATCACTGCAGCGTAAATATAGGATTTAATATTGTATATATCATATAAAATCAACAGCTGTAAAAATGTCTTTTACACAAAGGTCTCTAAAATTAAAATCATTTCTCACAGCAGGGAAAACGTTCAAAGTATCCTTTAGGAATTTTAAAACTTTGTCATACACCTTTTGCGACTTGTTCTCATCTTGGTAAACAAATACTTTCAGTACAAAGTATTTTTCAGAAAAGGAAGATAGCAACTATTGTCGAATTATTTATAAAATAACTATCTTTTATCCAGAATAGAATTCTCTCAAAAAAGGTCTCTTGTTTCAAACAGGATATTGTTAAAATTTTGCTTCATAGACAAATATTTCATTTCGTCGTCACAGTTTCGACAAATTTTATTTATCCCAGGTTTCAAAATATCTTTTATTTATTTGTTTTCTTTATTCAGGCTAATAAACGGTTCGATTTCATAAATTTTATGGAAGCGGCCTTTCATTGAAGGCGGCTGTATGTACTGCACACCCTCAAAAGGTGAATATGATTAAAAGTGCGACGTACGTCACAGAAGAATAGACTTCTCTGCAGAAAATTTCAAATTATCATTTTTAGTGAAATTCATTATTCAGTCATCGGAAAAATCTTGAAATTTGTCAATGAATCAACGGGAATAAATCATGAAATTCTTCAATAATTCACTTAAAAAGATTGCAAAGTCATCAGTTTGTCGGAGGAAATCTCGTGCAATTCGTAAGTCAATAGTGTTAAAAAACTTAAAATCTTCATTGGGTTGAGCTAAAAACTACGAAAGTCATCGAACAGTCGAGGGAAAATTCCACAATTTTCACCAATCAGTCGCAAAAACGGCCCAAAACATGTCAATCGGTAGAAGGAAAACAAAATGGACGTAAAAAATGCGAAATTCATCAATATACGGTAAAAAAAATCGCCCAATTCTTCTATCAATTGCTGAAAATCGCCGGTATTCTCGCCAAAAGATCGAAAGAAAAAGATCCAAAATTTCCAATCGATAGAAAGAAAATGTCGCAAAAATCGGCAATCGGTCGCAAAAAAGAAGAGAGATTCGTCAGCGGATCGTCGAAAACGCGAAATTCGTCCACCAGTTTCGGAAAAGTCTATGATTTTCTCTAATTTGTCAATAGAAAAAGCCACAAAAATTCCCAATTGGCAGAAGTAAAATATCGCTAGTGAAATAGCGAAATTCGTCGATCTATCGCGGAAAAAACTCGCAATTTTCGCAAAGCAGTATAAAGAATATATAGCAAAAGTCGTCAATCAATCGCGGTAAAGAAAACTAAAAAATTGTCAGGCAACCGTCGGAAAAAATCTTGAAATTCAGCGATCAGACATGGAGAAAAAAACCTCGTCAATTTGTCGCAAGGAAAAGCCGAAAAACTTATCAATTTTTAGAAAGAAAATAAAGCAAAATTCGAAAATTGGCCGTGGTTAAAGAAAAGGCTAAATTCGTTGACAGATCGTCTGAAAAAATGGCGAATTTTTTTAATCACGCAGGGTAAAATTTTGTCGATCAGATTCACGAAATTCATCAGTCGATGGAGAGAAATATCTAAAAAAATATTGCTAAATTCATCAATCAATTACGATGAAAAATCGAAAAATTCATCATTCAATCGTGTAAGATTGCGAAAATCGTCAATCGGTGAGAGGAAAATAGCGAAATTCTCCAATCAGTCTTGGGATAAAAAAAAATGCAAATTCCTCGATTGGCCATGAGAAAAAATCAGCAATGTCGTCAATCGATAAAGGGAAAAATCTCAAAAATATTGAAAAATTCGTCAGTCGGTTGTTGGAAAATCATGAAATTTAGTTATCGGCGAAAAAAAATCGCAAAATTTGACGGTTGGTTACCAGAAAATATAATCAAATTTTATTGATAAATAGACGAAATAAAACAAACCACCTCTTTTACAGGATGCAAGAGTGCCCTTTAAAAAAACTTTTAATTAATATTCTCTACCAACAGTCATTTTGTTGTAGAGTCAACACTGCATTGCATTCATTATTTGCAGATCAAAATAGAATTAAAAAAACGGAAATGCATGGTACAATGGAGTTGCCTCAAATAAATGTTACTCATAACATGCTAAATTATTAAATAATTCAGCAACGAAAGAAGAAAGCATGCACCTCAGCTGGACATAAATGTATTGGAATACTTCTTAAAAGCTGGATTTATAACTGCATGGGCAAAATTTCTAAAGACCATAAAAGTGATGTCTCATAATTCGCCACTTCTAAAGTTTTTGACTGAAGGTAAATTATTTTTTAATGTCATGGTTTTAAAAGTAAATCTTAAATCAAAATAATGTTTCTTTTGTGTGTGTATCAATCTTTTATGAAGTATCTTTTGTATTCCTATAAAAGATGAAAATGTACTCTCACATATGTATCCCAGTGTTTTCCTTTTGTACTCCCGCAGAACATTTTTGTTTACCTCAAGGTTCGTTGCAGAACATTGCAAAACATTCTGCTTTTGGACTGCACACTACACATACCCTACGAGCCAGTGCTGTATAGAAAGAATTTCAAACAAAACACACAGACACATGTATATATTAATTCACGATGGAAATTTATCCTGAATAAAAAACTTTGACTTTCGGGGACACTATTATTATTTTTTTTTATTAAAAAGGCATTTATATATATATATCATATATTCATCATATGTATATATGCGCGTATGTGCTTGTGATCGAAGTTAAAAAGTTCTAATCATAGTGTATTCAAAATTCAATGTTTTTATTCATAATAAATTCCATGTTATCATTTTATTAATGATAAAATTGAACTAAGATTCAATTTCATACGAATTCTGCGTAGAATTTAAAATTAAATTATTGCATTCAATGAATAATTATATCGATCATAGTCCAATGACTGGTATCATTATTTAATACTGTTAAATTTTGTTTACAATAGAAATAATTAATAAACAAAAAAGAGAGAGAGAGAGAGAGCAAAAATAATATTTGTTATTTTTATTTAATTAACTCAATCATATACAATATCTGTACACAGAGCAAAGTAAATTTGAATGTGTTCACTATTTCACTCGTTATGATGTTGAAAATTTTACAACTCTTTTTTTTTTCTTTTTTTGGCTTTTCTATACTTTTATGGAAAATTGCTTTTATTTTGTTTGTCACATTCCTTTATTTCTTCAGATGCTTACAAATTTCAAATCGACTGTCATAAATTTAATATTTTATTAATAACTTTGTAATAAATGACATCCCAGAAGATTAGTGGCCAGCGCATTGTTCTACCACGCTACAGGTCTACAGTTCGATTCCGGACTGCGAATGGCAATGTTTACTCAACCTTTCATCACTACGGGGTCGGTAAAATAGTACTAATTTTGCTTGAGAACTAAACACCAAGGGTCCGCGTTAGTCTGACTACCTGACCGGGACACATGAAGCGTATAACTCATGTTAAAAAAACAAGTGTGGACACTGTAGGTCTTGATTGTGAATATTTCGTAGCGCCGTATGTTTATATTTTTGTAACGAATGGAATACGAAATGAGCACTTGTAACGTTATTTAGAATTGAATTAAAAAAAGAATAAATAACAACAATGGAACAATGTAATCTGGTAGATGGATTTCCTATTTGCGTGGCAACTTAACATCCCGTAAAGAGGTAATTCGTGTTGCAAGGGCATTGGAGACTCCCTTTTTTTAACGTGGTTGGTAGCCACTATGAGAAAATTAATTAGAGTTAAGAAAAAGTTAACAATTAAATTACGAACTTGGGCATACTTAAACTTTAACAATGTAGTAGAGAAAAAAAGAGAAGAAAAATATATAGAAAAATTCAATTAGTTCGAAGAGGACAGGCGAAAAAGCTACCGGGGTTTCCCTATCTAAAAAAAAGACTCCTTTCAGAGACCATACATTGCAATTTAATCAATTATAAATGCTATAAATTTAGCAGATTAAAAATATATATTTTTAAATAAATAAAAAAATATTTAATTAAAAAAATTAAAAAAAAATAAGAATATTAGTTCTACATTGGAATATATTCTCCAAAAAATATATATTTTTTTTCTGATTGTACATGAACTTTTCACATGAAAATTTGCAATTATATGAATATTACATATATAATTTTCAAAATAAACTGGAACTTATTATCAATATAGAAGTGAAATTTTCAGCTGCCATGATTAGCCAAAGCATTATAACAATGGCATGTAGAAATAATTAATTGCATGAGTACGCGATTGTTAGATTTTAAAAGTGTTTGTAATGAAGGCTAATTAGTCTACAAAACAATTCTTCAACTATTTAAACTTGTTATTTTCATGAATAATGAAACATATGTCACGTGTCGTAATGCATCATAATTTTTAGCAGATAATTATGTATTGTTTTTACAACTTGCAATCATTTATTTTCAAAAATTAATTGGCAGTAAAAATTTCCCTGTCATGTTATAGTGGTAAAAATGAAGATTTATTGAGTTGGTAGTATGTTCTATTTTAAAAGAATACCAAGATTTCATTCTAAGGAAAATGGATCCATAAATAAGCTAAAATAAATTTCGTTTTGAAGCAATAATTTATTTTGCATTACAGTTTTTTTTGTTTTTTTTTACAAAGTACTTCGACAATTTTTATGAAGTTTTTTATTATTTGTTTATACATTTCAGCTGTTTTTAAGATTTTTTTATTCCCAGTTATGTATTTTTCAAAACATTTTATCATCTAAATTGCATTTTTTTATATTGTGTTCAAATGTTCAAACGACGCATAACGCAGAATTAAAAAAAAAAAAAAATAGCTTTCCTATTACTATTTTTATCGGTATATCACCACTTTACCACTGGCATATGGACCGCTAATATCCCCCGTGTATTTTTGTAATTTATTTATTTTTCCTAAATTAACTATTTTGTATAAATTTTATGCCTATTATGAGCCAATGACTTAAATAACGATATCATCAAAAGTTAATATTTAAACTTCAAATATCGTTGGTGTATGAATTACGCCGTTCGTACTTTTATGTGATTGTTGATGACGTATTAATTCTAATAAAATAAGTCTTTTTACCCGACTGAAAAGAAGGGTTATGTGTTTCACGCGTATCTGTGTATGTGGATTTCTTTATACATTCGAAACATCCCAACGGCTGCATGAATTTTAATGAATGAGGTCTCTATCAATTCGTCTTAACGACCCGATGGTTATAAGCTAGGTTTTGTCTTTATAAATTCAAAATAGCGGCCGTAAAATACAAAACGGCCGTAGAGACGTAAAAAAAAAAAAATTACGCACCCTATTGAGTGGCATATCATTGGATAGGTCTTTGAAAATAAAGACGATGTTTCATTGACTATTTTACAGTCAGAAGCTCCTTTAAAATATTATACAACCTGGAAGTATTGTACAATACTTCCTAGGATCTCTAGCTTTACTGCAACTCTAACCATCATAGACATCTATAGACCTCCTCAAAACAGTGTTTATAGATAAGAACTAACAATTAAACACAACTTAAAAGTCATCAATACAAGTAAATTAAAAAAAATAGGTAAATAATATAAGCAAGTAATAATAATAAAAATAAATAAATAAATAAATTAAAAAAAATAAGTCAATTCATACTTAGGTCAACAAGAGAATTTTTCTTCTTCCATTCTTCTCTCCCCTTGAATGACACTCAAAATGCCTTGATCAAGAGGGCTCCCTCGGTCTTAAAATACCTCGCTCAAGAAGAGGGCTATCTCGATTATTGAAAATTAATTAATTTAAATTAATTAATGAATTAATATTTTTAAAATACTGGATTAACACCAAGTGTCATCCACTACAAATTTAAAAAAAATATTTGAGCTTGATTGGATGAATAATAAGTACTTTATTAACGATTGAAAATTTGAACAAGATATCTATATATAGCGAGAGTGTGAGCTAATAGTAGGAATTGAAAAAAAAAATTGTTTCACATTGATGAGAAATAATTAATTAATTCGCTTTTTACGCAGTCGGGTTTTTTGATTTTTTAAATTTAATTGTTTATTTTATGTATTAAATGCTTATACTACAAACTAGGGGGTTTAGCCCCCTGCGAACTACGTCCGCCAACCCTCGTTCTGACTTCGCATTCTCTGAAAATTTAGTAATGTGCCCTGTTTGAAAAATATTAACAGATTACAGAAGATTATATTATATTGTCGCCATAGAGGCGGCAATCTTCTGAAATCGGTTGCTATGCTTCTCCGTTTGAAAGAGGCATTTTTCTGTTATTCTGGCCTCATCTATCATTGTCGTAACACTATTATTTAGTATATTGATGACCCAAAAATTGTGTAGATTAAACCTGTTGGCATTCAAAAGTATACCAAAAAAAAAAAAAAAAATGCAATTTAACAAATTACAACGACCATTTGGAAAATGATTTTTTCAACGACTAAAATTTAAGACATAAAAAATTGCACGGAGTTGATCATACATTACGTACGCCATGAATTAAACATTAATAGTGTTATTACACGTAAAAATTGCAAGCGACAGAAATCGCCTGCGACTCGTACGTATTATCCACCTGAAACTTACGTATTATCCAAGCATTTCATTGGCTGTTCAAAAAAAAGCTTTTCCATCGTCAGATTTCCAAGAAATCTGACGGCCAATTTTGGATGAAATTTATTTCTTAAGCTTTTAAACATCCCACAATATTACTTTTTATATCGTCGTATAGAGAAAACAAAATGTACTTTTAAATGCAATTTGTTTGAAAGCTGTATCTCAATTTGTTTCTGGGTTATTAATTTTTTTTTTAGTTTTTATTACTATTTTGTCATAGTGGCAATACTCTGTTGTCCATCTCTGTTGAAAGTAAAGGGAAATACAGATTACTGTATAGACCAATCAGAAAACAAATAAAATGATGATTAATCCAATAAAAAACCTTCAGATATGCTTTTGATTTCCTACCCTGACGAGGACAATAACCATTTTTTCAAATGGTTAAAAATCAATCTGTTGTTAATTAATCTACTGGTAAATTGTTCGTGTGCAGAAATTGTAAATTCTTTTGACACAGAGAATATTTATTGTATGCAACTGAATTTAACTTGTTATCGTTAAACTCAGAATATAGTTGTGTTTTTTTTTTTTTTTTTTTTTTCGATTGGCACCCTAAAATTGTAACTGCCCCTTGTCGGAATATTGGCAGCCTGGCTTCAGCCACAGTTTGTAAATTAATTTTAACTTGAATAAGTTTATTTTAATGTTTTGTAAAGATAGGTAGGTGCCTTTCCCTTCTGGCGGGGCTGGGTTTCTGGCTACTAACCCCTGCGTGTCGGGGAGGCCTCCCGGGTGGAGCGTAAATAAGTCTAAGCTGGATTTCTGATCAGGCGATCTTGCTTCACTCTGACCGTCAAACTGATAAATGTGTCAAACTGATAAGTAAGATCAATTACACATTTGGAAATCAGATTGTATAAAATGGTATGTTAGAAATGTCGCTAACTTTCTGACTTTTATAAAGAGGCTATGGACAATATTTTTCCTTTCAGTTCAATGTTAAAAAACTCCCTCTACTTGGGAAAAGCATTCAGAGCCATAGTATTGAAAACTATTGTGTTTGCGCTTATATTATATGTTTTGATCGAGTTTGGGATATTTTCAGAAACAGGTATAGCTTATTCATGAATTCTTTTCTCTATTTTGATACACCATTATGTATAATTTTATGTTATTTTTACATTGCATATTGTTTATATTAATTAATAGGTATATCTGAATTTTTAAATATGTATTTATCGAATTTTAATTTAATGTATTTTGCGCATATATTTATCTGCATTTATGCTGCATCAAGTGATGTATTATACAAATAAATTTGCTAGCCTCACTACTTTTATAGAATGTGACGTCACATAAAAATTCTCCGGAATAAAAATCTTTTTAACGTATCATTTTAAAATATGATGTAATTTACACTATTAAATGCATTTCTCATGCAATAATTTATTTATTTTTACGTTTTTTTTTTCTCTTTTAAGATTCATGGGTAAATACATTATTCAATTTAAAAGTGTGTGGCCTCCATGAACTTGTACAAACTCGTTATTTTTTTTAATTGAAATCTAATTCCTCTTGTTGTTATGGTAACACACTCAAAAAAAATACACAATATCTTAGAAATGGAAGTCTCGCATAGATATGTTCTTAATTCTTTATTTGAATTTCTTTCATTTTAGGAACCCAGGAATAAATCTAGCTTCTGTATGTTAAATAAAAAAAAATAAGTTAACTCAAATTAGATTTTATGTATGCTGAGTAAATCCGTTCTAAACCCCTTTTAACTGTAAGTTCTCACACTGTCCACAAGTAGAATTACGCTTTCTATCATTAAAACACACAGACCGTCGTGGCTTTCAATTCAAGAAAAAATTGTAACTGTACGAAATCATTAATATTATACAAAAATCTTTGATTTAAAAAATAAAATATCATTACTGACTTAATTTATTTTACAGTAAAAAGTAACACCATATTTAAAATTTTATAATAATATATGGAATAAATTCAGCTTACTTGTTTGAAAAATTTTAAAGATATAGATACAATTTACTCCGTGAATCGTAGGTTACATATTACATATTTTAGAGGAATTTATATGGAACTATCATAAAAAAGAATACTTAGAATCCAACATTATGTTGTAAATTACATTATTATTAAATATCAAATATTTAATTTATTCGAATTTCATTTTATGGCTGATAATTATGAGAGATGTGGGATTTTGTACTGAAAATTTAGATGTATTTTCTTGAACTATGAATTTCAGTAGATATTTGAAAAATAAATTACAAATTTTAAATTAACAGATACAAGAGATTGTAGATTGATATTGAATGTAACAATGAAAAATAATTTACTCAAATGTTTATTCATAGATATAGAGTAAAATCTCATTCAATTTTATTATGTTTGCGCAGTTTTTTATTCTACTTAAACATAAGTAATCAATCATACTACCTAAGTAGTTCAACGGCCAGTTTCTTCGCATTACAGAGTCATTAATTACTTGTTTTTTACTACTTGTGTGGCATGTATGGATCGCTAGACTAAGCAAGCGCTGTAACAGAAGACAATTTATTCTTAATTCAGAAAATCCTTCTATATATAAAAAAGTAACGCTTTGGAGATGGACCAATAAAAATCTGCGTAGCTACCGCGAAATGCATCTGGTTGGCAGAGCTTTATGATGCTACAAGGTGGGTTACCAAGGGGAGGGGAACCCTCTATGTCGCCAAACTTCGTCATGTTTGTCGCCAACTTGGCTATATATCGCCAAATTTCCATAGACTTCCATTGAAATATAATAGCGTTTACTTGTTTGCAAAAAATCAACAAATTGAGATATTTCAATGCAACAAAAACTAATATTAGCTGATGAACAGAGCTTAATTGAACTATTTACATTATTTTTAAGCACAAGAAATAATCTGGGGTTGACTAGAAAATAGGGATTGTTTCGCGATACCGAATGGAAACGCGAAGCGATTACGCGGTTGGTTGGTGAGCGTAACGGGCAGGCGGAAGGAGTTCCCCAAGTAGTTAAACAAAAATAAAATAAAACAACGTCCGCTTTACTCGCTATCAGAAATAGATTATCGTAAATCTTTTATCTTTAGAATACTTTAAAATGTACAGATTGAATTTAAAGAAGAGTTTCTGAAATTAAAGATTAATTCTTTACCCGTAGATTTTGGAAACAAAAAGTTTTACACAAATTTTACAGTGTTACCGTCTATTACGAAAAAAACAAAACAACAACACAAAAAAAAATATTTTTGACGCTTCTTGTTATATCATTGAATGCAGATTTTTAAAAAATACAAAAATACAAAAAAAAAAAAAAAAAAAAAAATCGGGTACGTGATAAAACTATTGCATCTAGTAATTTAGTGCTGAACAGAACAGTGCTGAACAGTATAGCACAGTTGATGGGTTTCCTAGCTGTTGACAGCTTAGCACCCAGACTGAAGATATGATGTCTTACTAATTAATGAGCCATTGTGAAAGAGTAAAGGTGTATTTGTTGAAAACTACATAAAAATTGAGAAAAAATATTAAGGATATAATCACATTTAAGAACATTTTTAAAATAGATAAATAATTTAAGTCTTTTAACACAGATAAAGAAATTAAAATTATAATAAATATAGGTATAACTGTAGTTGCAAGAACTAATATAGTAGTAATTTAGTTAGTCTTTCGAAAATCTCTTCTATTTTACGCAAATAACTTATTTCCACTTCCAGTGCATTTTAGAACTAGTCGGATTTGACAATCGTAAAACATTATTCTATATCCTTTATGCTGTACTTAAAAATTCCCTATTACAGTACCAAAATTAATTAAAAATGTATGCCCATTATGAGGACTCTAAACGTATACTTTCGTGGTATTGTGCTCATTTAGAAAGGAGATACAAGCATTGCATTTTAGAAACATATCATTTTATTACTACACAAACTCTTTTTAGATATCTACAACCAAAATTCCCCACCCAAAAAACATAAAGATGAAACCTGTTGTAGAGTATACACCAAAGCCTAACAAGGATCTATTTATATGAAATTATAACAGAATATGAAGTTTGATTAATTTCCTTGCATTTGTTTTTGAGATATAGCAATCACCAAAATCATACAAAATACAGCTTATCAGCGCCACCTGTTATATAATTTACCCAGAAACCTGATTACCACCAACTTATGTCAATGAATAACAGATTATGAAGTTTGATAAAATTAGCTACATTAGTTCTTGAGATATGACTATCAATAAAATCGTCTAAATCCTGAAAAATGCCGCTTATCAGTACGAACCTATTAGGCAATGTATAAAAGCCTTGTTCCTTGTACCGGGTGTCATAAAAAGGACTGACTGATTTTAAAATTCAATAATTTGCAAACGGTGACAGACATTTAAAAAAATTTTGCAGGAGGGTTATGCATAAGGTCAAAAGTTTTTTACAGTGATTTTCGATTTTATTTCGAATTACAAACAATAGATGGCGCTGTAAGCATTAGGCGGTAAATACAGGCTCAATTTTTTGGTCTTTCTCTTCTTCCATGCGGAAAAAGGAGATTAAAATGTATTGAGTGGGTCCAGAAGTACGAAAAATCGGGCCTGAATTTAGCGTCTATTGATCGCAGCGCCATCTATTGTTTGTAATTCGAACTAAAATCGAAAATCACTGTAAAAAACTTTTGACCTTATGCATAACCCTCCTGCAAGATTTTTTTAAATAACTGTCACCGTTTGCAAGTTATTGAATTTTAAAATCAGTCAGTCCTTTTTAGGACACCCGGTATTAAAGAGTATGTCATAATTGCAAAAAGTATTCATTATTGAGTGAAAATACAATACAGGGTAACACAAAATGAATATAGCGATTGCAAACGGCTATAACTATTTAATGGAAAATAATTTATCGATAAGATTAACACAGAATGTAGACGGAACTTCAAAATTTCTTTGCGTAAGGCGCAGGTACAGCGAAGCTTAAGCCTACGCATGCGCGAGTTGAAACTTCGCAAAGTTAAGAAACCTGTTCATTGCAGGCGTCTCATTAGTAAAAATGGCGGGTCTCTTGCAGAAAGCATTCTGCGCGTTAGAATTTAACAAATATCTTTCTGTTACCACAGTGCGGCAAGATGGAGCACTCCCACACTGTAGTACGGAAGTTTGCACACTTTTAAACCAACATCTTCCAAAGCGTTGGATCAGTCGAAGTGGAGATGCCCACAATGGCTTTTGCTCTTGGACATCAAGATCTCCGGACTTGACACCCTGCGATTTTGTGCTTCCCATGACCAAAACAATTGAAGAACTCAAAGTACGTATTTGTAATTCGCTTGTGTCGGTGACTGAACAAATGCTTCAGAATGTATGGCGTGAAATGGACTACCTTCTAGATGTTGTCCGTGTGACAAAGGGATGTCACATAGTACATCTATAACATATGTATAAAAAATTTTGAAGTTTCGTCTACATTCTGTGTTAATTTCATCGATGAATTATTTTCCATTGATTAGTTATAGCCATTTGTAATCGCTATATACATTTTGACTTACCCTGTATATTCAAAAAATAATAATTGTAATTAATTACGCAAACAACGACTGAAAACACTAAAATTAAAGAATACAAATAATAAAACATCATAATAAAAGCTATGCATGCAAAAAAAACTATTAAACATAAACATTTAATAACTTTTATTTAAAAACTTGTGCACCAAAATTTACAAAGTACTGTTATTACATTGAATAATAGCAGTATAATATAAAATGCGAGTAATAGCAATGAAAAAGATGGATTTTTATTTCCTGAAGAAAAAAAATATTATTTCTGGCAAAGTAATGGTTCTACTCTGGAAATGAAATCTAAAGTAGCAAATACCTTCAATTTAAAAAATTCTAAGAAAAGTCAATGGAGCAAAAATTCTTTTACTAGCTAAATCTTTGCGATAAATTTGGAAGTCAAATCACGAATAAACTTTTTCAAAGCAATATACAAGAAATGTATGTAATATATAATTTAATAATATTTTCTTTACCATATTCTGTTGCATTAAGAAATGCAATACCTTCCCTAGAATGCATAAATAAACTTAAATAATGACATTTTTACACACACACACACACACATATATATATATATATATATATGTGTGTGTGTGTGTGTGTTTGTGTGTATATATTATACACTTAAAGCTCCAAAAATATACATTTTGTTAGTTTTTGATAACTTTAGTAAATTGTTTAGTGTAGTCACGGGGCGTAAAAATTGAGCTAATCTTACTTAAACATCAATAAAATACAGGATGAGTACAAATTATGGACCCGATTTTAAAAATCGTATTTTCAAAACTGCTGCTGGGAGGTGGTGCGTTCGAAACCAGTCGCGCCCATCGTCCTAATCGTTCGAAGTTTTCCGTTTTCCGTCTTCGAACCTTGGATTTGCATGGGTAAATACGGGTTAAGTTCCTTTAGAAAGATCTCCACTGAGGAAACTGCCCCCTTCGGGCCTATATTGCTCGTTTTGATAATTGGTCGCCATCAAACAACAACAACATCGAAACTACTGCACATATTACAATAAGTGATACATGAATTTAAAGAGGCATGTACCAAGTTTTTTTCCAGTTACAAATGTTCGATATGTGACCCTCTTGTTACACGACATACATCCAATCTGTAATCCAGTCCCTTCGAAGCATTTTGTAGCATCACTCTGACAATTGTTCTAAATGTTGCACAAATGCGTTCTTTAAGTTCTGGTAGTGTTTTTGACATTGGTGGTACATAAACAATATCTTTGACGTATCCCCACAAAAAGAAATCACATGTTGTTAGGTCTGGGGATTTTGGTGGCTATGTGATTAAGGGTAAATTACCATCACCTGCTTCAGGACAGTGCAAATTTTGTGTTTCAGCAGGATGGAGCTCTACCTCATTGACCTTTGCAGGTACGTAGTTACCAGAACAAGGAGCTTCCACACCGACGGAGGGGCGTGCGGGTTTGGAACGAACTGAATTACAGATTGGATATATGCCGTGTAACAAGAGAGTCACACATCGAATACTTGTAACTGAAAAAAAAAGTGGTATATTTCTCATTAAACTCGAGTATCACTAATTGTAATATGTGCAGTAGTTTCGAAAATATGAATTTTTTTAAATTGGGTCCATCATTTGCACTCACCCTCTATTATAGTATAAAATCATTACTTAAAATACTATTAATTCAGCAATTTGAAATGTAATCGCAATGTACAGGTATGTATTATTTGAGGGCACAATGAATTAATTCAGCTTTTTGAATGGACATTTTTTCTAAAAGGAAATAGATCATTTCCTATAAATATCTGGATCATGAGACCGAAATCATTAAATTTATAATCTTATTTTATTTTACTATACATATACTAGCATTATTATTTATTATTTCCTTATACATTCCAGCTATAAATCTCTAGACCCTAAGATGGAAACCCTAAGATGGACCCTAAGGTTACCCTCAGATTTATTAGACAAGTATTTTTCTTGTATACATATTCTTCCTTTATTATACATTACTTAAATACATTTCTTGTTGTAAATGTGTGGATCCTAAGGCTGAAATCAACCGATTTATGGGACTAATATATTTCTTGTACTAAAATATTTCGATCAGAATAATATAGGGTAGGGGAGTACACGGTGAGACATGGTACACAGTAAGACAGCAGCAATTTTGAGATATAGTTGTAACTTTTTCTTCAAGATAGCAAACACACATAACGACCACATCTTATGCAACACGTGGATGTAGTTTCGGCACTTCAGTTACTCGTCCTGCAAAATAGTAAATAATTCCTTATTTTATAGTGGTTAAAGTTACATAAACCTCCATTTTAGAGTTTATTTCCTTCAATATGACATATATTTAATTAACCAAACCTAGCTACATCTGATAATAGACTGTTTCGGCAACACGACATAAACTTTTTAAAGCGATGAAATTGATGTAACAGATGTGGCATCCATTTTGTTACAACGTAACAAAAGTACACAGTGAGACACACAGTTGTGGTACATAGTGAGACGTGTCTTATTGTGTACCTACTATTTGGTTCTGATGTTAAAAAAGTTATTTATTAATAAAAGAAGGTTTATCTCTCTCTCTCTTTCTCTCTGTGTGTGTGGGCGTGCGATAGCTAGGGAAATTTACTAAATGTAAGAGGCTGGAAATTTATATGAAGGTAGCCCAAGGTCAGCCATTGTCCACCCGAGGCTCATATTTTTAATATTTTTAAACTCTAGAAATATTAATTAGAAATCATAAACTACAGAATGTTATTGATAGAGTGTAAAAATGTATGATTTATGAAAATATATACAATGTCTCACTGAGTACTACTTGTGGTACACAGAGAGACAATTTTTGATACTCCGTTATGCTGCTTCTGTGCTTTAAAAAAGAAATTTTTAAAACCATTTATACATTAATGTGTAACGCTTCTGCGTAGCTTAAAGATGTAGCAATTTTTTTTCAAAAGAATAAAAATCGTTGCCATTTCTTAAGTAATAATAATTTTTGCCTCACTGCGTACTTCCCTCCCCTATATTTTTAACATATAAAGATGTTCTGAAATATTAATAGTTGAAATAAGAATGCTCGTTGAAAAGTATAACGTGACATTGCTGAATTTAGTTATGTTCAGTTATTTAATTTTTTTAATTAAATTGCATGCATCACATAATTTAAATTTATCGTCAAAAACAGATAAATCTCTCTATTCTAAAAAAAAAGTAACTACCGCTGTCACCGCCGCCGCCGCCGCCGCCGCCGCCGCCGGTTTTGATTTTTTTCTGACCGGAGGCCTTTCTTCGTTAATATTAACAAAAATAATGCATACAAAAATATGAAAATCGGTGGTTTTATACAGAAATGTTTGATAAACACGCTGATGCAGACAGTTTTCAAATCGAAGAATTATTTTAAGAGCTATTTAATGCTAAAGTTGGACAAAATCGTTCCACTAAAAAAGTTTTATAGCAGCAAAAACTATACATAGCAGTGTATTCATTTTTAGATCATTTTATGCGTTAGAATTTGCCGGAGTGCAGATTGCATTAATTTTTTTTTATTTTGACTCATTTTTTCAGGTTTTATTTCTATTTTAAATTCAAATTTTCAGCGTTTCTAGAGATATTTTTTACAGATTTCAGAAAATTGTACTAATTTAAACTGTTGCCAACTGTATAAAAAGCGCAAGCAATAATGTTTGCTTCAAATTAAAAGTTTATTTACACGTGACTATTATAAACAGGAAAAAAACTTTCAAATTAGAATTAAATAATTACGTATAAAAAGCAGGAACTTATTAAAAATTACGTCATAAAAAGTATACACGTGAATTTTAAAAGAGAAAGGATATTGTAAAATAATAAACTCATTAACATGCGCTAGAAGTCTTAGGAGAAATTACGTCATATTTACGTCACATTATAGTTATTACATAAAATGAACACAAAATAATATTGCAAAAAAGTTTAAATTTAGAAATTGCGCTAGACATTTATTTGATATTTTGAGAATTAATTTAAAATGTCTCATTTAAAAGAACTTTCTTTTCGCTTTGTTAAAAAATACCAGGAGACAAAGACTCTCTTTACTTAATTCCTTTTATATTAGTTTATTTTGAAATGTTGTTACGTCATCAAGTTATTTTTATTTCGACGTTTTATTTGTGTTTTTATTAATGTTGTACGAATTTATTTGTTCTTTCGTTATTTAAAATAAAAATTATATCAATTTGTATAATTTGGCGAGTGGTTTGGCGATTTATATAATTTGGCGAAATCGGTCGACAGGATAATCAAGTAGTACCGCAGCGGATTTGGCGTTAAAATTCCCCAATCAAAGAGAAATGAATAGAAATTCATTTATAGTGAGATCGCCACTGTTTTTTAAATTATAATTCAATCTTTCGAAATCTTTTTAAAGCCGATCAAATTAGCGTGCATTTAGTGTCTGCGGTGTCTGGACGGGGGTTGACGAGCGTAGCTCGTAGGGGGCCGAGCCCCCTAGTTAACTAAAAAAATGAATCCCCATGGCTTTTCTGCGATCGTTTAAATGATTTTGCTCCCGACATGTATGCATTATTTCAGAAGAACAACGAAAGTTATTGATTTGAGAAACAAGGAAGTTTTTACTATCATCTAGCAAGTTAAGAATAAAATTTCAGAATCAGAACTCGTCTATTCGCACTTAAAAGAGATTTGTCTATCTTGATGATTCCAACGTATTGAATGCATTTAAAATAATTTATACAAATATATACAATTACAGATTATGTCTCCTTTTCATATACGCACACATACATACACATATATGGGTTTTCTGGCTGTATTTTTCGAAATAACTTCTCAGAGCCTCACTACATATTATATATATCGTCTGAATTTCTTTAAAAATGTAATTTAAACAATTTATTTTGCGCTATCTATTAAATTTGAAAAGCGTTTTTTTTTTTTTTCATTTTATTAAAAATGACATCCACAAACGTGATCAACAAATAATTCCTACTAATTTTCCGCCCTGGGATGGGAAGGAAATTACCAAGTTGTCACATTGATAAAAATTGAATTGAAATATTTAAAAATAAAATAAAATTTTAGAAATAAATATAAATTTCAATGCATATGATTTTAAAACTTTAATAAACATGCAATTAACAAATTTGGATATAAAAATATGACTATTCGTTTTAGCCATATAAAGTATATATGAACTCATATGAATGTCTAACAAGTAAATGTAGTATAGTCTGTGATAGTGAATTTCCATTTTTATAGCTCATTCGATTCGTTTCATCGAGCGAAGTAATTTGCTACTTTGCATATCGGCTATTAAGTTTTAATAATGACAGTGGTCGGGTCAAAGTTTAAAAATTTGCATAATGCGAGCGGTCGCAAATAAAACAGTAGCAGAAAATACTTTCGCATGCAACTGTACGCAGACATTCTGCGAGTTACGAAATGACTGAAAAACTGACAAAATAACCGAAAATGTGTAGTCACAATATTTTTGCTCGTAATTCGGAAAAAGTATTGACAGGATGAACAAAACTAGACCAGTGTTGCGATTGGGCTACTTTTTTTAAATTCTGATTTTTGGATCAGCCCATTTTTTTGAAATAGTAAAATTCGCCTTATGTAATGACATATGAACTAATGAGCAAACAAGGGGAATTTAATCATTTCAGAAAAGTGATGTCAATCAAGAAATCTAAATTTTTAAAAAAAGGGCCCACTGGCAACACTGAACTCGAGGACTGACAACACAAGGCCATCTTAACTTGTGAAAACCTGCCTGTCAAGTAGCATACGGATATTTTATCTGCAAGTACAAATTCTTATAACGATAACAATAATATAACTTTAAAGTAGTTTTATGGCAAAGTATGGCACTGTAAAAACAATTAGTAAACTTAAATTGCACCTATTTCTTTGAAGGCAACTGTTTTTCAATGAACGAAATTTTGAAATTTGACCCGTCCCCCTGTCATTATAAAAACTCAATAGCCGATATGCGAGGTATAAAATTATTAAGCTCGATGAGACGAATCGAATGAGCTGTAAAAGTCGAAATTCGCCGCCACAGACTATAGTACCTTTACTTGTAAGATAATAATATCGTAGTAATTTGCAAAATGGATTTTGTTTCTAAAACAATGTTAAAATTATAATGCTATTAAAAAGTTTTACTGTGGACATTTATTATTATTAAATAAGCATCATACTTTACAAAATCATTATTTTATTTTTAATTACATTAATGCAAATCAGAGAAAATTTTAATGATATGTATACATTAAGAAGTGGATAAAAGTTTAGAGTTCATGAAAATAAATTTTCATTTGGTAATGCAAGATTTTGATAAACGCGTATATTTTCAAGAAACATGCAGTAAAATCCGTTCATTTAAAACAAAATGCACATAACAAGCAAATTCTATATTATTATACTCAATATTATTATACCAATTATTGCCCGGAATCACTGTATCTTGATGTTTTGCTATATTACTAAATTGAATCTTGAATTAAATTAACCTTTTTCTAAACGACTCTATGGTTAGAGACCCCACTGCCTGTAGCGTACATCTAGGCAAGATACTACCACTCAATATTGATTTTTTATTTTTCTCGAAATTTTTTCCAGTGCAGAGGTTTGGAAAGGCAGCGTAGATTGCATATACTTCTCCCAATAAGCGACTTAAGTTTGTTATGTGCACTTTCTTATTATTTTCCTTATTTTTTAAAAAATCAAATCATCATGCGAAAGTGCAATATGAAAAATATATGTTAAAATACGAAAAGCTGTATATGATTGGTATACGTAACATTATTTGTAGAGATTTGCGAAAAGCTTTTGTTACTAAGCGAAAAAAAAATATCGCAAAAAAAGAAACTAAAATCATGTTTAGAATTTCTTGAATCTTTAGCATATATTCCAATCGATCCATTTCTTTTGAGCATATTTATGCACAAAAGAATCAATACTGTATAATAATTAAAATATTTTAATTTCATTTATACATTGCAGTAATTCTATAACTTTAAATAATTATTAAAAAATATTTGAATGTTTGATGATAATTGATAATAATGATGATAATTGAATGTTTGTTATAGTTTAGAGTGGTAGCCTCTAAAAATGAAATAAAATATCGTGCTGCAAAACAATCCATAAAAAAATAATATTTCACATTTAAAAGTGTAAATAGCAGATGTTCGTCTCATTATATTAAAACTTCTATATATGTTGTATTTCTTAAGATTCTCTCTCGATATTTCTTCAGAATGCAATACACGTTTTTATTTTTAAAAGATTGCAATCCTATACTGTATTTTTTTTTGTAATTTATTTAATTGTTTCTTCAATTATCTATCGATATTTCCGTAAACAAATTTATGAAATGTGGGTATATTTAAAAATTTTACTCTTTTTACGCATCGATTATTCTTACTGTAAAAAAAAAAAAAAAAAAAAAAAATATTACAATCATAGCCCATTGGTAGGGGAGGAGGAAAAGCCAAATTTGGAATTAATTAGTTGATGCTGGAAATTGTTTTAATCCACTTAGTTTAGATCTAGAATGAATATATTAAGTTTTCCCCTCGTAGTAGGTGAAGGTTTGAAAATATGTACAGATTTACAGTCGAAAAACAGGGTATTTTAATTACCATAACAATATCTTACATAAAGCTAACTCTATCAAAACCATTGTCAATACAAATATTGTCGAGCTTAAAATTGTGAATAAAATGAGCATGTACACTTAATATTTTTCTTGAATATTAAGCTCACGAAACTACTCCAAAGTTTAGCCTGAATCGCTATTCAAGATCTTGATTCCAGAACAGACCCGGTTACCACTCTACCCTGATTCTAATTTTTATATACATGTATTATTTTTTTTTTATTTAATGAGGCATAATCGTTGTTTTGGAACTATTTTAGGTCTTTATTTTTGATATTTTAAGAATTATATATAAACATCTTGTTTACGGACCCAGTGGTAGGGAATGAAAAAAACGTCGAATTCGGAATTAATCAAGGGAAAGCTAGATCTTGTTTTAATCCCTTCGACATGGGTCAGAAATGAACATACTAAGTACCCCCCCCCCCCCTTGGCAGGTAAACATTTGCCGCTCGAACAAATTAATAACTTAAAAAGTGCATTATTTCATGTGTTTAGCATATTTCAAAAATGATACGTAAATGATGGGAAATATTGTCTATTATTTCCGATATTGTATTTGAAATATCAGTAGTATTTAATATGACGTATATAGAGTGAATAACAGTGCGTATGTATTAAAATTAAGCAGGTTGAAAAATAAAGGGCGGGGATTGGAGGGGGGAGGTGTGGGCGAGCGAACAAATGAGTGTACAGGAGCCTTGTCGCAAGATGAATTCAAGGTCAACCAACACAACGATTTTAACTTTGATATTTTATGAAAAGGACTAAGATGGTATTAATAAAAACGATTTTCGAATAGTATACGAGCATCTTAAGTTTAATTCATAAAATTTTAAAACCTTCGGAATAGTGAAAAAATAATTATAACCTTTGCGTAAAAATAAGCTGTTTCAGTTTTGAAATAACATGTAAAAGAGCTGTCATTCATATACATTTTTCTCTGTAACTACAGGTACTTATTGATTTAATTTTCGACGAAAAATAATTTTTTCCTTTCAACGAAATCGCATTATTATTTTTACTTTTTTCTTTCAGAAACCATCAATTTATAATTTAATTGCTAGAATACATCTAAAAATCATCAATCTATCAATATCTAAAAAATTAAATTGATTAAAAAGTTTTTTAATGCAAATAATTTGCTTCAGATATTATGTTAAATAATAAAGGCTTAACTTGAATGTTGTTGTTTTCAATCTCCTCTCAAACGTTGAATGAATGTTACGCGTGATGTCTCCTTGTTAAATTATAATCCTGAAAAGATATAAAAGCAAGACCTAAAATAAGTACAAAAATTTAGTGGAGGCCTCAACAACTTACAAACATACTTGTATGTAACAATTAGATTCAAGGCGGATTGATAACTTGGTTTCTCCTGACTTCAAGCTCTTGATTAGCGATTTAGGCAAAATTTTTAAATATAGGGGGAACCAAATGTCTTACCCTGATTATAAATATTTATTGTTCTGAAACTATTATAATTAGACGCATGTTTGTTTGGATACATTGTCAGTACTGTTATATATTTTTTATAAGACCACGTGCCTCAGTAAATTACAACGTGCGCCCCCTTGGTAGCTTGGAGAATGTCTAAGCGGTATTCTAGTTCCCGCCAAGTGTTCTTTAACATGTCTTCTGTTACAGTACTCACAACAGCTTGTAACATAGTCTTCAGTTCTTCGACGAAAGCAATTAGTATGCCAGATACTCTGTCCTTGATATTACCCCCAAAGAAAAAATCCAGAGGAATAATATCTAGAAAGCGCGGAGGTGGAGGTGTTGGTCCATCCCTTCTAATCCACCGAACCGCAAATGTTTCGTTCGATTGCACACAAAAAAAAGGTACAGATGTCATATTCGCCCCATATTGGCGCGATTTTTTTCGGTTGCCAATTTGGCGAAAACATCAACAGCATAAACAACATAATCCGGGTTACCACATCAAGCAAAATAACGACACTTTGGCGCAAGTTAAGTACCTGTTGCCTATATGATATTGGCGACAGAAAAAAATCGCGCCAATATGGGGCGAATATGACATCTGTTCCAAAAAAACTACTAAAACTGAACTATTCAATTATACAACAAGTTACGTTAATATGCAAACGGTTAATTTGTAATGAGTTATTGTAATCAGAGGAAGTCTTATGGCTCACCATGTAGAATTGCTACCTTAATATTAAACAAAAATATTAGTGCGGGTACTCATTTTATTTAGACTGTTAAGCTCTACAACATTTGTATTCACAATGTTTCTGATAGAGTTATCTGTTTTGAGATATTGTTAAGGTAAGTAAAAAAAAAAAAAAAAAAAAAAAAAAAAAAAAGAGAGAGAGTTTTTCGACTATATATATATGTACATATTTTCTAACGTTCAAATAGTACGAGAGGGAAAACATAGTACGTTCTGTCTAGACCTAAACTGAATGAATTAAAACAATTTCCAACTTTCCTCTAATTAATTCTGAGGCCAACAATCTGATGAAGGGGCTAAAAATTTGAAGTAGAAATGTGATCTTACTGTTTAACAAAAATATTAAAGGGTCCGGGTGAGCTCTATCTCCACCATGTTAAAATACACCCACTTTAAGTATATGTTTCTCAGAAATGGTGAAAAATTGATTTCTAGAATTTTCAGAGTAGTTTGAGTAATATGCTTTACGTATTTCAACATACCATTTTCTTTCTAAGTGAACCCATAATTAATTATTAATTCTTATTGAAAGACATTTTTAAATTAACATTTTCGGTAAGATTTCACAGCATAAAAAAATAATTCTCAAGAAAATATTAAATCCCTGTGTTAAAGTATACAATATGACATAATAAAAGTATTTAAAAAATTCAGTTCTTAAGTTTAATACATATTGAAAAAAAGGAACACAAACATGAAAAATCTAAGTTTTGAGAAAAAGTCAATTAAAGATTTAAATGGCCATTAAGCTGAGAAGTACTCTTAGACAGAATCAATAATTCCAACACATCATTTTTTTAATGTATAAACATCTGTGAAACATTTTTGGAAAGATAAAACTGTAAACTATTTAATGATATAAAAAGTAAAAATCGATTTTTACTTAGTACCCTTAATTTCGCTTACATGGTTTCCTTAAGTGAAGGTACTCATTTCACTCAGAATTTCAAGCTCTACAATATTTGTATTGACAGTGTGTTTGATAGAGTTAGTTGTTTTGAGATGGTATTTTTTTTTTTTTTAAAGTGTTTTTTGACTGTTATTTCCTAACGTTCAAACAGTACGAGGGAGAAAACATAGCATCTTCATTCTAGACCCAAACTGAAGGAATTAAAACTATTTCCAGCTTTCCCCTAATTAATTCTGAATTCAACCCCCCTAACCACTTGGCTATTACATAAAATAGCATTTCTAAGTCTGTTCACGCAATGACGAAAATTAAAATGCAACTGTTTTGATTAAAATAAAAAGTTTTGTTAGTCATTATTTTTTAAATTCTCAGTAAATTTCCTTATACGTAGTAAAAAGTGTTAAGATAAACAAATTTTATGTGTCCGATTGTTACTAAAGTTTTATTTGCATTATTATTTTTTGGCATTTCGAACCATATTGTTGTATTTGTGTTCCTTAATTTCTGTTATGTAGAAGATTGTTTTACACCAATGTCTTTCGAAATAAACATATGTCATTTATTTATTTAACTTTTGTTTTACATTTTAAATGCTGCCTTGCATAAAATTTTATTTCCTTTTCAAAATATTTTACTGAATTTAAAGTTGAAACTGAACCTCTTAAATGGGAAAACAATTTATATAAATATATATAGCCTTTATCCAGAAAATAAAACTACTTAATCGCCATTTATAAATAATTTCAGTAATATATATTATACAAAAAGAAATGTAATAACACACATTTAGCCGTGACCCATAATCATAATCATTACCAATTCAGTTTTGTATCTGATTTCAACAATAAGGTTAAATTCCTGCCCTCAGAAGCCTTTAATAATCCATTTAAATGACTATTTCATACAAAGATTTAGGAATTTCATTCATTTTTTAAATTGTCTTAAACTATTTAGGTGCATCAAGTTATAAACGTGTTTGAAAGTATTTAAAATTTAAACATACGTTTTTTCTGGAATAACAAAACTTCTATTTAAGAGTTTTATTTCTTTAATATCTTTAATGTTAAAAATGCTCTTTTTTTCATAGGATATTAGCGATTCAGTAACATTCCCAAATCAATGAAAATAATAATGACATTATGTTTATGTATATTTTTCGGATAAAAATTGTAACTTCATTTATTCTCCCACTTGAAATTAAATATAATTAGTGACTTTTTTTTTAAAGAGCAATTCAGAAGAAACAGATAGAAACATTTGGGAAATGACATTTCTTATGTTGATTGTTTGTTATTCGTATTTAAATTGTTTAAATTGATATATTGTTTCCCACTCTCAGAAAACAACAATTACTGCTAAATATAGATTAATTTTTTTTATATATAAAAAGTAAATTAAAAACTTTCGAAATTTCATATTAAAGTATTCAGTATGTCATTAATATGATTACACAAAAAAATATATACAGGAGAAAAAAAATTTCGGTAGTGCAGCCATTTAGTTTTTCAATGGATATTACAAAAATGCCATGTGCACATGCGTAAGAGTGTTTGCACTACTTAATGAGACTACTCGAAGCGCCACCAGCGTTGAAATGCGGAACTTACTAATCTTATCTTTTAAATTATTGGAGATATGGGAAAAATTGTCCATTGGAACTACTTGTGTGTTACACTAAATCCATTGCGCCCTCCCCCCCCCCCCCTCCGCCCGAATAAAATACAATAGAAGCAAAACTATAACAAAACACTGATTTCCTCCCATATTGTTGTATGGGATAAATATTTTCGATTATTTGATTTTCGATAATTCGATTTTTCTTCCTAAAATGTTAAAATTTCGATTTATTTATATGTTTTACTTTAAAAAAGCTGCGGAATTTATAACACAAATATTTATTTTTATCTCATTTAAAAATAAAATCTCATGGAAGTTTAACAACAACAACAAAAAAATGATAATAATTACTATTAAAAATATGTAAATATATAGAAATAACCAAAAGTGACTACAGGAGGGCAGAAAAGTTTGAAAAACAATGCTGTTAGTATTTAAAACTGCGCAGTCAAAACGAAGATGTAAAGCATTTTTAAATTTGAATGTTGCTTTTGTCAGATAAATTGTTTTCAGCAATTTTCAGTTAACTATGTAAAAGTGAAGATATTAATAAAAATCATTCATAGGCTTTATTTGAAAAAAAAAAAAAAACCCACCCCCCCATACACACATAACAGAGTTATTAAAATTCTTGTCATGAATAGAAAGGACCGGGAGTCAAAGTTTTGTAGTTCGATTACGTGCGGCATATTCAAACTTTTATAAAGATTCGGGGTTTTCCTTGCATGAAAAGGGAATTAATTCCTATCACATTCCTTTCAAAATATTCTCAGAATGCAATCCTATACTGTCAATATGTCAGAAGATAGTTTATTAAAAATTAACAAATGGAATTTCTTGAGAAACGCAATTATTATTACATCCCAAGCAGATTATATTAGAATATTATTTTAAACCTCATTTTGATAAAGGAAATTATATATATATATATTAAATGTCCGGGAAAGTAACTTTTTTTAAAAAATTCAATCAAATAACCTGAGAGCTATATAGATAAAGAGAATAACAGATATTTAATGCGCAAGTAATGCCCCTGCAAAGGAATGTAAAATAGAAAAAAAAATCCAAATGTATAAGTGCCCATTAGTTCATTGTATACTAGCTGACCCTCACGGTGTTTAGAATCCCACATATTAACCTTAAATATATCTAAAATCAATTCAGACCTTTTTTCTCCGGGAGGAATTCAGTACTAAAGGCTCATTGCCTTCGGCAGCGTACATCCTCAGCTCGTATGACATTATTCTTTTAATACAAAATCTATAAAATATAATCTTGATTACAGCGGCTCGTTGGTCTGAGGCAACTTACAACGAACAAAGATACGCACACTCCTGTCTATTTTTGCAAAATAAACTCGACATTGACGATTTTATATTTCTAAATGAAAACATTTTTCAAATTAGTAAATAGTTCCGTTGCAGTGATTAATAAATAAATATCTGACAGTTGCATGTATAGTACTTTTAATTCTGACCAAAAGTTCTTTAGTAAAACATAAGAAAATTGACAAAAAAATCTTCAAAACCGTTCAGTGAGCTTTGGCGTTATTAAATCATGATTTTGTTTAACTCAGCGAAAACAAAATCCACCCTAATCTTTTTTATTTGCGTATAGAAAAAAAATATAACTGTGATTCAGATAAACGAATTTCGAAAATAATGTTATGAATAATTAGAATAAGCTCAGTACAGCTTCTCAATAGCTGATAAATTTCCATTCCCAAAATAGTAGATTTAAAAAACTCTATAATAAAAATCAGAGTTTTGAATCACGAAAAAAAAGGTAGAATATGAAACATAATTAATTTTACCAACGTGATTTGTTTAACTTGTGATTCCACATCAATTTCCTCTTGAGAAACGGACATCTCTTCTAAATCGAATACACCAATCATAAATAATTTTCCAAAACTTTAAATATATATCTAAATTAACATTATATAATTTGGGGGCTGTTAATTAAACTCTTGTTGGAAAATATTTTTATAAGACAATACTTTCTCATTCAGAATTTAAATTTTAACTTCTTTGTCAACACATGAATGCACGAATACACAAATCACAAATAATTTTCCGACTCTTTAAATATGTATCTAAATTAGCATTATATAATTTGGGGGCTGTTTATAAACTCTTGAGAATATTTTTATAAGACAATGCTTTCTAATTCAGAATTTAAATTGTAACCTCTTTGTCAACACATGAATACAGAATTTATATTATTAAACTATCTATTTTTTTTTCAAATTCTCTCAAAATACTGTTTATGTTTAGTATTCTTACTAATGTTTGATATATACGAAATAAACAATGTAATAACAATTTATGAAAAATCGTAATTTAAAATGTTAGATACTAATTATTACGCACAAAATGCAAATAAATAAACAAAATCTGAATTAATTAAAATAATAAAACTTTGTAAAAAATCACCATAAAATAAAACAATACACAGGACGCGTTTCGAGCTAAAAACATAACAGATCGTCATCAGCTACAGCAAACACGTGTCCGCAAGCGAACAAGGTCAAAAATGAACCTTTCGCCACATGTCTGTGAATGAATGTTTTGCCACAAATCTGAATTAATAAATAAAAACATTTTCCCATTTTTTTAAATGTAAAGTAACATGTTGCAAAAATTGCATAAACAACTACTATGATTTTAAAACGGTTTCCGACATTACTCAGGGTTCGATGAAACAAAACAATGCACAGAAAATGTATGTGCTATTTTTTATCTAAAAATGTAAATACGTCATTTTTCGCTAAATTCAAAATGAAATTCTGTCATAGAAATCTACAGACATCAAAGAGGAAAACCTATACCAATTTAAGGGAACGGTGGACGTTGAAAAAAATGTTTTTAAATTTTCATCATCTCATCAGATTTTGTGGAAATTTGCATTTTACTATAGGTATAAAGAACATTTTAAATGAAATTTCCAATCTTAGTATAATTTAAGATTTAAAAAAAATAATAAAATGCACTATGCGTCATAATGCATATGCGTGCTAATGCATTCGTCGATTTTCCATTTTAATCATTTAAAACTCTATTACAAACAAATATGTGCATAGATCTTTTAATCCCTTCAATAGTTAATTTTTCAGAGACTTTTTATCTGAATTCGATGTCGATTTTCATCAAAATTTTGCCTTTTAACTAATTAAAAATTAAATTTAATTATCTTAATGAAGTAGAATTTTTAAAATTCATACACAGTTTCTTTGAAAGCAATAACAGGATTCATCCTTTTCAATTTCATGAAATTTGATAAAAAATTATGACGCACGAAGCATTTCAAAAATCTAAAAGTATTGAAAAATCAGTTTTCAGAAAAAGGGATTTAAAGTATATTAAAAGACCGAAAAATTATTTGTGTACAAAACTCAAACTCTTGTAACCTTCCGAAAAATAATCGCATCTGTATACGAGTTTTCGCAAATGGCTCAAAACAAGCTGGAGAAAAAAAAATGTGCACAAAAATAATTTTCGATTTTTGGATTGATTTCTGCTCAAATAAAGGTCCACGGTCGCCTTAATATGAAATTATAAAATAAATAATAAAGGAAAAGTAACGATTGATCCATTTATTAATTACTCAAAGCATCGTAAATATTAATTACATTTTCTTGTTCAGAATGTCAAAATTGTTTGTAATGGAAGATAACTAACACTGAAGGAACAAGTTTTAAACTTCTAAACTTATTACAATTATGAATAATTAGGTTTATGTCAGCTGTCGTCATTTATCATAATCCATTGTAGTTGTTAACGAATATTTTGTGAAGATTCGATACATGTATTTTCAAACGCAGAATATTTATTATTGTAACTATAGTTATTGTTTCTTTGACAGTTTATTTTAAATTAATGCTAGAATGAGATAGTTGCGAACAAACGTAAGTTGCTAACAAACGTGTAAGTTAGGAAAAAACACAATCAATTAAAAATTTCCGTAATAAGTAGTTCAAAATATACTTTTTAATTATTTTTCTTTTTTCTTTAAAAAAAGTCATCAATGTACATTATTACAATTAAAGTTTGATCCAGTTTTCCATTAAAAATTACGTCTTTTAGAATTTCAATTCAGACATTATATACAGCGTCAATTCTTACGAATTATTTTTATACTTTACCCCTAAGCAATATATAGATATTTTGTCGCAACTTCATAACTGCAAACTTTTACGCTTTTATATAATGACAATTTCTAAGGAATACTTTTTTCTTTTTTAATGATCGAATTTTCGCAAATAGATAAAATAAAGATTACTATTAGGAAATGGTGCCTGCAAAAAAGATTAAGAGCTATCAGAAATGTAATTTTGATCTAAGGACCATTTTGTTTTCAATTCATTTTTATTTAAGAGCTGTGGATTATTTAAATGCTTTTTATCAACAAGCATATGGAATTCTTAAGATGTATTATGATTAATTGTCTTTGTATAATGAAGTAAAATGATTTCTGAAAGAGGATTCTCATTTTATTTTCCTTTTTATAATATGCAAGATCATGAAAACTGTGCTAGCCGGGTGTAAAATGAAACCTGATCTATCCAGTCTAAGACAAAAATGCTTAATGTTCCGTATGGCGCATGTTGATTTCTGAGAAAGATTAAAAATTTTCATGCCAGGAAAAATATTTTAAAATGATAAAAATCAGGAGCTTTTTTCCTGATCGACGGTTTAAAAAATTAAATTGTGCTAATTTTAGAAGTTAAAAATATGCGATAAAACAAAATTGTTTTCCTTGAGGTTGCCGTCGTTCATATGACGTCATTGTTACTCCCAGTCATGTTTTTTTACTTTACGATACAGAAAGATTAATTTCAAATTAGGGCTATTCGGGGAAGAACAAATACTCTTTAATATTATTCAAAAATTGAAACAGAGACCTAGGTTACTTTTAATATTCTCCATTGCATATATCGTTTTTTTTCCTCGCACGTGTAATGTTATGAATCGATGAAGCATAACGTAAAAATTGTTAAACTGACAAATAAGAAAACAATATATTAGGTTGAGATATTCTTTATAGAATTTCTATTTGCTAGCCTCCATTATTTCTTCTTTTTTTTTTTTTAATACTTTCTCTTATGTAGAGGAAAAGGTCCAAATACCGGTTACCACTTTTGTTTTCAATCTAGATCATACAAATTCCAAAATTAATAAAATAAAAGGTGACAGCACGGTACCTTGACACGTCTTACACCTGTTTAGAGAAAAAAAAATCAGTTTAAAAGTCGTTTTCTGTTTATAAGAAGCAAAATTCCGAAAGTCTTCAAATTTTGAGTTTTTAAAATGGGGTCTAAATACCGGCTACCTAAGTTTTTTTTTTTTTTTTTTTTTTTTTTTTTTTTCCAAAAGATCACACAAACAGAGCTAATAACAATTATTAAGCAATAAGAATATTATTTTAATAAATTGTATTGATTAATAACATTTCTTATGTACAGAAAAAATACGCAATTTTTAATAAATAAGTATTTTTGTCAAATTTCTGAAATTCTTTACGACTATCTTTCACAGTCTTCTTCCCATTATGTTTCTAATTTTGTTTTTTAACGTGTAAAACAAAAAAAAAGCTTGCTGATGGAAATGAGAATCATTTTATCTGAAAAAATCAAAAACATACTATCAATCTCTGCGTCGGTATAGTTCCTATCAGCCCACATATAGCATTCTTAACATTGAACCCAGAATCTCCTCCCCATTCTTGTCCACAGAGAAAGCACCCATGCAGAAGACACAAATTTATCATATCCCTCTGTTGGATATTTTTCTTTTTCACTTTTCTAGCCCTCTCGCTGCGTAATTGTTTTATCAAAATAGCTTCAAAACTTGCGTATTTAACCCCTTCGCGACGAGTGTCTTTTAAGAATTTTTGTTAATTAAGGCATCATTTACAATAAAAAAAATAACTGGTGGGAATAATGAAGGAGGGTTAATTAGACGGAAAAAATGCATCCCCGAGGAAATCTCGGGTTGCATCAAATTTTGCTACTTATACGATGCCCACGGAAATCTCGGGTTGAGCAGCGAGAGGGTTAAAATCAAATTTCTGTCTCTTTCGCCTGGTTTACTCCGTCATTTTTTTCTTTCTCTTCACATTTATTACAGGCAATTTTGTAGTGTCCAACAGCTCTTTTCTGGAAAGCGATCCGGTAACCAGTGTCGGTCCTGAAGAATTACGGCCATGCTTGCTTTTTTCATAATGCGAAATGGGACGGGGGCTATTTCTGAACCATTTAAATTAATTTACTAATTATGGAACTATTTAAATTAATTTATTTTCCTCCTCTTCCAGTAGAGCAAACGAGAGAGGTCCAAATACCGGCTTAGGTAGCCGGTATTCGGACCACTGCTATTTTTAAATTAAAACCGGTATTACTCATTCATGTAATAAAATACCAATACTGTGCGCGTGGCAATTAAGAGCTAAATATGTCTAGAAAATAACTTAATCAACAATTCAAGCCAATATACGATCAGTATATTTAAAAAAAAAAATGAGAAACACATATCTGAAAAACTTTTGATGTACCAGATTACGTAGATTCGACACTTTTGCATTTACTATTTGTAAATGACAAAGACTTCAGCGACGTACTTTTCGTAACTTTCTTCTCTCAATTAAAGTTACAAACTCTGCCTATCACCGCTAGGCTGCGCTGCGATCGATTCTCAGGACACTTAGTAGCCGGTATTTGGACCCTAGCCGGTATTTGGACCTTCTCCTCTAACATTGGAATAATTTTGCGTACACGTAAATTTCCCATCTAATCTACACCAATTGGGTAGGTGGGCGAATGTATGTTCGTGAAAGCATGTGTGTCAGATAATGTTTAATTTGCACTGGAGCGCACATGAGCTCAGCTCCGGTACTTCCTTGTTTATATTGAATATTTAAATATTGGTCGTTATCCACCGGAGCGTATAAATGCAGCGCTTCGTTTTCCAGTAGAACAGATCTTCTGAAAAACTGAAACCTAAATCATCATTTACTTTCCCTCCGGTGTCCCATCTCCAAGCATTTGTATTCTTTCTTACTAAAGCGCTTGCATATGTGGCGTAGCGTTTTGCACATATAGGATTATAGACCTTACTTCTATCTAGAGCTCGAAGTATAGACTAATTTGTTTTCTATCTCAATGGTTTCCGAATGGCTACGAGGAATGCCAGAATTAAAAGTAACATTTTTTACTCTGGCCATGTTATGTTTAACACAATTTGCGCCGAAGCTCACAGAAGTGCAGTTCCAGCACAAATATTTGTATAAGACACCGGAACGTATAAATACTGCAAAAGGAAGCCCAAACGCAGTGGGGGGGGGGGATTCAGCCGGTTCGCACCGGTTCGGTAGAACTGTATGTTAATTTGTGTTGAGTTCGGCGAACCGGTTGTTAAATTGATACTTCAAATGCGAAAATAGCATTTACATTAATTTGCTTTCTTTAAATATTTATCTGCACAACATTGTTTTCTAGGCATAACTCTGTGATAACTCCTGATTTATTTCATTTAATAAAATAATATCTCATTTGGAACAATAGTATATTTTTCCTTCATCGATTCTGTAAGAGAAAATTCAACTTTAGAAAAAAAAAAAAAACGAAATTTTGAAGAATTTTGGTAACTAAATTGACAGCCCTAGGCTAATCCTAGTTATATGGCAAGGTTATTAAAAATTACACTAACTACTTATCTATACTAATAAAAGAAAGTTTTCTCTGTCTGTGTGCGTGCGATGGCTAGCAAAATTTACGGAACGTACGAGACTGAAAATTTTTGTGAGGCTAGCTCAAAATGTGTCCTGATTCACCTAAGACACAGAATTTTAAAATTCTAATAATTAGTTGAGTTATAAATTAAAAATCGCAACTCACTCTCATTAAAAACTTAACTCGGTCCTTGCAAGAAAGAAAAAACTGGCGCACGCAGAAGCCTTATTTACGCACCAGTTGAAAATGAAGAACGAAAAGAAGAAATTTCTTCGGTATTTTGTCTTTATTTATTAACTGTTTTTAGTAAACATTTAAATATTGGTCGGAATTCGCAGGAGCTCATGAATACAGGGCCCCGGAGCCCAGTGCAATAACACTTCCGAAAAACCGAAGCCTAAATTCCCCTTTCCTTTCCTTCCTATCTCCAAGCTTTTGCGTTTTTTTTTTTTTTTTTTTTTTTTTTTTTTTTTTTTTTTTTTTTTTTTTTTTAATCAAAACACTTGTACCCTGTGATAATCACCAATTTATATCACAATTTTTAAAACCATCATGCACAATTTTGTTATACGCATTGCATAACATTTAGAAAAATTAAAAACACAATAACAGAATTATACAATAACTTATTTAAAAGTAACACAGTTTTGCTATGCTCGACTCAAAAGGAGTAGGCATAGCAATATACGTTAATTCTTACGTATATTCTCTTACGTATATCTTACGCATATCTGGAAGGAGGAAGGAGATGTTTCAACTCAATTTTTATATCAGTATTTGGGCTTAGGCTGGCTCAATCTTAATCTGAATTACATTCAAAATTTTATTTATTCATATATAGTGGAAAACATCCTCCTTAAAAATCATGTATTCTATTTTATTTCAAATCATTTAAATGTTATTTTGGTCACAATAAAGGGAAAGAGGAATCGTATTTTTCTATTCTATTTGTAAATTTATGTCTGGTGTTGATGACAGCGACTTGTTGATACGGCGCCAATCAAAAGACTGAACAATGAATTTGCTTACAGTTCAATTTTCTTTTCTTACATTACGATAATTTTTAATTGACTGGTTTATTTTATTTTATGATTTAGATATCGAACCTGAAAAGAATATTTTCTGCTTTTAGTCAATGTGCATCAGCTTGAGGTTTTGTTTCTTTGAGGTTTTTAGACTTCTATTTTGTACGAGTACAAAAATCACGTTAGTGATTTATCTGTTTATTTTCTAACATGAACGATGTCCATGCTAAGGTTCTGCTCTGCAGATTTACGACTTATTTTTTTTATTGTAAGCAGATATAACTGTCATGTATTGTTATTCTGATAGAAAGCAATCGAGCAGTGTTACCTCTTTTTCTATAAAAGCATCGAATTTTTTCGATAAAGGTGTCAAAATTTTCATTTAATCTGATTTTCAGGAACTAACCACGAAAGATTGTTATGCGGAAGGAATCGATTATAGTTTAAGGTAAGCATAGTCTATAGGAAATTGAAAAACGCTGTTCCATTCTTCCGCATATAAATATTAATTTCTGTAAATGTTATTAATTTTTTTTTTTTTTTTATAAAAATGCACAGTTGCGAACTATTCCTTTTTTGTGTTAACACTATTTTAAAATCATAATCCTTATCATATTTAATCACAGAAATATTCAATTAATTAACTTTAAAATTAGACAAAGATTTCTATTCGGAAGGAATGATAACTAAAAATAGAAATAGTTGACAACTAAATATATACAGATAGATATATTTAAAATTTTTATTTTGCTAAAGAAAAAAGAATGCTTTAAATTTTGGAAATAATGTATTAAATATAAATATGCATATTGGAATGACGGTGGGGAGGGGGGAGGGGAGATCCCGCTAAAGTTGTTAGCATTGCAGAATACTAGGGCTCCGGTACTTTTTTTGTTAGAAATTAAGCCCTGATTGTTTTGATGTATTTTCTGATAGAAATTATCATCAGGATTTCATGGTTGCCGAATATTTATTAACGTCCTTTTATAGGGAAATATGTTTCAGGATTTTTTTCACTGTACCAAAGGATCAAAGTTTTTTTTTTTAACAATCTTCTTATAATATTGGTAAGTGTTTCATAATCTATGTGTGATGCTTCATTTTTCATTCATGTTTGTGCATCAAAAATCATTCGGGCAGCGAACCGGTTGTTAAATTATTTGAATCCTACCACTGCCCAAACGGACCACGACCTATGTGAGAATTAACACAAAAAATCCTTGGCGAATGAGATTTTCAAAAAATTTCACACTCCTAAATTTATTGGGGTTTTTTCCTCTTCATTTATTAAATTTTAAAATACATAAATGCATATAGATATAGTCAAAATATATTAAAATTTTCTTTTTCTGAAGACAAATTGCTTAAAACTTTTCAAAAAAATATATTAAATATGGGCATGTGAGTGGAAAGAATTGAGTTATACACTATGTCTTTTATTACTACAAAATATTATAGCTCTGGTACTTTTTTTTTGTTAAATATTAATCTTTGTTACCAGAAATATAAAGTTTGTAAAATTTGTCTGTTCAAGTTTTAGCCACTTAATACTTTATTACATGTCAAAAGTTTATACGCTATTTTCTGTTTTTCGCAATTTTATTTTACGGGAACAATCATTTTCTCAGACGGAAATTGTTTTATTTGAAAATGTGAGAACATATTCATGATTCCGTAACATTTGATTGATAAAATTTCATTTTAGACTGTTACACAAATGTTGTAAAACGAAAGAATTTAAGTTTAAAGTTTGAACAGGATTTGCTTAAATTTTTCATAAAAATTTAAGTTATTGTAACGGACTACTTTAATAATGTTTATACACAATTCAATCACATAAAATAAAGGCTTAATTTCGTATTTCACTGACTTAATTCTAAATTAAGTAATAGTACATAAACGATCGCTGCGTATAACAGGTATCTGCGCTAAAGAAAATATCATAACACACTGTAAATTGAAATGATTGAAATACAGACATTTAAGTGTCTGAAACGGAGTGTTAAATTTTCAGACGTTTTAAGGTGTCTAAATTTTCCCAGACACCTTTTTACGTCTGAATTTAAAACACTTCAAATGTCTGAATCAAAAGCATTTTTTTTTTTTTTTTTTTGTGCGGTAAGCATTATACGTAGCCATGTTTGACCACGTTTAATCCTAGAAAAAAAATTCATGGTACTGCACCCTCTACCCTCCCCCCCCCCCCCCTTATAGCTTGACTTTAGGGGCTCCCAACTTTGATATGCGTAAACCTGATAATTTTCGTAAACCTGATAATTTAAATATTTTTCCATATTGTATGATTATAATTAATATTTTGAACTGAGATAGTAAAATAATATGATATATATATATATATATATATATATACAGTAAAACCTGTCAATAATGGATACCGCGGGATAACGGCATTTTTCCGTTATTCGGAGATGTCTTCTTTTCTGATGTTAAAGCATATAACTATGCATGCGTTGGGAATTGCAAAATGTGTTTACTAAATGGAGGCGTCCTTAATTTAGGAGTGTCCGTAATGGAGATATTACAGTAAAGTGTTCATTAACCTGTTTAGCGAACGATCATCTTTGTCAATCTGTAACTCATGTATAAGTATATATTTTACCTCAGAAAAGAAAACACTTTCGAATAGCGGACAAATTCAGCGTTTCCGAAGTTCTCATTATTGAAAAATTTTACTGTATTTAAATAAATATAATATTTTGTTTGAAATTTTATTTTACGCTAAAAGTTCAAAATATTGATTATAATCAGTATAATGTTGAAAGAAATTCAAAATATCAGTTTTTACAAAAATTTGATACCAAATCTGGGGCGTCTAAATTACAGAGTGGTTTGGGGGGTCGGAAGGGGTACACAGCCAAATTTGCGTATGCTTTATTAAAATCCTGCGTCTGTAGAAAATCCAACCCAACGTTATGGTTCGTTAAATAGAGGTGACCAGTATTCTGGAGTGTCCGCTATGGAGGTTTATGAACATTCACGAATAACGGAAGTCTCTGTTTAGCGAAAATGCTCTTAAATCCTACTATAGTATCTAAACTTTCAAAATATTTCATTACTAGCAAATCCCGCGGCATTGCTCGCGTAATATTTGAAATATGTCAAGTGATATTTATATGTATAATTTTTATTAAAAGGTACTAACTAAATTTTTATTTTATTAAAATGTTTTATTTTATTTTATTAAAAGGTTTTTTATTAAAAGGTACTTGTTACTTTTACGAATAATTCAAAAATTACTATTTAAAACACAGTTTGATTAAACATCACTATTACACTGCATTAGGCAGAAATGAGATTTAAGTTAATAAAACGAAATAAAACCAAATAAATGATAATTCAGAAAATATTTTGAAACTTTTATGCTCAATTAAAACGCTCATTTCAGTATTCATTTCAAGTTTTGAATTTTTTGGAAACCATCTTCTTACATCTTAAAATTAACTATCTTGTCAAATTCCAAGTCCTACCACCTCTCTCAACATAATGGGCTATGTTGAAATAGGAACTGCCACCATTAATTTGCCAACATTAATTTTGAAATCGATTTGTTATTTCCTAATATTCCACAGAAACGTAATTTAGAAAACTTTCAAAGGCCTTTTTTAGAACGTTTGTTGTTCCTGTAAACCCCAGGTGGTAGAATCATCGGCATAAAATATAGCCTGTGTAGTATCAGAGACTGTTACCATTGATTCGCAACTATTACTTTTATAATCGGTTTATATTCCCTGAAAATGCATAGAAATCGTAATTTGGGACTTTTTTAGAATGCTTTTCGCACCTCCCCTTCGCTTCACCCCTTTTTAATTCGAATTTATTTTCGGCAGTCCTTCGAGGGCATTTATATTTTATAAGTAACTATATACCATGCCATACTTAATGTTTCTAGCCTTTTCAGTGTCACAGAAATCGCAATTTAGAACGTTTTTAGCTCCTACAACCCTCTGGTGGTAGTGGCACAGACATAAAATACAGCTTATGTTTGAGCAGGTTCTTTCACCAACAACACGTCATCATTATTTTTTTAATCGGTTTGATATTTTATAAGTTTGCTTAAAAATTGTAATTTATAACGCTTTTCGCATACTTCATCTTTTTAAATTTGGAATTTTCTTTCGACTGTACTTAATAAGCAGTTGCATCTTGTAAGTAAATACCATGCCATACTTCAAAGTGTTAGACCCCTCAGTTGTGCAAAAAACGCAAATTAGAACATGTTTTACTTTTGCAACCCTCAGATGGTAGTGACAGCAACATAAAATATAACCAATGTTATAGCAGGGACTGTCTCCATTGATTTGCAATCATTACTTTTGAAATAGCTTTGGTATTTCCTGAGATTTAGTAGAAATCGCAATTTAGAACGAATTTAGAACGGTTTTCGCGCCTTTTCACCCCCTTTTAAATTTCCAATTTTTTCGAAACTGCTCTTAAAGACCATTTATATCTAATAAATATGTACCTTGCCTAATTTTAAGTTGCAAGCCCTACCGATCACAAAAATCGAAATTTAGAACGTTTTTTTGCTCCTGCAACGTCTAGGTGATAGTGACACCGACATAAAATCTTAGAAATCCTTTATATCTAATAAGTAGCTAATATTTCAAATTTCATATTTCTAGGCCCTTCCGTAACGCAAAAACCGCAATTTAAAACGTTTTTCTCCTGCACCCCCTTTCGGGTAGTGGCACCGACATAAAACATAGCCTATGTTGGAGCAAGGCTTGTCACCGTCATTTTGATACCATTATTTTTCAAATCAGTTTGGTATTTCCTGAGATTGTTTAGAAACCACCATTTAGAACGCTTTTTAGAACGCTTTTCGCTCATTTTCACCCCTTCTAAATTTCAAATTTTTTAAGAGCTGTTCTTAGAAATCCTTTATATCTAATAAGTAGCTAATATTTCAAATTTCATATTTTTAGGCCCTTCAGTAACGCAAAAATCGCATTTTTTGAACGTTTTTTGCTCCTGCACCCCCTTTTGGGTAGTGGCACCGACATAAAACATAGCCTATGTTGGAGCAAGGCTTGCCACCGTCATTTTGACACCATTATTTTTCAAATCAGTTTGGTATTTCCTGAGATTGTTTAGAAACCACCATTTAGAACGCTTTTTAGAACGCTTTTCGCGCATTTTCACCCCTTCTAAATTTCAATTTTTTTAAGAACTGTTCTTAGACACCATTGATGTCTTATAAATAACTAATATTCCAAATTTCATATTTCTAGGCCCTTCAGTAACGCAAAAATTGCATTTTTAGAACGTTTTTTGCTCCTGCACCCCCTTTGTGGTAGTGGCACCGACATACAATATAGCCTATGTTCTAAGTTGAACTAACACCATCATTTTGATACCATTACTTTTGAAATCGGTTCGGTAGCTCCAGAGCTTACCTCCTACAAATAAACAATTTTTACCTCTTTATAATAGGAAGTATAGATAATCAGTGCAGTTTCAAAAGAGACTGAAAATGACAACTTAAAGAAAATCTCCCCCCTCCCACCTTATAAAAAGGTAGAAATCCAGGCAGGTGGGGGTACACAGTCATACTTTAAACAGGTCCAGCTTTCTGGAAGTAGCCCAATGATTTGCTAAATAAACGTATCCGTTATTTAGGAGTATTCGTTACGGAGGTTTTACTGTATGTATTTAAAGAAAAACCTCATTAACGGACATTGTCGAATAGCAGACATCTCTGTTTTTCAATCCTAAACCGCTTTATATCTGTACGTCTTTATCTCTATATAGCAGACACCACTAAATAGTGCACTAATTCCGTGTCCTCGAGCTGTCCGCTATTCAGAGGTTTTGCAGTATATTCATTTATATGCACATTCTAATTGGTAAAAATCTTTATTTTTTTCTTACAGTATAGGAAATATGTTTCAAATAAATTCTAGGTCCAGTGCCTGTATTAATCAATAATATTCTGCAAAATTACTTTAATCACATGTATCTAAACATGCATACATGGGAACTTATCAATTAATCAATTAGTACTCGTACATAAGTTACACCATTTAATTTGTAGCATCGCAATACACACACACACACACACACATATATATATACATATATATATATATATATATATATATTAATTATAATAATAATAGAGATGAAACACAAATATGTGAACAAATGGTAAAATTCTAAAACTGAACAAGATATGAACATAGGAAACCAGTATGTAAAATGAGAAATTATGAATAACCCATATATATATATATATATAGTTTGTAAACAGACTAAATTTAAAAATTTAAATACAACATGATAATGTGCGTTGAGATGCTACATTAGCAAACACAAAAAAAGAAAAAAAATCTTTAAAAATCCTTTTTAAAACATTTTAAATTCTGTTTCTTTTTTATTGCTATTTTCATGATTTTGCTTTACACCCAGATATGCATAAAAATTTCTTTGCGGTTGAAAAAACTTCAAAAACGTTTTTCTTTCTATAAACATCGCAATAAAAAAATTATGTTAAAAAATGTTATAATTATATTAAAATATATACATACTCGGAGCAAACGCAATCATAAGAATGATAATCTTCAAACGACGTTACTTTCTCGAAATATTAAATACCAGCATAGTGAAAATTAACCAATCAGTCGATATTACTGGCAATCCTTGTTTGAATGCTTTCGTGATTTCTTTTCATACTCTACATAAATCATCAGGTGCAAAAGAAAAGTTGATAGCATTTCTCAAAGATAAATTTAAGTTTGTTAATAAAAAAAAAAAAAAAAAAAATCACTTCAATAGTATACTCTGAAATAGAATTAAATGGTACTCTTGTCACTAAAAATGAAAATTTATGTGTAAAATTATATCAATAATATGAAGTAAATGAATTTGCAAGGAAAGAACTTAGTTATGTAAAATTATATAAAAGTTAGATTAAAAAAAAATTATGATAACTTTGAAAATAAAAAAAATGGAGAAACTTTTTAATATGCTGGTCAAATGCTAAGAGCTAACATACATTAAAAAATTAATAAATATTATATTTTAATAACATGCAGAAAAGTTACTTTTATAGTTTCAAAACTTCTTTGATATACATTTCGCCAACTCCAATTGTATCTCGTATATTTTTCACGCAAATAGTATTATTCAAGAAATAAACAGAATATTTACTACATGAAACGTTTATTTATAAAATAAAGATCTAAAATATGTACATTTATAGTTAAATATATTCATTAATGCTGAAAATCATATGCTTTCATTGAAAAGCATCGGAAATGAGCAAACAAATTTTTTCACACATAAAATATTTATTTGATAAAAAAAGGCACAAATATTACAAACGTAAATTAGTCTAATGAAATTAATTTAAATGATAAATAAATACAAATTCATAGGTAAAAATGCTTCACATTGCTTCAAAAAATTCTGTACTAAACTCTGAATTATCATTCCAGACAAGTGGAACACCTTACCTTAGCACAAATATCCATATATATATAACACACACCTTGCTAGCGAAAACAACAAAAATATGAAAGGAGTATTCAAGTTAGAGGTCTGCATGGGCAAAAATTAAAAGTTCGGCCCGAGTGAATTTCTACAAAACAAATATTGATTTTTTATGTCGAAAGTTATATTAGAAATTTGTCTCGACCAAGGAATTCTGACCAAAAACATTTATCGTAACTTTTTTCTTTCGTGTTTGTAATCTTCAATTTTATAGAGGTGCCGATATTTCTGGCAGCTCGCGATATATATATATTTTTTTTAATGAATCTCTACTTTTTGTATGTAAAAGTTTCGGTTATCATTAACATTGTGAATCCATACTCCATGTATTGAAGTGTTAAAAATCTGAAAAATGCTATACAGTAAAATCTTCTAAGACGGAATTTCATAGAAAAGAAAAAAAATGCGTTATAGAAAAATTATCTTCATAGCAAGTGTAAAATTATTATATATTCTTTTCTTACATCTTATAATATTAATTTTGCGTGGATCAACACTTTTTTCAGTTTGAAATAGGGTTTCGTCATAGGCAGGTACCTTTTCACACGTTTTACTATCTTTTAATTTAGCTATATTTTAATAAACTTAAAAATCTACTATTCTTTAAAAATAATAAATTTTAATGTTTAGGTGTAGAATAATGGCGATTTAAAAATGTATGAATTTTTTGCAAAAATTTTTGAGCCAGGCCTAATTTAACTGCTTTTTGAATGGACCAGGCCACGCTGAGACAAGGATTTTCATACGGGCTGGGTCAAAACTAGGACTGAAAATTTTGGGCCGTGAAGACTAGGAATGAAACCAGTCCCGGCTCTGTACAGAAAGATAAGTAGGCACGGCTCAAGACTTCAAAAAATGTATGGCCAGGGACCGGACCGACCCGAAAAGAGTGGAGACCAGTCCCGGCCCGAGTGTCATTAATGAAAATCGGTCCTCAAGAGGGCCCATGCAGATCTCTAATTCAAGCAATCTTTTAATCCAGTTTGAGGGAAATAAATTTCACAATGTGATGATCAAATGCCATTTAAAATATATATATGTATTCACAATTTTTTTACCACTGTATTTTTACAGACTTCATTTCTTTGAATATTTGATGAATAGTAAATAAAAACTATCGAAGAAATATTAAAAAAATTATATTTCCATATGAAAAATTTAATTTCACAATCGATTCTTTTCTCTTCGATCTCCGTTTATAAGCACATACAAATCATTCCAAGACAGAATAATTCTGTTTTCATATTGTAATAAATAAATTTCCGTCCAGCATCTATAAAATGAAGGCACAAAGATATAAAATACAGAAATCCAATCACTGTACTAAAAGTAACACTTTCTCTAAGTATTAATTGCCAATGGACGTAAGATGTGCATGCATATAATTTCACAAAAGAAAGTAACCGTGTCATCACTTTCTCTTCATTAACGACGCACTCTGCTTCTGACTCAGCTTCGACTTAGAAGTAAAATAGTTCAAGTTGAAATCATTAAAAGTTCTTATCAGCAATCAATGTAACGTTTTGGAAATAAAGCTGAAAATATTTTAATGCCTTATAAGATTATAACGACGATTTCATCTATTATGTGAATAACGAATGCCGTTATAGAAAACTCAGATTGAGGAAAATATATCGTTACACTTTCAAAATATTTATCAAATTTTGATAAATTTAAAAGAAATTTTTAGGCTTCAACCAAATTTAATTTACTGGGTTACTTTAGTTCCCCTTCATTGTGTCGTTGAATAAAAGCTGTTGCCCATCAAAACATCAATAATAAAATACAAGATCTTTGATCATCCGCGACCGCGTCCGCCCCGCAGTTCATGCTTACAACAACGAACGATCCTACTTCAGTTCGTTTCACTTGGTGAGTGATTCAAATGTCTGAATTTCTGACATATCTAAAATTGCAAGTGTCTTAAATTCAGACATACTCATACTTCTAACCATTTTTTCAGTTCATTAATGCCATGATCATAACAAGACACTTATGTGTTTTAAATTTAGACATCTATTATGTCTGAAATTTTATTTTCAGGCACTTAAGTGTCAGAATTGCTTTTTCAGTCACACATGTGTTTGAATTTAAGACACCTCTATTTGCAGTGCAGTTAACCTTGATATAGCAATTAAACAATTTATTTTTAATGCTGAAAGAAACTCTAATAAATAAGATTCATTGTTTCCATTTTGATTTGGAAAATTACTAAATGCATTAAACATGGATAAGTCAGATGTATTTAGATAATTTTAATGCATTAGACTAACATAGGTATTATAACAACTTAAGATCGATAAGTTAAATGTTTCAGTAATATTCGCCCCCAAAACTAAACTACTCATTAATTGTGCTATCTTGCAAAGCATAAAGCAGTTTGGTTTTGGAGACATGGACATTAAATTTCTTTCTGAACCCCCGCCCCCCTCAAAGAAAAATCGCTGCAGAACAGGACGTCTGGTAACGATCAGTAAGAATATCAAGCGGGGGAGAAAGTTAAAATTTCAAGAGCACGTAATATCACAGAAATAAAGCAAAATGTTTTACAGGCAATGATCAAACTCTAAAAACTTCGATGATATGAATATGTTCGCAGAATAAACGTGGGGCGCCTAAAGCTTCTTATAAATAGAGATGCAATAGGTAGGCGTAGAAAGGGGCAGACTAAGTATAGATTGGAAGAATGCGATTGAAATGTTTTTGAAGTAAAAGAAATTAACTGATTGTATGGAAACGTAACCCTTGAATAGAAAGGATTGGGATAAAACAATCAAACAGACTTATTTCGATCGAAAATATTATTAAAGAAGGAGGGAAATTTTAATATTCTACTTCGTTTCAATTAAAGTTATTATGAAAATGAAACATATTGTTGTGGATAATTTTAATAAAAAAATACAGAATTTAATCTTTTAATAGCGCAATGTTATTAAATTACATTGCAAACAATCCCCCCCCCCCCCATAGACCATGAGTTGTAATTTTTTCGAGGATCCCTGGAAACCAACTAGAAATGCTGCACATTTTATTTATAATACCGAACATGTCATAGTAAAACCCAATAACATGTAGTAATTACATAACAATCCGAGTCCATTTGCACTAAGTAAAGCACAGACTATCAAGCAGAATTAATAAACACTTTTCAACGATTTTTCAAAGTGTTAGTATAGGTGTATTAACCCAACTTTCGCTATTTAAAAATCTCAAAGATCATATTGCATTAGATTACATGTTATTTTATTATACAATACATAAATGAGAGGTTTTATATCATTTTCTTGCGATTTAAGTCATTTACGAACAAATTAAAATTATGGGGAAAAATGAAATTCTTCTGAATATTACTTTGTACAAAAATTGTAACCTAATGTCGAATCAACATTATATATATATATATATATATATATATATATATATATTGTAATTAAGTATAAGGCACTTTATTTTATACATACGGTTCTATATTATAGGTTTGTGGCATCCATTTTTATTGTCATTTCATTCACAATATTGCGGTTTTTGATGATGGTCGGTAATGTTTAATTAATGGTTATATATATATATATATATATATATATTCTACTTTTTTGCTACTTAGAGGAAGCACGCAACAAAAATGGATAAAAAAAAAGTAATCGAATAAAAAATGAAATAGGAAAAATATGAAAACATTTCGAGCAAAATCTAGTAATATCACGAATCGAAAAAGCTTATAGCTTTTAATCCTTATCAAAAATGTATAAGTTTGAAATAACACTCAAAACAAGATTAAATGTAGAAAAAAATCAACAGAATTTTTTTTCTTGTGAAGATTCGTGTTTCATGAAATTGAATTTTTAATGCAATTGGGTTCTTTTTGAGAAAGTATTCCTATTTTTTTCGTTGTTGTTTATAAATTTCTCTTTTTAAAAAAGTTTACAGATATTGCTTGCGATAACTTGAAAAAAAAAATTAATATCATCCCATAATAGCATCGTAAAACAGAGCACATTTATTTTTTTTAAAGATTATCAGTGAATTTAGTGTAGCTTTATTTATAAGGATATACGAAAGTTATCTTTTTTTATGTTGATAATCTGCCAAGATATTGATGAGATGATACATTTAATATTTACAGAAATATAATTTGTGACAAATGTTTGAGTGTTTTATTTAAAATGAATTATGTCATATGAAATGTACATATTTTTTAAATTGTTATCATTCATTTATTCAAGTGTAAGCATCATTAGTGAAATTAGAGGTGAAAATGCAACCACAGGGCAAGTTTGTTTTACCAAGTAATATATATACTTATAAATTCCTATTTTTTACAACTTAGATAAAGCACGCGACAAAAATGATTGGGAAAAAAATAATTGAACAAAAAACGCAATAGAGAAAATATGGAATATTTTTAAGTAAAATCTAGTAATTTCACGGTCCGTAAAAGCATATAGATTTTAATCCTTATCAAACATCTATACGCTTCAAGTAACACTCAAAACAAGATTAAATGTAAAAAAATGAATTCAACTCTTCTTTTTTTTTTTTTTTTTTTTTTTTTTTTTTTTTTTTAAGATTCATGTTTCTTGAAGTTAAATTTTTAATGCAACGGTATTCTTTTTGAGAAAGTATTCCCATTTTCTTCGTTGTTGTTTACAAATTTCACTTTTATAAAAAGTTTACAGATATTGCTTGTGATAACTTGAAAATATATGTTTTAATATCGTCCTATAATAACATTTAAAAAAAGAAAATGAGACACAGTAAGAAAAAGGCACAATTAATTTTTAAAGATTATCCGAGAATTTCTTGTAGCGTTACTTTAAAAAATATACGAAAGTTTTTTTTTTTTTTTTTGTATGTTGGTAAACTGCTAAAATGTTGAAAAGTAATTTACAACAATAATAATAATTAAAAAAAAATGCGCGCTTTATTTAAATGAATTATGTCTTATGAAATATATAATGTTTTTAATTTGTCTTTAATATAATATAATAATTCACATGAAATGTTTTAAGAACTATATTATGTATTGTGGTATTATGCATTTTGAACTCTATTAAATTTTATTAAATTTTTCGCTAAAAGAAGAAATTATTGTTCAAAATGAAATAAAAACAATACTTATATTCAAAAGAAGAATATACAGTTATACCAATAAATACATCTTTTTCATATTAGTTACAACAAAATTTGAAAGAAAATTGAACCAACAAACTCCGCTTTATTTGCATCGTGAAACCAGCCTCCTAAGCATAGATGCTATAATGGCAGAAGAACGTCTTTCTCTCGTATTTTTGTGTAGAGGGGAATAGAGTTAGAGAATTATATTTTTATTTAAAAAGTATTTTTAGTATTACTAGGGTTCTCCATCCCCCCCTGCTCGTTACGCTCACCAACACCCCTGCGTATTCGCTTCGCGATTCCATTCGGTATCGCAAAGCAATCCCTACTTTCTAGCCAACCCCAGATGTAATTGTTTCGCGTTTCCATCCTTGAACGCTTCGCGATCCCTTATTTTCTGTGCATTCAATGTTTAGATTCCACTTGGTAAAAACGCGCTCGTCGCTAATTAGTAGTTACAGTAAATAATCTCCTCTCCTCTGAAATTTTCACTTCGCCGCCTTTTTTCCACCAATATATATGTGTAAAATTATACATATAGTGTTACTAATATTGTAAATAGTGTTCGTACTTAAAAATAATGTAAATAGATCAATTAAGCTCTATTTATATGTCATTATTAGTTTTTGTTGCATTGAAATATCTCGATTTGTTGATTTTCTGCAAGCAAGTAAACCGTATTGTATTTCAGTTGGAGTCCATGGAAATTTGGCAAAATACTGGATATAGCACAAAGCTGACGACAGACTTGGCGACGTTTGACGACAGAGCTGGGTCCCCCGCTGCCTTATAGCGTCAGAAAGCTCTGACCAATCAGGTGAATTTCGCGGTATCTACGCAGGTTTTCATTGGTCCATTTCCAAAGCGTTACTTTTTTTTTATATATAGAAGGATATTTTATTTCAATAAGCAAACAGTCATAAGGTTTATATGTATAACTATTAATATGGATAGTTTAAATTTTTTTTTTTAAAGTTTTGTAATTTAAAAATATGTCCGGAAGAACAGAAATTACAACTTTTCTAAGAATTAACTCTTTTAATTATCATTCATTTATTCAAGTGTATGCAGCATTAGTGTAATTAGAGATGAAAATGCAACAACAGGGCCAGTTTGCTTTATCATGTTATATACATGGTGTTTCAGCACAGCGGTTACAATCTTTTAGGAGAGATAGAGCACGCCGAGGCAGTGGGAAATCACATAGCAATGCATTGTCGGAAACGCTTTCCTGGCTCGGTAGTGACGAAAAAAAAAAAAAAAAGAGAGAGAAAAGAAAGGAAGGACTTAAACAGTGTGAGAAAACATGTCTATTATTCTTAATTCTTAGTATAGCAAAAAACTAAGAAATAAGATCTAAATGAGACAACGATCGCCATCAAAGAAGGTGTTCAAACTTACGTCCCCGGACTGTATGCAGGTATCACATCTCTATATTAATACGTGGAATTTTTTCCAGATAGAAACATTCGCCTTGCATACAATATGAAAATCAAATGAAAATCAAATGAAAATTGATTGCTTAAAAGGCGCAAAGGCCAACCGAGTGAAAAAGATTCCACGCCGGGACTCGAACCCGGGCTATGAGTATAGCGCGCTGAAGTTCTACCTACTAAACCACATGGGACGATACCCAGCTTGGAACTTCTCACTATTACACGTTGACAAGACTAGAAACGCAGTTAAGTTGAAATTTTATTTTCATATGAAATATTGTATGCAAGGCTAATGTTTCTCTCTGGAAAAATTTCCAAGTATTAATATAGATTCAATCGAAGCTGAATTTAATTAAGTGTCTGTGTTTGGCCCATATCGGTGGCTCACGGAAAAAAATATTCCTTCTTGTGCCACGTTTGTAGCCTTGCCAACCTCTAATAATGAGAAGTTCCAGGCTGGGTATCGTTCCAAGTGGTTTAGTCGGTAGAACGTCAGCACGATATACTGATGGCTCGGGTTCGAGTCCCGGTATGGAATCTTTTTCACTAGGTTGGTCTTTACGCCTGTTAAAGCAATTATGTTGAAATTTGATTTTCATTCGAAACACTCTGTATTATTTCTACTTTTGACTACTTAGATGAACAACGCAGCAAAATTGAATGAAAATGAAAATAAATTGAAAAAAAAAAAAGGCAATGTGAAAATATGAAATGGTTTGAAGCAAAATCTAGTAATATCACGTACCAAAAAAGCTTATAGATTTTAATCCTTATCGAAAATGTATAAGTTTGAAATAACACTCAAAACAAGATTAAACGTAAAACAAGAAGTTCAACAGAAGTTGTTTTTTTTCTAAAGATTCGTGTTTCTTGAAATTGAATTTTTAATGCAATGGAATTCGTTTTGAGAAAGCATTCCCATTTTTTTATAGTTATTTATAAATTTCACTTTTATAAAAAAAAATTTACAGACATCTTTTGCGATAACTTGAAAAAATACGTTTTAATATCATCCCACAATAAAGTTTTATAAAAGAAAATGAACCACGGTAAAAAAGAACACATTTAATTTTTTTAAGATTATCCGTGAATTTCGTGTAGCATTATTTCGAAGGATATACGAAAGTTCTCTATTTCATGTTGGTAATCTGCTAACATTTTGATGAGGTCATATATATAACATTTACAGAAATTTAATTTGTAACAAATTTTTGCATATTTTACTTAAAATGAGTTATGTTATATCAAATATATAATGTTTTAATCTTGTTTTTAATATAATATAATATTTCACATAACATGTTTTGTTATATTATGTATTTAGAACTCCATTAGATTTTAATATCTTATGAAGTAAAAATGAATAAATAAATAAATAAATAAATAAAAAATAATAAAAAATAACAATACTAATATTCAGATGAAGTATAGGCAGTTATACCAATAAGTACATCATTTTTACATTAAACTAAAACGAAATTTGAAAGAAAATTAACACATTTAACGCCGCTTTATTTGCTTCGTGAACCAACGGCGGCTCATCGATGGATGCGCAATTGCTTTACTGCTGGTATTTTAGTAATCCGAATTTATCCTTGTTTACTCATAGAACTTTAGACAACTAGATAAGGCGAAAATGTTATTTACAAATGTTCTTGAAGTAAAATTATTGTGAATCCCCTGATAAACCGCCATCAGTGTGAACAATAACAGTACCAATACTCATACACGAGCTCATACTTCATCAAAAAATTAATGTAGTTATATTCTAAATGCTGTAATCATACAGCTTCTACTGTATTTTGAGACGTTTCCTAAAAGTAGGTCTAAATTTAATTAAAATTCATGTGCAGCATAAACAGAAAACATGCAAAAGTTTTTGAAAAAATTTAAAGATATCATCTGCTATAGCTGCAGATAATTTACTTACTATTTTTTTTTTTTTTTTTTTTTTTTTTTTTTTTTTTTGTCTTTGTTCATTTAAATTATCTCGTGATCAAACCTTCGCTCAAGAATATGAAAAAAAGATGGTCAAACATGTTTTTTTATATTTCAATATATGATCGAACGCCGTACTCAGAATTCTAATTCACTTTCGTTTACCTTTTTTTAAGAAAAAAAGTATGAAATTGGTGTGTAGTAAATTATAAAATAAGTAAGTAATCCTGAATATTAATATTAAAAACCTAAGTAAAAATAATTAAACACATTATAAACATCCATTGAGAGTCTTGGCTTTCAGAAACTCGGATTTCCGATCTTCTAAAGTAATTTCCACTTTTTTTTTTTTTTTTTTTTTTTTTTTTTTTTACCATTTGAAAAAATGGTTATTGTCCTCTGTCAGGGTAGGGAATTAAAATCATATCTGAAGCGTTTTATTGGTTGAATCTGCATTTTATTCATTTTCTGATTGGTCTATACTGTAATCTGTATTTTCCCTTTAATTTCAACAGAGATGGATACTTATGTTGCCACTATGACAAAAAAGTAATAAAATCTACAAAAAAAAATACTAATAACTCAAAAACAAATTGAGATGCAGCTTTCAAATAAATTGCATTTAAAAGTACATTTTTTTTCTCTATACGACGGTGTAAAAAGTAGTATTGTGGGATGTTTATAAGTTTAAGAATGAAATTTCATTTAAAATTGGTCCAGAAATATTAATGCTTAATCCATGGCATGCGTAATGAATGACCAGCTAATAAGAAGTTTAAGAAAATTACAGTACCGAAAAATGTAATCCATGGCATACGTAATGTATGATCAACTCCTTGCGATTTTTTATGTCTTAAATTTTAGTCTTTGAAAAAATCATTTTCGAAATGGTCGTTGTAATTTGTTAAATTGCATTTCTTTCTTTCTTTCTTTATTTTTTAAAGCATCATTAAGAATGAAATGTACGTGCTCTGACATCTACGTACTATATGGTGCTTTATATTTCCTTACAAGTTTTATCTTTAAAATAATAATTCAGGAAACTGAGCTTATAGAATAGTACCTTATTCCTTACGACATTTCTCTGATACAAACGGCACTAATTTTATCCAGAACATTTCAAAGTAAGTTAACTTTAATTAAATGTAATCTTTCACGTTGCAATTTATAATTCAAAACACCTGTCGCTTTCCGATTAAACTTGCTAAGGGTTCTTACAGAATCGTTTATAAAATGATTTAATTAAATCGAGTCATATTATTTCTAAGACATTTTGAATGTCTTATTGCGCTCAATAAAGATTTTAGTTCAGTAAACTTTAGTTCGACTTTGTCAGATTGAATTACGACAAATAAGTCCAGTAGCAATAAAAGTTTAATTAAATATGATAGTTTGAACATAATTATGGATTGTTTTGAAGAATGTCAAATCAGATATATTTAATTAACTTAGTTCAGAATTCTGTTTTAATGATTACTATATGTTAGACTAAATAAATTAATGCATGCAAAATAATAAAATGTCGTAAATTTTCATGTAATAAAATAATAATTCTGTATAATAATTTTCATACAAAATGTGTATTTTCTGGAAAATGTATATGTATTTAATAATGTTTTATAGAGAAATAATATTTGAATGTGCTTGCAAATAGCAATCCTATTGACTTACTTTTGTCAATAGTAAACCAAAGCTGTATTATATTTCTAAAGCTAATAGTTTCTAAAACTTAATTAAGCTAAAGTTATAATATCAAAGTAATAAAATTTATCCTAATTTCATGAAAATATCTTCTAGGAAAATATTTTTTTTTTCGTTAACATATATATGATCATAATTACATTAAGCAAAAATATCGCTAAAATTTTAAGGTAAAACTATCACACTTTTTAATATTAAATTTCAAAATTAATATAAATCGTTAAATAAATTATTAAAATGTTATTTGTCAACATTGTGTTTCGATTCTTTTAAATGAATGTTCTTTTAGATTATTTTTGATGTTTAAAGTTTAAATTTTTAAAATTAAATTTTAATAAGTTGTTTCTGTATGGTACTCTATGGTAAATATAAAAAATAAACTTTTGAAAAACAATAAATTGTAGCTTAATTCTGTGTTCAACTTTGTTGCAAAATATTTATTTTCACAAACATATTTATGTGGTTAAATATTATAATTAGTGAAGTGAAAAATTCTTAATACGGAAAATAATATTTAAATATGCTTAGTTCATAAACCAATCTCTTTAATTCACCTTTTCCGACTTTAAGATCAAAGCTTTGATATTAATAAAATTAAAATTGAAAAATTTTATATACCTTTAAAGAAAATATATAAGTATTCATAATAATCTTTATTTTCAATTTTTTTAGAAGGATTTAACTTTATAGTATAATGTTGAAGTTTCCGATGTTGTATCTAACGGATGTATGCTAAACATAAAAAATAACTACTTTGAAAATTATTAAATTACATTATAAATTGTAGAAAAATTCCATTGCAAAAATCGATGAGAATGTTTAATTCCATAATACGTAGATGGAGTTAATTCTTAATGTTATTGAAATAATATTTAAATATATTTAGTATCATACATCAAACATGTTATGCCACTTTTTTCGATGGCAAGTTTAAGTGTTCATATTTATTACAGTGAAAATAAATATTGTTCTAAATCGTTTAAAATATATATCAAGATATTAATAGTTTTCTTTGTTTTTAGAACATTTAGAAAGATTTGTTTCCTCTAATTCACAATTCTATGATAATTTGCTGTTACACCAAGCAATGACAAGTTAAACGGTCATATTCATTACAAGGAAAATAAATATTGTTATAAATCGTTTAAGGGAACAAGAGACCTTCAAACTAATTTTTTTTATGTTTATTTTACTTTAAATACTATTCAAGGGCACACTATATGCATTATGGGATATATTTATGACACATGAAAAAAAAAAATAAATACAAATTAGAAATTTTCCGGAATATTTTAAGCGTTATGAAGAACTTTTCAAAATGCCCCAAGCGCATTCCATATTAATTAAAATCCCCAATATTTTTATACAAGTTTGGTTAATATATACAAATAAAACTGTACATAGTTTTTTGAAAGAAAAATATATACCGTATATACTCGCGAATAGGTCGACTCGTGTATAAGTCGACCCCCTAACTTTCGAATGGAAATTCTGCAAAAAATCAAAAACTCTCGTATAAGTCGACCCCCTAACTTTTTACTTCAATTTTGCACAAAATCAAACCAAATATTTCACTTGCTTATGCGAAAAAGTAGTAAGTAAATAAAAATAAATCATTGAAATTTTTTTTAATGATAAATTATTATTATTTGTATATTTTCTGTAATATTTTATTATTCATACACATAAAAAGTCAGAATTTTGCAATATTCGAAGTTTTATTTTTTAATTTTTTAATTGACTCGCGTATAAGTCGACCCCCCAAATTTACTTGCCAAAAATTGTCAGAAATTCCTCGACTTATACGCGAGTATATACGGTAATTGGAAAATTTAAAGGCATCTATGTGCAGAAATCTCAGGCAAAAATGCTGGTAATTTCATAAAATTTAGAAAATATTTTTTTCCTTTCCTTTATATTTAAATATAGAAAAAAAACAATCAACAGTTTTATTTGTATATATAAATAAAATTTGCATAAAAAAATATTGAGGATTTTAATTAATTTGGAATGCGCATGAGGTATTTTTGAAAAGTTCTTCATAACGCTTAAAATATTCAGGAAAATGCTTTATTATTACCAACTGAAAAATAATATTTTGATTTCCTGTATGATAAATGTATGCCATAATGCATATAGTGTGCCTTTGAATTGTATTTAAAGGTGAAAAGATAAGAGTTTGAAGGTCCCTTGTCCCCTTAAAGATATATCAATATATTAATGATTTTCTTTGTTTTTAGAGCCTTTAGAAAGATTTTCCCCTTTAAATCAAAATTTTATAACAATCAACTGTTACAATAACAAAAAAATCCCCATAGTATTAGATATAATAGTTAAACAAAAAACGATATGGTCTTTTCAGCTGATTTTGTGCTCATTTCTTTGATCTTTTAACTTATTTAAAATAAATGAAAAAAAAAAAAAACGAATCAAATGTTTAAGTACAGTTTAAAAGATTTTGTTTAATGCTAATATTACAAAAAAGTATTAAACAAAATAATTTGTTAATGGCAAGTTTTTAATAATAAAAAAAATAGCATGAATTATTATTTTTTTAAATAGCATTGTTTTACTGCTAATTACTTTTATAAAAAAAACTTTTTCATAAATATGATAAATTGTTAATACATATTACCATAACTTTCACTTGTACATTCAAAATTATAAAATAATGAGATCGATTTAAAAAAAATGCATTAACAGAGGATAACATTATCTTCAAAATTGCTGCAAATGTCATGCATATTTTGTTTTCCCCAATGCAGTAAAATTATCGCATTTCCTAAATTCTTATTAATATATTATAATTAACAAATCAAGGTGTTAAATATGGACCAGTTAAATGTTTTATCGTTTAAAAGTTGGCATTTTAATTTCAGGTATTTTGAGTGTGTGAAAATATTAATGAAAAGTTATATTAACAAGTAATAAATTTTATAATTTTTACGATGAATACCAAATAGTCTTCAAAGCAAGTCTTATACAAATTACTCATATTAGAAAAGAAATTCTGAAAAGAAATGTGTACACTTTTTCGATGTCTAAATGTAAAAAAAAGGAAATATTTAATCGATATTTTGTGATTCATTTTATTTTTTTTTATATTCTTTCTTTAGTTATTATATGAAGACACGGATATTTCCTTATGAAATAGGTAACACAACGTCGATCAACAATATACTAATATTACAAATTGTTGCAAATGATAAACTTGGAAAAAAGTGTGACAAGTAATTCTAAGCATATAATACTATATTTTTCTATATTATTTCTCAATTAAAAGAAAATGGGAATATGACTATATTTTTACCCGTCTGAAAAGAAGGGTTATGTGATTCACGCGTATATGGGTATGTGGATTTCTTTATACCCTCGAAACATCCCAACGGCTGGATGGATTTTAATGAAAGAGGTCTCAATCGATTCGTCTTAGCAGTACGATGGTTATAGGCTACGTTTTGTTTTTATAAATTCAAAAATACAAAATGGCGGTAGAGATGAAAAAAAAATTACGCACCATATTGAATGGCATATCAGCGGATAAGTCTTTCAAAATGAAGACGATATTTCATTGGCTATTTTACAGTCAGAAGCTCCATTTAAATATTAAACAACCTGGAATTTGTGTAGGTAGGATCTCTAGCTTTACTGCAGCTCTAACCATCATAGACATCTATAGGCCTTATCAAAACAGTGTTTATAGATAGGAACTAAGAATTAAACACAATTTAAAAGTCATCAATACAAGTAAATAAAAAAATATATGTAAGTAATATAAAAAAATGGTTTCACATTGATGAGAAATAATTAATTAGCTCGCTTTTTACGCAGTCGGTTTTTTTGATTTTTTAAATTTAATTGATTTATTATAGTGTTACTTCTAGTTTTCATTTTTTTTTTATACAGAATAATCGAAATCTAGTTATGTACAATATAGCAGAAAATCGACCATTGATGCACTGCTACAGTTTATGAGAAATAAGTATGTTATTCTTTATCATCATCTTTTAAATTCCTACTATAATCTTAATCAAAATGTTATCAAACGGCTTATTATGAGTCAATTAAAATCTAATATCATTAAAGCGTTGGCATTCGTATTTTTACATTTGATGTTTTGAATTTTCGTGGAATTGATTTTTAATTTTATTTATAGGCTTGATTAAAAGATTGTACGTATTATAAATATTACGATTTTAGAAATAATAATAAAGAAATAATTCTTTCGCGAAATAATTCTTAAATGATTAGAAAAGGTAAAGTGAGAAAAAAAGTGTCGTTATCAATTATATCTAAATAGTCCGACAAATAACTATCATAATAATACTATTTCATGATGTATCTTTTTCAAAAATTTCATATCATCAGTGTCGTGAAAAATGTTCTGGTGTTTCTTAATTTGATTTTTAATTTTTAACTGAAGCATATGAAGTAAATAACAGAAAATGAATTACTAATCGAGTACTATTATTACGAAAATAGGGAAATTATTAGAAATGAAAAACTGATAAAAGTGTCATAATAATTTATATTTAATATCATATAATTATTTTTCCATTCTATTTTGAAATTAATGGAAAATAAAAACAGGATACATTAGTAGTGTTTTTCTAGTTTAAAAAATAAATATACTGAATTGTATAAAGATTCAAATATGTATCTAAGAAGTATATAAAAGAAAGTCTGTTATTAATTTACTCAGTTAAAATTAATTAAAAATAAGTTCTTTACTCTAAAGATGGCAGCACTATGATTTATGACTGCAGTCATGAGATAATATATATTATTTATCATAATTTGTCCAACATGAAACAATGCGAAACATTCCTTTTTACCTCATCGAAATACACGCATATTTATATTAGTTACACAGTATTGTTTTTGTGTATTAAGTACTGCAGTGCATCAGAATTTTTTTACATTAGAGGCTTATTATATAATAAAAAATAATCATATTTGATCTTTTTTTAATATTTCGTTTTTTTGAAAGAAATTACACAAAAAAGAAGTTTGTTTTATGGAAAATATGTTAATCTAAGAAGAATACCTAATATTATTACATTTGTACCTTAAAAATATTTATATTTTTAAAAGAATTTTTTTATTTGAATAAATAAATTGTATGTCTTATTTTTTGTACAATATGCTTATAATTTAAATATATTTTCATGATTCTGAAAATATTACTACATATTTTGAGAGATAATTATACCTCTCTAGATAATAGAATAATAAAAATAGAAATAATATTTCCCCTTCTTTTGTAAATTAAATAAATAAATTGTATTCTTTAAATAATAAACAATGTTTGTTATATTTTTCTTCTAAAGATGGCAGCATCAGTCGCCGGGGCGCTACCTTTGCAAGGGCGCCGTAGGATGAAAATTCTCCGTCCGTTTTTCAGCCACATACAGCAGCTCAAAAGGAGCTAACGGACTGATCACCGCTTACCATTGACTTAGTGTGTAAGTGGGAAGAAAGACCTGTGGATTTTATAACCTTTGAATGATTAACTTGTGCACCATACGGATGTGAATTTTATGTTACCTTGATATGCTGTGGAATATTGATTAGTAAATGAATTTTTGCAGAAACTTTTCCATTGAAAAATAATTTTTCCAGTGAGTGTATAATTCCAAATTATCCAAAATTGAGAAGTCGGGGAAAATTGTCGTTCTGGAGTTGACCAGTGGCGAGGACACGGTCAAAATCTCTTCAAATGAAACATGTTCAAGTCGAATAGAAAATATCGATACCACCATCGAAAAAAAGGTTAGAATCTCTTTCATATTTCATTGTCGTTTTATTCGATTTTTTTTTTCAGTTGAAGTTTTGTAAAAGGTTATTGTATATTTATATATAAACTGCCTGTTCTTTTTAAAATAAAATCAATAATAGATAATTAACTTATCGATAAACTATGATGGAATTAGGAATACTTTTTGTTTTAAAAACTGCGTACAAAGATGTAGCTAGCTTAGTAAATGCCACTTCAAAAATGGAAAGTTTAGAAAATGGAGTTCCTAAAGAATCCAAAATAATAATAATAATAATAAATAAGAATATTAAAAACATAATTTAATTAAGAATATTAATTTTAAAGCACATTTATCATTTAGGATTTTCTTTAATGTAAACATAAGATAATTTTATAAAATATTAAATGTGTAATAAGAAATAAGAAATACAGAATAAGAATAAAGAAAACTAATATTTTTAAACAATGAAAGGTAGAGTTTAATAGTAAATGTTAGAAAAATAATTTAGTTTTTTGTTATCCTTTAAAGTTGTGAAATAGTACTGTATATTTAAATATGAAACATTCAATTAAAACAAATATAGTACTTAATCGATATTAAGCTTATGCATAACAATTATGAATATTCGAATATTTTTGTTTAAAAATTCATGAGTGAATTCTTAGTAAAAGTAACACAAAACCACACAGAATAACGGAATAACTAAGGAATATCTAAAAACTTGCTTTTATTTTAAGAAAACTTGAGAATATTAAGAATACTTAAATTTAATCGTAATTAGCAGATGTAAATGCATTTTTCTTTTTTTATGAATGTCAAATAACTTTAGAATAGGATAAATTTGTATAAGGTAGCTATTTCTAACATAGTAAAATGTATATATAAATGTATTTGAAGTTTCGAAAGTTCAATCTAAAATGAAACAGAAGTGTTCCCAAAATTAAAATAATAGAAATATTTGGTAATATATGATAAACAAAAAAGTAGCAAAAATGTACAGACCTGAATTATTTGATCTCTGAAGGAAAAAAAAAAGTACATTACTTTTTACAGTATTCTACATTTAACCCTTAATTGCATAGTGATGTAAATTTCCATCACCTTTTTATTTAATTTTTAATACATAAATTAAGTTCTTTCAACCACTATATTTATATAGAACTATTAATCCTCTAAAAAATACAAAAATATGCTACTAAATAAAGTTAAAAATATATCTTAAGATTTCTGGTGTCTAATCCTTAATATAAAAATAAAAAACACAATTCTAAAAGAATAATTCATGCAATTAAGGGTTAATTAAACTAAATTAATAAAATATATATTTGTCTCAAGAATATTTTTTACTTTATTTTACTGCATTTCCAAGCAGAAAAAGGATTTAATTTACTTAAAACTTCTGAATTTTAAAATATCTGTACGGAATATATTTTGAGTTTCTAAAATTAAATATAAATATTAATTTTCAACTTTGAGGAAAACATTTAAATGATCTGTTCTGCAGCGATGATAATACAATTATTTTTCTTAAACTTGTGAGAAAAAGTTGTGTTTTTTAATAAGTATGGATTAATTTTCATTGTAATTATTCCAGTATTTACTTGAACTATTATCAAAATCTTTCAATTTAAGGATTTATCTAATATGAAAATAGGAATAATAAAATTGAACTGCATTTACAAATAAATTCCCAATTTATTTACATAACAGCTGCTAATATATAAAAGAAATATTAAAATATAGTACTTGTTTTATTTTAGATAAATATCAGACTTACTGTACACATGTTTTGGTATTATTAAATAATATTTCCCAATATGAGCAAAATTCTTTCATATTATAAAGATTTTACTAAATTATTTCTTACATATTTCAATCTTTTTTTTATTTTAAAATCATGAAAAAAGACATTAAATTCTATACCTATTCTAAAATTTAATATTCTGTAGCATGAAATGTCATCTTAATTCTTTCAATTCTATGATTATATTTTGGTTAGTTTATTTAAAAATATAAAACGCCCTCTAAAATTACAAAATCTTTAATTGTTTTCTAAATACTTCAGTGCTTTTAAAAATAACTTCAGCAAACCCTTGTATAAATTTGTATGAGAAAATTGTACGCAAATAATTATTAATTATCAAGAAAGATAGGTCTTTCAGAAGTTACCGTATTTTAAAACGAATATATTGTATTTAAAAAAAAAGAAAGATATATTCGTTTTGTAAATTATATTACATGAGGCATTATAATAGGCATTCTTTAAATTATTTTCCTTACTCTACATTTAAGATGCATTTAAACAATACGATAATTGCTTTAATAACAGTTTATGTTGGTTAATATGGGTACATATTTCTTTATAATATAAAGATTATAATGTATTATTTTTTACATAATTACATTTTTTTAAATCAGAAAATCATGAAAAAAATACCTTAAATTCTATACCTATTTAAAAATGTAATACACTATATGAAATGTGTCCTTACTTCTATTAATTCTATGATTCTATTTTTGTATTTTTAAAATATAAAACCGCACTATAAACTTATAAAATCTTTAAATGTTTTATAAATACTTCAGTGCTTTTAAAAGTAACTTCATCAAACATTTGTATAAGTTTGTACGAGAATATTATACACAAATAATTATTAATTATCAAGAAACATTCAACTTTGAGTAGTTGCAAGTTTTTAAAACACACATGTACTATTTTTTACATATTTCAGTTTTTTTTTAATTTTAAAATCATGAAAAAGACCTTAAATTCTATATCTATTTTAAAATTTAATAAACTATAATATGAAATGTGACCTTAATTATTTTAATTCTATGATCCTATTTTGGTTAGTTTCTTTAAAAATACAAAAATGCACTATAAACTTATAAAATCTTTAATAATTTATAAATACAGTAGAACATCTTTTATCCGAAACTCTTTTAACCGAAACTCTCGATTAACCGAAATCCAATTTTAAAACCTTTTTATTATCACATTCCTTGTGTTCAAGTGATCCTTTTCGAACCACGAGTTACAGATAAATATTTTCGATCCCGGTTTTTAGAATTCGTTTGAATTTAACATTAGCTCCAGTAAACTGAGGAGTGATCTAAAACACAGTAAGAGTAGGGGCAGCCGGAATATGTGAATATGGTCTAGCAGGCGAATAAAACGAACAAATTAACAAATCTGAATCTTTTGAATGTTTTGCAAAAGGTTTGGCATGGCTAGAGCAGCAGAAAGACTTATAGTATATATATATAAAACTTCGTGATAGAGCTGCAAAACAAAGCAAAGCGACAAACAAAACTTTGTTTCAAATCCTAGTGAAATATGTAAAAGCTACTTAATTTAGAAATTAAAATTCAGGTAATTTATTCTTGTTTCTATTTTGCTGTTGCTTTATTGTTATTAATCACTTGTTATCATAATAAGAAAGATCGCACACATTTGTTATTAATCTTAAAATTGAAGAATTCCCGGTTATCCTAAATTTTCAATTTTCCGAAAGACCGTCGGTCCCAATTACTTCGGATAATCGAGGTTCTACTGTACTTAATTGCTTTTATTATAACTTCATGCGAAACATTTGTATAAATTTGCATTATATTATTACACACAAATAATTATTAATTATCAAGAAATATCCGTATTTAAGTATTTTCCCGTTTTTAAAACGTATGTACTCTATTAAAAAGAAATACATTCGTATTGTTAATTTTTACAAGAAGTATTATAATAGGCATGTTTTAAATTATTTTTTATACATTTAAGATATATCTACAAAATACAGTATTTCATTTAATAAGAGTTCATGTTGATTAATATGCGTTTTTATTTCTTTTTTCTGTACTGTTTCTAAATACCCAATTAAACTAAAATATCAAGAACGAAATATACATAAATACATTATCCATATAACTGAAAAACGAGCAATAGTTAATAAAAATATATCTTGCTTTTATTAATTTTAGCTATGTATTGTTATTTGTGATCTACTTAAAGTTTTTTGCTCATTATACATCAAAAATATTTTTTACGATTATTTTGTTTAATGGTAATGTAAATTTATCATGTATAACGTAACACGTATGAAACATTTTGGCATGCATTAATATATTACTAAGATGGTAATTGAGTATGAGATGACGGTGATATTTTAATATTACAAATAATAATTAATTATCAGGATAGATTAGTCTTTGAGTAGTTATCTGTTTTTGAAACGCATATACTCTTCTTTAAAAAATACATTTGTATTGTTAATTTTATTTAAAGAAGTATTATAATAGACATTTTTAAAATTATCTTTTCTATATATGTAAGATACATTTAAAGAATACGATGTTTGATTTAATAATAATTTATGTTGCTTAATATGTGTATATGTTTCTTTCTTCTGTACTGTTTTTAATACACAATTAAAGTAAAACCCCCAAACATATATACGTAAATACATTATCAATGTAACTGAAAAATGAGTTATTTAATGAATAAAATATGCATCTTGATTTATTTTTTAAGCTATATACCATTATTTAGGATCTATTTAAATTTTTCTGCACATTATACAATTAAAGTATTTTTTTACGATTATTTGGTTTGCTTGTAATGCAAATATATCATGTGTAATATAACACGTATGAAATATCTGGGTATACATTAATATATTACGAAGAGGGTAATTGAGTATGAGATGACTCTGATATAGTAATAGGTGGAATGTATGTTTGCCCATAATATTATAATATTTCGCTTGGATTGTGATCATTGAATTATAGAGAGTGGTTTTAATCATAGAGAAATAGACGGGTTTTCAAGTGACATTTATTCACAATTATTAACCTTTGATTTAATAAAAATATTTATATGTGCAGTTTGTAAATAAGATATTGTTAAAAGGAAGTATAAGAAAAGAAAAGAAAAACTTACTTGGTTTAAAATACAAGTATAAAGCAAGTTTCTTTTAAATCTAACATATGTAAAGTAAATTAAATGGTTTTATGAATGGATAATAATACAACCTAAGTTTCAAGATTTTACTCCGGCAATAAAGATATAATTATTAAGATTCCGATATTTTTTACGCGATTTATTCCTTAATTTGAAGTTGTATACTTAACGCACCCTAGAGAATGACATAACATCTGACGTATTTGAAATACTGTTTTTAAATTTAGGTACATTAAATATTACATTCCGTAACATTTGTTTTATTCAACAGATCACATATAGCTAGAATTACAAACAAAAATTAAATCATATTCGTCCTCGAATATGATTTAATCCAGTTGGGAAAAATATTCGTTCCCTTCATTATGACCTAATACATGGTATACAGGAGTTTCCGTGTTAAAACACACTTTCATCATGTAAATGCTATAGTTATAGCTCGGATGAATGAAACTAGCGCTGCAGTTCGCAGCCAGGTCCAGCAAATAAGAGTGAATTATGTCAGCCAGTTATCGTCCGGATAGCCTAACAGGTAAGGCATTGGCACGGCACGCCAAGTATCCAGGTTCGATTCCTGGTCTGGGCATTTTTCGCTCTGTTGGAAAAACGTCAACTGTGCTACTCCATCCTCGAATATATATATATTTTTTATAGTACAATATTCTCACTCAATCATGAAAAAATTGTTGGTAATCATAAGTAGATTTTAGAAGAGTGCGAAATGCAGCACTCATGTGCCAATTCGGCAGTTACAGTGTTTGAGCAAATAAAAATCTGCATTTAAAAAAAAAAAAAAAAAAAAAAAAAAAAAACCTAGTTTGCACCAACCTTATTAAAGGATATATATGTGTGTGTGTGTGTATTAATTAAAAATAACTACAATTTTAAATTTTTGAATAAAAATATATACTATTAACACTTTGTATAAAATTAACACAACTTAAAGTGACTAGATATTGTGTATAGGCTGTAAAAACACAGAAAGTCCATCTCTTTTTTAACTTCCTTATTTCTTTATTCTTCCCTTTCTGTTTTTATTGTCTATGGTTTACAATTTTTTTGGCTTAAATCGTTTTTCTATTATTATTATGCTTTCTTTAAGTACTTTTGTTTTATTCTTGTTTATCCGGAATGCAATTCCATGCGGTTTATCAAATCTTATTTCTTTGCTCCTGATGTTATGTTGTACATTTTACTTTCTTCTATATTTCGGCAGATATACATGTTTTAGGGGTCAGAGATCCCAAAAAACATGCTTATAGACAATGACTGTCTGTCCATGTGTCCGTATGTCTGTGTGTCTGTCGCCATTGTACCATCAAACAGTTTATGAAGTGATACATACTACTGAACCAAGTTTTTGGCTATGGCAAGCAGGTCCCATCTTAATTTGAAAAAAATCCGCCGGAAGAGGCGTTAGAATAGCGATTTTTGTGCCATTTTGAATATTGTACCATCGAAAAGTGTATGAAGTTATGCATAAAATAATTAAATATTTTGTGTGTGATTTTGTCTATGGCAAGAAGGTCCTCCCTAAATTTGGAAATATTCCGCCGAAATGGGCCACTATAATAGCAATTTTTGTGTAACTTTCTTGATTTTCCGTGGTTCTATTGTACACCGGTGGCTTGCAAGGGACAGGAACTTCCCATCCTGATAAGTCGACTATTCACGAACAGCTGATATACAACAGAATAACGGAAAACTATTGATTTTAATAAATATCTTAATTGAGATTAACTCGTTTTTACTCCGATTAATTGACTGAAGCAGAAACTTAAGATGTAAGTTAAAGTTGTTATAGTATTGAACTAATAACAATGAAATATTTATATTTTAACAATATTTTGAAATTTTAAAATATATGAGATAGAAGAAAGTTTTCGGATTGCCACATCTAACTAGTTATTTAGTGTTTTTCACAAAAACTGAATTTTAGAATTATAGTTTTTTCGGTAGTTTTCACTGCACTTGTCCTTGTAGAGATATTTCTCGTTCTGCAAGATTGTGTTCTTATATGCTGTTTATTATAATTGTTAGATATAAGTACTTGTACCGTAGATTACATGTTCATTTTGCATAACGTAGAATTATTTTTATGTCAATAAACAAACGTTAGTCAAATGATTAATTTTGAAGACGCAGGAAGACTATTATATACATATATAAATAAATTAACAAATATTCTGTTGTTATTCCTAAAGGCACTTGAGTGCGAGGACGTACCAGTTCGATTACAAATTGAACTGTCTGCTAGAATTTAAAGGGAAATTTTACTTCTTTTTGTTAAAATTTTCGATTTTCTCTTTTTAAATTTTTCTATAAATCAATTCTCTAGATTTTTAGGCAAAAACTGTTTCGTGTTATTTCAATTCCTCAGAAGTATTATTGAAAAAGTAACGTAATGCGGCCTAAAAATGGTTTCTATGCGTAAATTTACGCCCAAAGTTGATTCCGTCTCTAAACCATGTTGAAAACCTTGTAGAAAATCATGTCTTAAACCATGTCGAAAAAAAAACGAAACTAAAATCCATGTCGAACTCGTCTCGAAACAGTTTTTTTTTATTATTATTAGCTAGACAACCCTTTTCTTCGACCCTTTTCCTGAACTAGCCAATGAATCACTGAAATTTTGTTATTGCGATTTCTCTATGAAATCACGAATTAATTTGAGAGGATTTCAGTAATTTATAGAAAATGCAATATTTTTTGTACTTAAACAAAAAATTTATGTACTAATAATAAAATAAAAAGAATGAATTCATATGAAGGCGACAATGTTATAATATAGAGTTATTTATTTGAGCTGGATTGTTTTACTATAGTATTTCATAAACGGAAACAATTTGAAACGGTTTGATACATTGAGAAATGATATTAGATGAAACCAAGAGTAGTAGAAGCTTTTTTTGGTAGACTATTTGTCGCGTTCTGTCTTTTTTTTTTTCAACGGTCCTCGAATACAGGAAAAGGAAAATAACTTTTTTTTTTTTTTTTTTTTTTTTTTTTTTTTTTTTTTTTTTTTTTTTTTTTTAATATTCAAATACTATATTTCAATTCAGTTATAAATTTACGGTTTACTTCAATTATGCACTTTTCTTTGGAGCTTTGAAATATTTGAAAAAAGGTAAAAATGAACTAACATTGGTGATTGTGTCGCAGAGATTTCACCGAATTTGAAATTTACTTGAGAAAATGCACCTGAAAATAATAAAGTGAAAGATCAAAGACCTCTCGTCAGATAAGTGTACTGATGGAGAAAAATTTTAGCTCTTCTAAATAAACTTCCCCAATTGTATTTGTAAGGAGAGGTGAGTTAGGAGGATATAATTGATATTTCCAGCAAAAATATCAAAACACAACTTCTGCAGGGTTTAAAGTACTGTACTAGGAATTAGGTGCAATTTGAAATGCGACCCTCTGCTGAACTTTTGACGGCCTTTTTGCATTTTTTAACCCTCCGACTGTCTTGGAAAAGGGCAAAATTGTAATGTTGTTTTCTCTGCATTTTGTTTTAAATGCTAAAAAAAAAAATGATTCTTTGAACATTTTATAGAAAAACTTAATAACGAATATGAATGCAATCCTTGGACGTATTAATCATTGTTCAATGTATTAAAAATACATTAAATCAATAGAATTTTATTACTTTAAATACTGCTTGTATTGCAGTGAAACCTGGAGCTTAGTGAACGTATTAACACGGGCTTGTCAGTGAGGGGGTTTTAAGAACTAATCTTGTACTATAATTAAACATAATTATAATTTTTGATATGAGTTCTTAAAATTATTAAAGCTGATTCAAGCATGGGTGACATTATTTTCAAAGAAATATGATTGTTTTTCGTTCTTCTCTCTTTTTCAGTAACATGAAAAATAATGTATCAGTGTAAATTTGGAATATGTTTTTAACACTTTCCGACAAAGTTGAAAAATGTTTATGACTTCGGTTTGTCTGGCCGTCTGTCCACGCTCTAACTCTCGTAAATATGCTCGGATCGTTCTGAAATTTTTGGATATTAGTGACCTCTACCATAGCACGTTCCCTATTTCAAAGGAAGTTTGCAGCATCTTTAAATCATTTACAGGGACAGTCAAAAGTTTTCCGTTACATTACGGCCAATGGGAAAAAATCGTTTCAAATGATTTTTAATGGTGTTACACTCTTTCAAGCATAGTAAAATTGATATTCATTTATGAAGTCCATTAAAATAAGCATTCTGTTGAATATGCGGTGCAAAGAATAGTTATCGTTCATTTACAGGGCCACACAAAAGAATTCCGTTCATAATGGTATAGGGGTGGGGGGTTGTTTGCGGTGAATTTGAAACGTTTTCAGATACAACATTGTATCTGAATTACTGTATATTAGTAATGATTGCTCAAAATGCATTTTTAATTATGATATGTGCTTTTTTCACTAAATTTATGCATACTATAAAGTGCGTATATAAATGCTATAGTTCATATATAGGGCTACAGAAATGAATTCGTAAAGGTCACTGTGTATGAGCATAAACTGCTTAAAGGTGGGTTTTAAAGGAAATATGCATTTTTACGCTGAACGAAATTTAGTTTACTACGAAATAGTTGTAGAATATAGTTATAATGATATACAGGGCCACGCAAAGATTTTGATACATGACCGTCTATGGGTGATAATTTCTGGAAATGTAATTTCAGTAGTTTTAAGAGTGTTTTAGTTTGAATTAAAGTTTAGCTAAATAGTGGCATGTAATAAAGGTACTAGGCAAACTACAGGGCTGTACAAAAGTATTCAAATATGTTTCCATCTATTAGTATAAAATGCTGAAAAAGGAATTTCAACCTGTTATGCATTTTCTTGCTAAACTAAATTTTCCCATTATATAGTATATATATATATCAACCTACAGATCAAACACAGGTCTGTTCAAAAGAATTGAAATACATATTTGGCTATGGACGGTAAATACTGAAATCAGTTTTTCAAATGTTTTATGCGTTTTATAAAATGTTTACTTAGTTATCTTATTTTCCTTATTTCCCTGAATAACGAAGTTTTATTAAAGCATTCAGGGAGTGTTGGAAAGTGTTTTTATAATATATGCTTAACGCATGATTTTTCTTACTTGTTTAAATTTCTTAGGAGTCTTTATAAGATTTTTTAACCTAGTAGGGAAAATGACAATTAAACAAATAGTCAAATATCTGGGATACGTATATGGATATACTTTTCATTTATGTTGAAGAAATTAATTATAAAAGAACATGTTGTTAGTTATGTACAATTAAATGTTATATTTAATATTACAATCTATATTAGGAAAATTAAATGTGTTGTACTTCTTTTGTGCATTATATGCTAATATACAGTATTATGATTAAGGTAAATATGAAGCTAAAATTATTTTAAGTTTTTTTTTATTATTAAGTTTTTTGTGCATTATATGCTAATATACACTATTATGATTAAGGTAAATATGAAGCTAAAATTATACGTAACATGATTAAATTAAGACTAGATAGATATTTGTCACGAGTAGTAAACATGATTAAATGTACGGTTAAAAATACGAAAAAATATTAAATACAAGAAAAAAAGTCTTAATTTACGTCCACTATTAAATATAACATAAAATATATATTCAAAAAAAAAAAAAAGACCCTTCAAAATATATATTAAACCACATTTACTTACTTAAAAGACGTCGATTTCGATTTCAATAAAAACATTAACAATATATATATAAATGACATGTTTCGATTCATTCAGTAAATCATCCTTAGAATATACATAAACAAAAATACAATACACACAAAAACTGGAAAACAGTCATGTATTAAACAGTTAACATACCCTCTTTATTTTAAAGGGGTGTATTATTGGGTAGAGTGGTTAAACAACTTTAGGAATAGAAATATAGAGAGAGCAACGGGTGATATTGAAAATATAGAACGTAGTATATGTTAACTTTTTAATGGATGACTTTTTTCCATCTTTTATGTGCATTGTATTTGTGTTTTTGTATATTCTGAGGTGATTCAATGAGTGAATCGAAGCATATCATTTTTAATATATATTTAATATTTTTAAAATTGTAATCGACATCTTTTAATAAAGTAAATACGTTTTCATATGTATTTTGAAGGGTTGTTTAGAATATATATTTTATGGTATAGTACGAAAAAAATAATCAAACATCATTCTTGTTATAAAATTTGTTTCTTCTTATAAAATTATTTACCGATCATATAATTAGTTTATATCTCATTCAAAAAAATATTTAAAAGAAAAGCTCTACCATTTTTGGAATTTTATACAGTAAAGTACTTTTTTTCCAACAAATAAAAAAATCAGTAAAGTTTTCCTGAAAAATCGCATACTGAAAAAAGTAGATATATACTTCTATTCATCTCTCATTTATTCTTTACTGAGTCATAAATGGCTGACATTCTTCACGGGGATTTTAAGAAACAAATTTCATTCGTGAGTTACTTTATATGACTTTTTTTAGAATTGTAGTTTCTGGAAGTGAAAGTTTAAACAATAAACTTCAGAAAAGACTTTTTTTTTTTTTTCTTGAATTCTGAATAAAGGTTATTAAATTATTTTTTCCCTACTTTTTGACAAAAGTACTCTATATTTCTTATGACTTCAGTAAATAAAACTACTTTTAGCAAAGGAAAATAATACTGATTTATTCAACGAATTTTTATTAAACATAATTACTATTACAAAATCCTAGAAATTAAAAAAAAGGTAATTTGATTGAAAGATTAATTTGTACAATTTTGGAAATTAGTTCGATAATACTCATTTATTAAAATTACATTTTTTAAGATTTGAAAAACTTCTACATCTTAAATCATTATTCTTTTCCATGAAAATTTTCCTATAACTTCACACGAAAATTAACTGTGAATTCCATTCATTATGAATATTATATATAATAAAATTATACATATCTAAATCACACTTTAAGAAGCACACACAAAAACAAATAAATAAATATATTTATATACTACTCATCATTTTCTACATTAATGTTTTCATACTTATGAGCTTGTGTATATACTGGTATAAGTATTATGTTTTAAACTGTTATAAATAAAATTGTATAAATTATAATTTAGGATGAGCTAAGCGAGTCCTCTAATAGGCTACACAAATTATATTTTGTCGTATACTTTACAAAAAATAAAAAATAATAAAAAAAAGAACTATTCAGTATTTTGGCGTGAAATTAAACACAAAAATGAATTATGATCTGTAGATTTGCACAATATATATATATAATATAATAAATTTGAAAACACAAATTTATGAAGAAATTGATGAAGTTCTAAAGATGATTTAGAAATAAACATAGGAAACCAGTATATAAAATAAGAAACTATGAATGACTCACAGAATTGTCAGAGGAGCTTGCGAGTTCATTCACAGAAGATGCGTTATTTCATTCAATTTTGTCGGCATTAAGCCTAAAATGACAAAATTTAGCTCCTTATAACGCAAACATTACAGAAAAAGATAATAAAAAGCTAAGAGATCCAAAGAAAGATACAACTCATACAGGATATTAAAAATTATTAGAGCACAATACCTGAATGACATGCCAAGAGTCAAAACTTCTGCATATCAGCATGGAAAACAAAGTTAAGACTATTTTAACATATGATCTACAGTTGAGCATCTGAGTGAACCCATAACTGTGCTACCGTCTGGTGTGAGAAAGGAAAAATGTAAATTGGAACTGGATTAATAACAATAATGTTTAGTGTTGCCATCTTAAGCCCCCCAAAAAATAAATAAAAGAAATGAAAATGATTGAAGAAATCAAGAGAAGACTTAGAGTTAAATTTTTCTTGACTTTGAGAGACTTTTAGTTAAACTAGAATGATAAAATAGGAATAAACTTAATAAGTACTGAGTGAATACAAAATAAAATAAATTAAAGGAATAAATTAATACAAAGAAATAAAGAAAAAAATAAAGAATTAAATAAAAATAAATAAAAGGGCAATTGATTAATTTAACGTTTTAAAGACAAAAAAATTGTAATATAAAAAATGAGGATATAAATAACATTTAAAAAGATGAGGAATATTTGAGATAGTAAAATTTAGCGTTGTATTATGTAAATAAATGTGAAAAGTTAAAAAGCAGTGAGGAATATTGAGATAGTAAAATATATCCGTAAATGGTGAGGCAAAATGTGAAAATTTATTATGTTAAATGCATGATACCCCGTATATATATATATATATATATATATATATATGTATATATATTATGTCCATACAATATATAAGCATATATACATACACTTATACAAGCTTACACACATAAAAACATATAAAGTTTTTAACTTTTTTTAGCATTCCCGACCTCAACCCTCCGTAATGTTTTTTTTTTTTTTTTTTTTTTTTTTTTTTATGTCTTTAGTGTATAATGTATGGAAAAACATACACATATACCAAACTTTTTTTAAAGAATATATATATATATTATATATACATACATATAATTTTTTGTGTGTATGATTTTTATAATTTTTTCAGCAATCCACATCCCACCCTCCATAATAGTGTTTTCGATTTTTTAGTTTTTTTATAAACATATTAAATGCCTATACTGGTAAGAAGTAGAAAAAAAATTAATATTAAGATTTGAGCCATGCAGATATAAAAGAGCTGGGATAATTATAAGACAATGCTAATTGCTTTAATTTAAAAATGTTAGACTGTAAGAATCGGGAGGAACATAAACGTTTGATACGAAGACTATGATTAAGCAGACTATTTCTATATACTGAAATATGCAAGCAGGAATTAAAGTTCGTAAAAGTAATTACATTTTATTGCTTTAATTAAATTATTTTACATTTTTGTTTCATTGCGGACGCATTTTTACAAATAAAAAACGAAACGCGTATATTTTCAGAAGAAAAAAGTCCTTCCGGCCAGTGCTGGGAGGAAGAGGTAGCTTTCATATTCCTTACTTTTTTAAAAGCTAGCTTATATATTATTCAAACACACGAAGCTCAATTTTTTGGAAACCGATTATAGAAGATTCAATACTAATTTTTATCAATACTAAATCATTATGAATGAGAATTTTCCGAAATTAGTCAGCTTTATCCAATCTGATTTTATTTAAAGTAACTTATATTTGGTTTTCAAATTCGGCGATATCTTGAAGTGAAGAATATCCTTTTTAAGACAACATGGTAGATGAGACTAACCAGTGAACTTTGTCGAGACCTTAGTAATTCCTGTGCACATTCTCACTCACATCGGAATCGGTTGATATATACGAGTGCTGTCGCAGACAAAAAATCAATTTTTCAAAATGTCACCCACATAAAGAACTTCATACTGCTATATCTGAGTCATTTTTTAAGGTAAAGACAAAAAAAAAATGCCCCGGAATCCTTATATCAAATTCAAATACTTAAGAAAGAAACCTTTTGCAATTCCTAATGTTTTTGCACCTCACTTTAAATTCATTTTTTTTTTATTAAATGACCGAAATTTTGAAATAAGATGGCGGATGAAGCTGGCCAGTGAACTTGGTCGAGACATTGCTATATCCACATCCCTTATTATATCCAAATAGGTTAATAAATACGTGTGTTATCCGTGACAAATATCAGATCGTTTCAAAATGTCAGCCATGCTAGAAATTCAAAGTGCTAAACTCAACCATTTTTTAAGATATAGACGAATCAAAAACTGCCCCTGAATCTTTTTATCAAGGTGAAACACATAAAAAAAACTTTTTTCATTTTCCAATTTTTTGATACCTCATTTAAAATTTTATATTATTTTTTTTCAATGTTCCCTGTTGAAACAAGATGACGAATGAAGCTTCACCACGAACTCGGTCGTAACATAGGTATGCACTATGTACGCACCAAGTTACATCCAAATCGGTTCATAAATACGCCTGTTATCGTGTGACAAAAATCAGGTCGTTTCAAAATGTCAGCCGCAATAGAAATTCAAAATGCTATAACTCAGCCATTTTTTTTAGATATAGACGAAACAAAAACTGTTCCGAAATCTTTGTATTAAGGCCAAACACATAAGAAAAAATCTTTTTCAATTTCCAATTTTTTGATACCTCATTTTAAATTTTAAATTTTTTAAATTTTTTAAATCGTCGGATGAAGCTGGCCAACGAACTCAGTCGAGACATTGGTATGTACTTTGTACACACCAAGGTACATCCATATCGGTTCATGAATACGCCTGTTATCGCGTGACAAATGTCAGGTGGTTTCAAAATGTCAGCCATGGTAGATATTCAAAGTGCTATAACTCAGCCGTTTTCTAAGTTCTAGAAGAAACAAAAAGTGCTCCGGAATCTTTGTATCAAGGTCAAAACATAAAAAAAAAATATTTTTCAATTTTCAATTTTTTGGTACCACATTTCAAATTTTAAATTAAATAAATAAATAAATAAATAAATAAATGGCCGCCATTTTGAAACAAGATTGCGGATGAAGCTGGCCAACAATCTCGATCGAGACATGGGTATGTACTATGCACACACCGAGTTTCGTCCAAATCGGTTCATAAACACGAGAGTTATAGTGTGACAAAGATCAGACATATATATATATATATATATATATATATATATATATATATATCAACATTTGAACGGAGGGTGGTTTCGTGGTCTGGGGTACATGATCGATGTAAATATACCAAAATTTTTTGAAATCGCTTTCCTCCGAACGACTGCAATAGGTAGATTTTGTAATGAAAGCTACCTATAATAAATCATGGAGTTAACAATTAAATAGAAAATCATCATAAATTAAATAAATAAAATATATTTTAATTATTCCGCCAAACTATCTCAAAAACAGTTTTATAAATTTAATTGTCAGTGTTAATAAGAATTCAAATACACAATTTATTCTTTTTATGTGAAATCATTTACGCAGACGATACTTACGCATTTTAAAGAATTATATTATGATTTTTTTGTAAAATGACAATAAAAGAATTGTAAACAAATACAATTAATTGTTAAATTTGTTATATAAGGTATTATTTGAACTCGAAGGTTGAGAAATAATAATAATATAATAAGTTAATAATTCTTAGTATCAACGGGAGCACATTAGAAATGTTTTTCCAGAAAATAGGATTTTGAAAAAAATAACTTTCTTCAAAGCTCTCTTCGTATATATTATTCTAAGATTTGCTATCAAACATTATTTGATGTGAATTATAAAGATTGGAAACATACCTATTCCAAAACCTTTGAGAAAACACCAAAAGCTATTGGAAAATGTAAAAACATCTTTAAAAGAGGATTAATTGAACATTTAAAAATATTTTGTAAAATTTTGCTTAAATTATTTTTATTTAAACCAGTTTTATGTCATAAATAAAAAATTCAGAAGAAAGTCTTATATTTATTTGAATGAATTTACATGTCTAAAATTAAAATGCACCAAAACATAAAATAACGTTTTAGCTTAATAAAGATGCAAATAATAATAAAAAAAATATTGCTACTTTAAAATATTTATTTTATTATCTAATGCTTCGCGAATCCAAACAAAGCATGGGTTTTGCTAGTTGTATTTAAACTATACTGTAATTTTAAACTATTTTTTCATATTTTAAAAAATTTATTGAATAGTTCTTGATAACTTTTCATTGGATTTGAAATTTGTTTGTGAAATTGGAATTGATTGAGATTGAAATTAAGCTAAAATTGCTAGTCTCCTGACTGTAATACGTCTCTTCTGTAATACGTCTAATATCGAATAATAACAAAAAATCCTTACTAAACTAATGCTAACAATCTAACTAAAACTAACTAAACTAAAATAACTATTCATTTCACATTATAATTTTTTTTAAGATAATATATCTTGCTTTGAAATCTCCTATTCAACAAAAATGTTCAGAATAACTAACTTAAATCCTTTACAAATGTAAGTCCTACGCAAAATAATCCTTTGCAAAAATAAGTTCAGTTAAAGAAACAGATGTAAGAAGATTCTTTTTTTCGATTTTCTTGTTGGATGATATTATTAAGATAGCGTACTAAATGAAATAAATAAAAAAAAAAAATATGTTAGTTACTTCAAAAATGTCGTAACTGAAGTACGATTACTTTAAGGATTTTGCGTCATTATATTTTGAGATAGACTTAAGCTCAAATAATTATTCTTTACAAAACATAGGGTATTGAGACTAATTTTGAATAATAAATGATTATGCTATGTTGAATTTACATTGGTTGAAATCGAATACGTCCGGATTTATTGAGAAGCTTTTTTATAATTGGAATACTCATAAAATATTATATACAGAAATTTATTTTAAATTCTTATTAATAAAGAGAAATTAGTTTCATAATACCCATTTGGCAAAATTAAATTTTTTAAGAGCTGGAAAAGTTCTACAAATCAAATAATTTTTTTATGAAAATTCCCAAATAAATTTACATAAAAATTAACTGGGGATTCCATTTATTATGTACACAAAGATACATACACAATTCACACATATTAATATATATATAGTAAAGTGGGGCAGACGCCGCGGTCGGACAGATGCCGCAGAGATTGTGTAGACGACACTAGCGTTCCCTAGACCAATTTTAGAAGTTCGTAGTGTTCCTCTGTGCTGTGTGATGAGTTGTATGCGTTTCCACCGATTAATTGTCACTATTTACATATTTATACCAGTTTTTATGGCTCCAACCTGCGTGGTAAGTTACTAAAATTATTCTAATGATGATTTATTACATATTTTAAGAAAAATAAACAGAGATTTCATCCCAAAATCAATTGCAACTATAGACTAGATCCTCGTAGAATACAGACATGTGCTTGTCTTTCTATCGCGTCGCTCACATATAACAAAATAGTGGCGTGGCATCTTACCAGCCACTATGGGACTGATGCCGCACCGAGGTTGAGGGACAGATGCCGCAAAATAATTTTTTTTTTTCGGTTCAATAAATGCATCACTGCGATTTAAGTAGAACTTACATTTAAATAAATGTATATTAGCGCATTCTGCTACTTATCAAAATATTCTCAGCAACAATGTGTTTGTGTGAATAAGGAAAACGTAGGCCGTTTACAATTCTCACCATCTAAACTGTTAAACAAAATATCCCCTACCCCAATGGTCAAAAGACCTATGCAGCCAAGTAAGTGAAAGTAAAATGATTCAAATATTACAAGCGTAGACTTTATAAGCAACAAAAAAAAAAAAAAAGAAGAAGAAGAAGAAGGAAATGAAAAACAAAAGAAACTAGAAAGCGTCAAAGAACTACAACTTGGCGGAAGTAAAATGTGTAAAAAAAGGAAGGGTAAGATCAACTTGAAAACGCCTTACTTGTTGAAAAAACTAAAATAAGAGTCATCTTCCGACAATGGGTAGATTGTTCCTCTTATGGATTCTGATGGCACAACTGGTTTGGAATTTGATGACTCTGCATATGTTGAGTGGCTGGAGTCTTATCAAGGAACAAAGTCTAAAGCAGACAGGATTCAGTGCATCAAATTCAATAAATAGCTGCATGAAAAACGCTTACTTTACTTTTGCAACGGGTAGTGTGGTGTGATTGTGGGCGAATGGAAATGCAAAATCAAAGAATGAGAAGAAAGGCCAAAAATAAACAGGATAGGGCCTAAATAGAATAGAATTAATACTTACATTAAGAACAAACTGCAATGTTCACCTGGATGTAAACCAGTGATTTATATCTTTTTTGGAATTATGCTATCTATTGTTTCCAGTAATTATGCTACCCATTCATGTAAATGATCTTCTTTTCATTTTCACTTTTTGTCTTAGGTTTTGTTTATTTTGTGCACTTTTACATTTTCGTTAAACTTATCACAATTTAGTGATATATATAGTTTTTGTAAGTTAACTGTTATTTATTTTCGCTTTAAGTAGTTTGAGAAATATAAATGTGATTTGCTTGAAAAAAAAGTAACAGCCTAGCATTTTTTTCCATGCGGCATCTGTCCCACACCCCATGCGGCATCTTATCCAGCACATAACAAAATGATGTTAAAAAAGGACCTGTGGGAATATAATTATGCCTGCTTTATTAAGAGTGCTTTAACTTGTTTAATATAGAAATTAGTTTCTAAAGGGTTTGATCAATGATTTCGGGTACTTAGTTTGTTGCTTTTTGCTTTATTGTACATTTTACAAGAAGAAAAGAAAAACTGCGGCATCTGTCCCCACTTTACTATACATTACTCATAATCTGCTGCATTCATTTGTTCATACTTATGATCATGTGTATATATTGGGATAAGTATTATGTTCTTCCAATGTTAATCTATTTTTTCACAATTTAAAGCATTTGTTGAATAGTTATTATTACCATTTAATGGGATTTGAATTTTGTTTGTGAAATTGAGATTGATGGAGATTGGAACTAAGCTAAAATTTCTAGTTTCATGACGATAACAAATTCTGCAATGTGTCTGATTTCAAATAATAATAAAAATTACTTACTAAAACTAATACTGATATTCTAAATAAAACTAAAACTGCAAAACATTTTACATTGTGATTGTTTTTGAGATAGCATATCTTGCTTTGAAATCTCCTAGTCAACAAAAATATTCAGAAAAACTAATTTGAATCCCTTACAAATATATGTCCTACGCAAAATAATCCTTTGTAAAAATAAGTTCAGTTAAGGAAAACCTGTAAGAAGATTCTTTTTTTTTTTTTTTTCGATTTTCTTGTTGGATGATATTATTAAGGAAGCGTATTAAATGAAATAAATAATATATATATATATATATTAGTTACTTCAAAAATATCTCAACTGAAATATGATTTCACATCATTAGTTTTTGAGATAAACGTAAGCCCAAATAATTATTCTTTAGAAAACATAGTACACTGACAGTTGGAATTTCCAATAATAATCGATTATGAAATCTTGAATATGAAGTTGTTAAAATCGCATGCTCCGAATTTAATCATAAGCATTTTTATAATTGAAAAGCTCATGAAATCTTATGTATAGAAAACTTATTTTATGTTCTTTTTAAGAAAAGGAATCAACGTTTGATACCGTTTTTATAGTATTTTTGTTTATTATTTATTTTAGCATTAAAAAAAAGGCATATACATTTATTTATTTTTAGACTATCTAGATGTATACTTGTTTAAAATTTTTAATATAAGCTGATTTTAAATGACAATTTGAATTAATTGATGCATGAAATATATTTTCGAAATTTTCTGATTTAGATTAAATCATAAACAATGCTGAAAAATATATTGATAAATATATGAAAAATTTTAGCCAGTAACAACTTATTAATGAAATTTTTTCTGGCTTATCTGTTTTTGTTTATTAGTAAAAAATAATATCAGTTTTATTTTTATAAGCAGTGTTCTTGAGATATTAATTTAAATGCTGTTTTAGAAGAGCTTAAAAAATGCGTGAAAGGGACAGTTTACCTTTTCAACAATTTTGTTTATTTTTAAAAATATGGTTCAAATGGTGAACTCAATGCATTTAAATGTTTAACTAAAAGTATATTAAAAAAAATACAGCATTTTTATTAAAGTTTTTAAAAAGCTTACAAAAATTTATTTTTATTTTTTAAATCCCTTTTACTTAAAAAAAAAATTATATCTTTGCACATTTTTTTAAAAAAAGATTTTGAAATTTGTATTGCACAAGACTATAATTTTTTTACTGATACATATAGTGCAAAACGATGAAATCTAACACATCTTCAAATACTTTTTTTTAATAACAAAAAAAAGGCTAATTGCATCCACACATTTATTACATATGTAATAAAGAAAGCGTAAAAATAAGTCTAAATATCTATCTCAAATACAAAAAAAAAAAAAAAAAAAAAAAAAAAAACCTTATCATTTTTAAAACATGAAAATGAAGAAAATGTCAACATGGAGAAAAAGTCATGTAAAGGTTTAATTTATGTGGGTAATTGCACTAAGCGCATTAACAAAATTTACAATATCTCGCGATATAATTAACATATGGGTAAAAATAAGGTATCAAAAGATTCACAATTAAACAGGCTTTTATTTGATATTAATATAGAAAAATCGACTTTTTGATCAATTTTAAGGTAAAATGTCCCCAATAAGGAATTTATAAAAAAGCAGTAAGGGAATTTTGAAAAGTCGCACGCCGATAAAATAGAAAATATAGATTTTTAACTTGACACCGCCTTCCACTTCCTCTTTCTGAATCATAAATGACCTACATTCGTCACAGAGAATTTAGAAAATAAATTTCGTTACGGAGTTATTTAATATGAGAATTTTTTCTGTTGAAGTCTGACGTCTGGGAGTGAAATTTTATACAATACAAAGGAAGTTTTCTGTTATTTTTTTTACTACTGTATAAAATATAAAACAATTTTCCTTTGAAAATAGTTTATATAATGAATTTAGGCAATAAAACTATTACTATCATCCTGCGAATTTAATCATATTGATTTTATTAATGATAATTAAGTCTTTTAGAGAATTTTTTAAAAATTTTCCGTGTTTGTTTGAGAATGATATTTTATACAATTTTGTAATTTAATGTGATACTATTTATTCTACTAAATTCTTTTTATTTCTTTTCTTGCAAAATTAGATAAATACTAAAAAAAAAAAAAAACAACAACAAAAAAAAAAAAATAACAGAAAATAACATGAGCTTTTGTATTACATTTTAAATAATTTCTTATCATGAAAACAAAAAAAACTTAATTTATGCTATAAAAAAGAAAAAAAAACCACAGATGAATATTTTTCGAGTTTCAAATATTCATCAACATTTAACACGTTGACGTACGGGAGTGAAGTTTCCACACTAATAGTTGTTAAGGATGCAACTTGTTTATTTTTTCAGTAAAATTGTCAAACTTGAACGTATTTCTGGAATACCACTTAAATATATATATATATATGTGTGTGTACTTTGGATGTCCAAAATTGAGAAATTTGAGTTAAATGCACGAAAGAATTCAGGATGCGATATAAAGTAATTGTTAAAAGGGCCAAAGTTCTCCCAATATTAATTCATTGAAAACAAAATATTTCTTCGAGGACAATGTTACTTCCTGCTAATGTAAAAATGGCCAATTTAAAATGTAAAAAAAAAAAAAAAAAAAAAAAAAAAAGAAAAAACCTAATCAATGTAACGTTAGATTGTAGTGAGAAAAACATTACTGAATTAAGAGGTACAACTTTCAAAAGTTATAGTACAGAAATCATTGCAAGATTCTTAAAATTCCTCAAACTTAAATTGGGTTTCCTGCCATTTGAGAAAAATGGGCATTGGCCCTTTTTGTTCCAAGGTACAGATATATACCACCGTATATTCCACCCTCACATTATGAAAAAAATGATACGAATTTTAATGTGCGCGTTATACGCTGAGTATAGGCATAAAATATTGTAAATTAAGAAAAGATGAGCTCTATAACTAAAATTAATCGATAAACGTATGAACAAGTTATAACCAGTAGAAACATATTCATGGAATCTTTTCTCGCTTTAGTGTTCTTGTTTATTAAGAAAAAAATGTTATCAGTTTTATTTTTATAAGGAGTATATTTGTGATATTAATTTAAATGCTGCTTTAGAAGAGCATAAAAATGCTTCAACTATTAAAATAAGTAATTTATAAAAATGCGATAAAGAAATTTTGGAAAGTTGCACGCCGATAAAACAGTAGATATACATTTTTAACTTGACACCGTCTTTCACTTACTCTTACAGAATCGTAAATGACCTACATTCGTCACAGAGCTTTTAGAAAATAAATTTCATTCGGGAGTTATTTAATATGAGCATTTCTTCTGAAGAGGTCTGGCGTTTGGAAGTGAAAGTTTATACAATATAAAGGAAGTTTTTTGCTATTTTTTTATTTCTTGTTAAAAGTTTTAAAAGAATTTATCTTTGAAAATATTTTATATAATGAAATTAATAAATAAAACTATTACTATTATCCTGCGAATTTATTCATCTTGATTTTTTTTTTTTACAGATAATTTAGCTTAAAATCTTTTAGAGACATATGTCTGATTTCTCTAATGATTATTTGTTTGATAAAGTCACTTTAAAACTTACTGTGATGATACCATTTCCACTAAATCATTTTTATTTATTTTGTAAAATTAAATAAATATTAAAATCGCAAACAATGATCATTTGTATTAAATTTTTAATGATTTATTATATCAAAACCAAAAAACTGAATTCGTGCGAAGAAACAGAAAAAAAGATTGATATATATATTTATTTCAAGTTTCAAATGTTCATCAACATTTAGCCCATTACCTTACGGAAGTGAGTTTTGCAACTAATAATTGTTAAATAGTGAGATTTCTCATTGTAATATCTAAAACATATAGACTACATTCTCAGACCCCTCAGTCCCTTCACATTATAATAAAAAATAAGAGTTAAAAAAGTTGTCTCATTGGAGTGCATTTCACAAGACATGCTTGTAAACAGAATGTTTTCAATAAACATTAGATCAATGAAAATTTTTACTCTTGTTTGTTTTTTGACAAAAATTCCGGCAACACTTTAACAAGTCATTTGATGGAAATAACACTCCAATTCAATTTTTTTAATTAAATTATAAAACGTGAAAGTATTTCGGGAGCGCCCTTTATATATACACACTTAGACTGTTCACATTTTAAGAAATGATAAAAGTTTAAACAGTTGTTGCAGTGTTCTTCCAGAAGTTCTCTAGTTTGCTTTTCCACAAAAATTCCGGCAACACTTGAACAAGCCATTGGATGGAAATAACACTCCGTTGCAATTTTATATATTTTTTAACTTAATTGTAAAAGGTGATCGCATTTCAAGAACACCACTTATATTTATACTACCATATATTCCACGTATAACGTGCATTTTCATTACGAAAAAAAAGTATCAAAATTTTCATGTTTGTGATATGCAATTTTAATATAAAAGATAGTAAATTAGGAAAAAATGAGCTTTATAACAAATAATTTTATATTAATGTAATAGTCATTAGATTTTTTTTTCTTTTTCATTATTATATTTTCAAATTTATCTCGTGAAAGTTTATTTGCAATGTAGAAATACATGTCCTACCGCAAATACAGCAGAAAAAAGAAAGTATCTTGTCTCAAGAGGTAGGTGTGCGTTAAACTCCGGATTAAATTATATTTAATAAAATATAACCTAGATTATAAGCTTAATAATATATGCATTTGTCATATTATTGTGAGGTTATTTGTACCAGACATTATATATATATTTTTTTATTTACTGTATTTGTAAATTTATCCCTTGATAGTCTCTGTACAAAGTAGAACTGCGTATACTACATCAATTATATTTTTTTTCATTTTCATTATTATTGTTTCAAACTTATCTCGTGAAAGTTTATTTGCAATGTAGAAGTACATGCCCTACCGCAAATACAGCAGAAAATAATAGTATCTAGTCTCAAGAGATAGGTGCGCGTTAAAATCTTGATTATACTATGTTTAAGAAAAAATAGCTTATATTATAAGATTCATAATATTTACATTTTCTATTTTATTGTGAGATTATTTGTATTACATTATATATTTTCTTTTCCTATATTGTATTTTTAAATTTATCTGGTGGAAGTTTCTTTTAAAAGTAGAAGTGCGTGTACTACCGCAAAAGCACCAGAAAGTAAAAGTATCTGGTCTCAAGAGATAGGTGCACGTCAATCTCCGGATTATATACAGTAAAAAAGATGGATGTTTCGTAATACTCGAAAATATAGCATAACCAAACCAAGAACGAAAATATTCAATAATATTTTCTGAGTTGCCAAGATTTTAACAAACGTTATTTTCTTCAATCCGTATGTTTTAGAGATGTAAGAAATAATTATACAAAAGGAATTTACTTTGCCGCCACGTTTTTCGGAAACCTTACCGACTAAATTGCATAGTGTATTAATCAGTTTTCTTGTCACCAAATTTAGTTTTTTTTTTTTCGAATACTATTTTTTCTCTAGTAAACATTTTGACGGCCGACAAACATATTTTGCAGACACAATCAATAAATTAGTGACATTAACGTTAAGATTAAAATTAATATTATATTGTTAATCTTGCTTATTCAATTCAATTATTATGCAGCAGAAAATATTAATTATCAGGTGATAGCATCCTGAAAACGATATTTTGTTTTGGAAAAACAGATTAATACACTATAAAAACTGCTTGAAAACGTTTCCGAAGAATGTTCGCAGCCAAAGAAACTTTGTTTTTATAAATGCTTGTTTAAATCACGAAAATCTATTGTTGTCTGATAGGCCAGTATACGGCAGCACAGACAATCACCTCATTGAGTTCACGGCTGAAATTACAGAATTCGTTAAAACTCGATTCGCATATTAAAATGCAATTGGTATGTCAAATCATGTCTTGGTGGAAAACACATGAAAACCCGATTTTAGCGGTTAACGGGTAGGTTTACCATTGCGATTTCTTGCAAACAGTCCCCCTTGTTTTCATACCTTTGGATGTAGGAAAACACAACGGTAAACCTACGAGTCAACCCCTAAAATCGGGTTTTCAGGTGTTTTCCACCAAGATATGACTTGGAAGACCGATTGCGTTTTAATATGCTAATCGGGTTTGAAATAATTCTGTAATTTCAGCCGTGAACACGATGAAATGATTATCAGTGCTGCCGCCTCTCGTCTATGAGATTTCTAAAGATGAATAACGCTTTAAGAAATTATGGTTAACTTGCACAATGTTACTGTATATTTCCGTTCGTTTTTATATTAACTTTAATATGTAAAAAAAAAAAATGTTTTATTTTTTATTACAGTGTACTGTATGTATATTCGGAAAAAATGTGCATTCGTTATGCGCATTTTTTCCGAATTTTAAATATAATTTTAAAGATCGATTTTAGATGTAATTGTGTTAACTTTAATTATACACAATATTTTTCACCTTTATTCTTTCTTTGAAGTACAATAAGTATGCAGATTGTTCTCGATACACCAAGTAATCATTTAAAAGAATGCATCATTTCAAATAATAATGCATAACTTCTAGAACTACACGCTTTTGTAAATTAAATATCTTATTTTCTAAGCTTCTAATCAACAAAAGAATGCCGAATAAGCAACATATAGTCTCCTTCAACGATTGTAAAAATAAATTCACTCAAAGATAGTGCATATAAGTATGTTTCAATCAATTGCATTTTGGTGGAATTATTAAAGTTTATTATCAAGAGAAAAATCTTATTAGTTAATATAAAAGTTTTTTAACGTATCTACTTTAATCTACAGACACCATTTCACTTGACAAACAAAGGAATTTAAGTTTGCATATTCTTTCTTAAATCAAATAGTACGCAAAGAAATATAATAAATGATTGTACTATGATTATGTAACTTTATTATAGAATAATACAACATCCAATTGTCTGTTAACTATTTTTAACAACCGTAACAGTCCTTGAAATCTTCCAAATTTTTTTTAAATATTCCATTAAATCTATAAAATCTGTTAGAACCGGAAAATCGAAGCATCTGACAAAAAAAATGCTAAGATTTAAATTTTATTCCAGAGATGAGCGTGCTCTGATAATTTGAGTTTTACTATTCACAAAAAATTATATATATTTATATATAGTATAATATATTCGTTGTATTTATTGATAAAAATCTGCAGACAAGAATTTGTATTCGCAAATAGTCGTAATTAAAATACCGGGACATTATCGCTTATGTTCATTGTTTATTGTTTATTAATTGTTATTTCAAATTACATTTAATATTTCATGAATTATTTTTTAAGTGCATTTAAATTTTATACAGAGTTATTTACAAAAAAATCTTTTTTTCGTTTACCATTATTTGAAAAAGTCCAAAAAATAGAAATTATTAAGGACTATCCTATAATGAAAAAAAAAAAAGAAAAGAAATACGATGCATTACACGATGTGTATATTGTGCGCAGAGAATATTATAGGGGCACTTTACCTATTCAACAATTTTGTTTATTTTGTAAAATATCGTTCAAATGGTGCGTTTTGATGTTCAATTAAATGAACAGTTTGAAAAAAAAATCTGAACTACATAACTAATTAAAATTTCGAAAAATAATAATAAAAAAGGGATTTTTAAAACATCTAATTATTAACGACATCTAAAACATCTTTTTGTATATCTAATATTAAATGCAATACAATTTTTTTTACTGATATATATGGTGAAAAACAATGAAATCTTCATATACTTTTATTTTTTTTTAAATAACAAAAAGCCTGAAGACTAATTCCATGCGCAAATTTTTCGCATATATAATAAAGACCATATACAAATAAGTTTAAATCTCTATCTCAAATACAAAAAAAAAAAAAAGTATTTTTACAACATGAAACCGACGAAAATGTAAAACATGGAGAAAAAGCCATTTAAAATTTTAATTGTATGGGTAATTGCGCTGGATGTATGAACAAAATTTACAATATCTAGCGATATATTTTCTGTATGGTTCAAAATGAGATGCCAAAATATTCACAATTAAACAAGCTTTCATTTAATATTTAATATTTAAAAAAAAAAAAAAAAAAAAAAAAAAAAAAGAACCGCTTTTTAAACAATTTCGACGTAAACTGTCCCCTTAAATAAAGGCTTAATGTTAAACTTGAAAAAAATATTTATAACATTTGTGAATTGTTTTATACAGTTTGAGAATTAAAATAGAATTATTTTAGGGGGCATATTATATTAATTAAAAGGGATTAATTATTAACATATATTAAGGTACGTTAAAATCCTTAGAAATATTTTTTTTTTTTTTTTTTTTTTTTTTGTAAATTTCACCTAAATATTATTCAAGGGTACATTATATGCATTATGGCATGCATTTATCACAAATTTTTTTTTTTAAATGTTATTTTTGAGAAAAAATGGAATTTTACTCGTCGTCTTAGAAATCTTCTAAATGCCCCCTGCGCGTTCCATATCAATGAAAATCCCCAATATTTTTTATAAAAGTTTGATTCGTATATATAAATAAAATAGAGCATCGAATTTTATATATTTGAATTTAAAAGTTAAAAAAAATAAATAAAAATTTGAAATTTTTTTTCGAAAAATTTTGAAACTTTTCATTTTTTTTTAAATACCAAACTTTTATAACAACCACTTTCTTTATACAAAACTTTTATAAAAAATATTGGCGATTTTTATTGATATGGAATGCGCAGGGGGCATTTCGAAGATTTCTAAGACGACGCGTAAAATTCCATTTTTTTCTCAAAAATAATTTATTTATTTATTTATTTTTTGTGATAAATGCATACCATAATGCATATAATGTACCCTTGAATAATATTTAAGGTGAAATTAAAAAAAAATAAATATATATATTTTTTAAGGTCCCTTGTCCCCTTAACAAGAAATGTTTGTATCATTTTATCATTGATAATATTGTACTATATGGAAGCATTATTCAAAATATTATGGTCTCCTCGAAAAGTGTTTACCTAGTAATTTGAATTCATGAAATGATATTGCTACTGATGGAATAATACTGCATTTATCATGAATATAAATAAAATTTATTTTTATTCCAGAAATGCGCGACATGTATCATATTTAATTGCGTATGGATTTTTTTAAGTTCTTCATAATTAATGTTCAGGTTACAATGTATGTAATTTTAGTACTTTCACACTTTTATCGGATAATATTTCATTAAATTAAGGATAATGCATCTAGCTACTTATTAAAGAACAGTTTTTAGAGGAAAAGAAGTGATCATTATTCTTATCTAGGAGGGTAAATGATTGTAGCTAATTGTATTTACATTAATTAAATTCTTCAAATAACGAAATAATTACAAGGGAAAGACGAGCATTTAAAGTAACTGATTTTTTTTTTCAAAGGAAAAATCTGCATTGATTAAATGTAAATTAATAATCGAATCATATTACTTTTGAATCACCTAACATGTTATTTTTGATCTCCGCAAGGAAAATATTTTTTAAAACACTGCGTCATTTCTACATTTTGTTTTGACCATCTTGCGTTTGTTTAAAGTACTTTGTTAATTATTACAACTAACTTTGAAGTTGTATGTAATTGCTTTATGCTTCTATGTAACATAGTTCAAAATTAATAACAAAAAATACAAAAAACCCTTTTTAAAAATATTTACTTTATCAATAAGAGATATAAATTTGAAAAATATTTGTATTTCGTCGCACGTAAAAAGCTCTTATTAAGATATACAGTAAACCTCTTTTATCCTATACTCTTTTAACCGAAACTCTCGATTAACCAAAATCCATTTTTGAAGATTTTTTTTTTTTACTATTACATTCCCTGTGCACTGTAAAAAAAAAAAAAAAAAAAAAAAAAAAAAAAAAAAAAAAAAAAAAAAAAAAAAAAACACTGTAGATTTGCCAGAACAAACTCGATCCCAGTGAATGTGCTGTATCTTTCTGTGGTTTCCTGACTATATTAACATGGAAAATACAGTAGTTGCGTAAAATTAACAGCACGATGTGCTGGCAATTTGGACGCACTTTTTTACAGCACAAACTGCTGGCGTCCTAATTGCCAGCACATTGTGCTGTTAATTTTACGCAACTACTGTATTTTCCATGTTAATATAGTCAGGAAACTACAGAAAGATACAGCACATTCACTGTGATCGAGATTGTGCGCGAGAAGAACAGTACTTTGTACTGTAAAAATGTCGTTTTTTTTTTTACAGTGTGTGCAAAATCCATTTTGAAAGCTTTTTATTATTATTATTATTATTATTATTATTATTATTATTATTATTACCTTTAACTTCCATATTCCTTGTGTGCAAGCGGTTCTTTCCGAACTACAATTATATATATAAATTTTCGATCCTCTTTCTGATAGCTCCTTTGAATTTAACTTGAGCTCCCGTAAGCTGCGGCGTGGAACGAATTAAACAAACAAATTAGCAATTCTGAGGCTTTTGAATTTTTTTGCAAAATGTTCGACATGGCTAGAGCAACATAAAGACCGTGATGCTGGTGAACTAAGAACATTAAAAAAACTCCGTGATGGAGCTTCAAAGCAAAGACAATCGAAACTGCGATAAACAAAACATTTTTTCAAACCCTTGCGATATATCTAAAGGGTACTTAATTTCAAAATAAAAATTCAGGTAATTTATTCTTGTTTCTATTTTGCTATTGCTTTATTTTTATTAAGCAATTTGTACCACAGTACGAAATATTGCATATATTTCTCCTCAATCTTAAAATTAAAGCATTCTCGATTATCTGAAAGTTTCGATTTTCCGAAAGATGGTCCGCCCCCCAGTTACTTCGGATAATTGAGGTTCTACTGTATTTTAAATTCACTTTGTAAAAAGTTGTATATTCTATTTTTCTTTTTTTAGAAATACAATTTTAATTTCTTAAAAAAGAAAAAAAAAACTTTGAAAAGCACCATAGAGGACATTTTCTGTTTTTAAAATCATGTAATTTATTTCAAAATAATATTTTTATGTAGAATAAACGATTCAAATGTTTTTCTCTAAAAACTTTAGTTTTTAAACGTACTTAGATTACTTTTATATATTTCTGGTCTTAATTTTTTATTGTAATACAAGTAAATATAGGTATATAGTAATTTTTATTTATCTCTATATATAAAAGCCGTTCTCTGAGTGTATGTCTTTTATACAAATCTTCAATTTCTGACCAATATGCACGAAACTTGATGTACATACGGTTTAGAACGTGGAAAAGATCACTGTCTACTTTAAAAAAAATTATAGCGATCTCATCTCACTTGATCAGTATAAAACGAGTTACTAGCTTTGAGTAACTGCCTTGGCCTTTTGCTCGACGCTAACGTTCTCGACTCCTGATCATGAGATCCTTGGTTCGTATCACATCGGCGCCAATCACTCTCTAAAGTGGTAACCGAACAAACACGCAAACAGCATCCTTCAGCAACAATCACCTCTTCTCATAACCAACAGATGGCAGCCCCTACAACCAAAGCCTGTGAAATGCTCACAGCACAATGCCTTTCCTCACACGCATCACATATGCGTGCGACAGCATCATTCACGGGTGCATATAATTCGTCAGACTTCAGCAATACGTCTTTCTCACTGGGGAAGGAATGTGTAGCGATCTCATCTCACTTGATCAGTATAAAACGAGTTACTAGCTTAGAGTAACTGGCTTGGCAGTTTGCTCGACGCTAACGTCTCCTAATCATGAGATCCTTGGTTCGTATCCCATCGGCGCCAAACACTCTCTAAAAAATCATCAAAGCATTATTTACCTCTTTTTTCTACCACCTTTCATAATTTAACCTCATCACCGCCGTGAACTGATATATCCGTTTATTAAGCTGTAGGTTTACTGCAATGGAAGCATTATTTCAATTAATATAATTATACAGATATAATTCAATTTTAAAAATAAGGTTATTATTAATACTGTCAAGGCGTATATACGTATACTTAATAAAAGAAATTATATCATGTTGAGTAAAAGATTTTTTTTTTTTTATCATTAAAAACAAAATTAGAGAAAACAACTTTACAATTTTGCCCTTTTGCTCGGCAGTCAGGGGGTTAACATAGAAATATCTCATTTTAAATTTTCAGATTCTATCATTTCTTTCCTGTTGCCACACATCCAAAAAAATAAAAGATAACTCGAGTATTTTATTTTATAAGCCAATAAAAATTCGGATTGTCTCACATTGTTTTTGCTGTTTTTGAAAATAACGTCATTCAAAGAAGAAAGTGCACATTTTTCACATATTTATGTAAAAACTTTAACTAAGCATGTTTTAAAATGACGCAGTACCTTAATTGAATGTTTCGGAAGTTAAAAAATCTAATTTAACCCATTAGTGCCTGAATTTTTTTTTTAAATCAATATTGGCCTTAATTATAGTAAATGGTGTAAAATGAACGTAAAAAATAATAAAAAAATTCTCTTTGATTTTTTTTTATTATTATTATTTAACGTATAAAAATATAAACGTCCCAATTTTGGGACGCTAGGCACGAAAGGGTAGGGGTTTTCTCCGTTACTGTCTAAGCATTATATTATGTTTTATGCCATTTAATATGTTTCAAAAAGGTTATATATCATTCGGGTTATTATTTGACTATAAAAATTTCTTTATTATTACTATAAGAAGGGGGGAGGGCGAGGGCTGGGGTCGGCTCAAGAACAAGACCCCCTTCCTCCTCACCATTAGCTATTGGCATAGTAAAAATTTATATAGTAACGATTTATAATAATCAATAACTACAAATGGAGTATATATACCGTATATACTTGCATATACGCCGACCCATTAACTTTTGAACGCAAATTCTGCAAAAATCAAAAACTCGCGTAAGTCGACCCCCTAACTTTTTACTTCAATTTCGCACAAAATCAAACCAAAGAGTTCACCTACTAATGCGAAAAATTAGTAAGTAAACAAAAACAAATCAGTGAATTTTTTTAATAATAAATTATTATTATTTGTATGTTTTATATATTATTTTACTAAAAAGCAGACTTTTTGCACTTTTGCAGTATTTGAAGTTTTTTTCTTGTTTTTTTTTTTTTTTTTTCCCTTCTTCTTCTTCTTTTCGGCTTTTGTAATTGACTCGCGTATAAGTCTACTCCCCCCCCCCCCCCAATTTACTTGCAGAAAATTGTCAAAAATTCTTCGTTTAACACACGAGTATATATGGCACAGTAGAACTTCGATTATCGGACCCTCGTGTAACCGGAACTGTCTGTAAACCGATGTCGATATCCTGAAATTTTTTCCAACGTATTTTTTCTTTTTTTACTTTCACATTCCTTGTGTATGCAAGTGTTCCTTTCCAAACCACGAGTATATATAAGCATTTTGGTTCCACTTTCTTCGAATTCCATTGAAATTAGCATGAGCTCCCGCAAGATTCGATCCCGGTATAATTGTACTCTTGTCCCTACCCCTTGTGTACACGTCCCTGTTCTAAACAGATAAAATTATTTTCATGCATAATTTAAATTTAGATATTTATTAAGCAGTTTAAATAGTCCTAATAGCAGTTCGATGGCGATGTTACATATTAAACTAGATGATTATTGATAAATTCTCGATAATCCGGAAATTTCGATTATCTGCTGTTGGTTCGATCCCAATTATGTCGGATAATCGAGGTTATACTGTATTTTAGTAACCTCAGGATTTCAAATATTAAACTAGTACAAAACATAACGGTATGATATAAATTTTTACCAAGCCAATAGCTAAGGGTGGGGAGGGGTGGTTGTCTTGTTCTTGAATCGAGCCCAACCACTACCTCCCCCCCCCCTATAGTAATAACAAAGAATAGCCAAATAATAATCCGAATAATAATTTTATAGCCAAATAATAATCTAAATGGTATGTAACCATTTTGTAACAAAATATATGGCATAAAACATATATTTAATGCATAGACAGTAACGGAGAAAACCCCCACCCATTCGTGCCTAGCGTCCCAAAATTGGGACGATATATAAAGGTTCAAATTCGAAGAAAAAAATAGAAATCTGAAAAAATGAAAAAATACATATTCTAAAATAATGTTTCGTCTTATAAGTAATACCACTTATAAAATGATTGATAAAAAAATAAAAGAAATGTCTTACTTTTTCTTACGCGCCATTTTATTTCAAGAAAATCCAACTTTTCGCTACAAAAAACATTTATTTCATCTTTTTATTCTTAAAAATGCGCTGTCATTTATGGATAAATATTGAAAACAAATACTAAGGACATATTTTACAAAGTTTTGAAAGGATATCATAATTCCATTTGAATGGGAATTTTTTTAAGAAAGCGTCCCAAAATTAGGACGCCAGACACAAATCGGTTAATGAAGTCGTTTCAATATCAAGGAATCAATTCAGCAAAAAGATAATAATAAAAAAAAATTGTTTGCTAGGTGTGACGTCAATTTCGTCAATATGATTTCAAACTGGTTCTAAAAACCGGCTGCTAAAATTTATTTCCTATTTCTTTGTAATGCTGTATCTTTAATTAAATCATTTACATAAATGTTTTAATACATGAAATGCAGTGATAACGTTCTACGATTTATATCGAATACGGTTACATAAAATTCGATTTTTCTACGATTTATATTAAATAGAAATTATAACATAGCTACTATTTTTTAGGGTAAGCTTTTTTCTTTTGTAAACAAAATTTCCTGACTGACATTGTGATTGAACACGGCTGCGGATCTGGATTTTATGAATGGAAATATGAGTTTCCATTTAAAAATTATTGGCAATGAATCTTTGTATACATGTGTCAAAGATGCCTGATATACTACCCGTTAATAGAACATAAATAAAAATCGTTTTTAATTTGAAACACGAATATATTTTTAACCCTTAGTATATTTGTTAGATTTCTGAACAATTACAGGGAAAAGTATTTTTGGTATTTTCGTTTTAGCGATAACTTATTTATCTGAGCAGCACATTTCTGCCGCTGCGGCCAATTTCCGAACAAATCTTGAATTAAAGGAAATATATGGGTGAATTTGATCTTCCATTTAAAAGCAATATGTATCTTTCTATCAAATGTCCTTCCGTATGGTTGAAAACGATACGATCATCACTGCGCTATTATATTTTCTAATGTGTAAGACAAAATTTCGGCTGTTAAGGGCCTAATTTTTTAGTTGATCATTTATAGTAGGTTTTGGTCTAAGAATGATAGACGGATATGCAATATACTAAAACAATTCCTCAAAAATTATCTAACTTTTTAAAAAGGCTAATCATTCAGAATTGGTTTCGCCTGATTATATAACATTACAGCTAATTGTAAAACAAAGCATGTACAACAATATGTTATATACTAAAACTATTCCAGAAATCTGGGTACAATTTGATAGTGCAAATTTCATCAAAATCCGTGTAAAATTATCTAACTAACAATACAAGATCCAATAATATCCATTCAGAATTTTTAAAAAGACTAATCTTTCATAATCGGGTTCCACATGATTATGGATTTTCCCCCCTATAATTCAATGACGAATCAGCGTATAACAATATTACGCACCAAAACGTTTACTGTAAAACTAATAGTGCAAGTTGAAATTAAAATTATTTCAGAAGAACCCAAGTTATAAGCAGCAGGAATGAGATTCCCACACGAAAACAAACAAATACTGAATTATTTACAATGTTTTTGAGCAATTAATTAATCTTTTGTAACTGGGTTGCAGGCATATTTTAAAAAATTCAAGCTTGGAAATTACTTTAAAAAACATAAAAAATCTGTAAATTGAGATAAACTTTTCAAACAAATTCCTGAAAGTGTGTTTTGTTTTCTGTTAAACGTTGAAATAATCGGATGAATGATGTTTAGAGATCAAATTGCAGTAAAAGCGTAATTTATGGTACGGTTAGGTTGTTGCCACTAACAATATGATGCTAGTCATTACTCATAGATATGTCTTAACTCCATAATATTGCATTAATAGCAAACTGATATATATTTCTTAATTGTGTTGTAGGTATGTTTAAAAATATCTCCGTGCTTGAAAATTAATTTAAAATGGATAAACAAACAAATATTACTTTCAAACTTATTACTTTTCAAACAAATATTACTGAAAGTACTTTTTGTATTCTATTAGATGTTGGAATAATCAAATGTACGATGTTTAAAGGTAAAATTGCAGTAAAATTTAAATTTATGGTTGGGTTAGGTTGTTGCCACCAACAATATGATGCTAGAGTTATTCATAGCAATTTCTTTACTTTATAATATTGCATTAAGAGCAAACAAATACATCTTTCGTAATTGGGCTGCATGTAGGGATTAGATTTCTGCGTTTTCCATACCGGTATATTCTTAGAGAAAATGTTGTTCTGTTAATTCGCAAGAGTGTTCCGATTAAATGAAATATCATTTTCTCTAACAAAATACTGGTGTGCAAAAACGCGGAAATCCCATCCCTGGCTGCATGCAAATTAAAAAATATCTATGATTGAAAATTACTTTAAAATCCATTCAAAAATAAATATCATTTGAAAAAACTTTTTCTATTCGACAGTGTGAAAAACGAAATTATATGATGTTCATAAGTTAAGAAAAATATAAGTAAAAGCAAAATTCATGGGTTAGGTCGTTGCCATCATCAGTATAATATCACAATTGGCATGGTGTTTGTAGTTTTTGTTTAGATTCTGAATATGACTCAATGAAAGATTAGAAATATGTAATTTTTTAATATTTTTAATGTGTTTTTTTTTATTGAAATGACACCTTCTAAGCACATTTTAAGTACTTTACACTTTTTAAGTACTTTAATATATGTTTTGACATTTGTTTGGAATATATATTATTATGGTATAGTTAATAGTAGACGCAATTAAGACTATTTTACTTATATTTTTATTGGTCTTTTTAACGATTCGTTTACGGGAATTCACCAATCTCAGTTATTGTCATTGACGAATTATTTCATTTTAATGTATTTTACCCGGTAGGACCCTTATTATTGACACGAGCGAAGCCGGGTAGATCTGCTAGTCTAATATATGCCACACATTGTTGTATGTATCTTAATAATTGTAACATATTTTAAAATAAAATATCAATAAATAAAATAATCTTAAATAAACGTATCGAATACATACAGGAATTTGTTATACCATGTTTTAATTATTTGTTTCTCTTTCACGTATGCTCAATAGCAATTAACTCCTTTGACTTGAATTCTTTTATTAGGTGGGTTAGTCATTATCTAAATGCGCAGCACCTATTGTCTTCGGCTAGTCCGTCTGCCCGCAAAAATTACCCAAGCAATTTGTTTGAAAATTAATGTATATAGGATCGCTGCAGAATTTATCTTAATAGTCATTTAAAATTTTATGAAAATGGAATCAAAACTTAAAAACAAATAAACGTTTTCTTCATTCTATTAAATCATTTCATACGTAATTAATTCAACGATATTACATAATATGTAATGATTATAGGTTGCCAAGGTGATTATTTTATTAAATCCCAACATACTTAATTAACGCAATGATATCCCACGATGGGTAATGATTGTAGGTTGCAATGATGATTACGTCATATTTAAGATGGAGTTATGTGATTTGCGTATTTCTGAATTTAATACATATAATCTAATAATTGTATTCATGCAATTTTACATAATAGTACAACAGCTATTGCACAAATATCTGAATATTTATAAAACTAAAGATATATTACGAACGCATTGGACACGTATGACGTAGAACTACCGATTTGTTAAACTTTACTTGGTTCATTAATATAAAGATGGAATTTCCTAATTGGTATTTGTTTTACATCCCCATATGTTACAATTTAAGTAAAATGTGTAATAAAGAATGCTTTTATTAACGATTCAACATTAAAATATATGTAAAACATAATTATAAATTACACTGTAAAAAAAATTCCGCAACGTTCCTGGGAAAAAATGGGCAGCTGAGTTGCCCATTATTTCCAAGAAACATTTTTTGAAAATGACTGGAACTTTACTGTATATGTTAAAAACTTTCTACAGAAATGCCAGTAAGTTTACTGCGAAATACCAGGAATATTTCTGTTGACAACAAAACATTGCTGACATTTCACAGGATGCGGGATCCACAGGCGATTTTTACATTTCCAGTTGACAATTTTCGCTTTATTATCATTATTTGTTAGAATGAAAAATTATTTTGAAACTGACATCCAAAATTATTATTTATAATTTACACGAAAAAATAAATTTTCAGTTAAAATTCAATAAAGTAAATATATATATGATATATTGTTTCTGAACTTTGCTTAAAATATAAAAATATATAAATGTAAATAATAATTAGAAAAAAAAATCTAGACAAAAAATATTTTGGATTTTTGTCAGTAATTATGTTAGTTTACAAGTTAGATAAAATACATATAAATTTTCATGAAAAAAAAAAAAAAAAAAACATAAACGTAATTGTATATTTTTTCCGAAAAAAAAATCAAATTTGCAGTAATTCAAAGTGTCAAATATATATCAAATTTAAATCGAATTGTAATAAAGTGTTAAAATATAAAATTAATTAAAAAAGAAAAAAAAAGTCAAGAGGTAGCATCGAACTCGGGACGTACGGGTGGCGTGCGAACCTTCTGCGTCCACACCACGAAAGACACGTTGAGAGCTGCAAACTAATGGGTATTTGAAACGTATGCTAAACCTCGGCATCTAATTTCTGAAAATCTAAGGCCCATTTGAAGAAATCCTTTCACAAGAATAATTATAGATAAGAACTCTAAAACATACTTTAAATTAATCAAAATCGGTGAGAATCATGTTTGATGGTCCCCTGGTTAATGGAGATCCAAATAATAGGTGTATTTTTTTTACACGGTCTGCTCGTTAAACATTCCACAGACAAGTACGAGAGATAATCTCTTAGCGATGTCACAGAGGTATTGTATTTTCATCTGAATTGTCTTGACAATAGAGACGTAAAGGATTATGTCGTCTATTGATTTATTTGCATTCCATATTTATTTTTTTACATTCATTTAAGGAATTCGTTTTCGACACTCGCGCGCGAGCAACGGATTATAGCAAAAAAAAATAATAAATGGCGGCCGCAGCGTTTTGCTGTTTCCAACTTTTGTTCAGGAACGTTTCAGATAAGAAAACCAGAATTTCACAGGAAAGAGCTAAATTATTCTGAAAACCTGAGAAAAGGCGAAACGTTCCTGGATTTTACATGGAACGTTACCATTTTTTTTTTCAGTGTAATTGTAAAATGTCCGTTAGGTAAAAAAACTTCAAACATGCCTTATGGTTAAAACTGTATAATATACGAATTATAACAACGAGATAATTAATGCCAAACTTTGATCGCTAAAATATGCCAAATGAATGTGAAATTGGAAAACTAAAACATTTTAAAGATTAAAATTAATAAACAAAAAAGATAAACTAATAATAATTGCAATGACTCTTTAGCTCCATTCTTTAAGAAATTTTTTAATTCAACATATTTTTCGAATGGATGCAGAAATAAACCTGTTTAAGCATTATATTGTGATAAGTTTTCAAATTTACAATAATTTTTTTTTAAGAACAACTTATTCTTACAGTATCATAAACTCATATGCTGTAGAAGATACTCTCAATCATGCACCATACAGAAATTACGAAATTACCAAATAGTGTTATGTCGTAATTTTGTAAAAAAAAATCATCTTAATTTTAAATAAAATAATCATAAATAGTATAAATGTCTGATAAAAAAAAACTTTGTGAGTAATAAATAACTTTTAATTATATGTAGTTATAAACTAAATAAGAATTATTTTCTATAGAAAATTAAAGAAAATATACATTATATCAGTGCTGCTCGGTATTATTTGCGAAAAGTAATCGCACATTACTATACGAGAAAATAACTATTATCTTTATCTAATAACAGAAATTTTGCAATTAAATAAGGGGAAGTTTCATATAAAGTACAGAAGCCCGCGGGTTGGGTAGTAAGTAAGCACCACCGCCCTATGTAAACAATATTTGGAGACAGTTTAATACTTAAAACATTGAAATTTACGCTGCAATTCTAGTAGTTCTTATATTATACGTGGTACATCGTTGTATCGTAATACTTGTTAAAATATCTTTATTACTTAATTTATTCAAATTCAACAGCTATTTTACTTTAACTCCACAATCCTGGGATCTACAGAACATCCCAAAAATATAGACAAAATCATAAAATGCAATTCACAGCAAAAATAAAAATAGAATGAAAATATTTTTATACGTGTCTAATTATAAACCCTACACGAAGTACATGTTAGGATCAATTTGTATTAGAAAATATAACAAATGCTGAATTTATTTAGAAAAACAGAAAATAGGGTGTATCATAATTATAGGCAATATTTGTTTTATGTATTATTAAAGGTTGATGCATGAGGAATACAGTTACAATTATTAGTATTTAATCGTATTTCCATTACCTTTAATCACCTCAAATACACGGTTTTCCATCGAAAGTATTAAGTTTTGCATTACCTGTAAGAACAGTTCATACCATGCTTGCTGTTGTAAGGCCCTCTGTTGAAAAATATTGGCATCCATTTTCATATACTTTTCGTGCTTGATCTCCCCACACGTTCTCCATGGGATTTAATACCGGACTAAGCGATTTCCGCTCCATGACATTGATATTTTTCATATTAAACCACATATTTCTAGATACATTAATAGGCACTCTGTCTTGTTGAAATACACAGCTTAGTTCTCCCAGCAAATCCCATAGGCGGATAAAACGATCCTCGAAGATTTGCTGATAGTCCTGGGAGTTCATTTTCTTGCTGCAAATTGCCAAAAATGTTAAATCCAAAAGTACCTCAAGTCACTACTGATCCCCTATATTGCTCTCTACTGAAAAAACTTCTTGGTTGGGTTCTTAAATCATACCAGTGAAATTTATATCCGTCTGGTCCATCCAAATTGCAATTATTCTTGTCACTAAATATTGATGACAGCCATACACTATAAGAAATCATTTCTTAGCCGAGTTTGAGCGTAAAGTTTTGTGGGGTTTTCTTAAGCATGATTTCTTCAACATTTTCTTGAAAATTTTTCGTTTAGATTCCAGTATTCTTTTGTGAATGATATTTTTAGACACTCCAAATTTGGATGCAATTTTTCGCAATGAAATATTTTCTTTAGATACTACGCTTACAATGATTCTGTCATCTCACATGGATGTAATTCTTTGTCGACGAGGTCTTTTCTTACTACACCACTTGTCGTCATTATGCAAAATTCTGAAAACACTTTTTAAAGATCTCTTTAAAATATTGTATATCTCTTTCGGATTTTTGCTTTTACGTTTTAAATCCAAAACTTTGAGGATCTCCTCTTTGGAAATCTCTTCACCTCTAGGCATTTTGTCGAATTTATAAAATCATCGATTAATCAGTCGAAAACAAGCCGAAAAATTATTCCAAGTCAATAAAAGTCAGAACAGCAGACGATACATACATTCAAGAAATGTGAATAAATAATCGCCTGCTGAAAGAAATATTTTAATATTAATATTTCTAAGTAAAGTCAGACGATGTCTATATTTATGGGACAGGCAATATTATATATATTTTTTAATTTTTTCATAGTTTCTATTTATTTTCTGATTCTATTTACAATACATCCAAATAAATCAATTACAAAAATGTATATGAATCATTTCTGAATATATATGAAATGTATTTTAGCTTGGGATATCAAATCTTTGTCTATATTTTTGGGACACACTGTATCTACCAAGTGTACAAGATCTTTGAAAAATTTAATTTTTTTCTGCGTTCTTCTTCTTGTCCCTTTTTTTGCGAAAGTCCTATTTTTTTATACTGTCCTGTATTATAAAAGAAATAATAGTTCAAATTTGGACGTCTGACAAAAACCAGTAAGTATTTTTAGAAAAGTTATTGAAAAACTCTTTCACTATGACTTTCGCTTTTATTTGTAAATGGGAATAAACCCAGGATTCCCTGTTTACAGAATTAAGGTGAAGAACAACACAAGTTTTATTTGTGGTGTAAACATCTATTTTTCTACGTATACTAAAGCCACGGAGAAGAATGAGATATTTTTCTAAAGGTTCTCCTAGAGGCTTTTGGTGCATTATTCTTGTATATCGTTAAAACACGCTGCTGGATAAATATATATAAACATATCGGCAAATAATCTCAAAGGTTGGTGTCGAGAAAGGCTGACACGACTCAAGTGTTTTATTTTTAATTAATAACTGTAATAGATTATGTACAATTAATAGATATTTTTTTAGTGGCCACTACCAATACTAAAAATCATATTTATATGAAAAATCGCAACAATGCGTTAAAATAAGTTTTGAAACTTATTAAAAGCGATACTTTCTTATTGGCATCGCGGGAAAATTTAAATGCTAAAAAAAAGCAAATGATCACTATTTATAATCAACCATTTTGATTCTGTTAATCTTAGCTGTCTACACGCGTAGTTTGATTACACGTTTTAAATTATTTTTTTATATTATTTTATTGTTTTATTTAAGAATTACGAATGTTTTAATTTCGTTACGCAATATAAGCTAGAAACAATTGGTGAGCTATTTTAATAATTAAAGTGCAAATGAATTTATCTTTCGTAAATCCTACTCGACTGTACGCGATAGAGATAATTTTGAGGAAAAAAAAACATGCTTGAAAATTATTAAAAAATAAAAAATTGCAATACAGCTTTCAAAGAAATTGCGCTACAGTTTTCCAGCAAATTGCATTTGAAAGTACATTTTTCCACCATTTCGAATGTTGGTTGGTAGAATGGGGTTTTATGATGCAAAGTCCCTTTAGGAACATGCTGCGCCATATCCGCTATTTCGAATCCTTGAAAATTGAAATATAAGAAATTTTGAAGTTTTGAAAAATCACAGTAAAACTTAATAAAAGTTAAATTTAATCGTCTGCTGTTATCATCATCAAAATGACGTCAGCGTTACGAACACATTTGTTTGTCCTTTATAATGTACATTACATTAAATCATAATCATCCGATAACTTCAATTTTAACATAACCGAATAGTGAAAACATATATTTTCCAGTAGAGTTTTTTTTTAAACCGTAGGTCAGTCTAATGACATTATATGATTTTCAAGCATTATGCTTTAAAATAAAGCACACATACTACAATATATATTAAATCACACATACACACATAAATAACGCCTGCACTGAACAGTTAAAGATATATATAAATATTTTACAGACATACATGCAATAAATACATTAAACCCAACTGGAGTGAAAAATTAGCCAGAGCCAGGAATCGAACCCGGGACCACATTATACAAGACTGCTGCTCTAACCACTCAGCTACTCCGGCCGATGCCTGAGTCTGGAATTTCTCACTAATAAACCATGTTGGGGGAGTCACCAGCCATCTATACAACAGCCTTGGATGACCGGACAACGATGAATAGATTTTACTATTACATCGATCTACGATAATTATAATAAAGCACACGTACTACAATATATATTAAAACACACATACACACATAAATAACGCATGCATGCAACAGTTAAATGTATATATAAATACTTTACAGACATACATACAATAAATACAATAAACCCAACTTGAGTGAAAAATGATTATGCTTTAAAATTTGTCTCAGCAATGAGTATTTTTCTACTACATATAGGAAATAAACTTACGCCAAGAAGTGGCCTTAATTGGCAATTTAGAAATTAAAAAATGTGAAATATGTTTTTTTAGGGTATTTTTTAATTTTTTGACATAAATATTACATAAATAGGTCTATTTCCAAGCTTTTGCACCATGACTGCAATGCCCTTTAGAATAGATGTCAATACCATTAAACAATTCGAACAAAACTTGTGCGCTTAGTCGCATTTTCTGAAACAACGATTTGAATAAGTACTCGATGGTGCAAGATTTATCACAAGATCAAATTAAACATAAAATACTGTACTTTGACATTATGCAGAAATCAGTCAATTAAGCTTTTATCTGTTTTCAGCTAAAAAATAAGTGTATTGTTTATCCAGCACTTTATAGTGTTTTTAATACTTTCTTATATAGTAGTTGAAATCAGTTCATGAGTTCTCTGAGTGTACGTCTGGTGCTCAACTTCACATAAATACACTAATAATAATCAGTTTATGTTACTGAGTTTTACCATGGCATGTTTGGTGTCGAAGATGAAGTGGGTACCATTTATAATTAGATTTCAGAGACACTCAAAAGTATTTGTTATATTACTGTCAAAAGTAAAAATCATTTTCAGTGCATTTTAATAATATTTATTTCAGAGGAAATGAAATTGAAGTTTAATCACTGAGGTGGACGATAACATTTGTTATAGAATAAATAGCAAGTATAATTAGTTTACAGGGACACTTTGAAAATTAAAATCACAGAAAGCATTTTTTGAAGGAACACTGTTTCAAGCATAATAAAATTGGTATGCATCACTGAGGTAGGTAAAAATGCGATTTCTATAAAATATAGAATAACTAGCAATTATAGTTCTGTTCCAGGGACGCCTAAAAGTATTTCATTGTATTTTTTTTTTTTGTAGATAATAATCATTTGAATGTATCTTAAACATTTTACACTTTTTCAATTATCTTTATTACAAGTGCGCTACAGATTGTTTTTAACAGATTATTGAGTACTTAGAATATAACTATTGAGTACTCGCTTAGTTGCAGAGATACTCGAAAGAATTTCGTTACAAGACTGAGCATAAGATATAACAGCTAGATGTTAGAGCAAGTATCAATTATAATTCTGTTTCAGGGACGCAAAATGTATCCCATTGCATTATTATCTAATGAGAATAATCGTTTGAATGTATTTTAATGATCTTACACTGTTACAATTAACTTGATAAGAGGTGCACTACAGCTTGTTTTCAGTAGATTATTGAATACTTTGAATTTATCGATTATTTACAAAGACACTCAAAATAATTTTGTTTTAGGACTGAGTAAAAAAAACAAACAAAAGCTAGATGTATTTTTTCAGTTTTGATATGCATTTAAAAATTTAACTAATTTTTAATGCATTACGAGTTATTTAGTTCATATGCCTATTTAAACGGAATAATTCGCACATATCGCCAGCTATGGATAGCAATTACTGAAAATGATTTCTTACTGATGCGCGTGTTTTAAAATGTTATTTTTAGGTATCTCATTTAATTGTATGAACATAATACAAGTTTCTTATATGTATTCCATTACTGTTAAATGTATTTCATACTCTATGCCGTGGTGCACGACTTTTCGTTGTTGTTTAATATCAAGTGGAGAAAATAAATAAACAACAAAAATACTATATATCCAAACTATGCTTTTCTCAGTGTTATTCTGAAAAGTAGGGAATCATTATGTGGTTAATGTAATTGTTTTTTTCCCCAGATTGTACCAGGGGATTACTTATCATTGAAAAATCTACTAAAACATACAAAAAATGTGAAACAAAGTTCTGATTTTTCTTTATTATTTTCTGTTTCTAAATTAAATGTTAATCTCAGTTCTATTTAACTGTAAATTTATTTAGTTGAAGTTATTTACTCTTTAATTATTATTTTTCATTTAATTTCTCTTGAAATGTTCATTTTAATCGCTGAATAAGAAAGATAAGTAATTTTTAAATTACTTTTCCGGTCTCTGTACATTTGACACTGAATAAAATTAATTACTCTTGATAAGTTCGAAAAGACAGATTAAAGATAAGATTTTAAACAGCTTTTCAAGATTTCTGCATTTCGTTCTACAACTGATTAGATCTATTCAAGTGCCAGATCGAGTAAATATTTAATGTTCTTTTATCGCAACAAGACTCTTCATTAAAGGATTTTCTATTGATAACTGATTAATTTATTTAAAGCACGTTTGATTAAATAATATAGTGCAGTAATCACATGATTTGAACTCCAACATGTATTTAGAATTTAAATATCAAACCTTATCAAATACTACAGAATTATCATAATGTTTTGCTTAATTAAGAAAAAAAGTTAGAGAGGAAAAAAAAAAAAAAAACAAATGCTGCGTATTTTGAACTTTTAAAACTTTTCCCTCTACCGTCTCTTAAATATAATTAAAAAATAGTTAACAAAATTATGTTTTAATGATTTTGGTATTTTAAATCTATCTTAAAATTTATATAATAGAAGAATGATCAAATCGTGAACTAGTACATTTTTCCCTGCTTAAATTTATCAATATAATATTTAGTTGTGAATATTAGATTGCATACAGATTAGCATAACTTCTAATAATGTCAGAGTCGAAAATTAGATAACATAAATTATAAGGGTTGTTGAAAACGGTGTAAAGAACATTAAAATACTATAATAAGCCCATTTTAAAACATACACTTATCAGAACGTCGGATGTGCCAATCCCAAAACTTTTTTCTATCTCATACATGTTAATAATTCAAAATTCGCTGTCACAGTGCCGAAATTATATGAAAATCTATGCCAATCATGAGGATTCTGAAAGTGTATAGGTTCGTTGATTTGGGTACATTTAACAAGGAGATATAGGTATCGCATTGTTTCAAACAAATCATTGCATAACCAAACCACCCTCTTAGATGTCCTCGACCAAAACGTCCGCCCAAAGAAATTAAATTAAATAACTCTTTTTAAATATACGCCGAAGTCTAATAAGGGTCTATTTATGTGAAAATGTAACAGAATATTAAGTTGATTAAATTACGTGCATTAGTTTTTGATATACATCATTTGCGAAATTGTGAAAAATTCTTGATAGAAGAGCAACATGTTGTGCGTTTTACGCCAAACTGTAATCAGTAACATCTAACGTGAACGTCTAACTAAATTTGAAGTTTGATGAAAATCCATGCATTTGTTCTTCATATAAACTGAAAAAAAATTGTGGAAATCCGAACAAAATGCAGCACAGCAGCGTGACCTGTTGGGCAATATACCCCAAAAACTAATCAGTACCATTTATATTAGTCTAACTGAATCTAGTTTTTTATTAAATCCCGTACATTAATTCTTCAAATAGAAATATTGCTGTGATCCTGAAAAATGCCGCATAGCAGCGCCACCTGTGGGAAGATATACACCAAAATCTAAAAAGCAACAAATTAAGCAACTTTTAACAGAATCCAAAGTTTGATGAAAATCTGTGCGTTACTTCTTGAGCTATTGCGAAAATCGAGAAAAATGCGGCATAGAAGCGCCACCTGTTCGGCGTTATGAACCAAAAACAATCAGCACAAGCATAAATGAAGGTCTAATTGAATCTAAAGTTTTGTGAAATTCCGTGCATTAATTCTTTTGATACAGCGTTCACATTTTTTTTTTCACATACAGACGAACAGATTCAAAGACAGTCACAGACAAACTCACATACAGTCATTTTCTAAAAACCACCAAATCGTGTTCAGGAAATTCTAAAACCTTTAAATCCATCGAAAACCGGAAGTCGAAAATTTTCACAAATCCAAACTTTCTTCTTGTAAAGATAGAAGAAAGTAAAAAGTGAGAGCAAAATCCTCTTTTGGTATAGTATCTACAACGCTCATTACAAGACAAGCCAAATTCGATCGCCGTCGAAAAAGAAAGAAAAAAATGAAAAAAAAAAATCCATAAAAGAGTTGTAGCCCTCGATCATCCACCGAACTCATCCACCTTGCCTCATCAGATATATAATTGTTCCTGGTACTGAAACTAGCATGAATAGAATAATGATTTTCGGATCCAGACATTCAATCCCAAGACAGGGTTCGTGGCTGCGATATCTGAAGAGGACACTTATATCCGTTTTCGGGATCTCTACAGTCATATCCAGAGATGCCTTGCAAATGACAAATACTATTTCGAAGGGGGAAAAAAGCACTTATCCTGATTTAATGTCAAGTCTTGTTTTTTATATTTATCCAGTTTGAAACAAATTATTTTCTTAAAAAGTATATATATTTGTATTTTGTTGCGAATTTACCCACTTTAATATTATTTAATGTAATTTTTTTGAATTATGGTTGTCGTAGTTTAAAACATATATTTCAATAAAATGAACGGTTGAAGTGACAGGGGTGGGACAAAAGTATTTTTTTTCAACTAAAAACGATTTTTTATTTTGATTTCTACACAAGATAAAGTACCTATAAATTTATTTATGTATGCTACACTTTATTCAATTACAATATTTTAAACGTTTGTTGTAGAAATGCCTTATTTTTAAAGACCGAAATTAAAAGGAAAATTTAACTTTAAATTAATGAGTGGTTATAATAATTCCATACAACCTGCGTTTACAAGTCTGTGTTAAGTTACGAATAAAAAGCAGTATTAGTAAAATCATAAGCCATGCATTAATTATATTAAATTAATGAGGCATGGGACGCAAAGGACGAGGGAGGTATGCGATGTAATAGCTTTTTTTTCTGTGTTCTCAAATAGCTACAAGTAATTCTAATATTTTTAATACTACGGAACATTTTTTGTTATATTTACTTTGGTACAGAAGGTACTTCTCAACAACAAATGTTTTTATTCATTCCGCTTCGAATTTTAAATAACACATAGATAACAAAGCCAAATAAGGTTTTTAATTTGACGAAAATTTCTAAAAAAATAATATTTTTTGAAATGAAAATTCGTTGTCACCCCCAAATTTCAAGAAGGAGTGGAATGACAATTTCAAACTGTCTGTGAATTAAAGTTGAAAAATATTTTGACACATCTTATATGTATTTGAATTTCAGATAATACCCATCATCATTTTAGCACAACTGTATCTTAAACTGAAAATAATAAATTATATAACGGAAGTTTTTATATTCTACCTATGTTTCTCTATGTATTTAAAATGGAATTACCCTTATCATAAATATCATAAATTAATATAAGAAATCATAACAGGTTTAGGCAATCATAATGTTGAATTTAAATCTTTCTAAAAGCTTTTCTGGTCACATTGTGATATAGAAAGGAATAATCGATAGCTTTGAGCATCGAAGAACGTCATGACTTATTGTATTGACTCGTAAAACTTTCGGTATATTTAGATTGAATGACAGATTAAAATTAGTATTTTGGAAATTGCATCATTATGAAAACAGATGCTGTGAAAATACGAGTATAAATACCAATCTAGTTGTATCCTAAATTGATGATATCTTATATTTCAAAATACACTCTAACCTATCCTTAAGTATATGAATTAGGTGCACAAAATGTAAATTATACATGGCAATATGAGTGAATCCATAATAGGAAATTCATGTTACCGATATTCGGCAATAAGATGTTGAATATAAAACTTTATAGTTTTAATGCTTATTTTCTGTAGAAATAACATATGTAATTTGCTCGAGGTATCTTAAATGATACATACATAATAACTCTTTTCACACGCAAATCAAATAATAAAATACATTTGGAAAAACTAGTACCACGAGACACAATTTTAAATAGGTGAAACAATTTAAGACTTTATAATAATTCATTTTATTAATTTAATTTTAAGAGTCTTCGCAAGATGATATTTCTATATCGCCTACGTGGATCACAATTAAAGCAATCTTTTATTTTGATAGCGAAGGCATTATTTTGAAATATTTACCAAATGTTATTGTGTTTTTAGGGATTATTGAAATAAATAGGCATATGTGACATAAATCTATGGGGTATTTTATCTAAAACTGGTTGTCCCATTGAATATCATTATAATAATTGAAACTCAATTTACGGGCAGACTATTAGCATCTGTGAAATAAGTTCTCCAAAATTCCATCATTACATGAAAATCAGTTGCTATGTTTCAGTAAACATTATTGTTTAATTTACGGCTGCTATAATTGCATCAACTTATATATACATTCCCAACATAAAATGAATAAATATTATGCATGCATATATATATATATATAATAAAAATATGAAAATAGAATTACAATATAAATTTAGAAAGAAGGTGTATATTAAATATATTTGTAACAAATAACTACGGAAATCAAATCTACATAGCAAAAAGACTGTCTGTTTCTCCTCAGTGGATGTACAAACAGATAACTAGATACCCCCCCACCCCCCCCACACACACACACCTGTAAAAACTTGCAGGTTTCGAAACACAAGTCTATCTTGCATTCAAAACCAATACAAAAACTAAATTATTTTGAAACATTTATTGACTTTAAAGATGTAAATTTAAATATTGAAACTTAAATAATAAAAAGTAAACAAGACAATAAAAATAAACCTTAAAATGGTACAAAATTATTTAAATACAAAGCATAATTAAAGTTAACGTGTATGGATGCGGAACGCCCAGCGTCCACCCATACCTATAAGAAAAAGACATAAAAGGAACAGAATTACCTGTGAAATTATAAGTATCAGAAATCCTTCACCTGGTATAAACGAAAATGAATTTTTATTCTTTATCCAATTTCATAATTAAAAAAAAAAAAAAAACAAATCTGCATTTTCCCTCTATTCGTACATCCGTGTTGAACCGATCTTTTATAAAGAGTTTAAGGGAAGTACATCATATGAAATATTCAGGAAGCATGTTACCGTAAATGGTCATCCCGCAAAACAACAATATTGCCATTTAATTTTCTAAACCATCTTCAAATAATATATAAAAAATAATTGTATAATTGTTATTGCAAAAAAAATTAGCTAAAAATTTAAAAATATGTCTATAAAAATTAACTCACTAACACAAATTTTATTGAAACGAATTATTTGATAAATTATAATGATAATATAAAACTTTTCTATGCAAATTAGAGAACAAATGTGGCATGCTCCTGGTAAAAAATTGAAAAGCATTTCTTTTAACATATAAATCCAAATTTAAATTATTATCAAAAAAAAAAAAAAAAAAAAAAAAAAAAATGAAAAGAAGTATCTAAAAAATCTCATTGTAACATCACTGTTTGCCCTATTTGATTTTAAACATATAGGATATATTACGTAATATTTATTTATAAAGACTATACGGAAATCAAAATATCATCAATATATCTAAAGATTTTTAAAGTTTTATTTTATCGTATTATGTATTTATATTCATATTAAAATAAAACTAAATTAGCAGCAGTACTAGAATAGTTAGTCCCCATACCACATATCTGAATGAAAGTTGTTATTAAAAGTCACATAAGTATTGTAAAAACAAAAATGGCACAAATAAAAAATAATTCTCTACTAATATTTAATTTTTCATATAAATCAAATAAATAAAAAACATTCATTAAAATTTTACAAAGGCAATCAGTAGGTGGGGCATTCTCACAATCTTTTAACTTTCGGGAAAAAATCTGGTGAAATTAAACTTGCTAAAATAACATTTTAATCTGATAGACGAATGCCTTAATTATTCGAAATAAAGAAAATGTGGTCAGCAGCGATTTTTTTTTTTTTTTATTTAACTGAGATTTAAGTTAAACTTGCGAGTTTAATTTTTCTTACCATTTTACCACTGTAACATTTTATTTTCTTCTAAATTTTTACTTATAATGAATTTGCCTAGTACCCACAGGACATTCAAATGAGAAATAATAAAAATGTAGTACTTTTAATCCAGAATCTTTGTATAACATTGTCTTAAAGGGGTGTTAAAGAATGGACGGTTAGGTAAAAAAAGGGGACGGTATAGGAAAAAGGGACGGAATCGAAAAAAAAAAAAAGGGACAGTAAGGATGGAACGATACGGAAAATTACCACCTATTTTTAGAAAAATCTTGATAAGACTAAGTGATAGCCGCAATGTTCATTGACTTTTAGAAATATTTGTTAACATTGGATTAAATTAAAAAAAATAATAATTTACCTCGAAATGTGCAGGAATAACCTTGGGAACGGTAAGACTACCAATATAACCACGATCTTGAAATTGATATTTAAATGCTGATTGAAATTCTGAAGTAAATTTCCTGTCAAAGAATTTTAGACATTCTTTCTCTAGCGTACTTCTGCATGAGAAAAAAATTTGAAAAAAAAATCTGTGCCTGCATCTGAAGTGATTTTCTGTGTAAGTTTAGCAAGAGGGACGGTAAGGATGAAAAACCCAGGGACAGAGTTCGAAAAATAATATCAACCGTAAAAATGTGTGCAGGTTAATTTTTTGTAACATATTTATATAAAATAATTATCCCAATTTCGGAAAAAAAATACATCGAATTACTTTTATAGAAATAAATTTATACAGACAGCTCCAGATTTAAAATTCAGCATCAGGGACACGGGACGGTATATGACGTTTCCTGGTATTTGGACCCCCAACATCGTCCAAATCTTATTTATCTCGTTAATATTGTTATGCAATCATGTAATGGCATATTCCCCAGCATATGAAATGAATAAAAAAAACACCAAAAATGTTTTAAAATAAAAATTATTTTTCAGGGACATATAAGTCAAAAGATTGTGAAAATGCCCCAGGTATATTGGTGAATAGATTTTCAAAATAGAATACCCTGATAGTTGAAAATATATTCAACAATTTACCTATTGAAAGATTAAGTTTTAATTTGATAGTTTAGAATTTTTATAGTTAATTGTTTTAAATATTTTTGATATACAACTTTCTAAATTTTTATTGTAATTACATTTTGTTATTCATATGAAATTCATTTTGTTGCATTATATATGAGCTGCCTTTGCGCCTGTTATGCATTAATTTTTATTAATTATATTTGATATATATATATATATATATATATATATTTATGTATTAGAATGGGTATATATTTTATTGCTACGACGTAATATTTTTCTTTTCTTTTTAACCTCGTTATTTAAAAAAATCACCTTGCGTCGTGTAATATTCTTAAGCACACCGATTCATAAAAGCTAGCTAAACCAATTAATAAATATAAAAAGCGTTACAAAAATAGCAATTCATCATTTTATGTGACATTTTTATTTTGAAGGAGATAATTAATATGTCACTGATTAATGTTTCCATTTTTTATGGCTATGTAAGTAAACGAATTAATCTCTTCAGTATATTTTCATTGATTTCTCAAAACTCTCTGTAAAAAGTGTTTCTTGTTCTGACATAGAAACACAAATAAATAAATCACTTTTTTTTTCTCATGATTGATTTCTTTAAATGAAATAGTGGGCTGCTGGTTATTGGTAACTAATTTTTCGTAAGATATCCCCTTTTTTTATAACGTGGAAAATAAAACTGGAATATATGTGCTGTTTATAGTAATAAAAAGAAGGATTAATTTGAGTTTTGTTACATTTTTAAAAATATACGCATTGTTTTAAGAGTTGTAAAAAATGTGCGATTTAAAACTATAAATCATTGTTACTAAAATCTATTCGCAATCAATGATAATGTTATAAATTAACATTAATATTATATCAGTATTTAAAATTAGACAACTATATATTTTTAGATTTTTCTATTTTAATAAAATTTAACCAAAATTCTTGTAATAAAAAACTAAAACTAATGATAAAAAAATTGCCTCTAAAACATACCATTTCTAAAGAGTAAAATAGTCATCATAAATTCGCAAATGAGCAAAAAAAAAAAATCATTCCGCACGAATTTAGACATACTTGAACATAGTAAAACTGTTGTGGCTAAAAGAGCACATTTTTAAAAAATGTAACATTTTTGAACAGATTCAGTTTTATTTAATTTTTTTTCTGCTCTTTGATTGCTGATTATTGATCTAATATTCACTGTAACGCAATAACTGTGCTTGCCAAACAGAAGATATTTTCAATGGTAATATATAGATTTCAGCTAAAAATAATCTCTTAGATAAACACTTATAGCAGAATGAATGCAAATCTCATGCTATTATTTTTTTAAATGCTGTACGAATTGCATAATGCTGCATTAAAACAAAAACTAAATCCGCATTATATTCCTAGTTTTTTTCTGAAATAATTTAGAAAAAGATTAATTGTAATTTTTAACGACAAATGTATCCTGTAGATATTATATGATAGCTAAACAACTCAGATTTCTAAGTAATAAAGTTCAAAGTTAAGGAAATTTATATATATTATTTAAAACATCATTATTTTTTTACAGAATATCTTTCAGAATTATTACTTTTCTACGGCTGTGCAAATCATAGAACATATTAGAGCAAAGTGGTTATTTGATACTGAATTGAAAATTTTCACATGCAAATACATCAAAGTCCTTATATTCATTTGAGAGAAAACTCACCAAGTAACGTTTTAATGTTATTACTTACGCATATTTTAAAAGCTTTTATCATTGATAAAAGTAATAGCATTGCAATCAATTAATATAATTACGTTATACTCAGACTATTGTGAAATAAAATTCTGTAATTAGATAAACAAACATTTGATTCAGCTGTGTAGATTTTTAAATGGAAAATATAGGGTTATTAGGAAAACAAGAGAATACAAATATTGAGATGTGTTAGTGCATCCAAATCAAACATGCGTTGATATTCATTTTTTCACTTAAAAATACAGCTCATTCGAATTGGAAGATAATTATAGTTATAGCATTAAGAATTTTGCTCATTCAGATCGCAAATTGCTTTCGATAATGCTAAATATATGAGCATGAGCTGCATTCTTATTTTTAAAATATATCCTGAAGAAATAAATAAATTAACATAATTTGTCAGTATATTTTTCTAAAGGAGTGTCTACCTTTTTCAGTTGTCAAAATTTCTAAGCTACACTGTAAAAAAAAATCTGTAAAGTTACTAAAGTTTTTCTTGGAAACTGGGATTCCAAGAACTTTTTATGTAACAGCAACAACAAAAAATCCTGTAACAGCGTCTGTTACAGGAATTTTCCTTGTTGCCGTTACATAAAAATTTCTTGGAATCCCAGTTTCCTAGAAAAACTTTAGTAACTTTGCAGATTTTTTTTTACAGTGTATATTTTTTATTTAATTAATTTAATACTTTATGTGTTAAAAGCTGACGAGCTGTGAGTAACACGTTTCAGAACTTCAATATATATATATATATATATATATTAGAAAATTTTTCAATTCGATAAAAGGAAGCGACTTTTTTAAAGAAGAATATACAGAAAAAATAACACAAAAATATTAATTTAATGATAAGATAATATATCGTGTAAATTAATTAAGTGGTCTCAAGACTCTTAAAATTAAAAAAAAAAATTAAAAAAGGATTATATTCAACATTTAACACCTTAAAATGTATCTGATTTAAAAACACAATTTCAATGGCGATGAAAGATATAAGTATGTTCTTTAATTTCATATATTTAAAAGATTTCAAGATGCAGAATTAGTATTTATACGGCTTTTCAAACTGTCAGACATTCATTTAAAGCATTTTTATATTTTTAATAAAAAGTTCCAATTAGTCAATTCCAAATACCAATTAGCCCAATTAGCCCAATTAGCCAATTAGCCCAAAAGTCATTTGGAGAAAAATGACTTCAAAGTTTCGAAAATGCCGCTTCAGCTATTGCGCGGGTATAATGCTAGAAAACATAACTTCCGTTCTAACGTGAATTTCAAGGAAACAAATATATCAAAATGTTCAGAAAAGATAGGAGTTTAACATCCAAAAAAGAAAAACTTTGAAGCTTTAATAGTCCTGAGATCGCATAAGCGAAGTTTTTTTCCCTCTGAATTGTAATGCAACCGACTCAAAACTGTTTTATTTACCTTAAGTCAATGTGTAATTGACAATAAGAAAAATGCTTTGACAAGTTTTAAACAGGAAATAGCCTCCTCAGCTTCAGTTGAGTGTTTATTTGCGAGAGGTAGATAGTACATGGCTTTCGTTTATTTAAAAATGCGTATCATTTCACAGAACCGTCAAAGAATAAAATTATCTTACGGATCACACTTTACTGACGGTGAGAGATATCTATTAAAAATATTAACAGAAAAGTTTCATGAATTTGAAAATAATAGAAAAATATTTCTAGATTCGGGTGCCGTGTTTAAAATATTAGATATAAAGGCTTGAGGTCTTGATTTTATTTACATAATGCAAGCACAGCAATTAAGAAATTTAGCAATTAAATAAGAATATTATGATAAATTCCATTGGAGCATATCAAGATTGCTCCATTGTCGAGGTAAAAAAGTTATTAAATACTAAAAGAAAACCAGAATTTTTCTCGCCAATTCATGATTATTACGTAACGGCCTGAGTGACAGTCAAAAATCCACCCGCAATCATGTGATTCGATAAATTCTTAACAATATCGTCCATTTACTTGCGCAGGGTTAGAAAGAAAATGTCTTTAGACGAAGCAATTGTAACACTTAATACCCAAGATGTAGACATGTTACAAAGTAAGAGTCTGGAATCCGTGGACATTTTATGACCTAATATTTCAACAAGGCATTCCTTGTATCACATTTCAAAATCGCTCAAAATTTCCATCCTTAAAGATAAAATAATTTACTTTATTGTCCTTAAAATTCACCAGACTTAAATAATACAGAAATCTTGTGGAATATTTTAAAGAGATGTTTAGATAAAATGGGCGTACTGTCAAATAACGGAAGACATGGAAGTGTGGTTCCACGATGATGAAGTTAAATATATGTTATTAATTAGTGGATTCAATGCTAAAACGAATTCAAATAATACTTTCTGTTAAAAGAGTGTATACTTCAATCTATCAATCAGGTACTATTCAGTGTATATGTAAAGGCATAGATTTTGAAAAAAAAAAGTAAAAAAGATTCTTCCTTTGTCTCAATTAATTTGGAGTATTTAATAAAAGTATGTATTCCACGCTTTATGGTGTACCATTCAATATAGGATTTTGGCATATCACTGACCAATATCTTTAACTGAAATAATATATTTCACAGAAATTCTGAATAGACTTTGCTTTGTGTAAAATACAACGATATCATCATAGAAAATTTTAAATTCATACTTTCTATCTCTTTAATACGCATTATGTTCATGTACATATCTATGAGCAAGCGGTTATCATCACACATAAGTTTATTACGTCATGGAACAACTCTAATAGAAATTTACGTAACGCGAAAATTTAAGATATTTAAAATTTTTAAAGAGAATCTACCTTGTCTATCCTGTTGCACACGCTACTTCAGACTAGTTTCAAATTCCAACTCTCTCTTGTTGCCATTCCGGCTAACCAAACTTCAGTAGATGGCAAAACCAATCAGTGTCGCTGATGGAGTTTTAGTTATTTTGAATGTTGACTCTTAGATTTGAAAAAAAAATGTATGTGTACAGCATTCTGTTAAGTGAAACCGCAAGGGCAGTCTATTGCAAAAGGTAATGTCTAGTTAAGTGTTGTTAGTAAAGGTTGCTATCAGTTGATGTAATATTTAATACAACGGAAGTTTAATCTTTTAAAATTTTTGTTCAAAATTATGTTTCCTAAAGTCACGTTAAATTTAATTTTCTTTCACGGTCTGGTGTTAAACTGCCTTCCCGGTACGTCCATCATATATACATTTTAAAATATAGTTTAGTTAAAAATATATCTTCATTATCGTCAAACTTATGGAGGTAAAATAATAATTTATATTTAAGATAGTGTGCACTATCATTTCTTACAGATTGTACAAAACGTTTTTTTTTTCCTTCACCATGTTTCTATAATTTTATATTGTATTCGGAGAATACTTTATTCTTGTTAATATTGCATCAAATTGACGATAATTTGAAAAATCAAAATAATTTCAAACATAAAATAAATTTATTATGATTTAATAAGAAATTTTATTTGTGTATATCTATTTTTTTATATTTTTAACAGTAAATTTACTTAAACAAATAATAGAATATTTACTAACGTTTCTGAATCTAAAGCTTTATTATAAATAATTCTTTCAACTGCAATCTTGTAATCTTAGTAATATTAAAATTTTCAAAATAACGCTTTTTATGCAGTGAAAATATTGTGATCTGCAAAATTTTTTTGGCATACTTTGTAATCCAAAACACTTTTTCAGTCATATAAAAACAACCCTAGAATTTTTTTTTAACTTTCAGCAAGCACTCTTACTTTTATTTTCTCTATATTTTGTTTTTTTATCTGCATCTAAAGTTCTTTCATTCTGCGTTTTATCTAACAGATTTTTACTAAACAGGCACTTAGCATGTAATAAATATGGAAGAAAGGAATTGTGTAAAATAATTCTGACACAAAGTTTTTCAGAATATATTTTACATGTAAATTACTCATAAATTGATTTTTTTGCTGTAGTTAATGCGGCAACAAAAATGCAAAGTAATGTAATGATGCATTCTTATGTTACTAAAAAATCCAAATCGATGAAATAATAGAAAAATGTTAAGAAAAGATAAAACGTTAAAGATTTAAATTCATATCATCTTCAATTACTTTTTACTAAAAATCAAGAACACGAAAATAAAATGCAGAAGAAAAAATATTCAGAGAAAGTGATTTTTTAGATTATGCATTAAGATTTAGGCATATCTAAAAATTGTTATGATTTATATTTATATTTACTAAAGTTTCAAGACCAGAAATATAGTAAAAAATGTTATATAAAGGTTAATTAAAAATAAGAAAATAATACACTCTCATACGTTTTGCATTAGTAAAGGCAAGTTGAGATCTGACTACAGTAAACTTTGTCTAAGGCGGAGTCGATCGGGACCGAGGAAATTTTCCGTAGTAGACAATATTCCGCCTTAGACAAATTTTACTCTATGTCTATGGATTCGAAGGGACTTGAAAATCTTTCCTAGTTAGACAGATTTCCGTCTTACACAGAGTCCGCCTTACAGAGAGTTTACTGTAATCAAAATTCTTAATGCTATGAAAGATAGTTATGTTCGATTTAAGTGAAAACAGATTATAGTGACACATGTTTGATTTGATTGCACAAACACATCTTAAAACTAGTCTACTCTTGTTTTCCTAATCATCTTGTATTTTCTACTCAAGATTCAATACAGCCTAATCAAATATTTGTTATTTAATTGATAAAGTAGTGAGTTTTCTCTCAAAGCAATGTAATGTTTTTTATGTACTTGCATGTGAAAGATTTTCAATTCAGTATAAGATAAATTGTACTTTGCTCTCAAAAGTTCTACGATTTAAAAAATCTTAGTAAAGGAACAATTAGGGAATATATTCGCAACAGAAAGAAGAAAGACATTTTAAGGAAAATGAATTGTATTTCATTAACATTATTATATAGAAAACATCCTTGTTTAGACATTATATGATATCTAATAGATATATTTCTTGTTTAAAATAACAATTAATTTTTTTTAAAGATTTAAAGGAAAATAATGTAAATTATGTTTTTATTCAATGTAGCATTATACAATTCCTATAACATTTTTTCTAAAAAAATCAATTTATATTCATTGTTCTTATACTGCTCATCTAAAAGATTATTTTAACTAAAAACTACATTGAACCACTGAAATTAACTTTGTCTGATAGGCACACTTCTTGCGCTACAGTGATTATTAGATCAATAATTAGCAATAAAAGAGAAGAACAATTAAAAATTATTAATCAAAACTGAATCTGTTCAATATTATTACATTATAGGGGAGACCGGGCCAAATCATCGTTAATATATTTTTTGTCCATGTATGAGTATTTTATTATAGCTATTTTATCTCAGCTCATCGTTAACATATTTTATGTCAACATATGAGTGTATTACAATTAAAATGTATTTCATCTTCTACTTAATTTCCAATTAGGGGAGACCGGGGCTAGTAGGCACAGTTTTTAGTTATTAATTTCTATTAATTTTTTGTTTAATTTTTTTTAACAAGCTTTAACTGCACTTTTAAAGAACAGGCATTTAGCTATAAATACACCGGTGTTTTGAGTTTGTAGCTTTTGTAGTTAATGTTTAGCGGAAGCCTAAAGTAAAAGGAAAATTGTGCGCCAACCAACCCCGTCACGGGGCAAGTTGCCTATACCAACGGTGTAAGTTGGCACACGCTTTATAAAAATTTAAATAAAACTGAAATAAGACACGCAGTTAAGAGAAATCAATTTCCTTATTACCAGTAAGCTTAAATAAAGGCGTTATCGCCGTACAGTGTAAATTCTAAATGATACAGACTTAAAAATAATGAATAAAACATTAACAGTGAGTAACTTCTATCCTACTCGATATCATCATCAGAGTTACAGTAGTCACAAATAAAAAAATGAGTGTCTCCGTTTGGGCAAGCCTCTTGTGCTCAAAATCTTGAATTGGAACGAATTTACTCAGTGTTCGCAGTTTTTCAAGCTACCAGCTCACACCAGACACCGAGCCAACTTGCCCCGTCTTCAATGCGCCTACTATCTCCATAATAAATTTCTTCACATAAGTGACACGTAACCAACTAAGCATAAATAATACAAGTAAATCACATATGGGGTAGATACAGTTAATCATACACTAAGAAAAACTGCACAAGTTAAATCACAATTATTAAGATAAGTATTAGAAATTAGAAAAAGAATGAAGCAACAAAAAATTACTTATGAGTTCGAAAAACCAGAAAAATCGTAATAAATGTCCACTGCACGTAGGTAACGCTGCAAAACTACAATGAGGATTGTAAAAAGCAAGAATAAATGTACTCTGTGACTGGTTTCGCAATCTATCCACAAAAAGTCTATTTATGAGGTCAACTAGTCTGTAGTCAACTAGCCCCGGTCTCCCCTACTGCCGTTTTAGCCGCAAGAATTTCACTTATATTCAAGTAAGTCTAAATTCCTATAAAAAGAGTTGACTTTGCTCAAGTATTGAATGAGTAATACAACTAATAAATAATAGAAATGGACTAATAAATAATATAAATGAACTACAAAATAATAACATATATATAATTTCATGTATAATTTCATATATATAATTTTCAATTAAGTTTGCCATAAAATTTGCTCACGAACTAACACATATGCTCAAAGATTTTGCTGTTTTCGTTATATTTTATGCATTTTGTGTTGGATAATATAGGTAGGGAGTAAGATTTCACTGTATATCGGACTATTCCTTAAACCATGATACCTTCAAAAGCGAAATGTTGCCACTTGTAAGTGTACGAAGCCAAAAGATTTTTACAATGATGTAAAATAAAAGAAATATTTATTAAAGCATTATTTTTATATAAAAACTCAAATATTAAAAAAAATATATAGATATAAGTGTTTAGTAGTGATAAGAATTTTCATTCTTTTAGAATTTAAATATGGAAATTTGAATGCCAATTGGTATAAGAAATTTCAAAATGTGTATTTCACTTCGTTAAAACAAAAACTAATTGAATATGTTTCATTCGCGTTGTGTTTGTTTTAGAATATTCTCGTGATACAGCAGCTATTTGTATATATATGTATTGTGGCATATAAATTGACAAATAGACCCTTGCTCTGTCAATTAAAAAACACTGTCTTATATATTTTAATGATAACATTTAGCTGATAACATAAGCTGCTGGAATGTCTAAAAAGTTGTCAGATAATTGTGAAATACATAGATTAATTTGTCTAGAGTAAATGATTACACGAATTTCTGTGTAATACACAAAAACGACAGATGTTTGTGTGGCTATCTTTTCTTAAGTTTCCTGATGTCATATAGTCACTTTTTTTGCACAGAATTTTAATTAATACACTGAAAGACATTCTTTAATATCTTATATAATTATATATCTTATATAATATCTTATATAATTATATATCTTATATAATATCTTATATAATTATATATCTTATATAATATCTTATATAATTATATATCTTATATAATATCTTATATAATTCTTTAGTTCGAATTGAACGGACCCTACAAACTCATAAAAAAAAACTTCCTACAACAATCGACATTTTTTTTTACAGAGCTCAGGCCTATTATTCAGTGGGCTGTGGTTGAATGTGTAATTTATTCAAAAACACCCTCTGGTGGCGAAATTTTGAACTAATTTTTTCCGCTCAAACAAATTCCTATTCCTTTATTATGCCCGACACAAAATTTCAAAACTTTTTGACCAATAGTTTCGCTTTTAAACAACTTTAAAGTAGGGTCATTTAATTATCGACACCCTGTACTTATGTAAAAGTGACTAAATTATATATTCAGTTTTTAGAGTGTAGTTCTTGTAAAAATAAAGAACTCTGAAACATTCGTAACTCTTATGAAAAAGGCTAATTAATGATAGTACTAAAATTAAGTTTTAATACAATTAATATTATTGCAGGTAAGATTTAATAAACAGTCAAGTGCGACTATTACTAAAGCGCAGAGGTTTCCGTACAATAAATATATGAATTATCAACTGTATCATTAAAAAAATCATTACTAAAAGAAAAATAAGACTTTGTAAACAACTATACAGCGTAAGGTTTGGTATGGCTATATATGTATTAGAAAAGTATGTATGGGTATACGGTAAAAGTTCAAAGAGATATGAAGCCTAAATAACATGAAATAGTGCTATTCTGTATCAATCCTATTTAAATCTTATCCTAATATGCTTATGTTGAACTTAATTCGACACAGAGAAAAAAAGAAGTGGGTATTTAAACTTCATTTGGCACTTCATAAAACTAAATTCAGCGTCGTAATAATCTTTTCTTTTTACAGTGTAGATAAAACAAAATCCTTGTTAAAGTTTAAACTTGATATTTTGCTAAGCGTGCTTCGAAAGGAAGGCACAAAGTAGTAACGCCGCCTTGGGCCGTGTCGCGTTTTGCCAGATAGGTTTTTAATTAACTTTTAAAGACCCGGGAAGAGTATTGATAGATCTATTTTAAAAAAAAAAGTCTAGTCGCGAATCCCATAGTATTTATGTGATTAATTCTAATTAAATTAGTCTGTTTTTAACAATTTCACATTTATTGCTTTTATACTGCTACTGGACATTGTATTAACAAATGTGTCATTAAAAGTTGTTATCTAGGCTTTAAAAGCCGATGGTACATACAGTACGCCGCCCATGTCATTATGTATGTCCAAACCGTCCAGGTCTTTAAGGGTTAATATATCGGCTAATTACCGACGATTTTTTTCAAAAATCATTATCAACAATGCTCTTATACTTCTGCTACGATAGGCACATCCAGCACTCCTCAACACTTTTGCTGAATGCCCGCAAATCGAAATTTGTGTGTAACGGAAAAATGCACTTTTCTCAGAAACTATATGACCCATGGTAATCACTACAATTTTCCTGCAAGGTTTAAATGAATCTCCACTACCTCTAATTTTTTCATAAATTTAGTTTCAGTAGATTTGGAAATAGATGAGAGGGGGGACATGTTTTTGCACTACATTTTCGACGATATCTCTGAAAAAGCAATACCTATATTTAAATAAAATGTATTTTTGAGTTCTACGTTACGAAAGCTTTCACACGATATACAAATAAATGTTTTTTTGTTTTTTTCAAGCAGTATAATTAGCGCGTCTACATTTTCCCTAAAAATATTTGTATAGTTTAATAATCTGTAAATATGTGGGTCAATAGTCTTAATTACTTCGCCCAATTTGAACTTTCTACGTTCCATAGTTTACGAGTAAAATGGCTGTGACAGTCGGACAGACAGACACAGGAGTGATCTTATAATGGATCCGTTTTTACTTTTTAAGTACGGAACCCTAAAAAACATATTATAAATTTAAAAGTTTTTTCACTAGGTTTTGAATATTACAGTACATATTTTTAATTTGTTCTGATATATACTAAAAGAAAAATGGTACTTATTGGCATAATGATATTGGGAAGTGACTAGTTGTGTGTGATTTTATTAGTTTATTGAAAAATGTTGTATATCATGAATCTTAATAAAGAGTATTTTATCTCAATCAAACATCGCCACTGAGTAGAACTCCCTATGAAAGTTCGCCATTATCGAAAAACGTAGTAGTTAAATAATACTTGGGTGACAACATGAATTTATCGCTTTTCGAGCTACCAAAACCCGGTGTGGTCTCTTTAGCAAATGCCATACCGCGAATTTCACTGAGTGGCCTGAGTTTTCTGTTAACTACGGTGTGAAGGATTTTTTTTGCTCATAGACAATTTTAGGTCTTTGAGCCTAACACACGCACACTTATATACAGGGTGATACATAAATGATGGGCAAAACATTAAGAGGTTATAGTAACATACAAACTAACTACTTTCATCAAAGAATGCATTGTCTGAATTAAAACGCAAAGGTTCTAGGGGGTGCAAAATGTGATGTTATAGGAGGTAAAACACAGAATGAATAATTAAGTGACAAAAGCAAGGTTGGAAACCGTTCTCCATACAATCGTTGGGCCTCTGAGCCATTTCCATTTGCAGTTCCGCAGATATATCACATTTGCATGCTATTATTGTTTTTTTTTCCCGATACCTCGCAACAACTGTGGAGCTGTAATATTTGCATAGACCAATTTTCCAAATGCGCCAGCAGCTTTGCGTTTTATTTCCGACCATGCATTGTGTGATGAAAGTTGTTTTTTGGATTTGTACTGTTACCTCTTAAAGTTTTGCCCATCTTTTATGAAACTCCCTGTATATTTATAGATTATGTACGGTGTATATATATATATATATATATATAGGGTACAATATGTTATCTATCGCCGACCTTTAATTTCTCAACCGTTGGTCGCAGACATATAGTTCTAATTACAAAAACCTTTCAAATGAGGTAAATATTCATGTTGTGGCATTATTTAAAGTAAAAAATCAATTTTACAAAAATTACGAAATCTAACTTTTTATACGGTCCCCCAGTCCCTATAGTTATATTTAGTAAAAGTTTACACATCATAACAGATATAACACGAAAAATTTGACATCTGTACTACAAAAATTGACAGAGTTATTAAATTTCAAAGTTTGAGATTTTTTCGTATGATTTTGTCTTTCAATGAGGGATCAGTTAAAAGATTAATTAAAGTAATACGAGATCAAAATCAGGGTGCAATGTCCTTTTTACGGCGAAATCCCCTTTAGCCGGCATCGCCAAATTAGGGTATCACCAAAGAGTGTTATTTCATTAAAAAATTTTAGCTGACTTTTAGAGGTCTTATACAAAGCGAAGAATGAAATAGTGAAATTAAACTGAAAAATAAATATCAATTTATTATAATATCAGAAAACGGTCTGCTATAAAAAATGAATATGTCAAATTATGGAATCTACTAGCGATACTGCTCAAAGTGTTGTTTAACTTTTTTATGGGTCGAACAACCTTCAAACGTCAAAGTAGGTAGAATCGACAACCGGAAAATAAAACATACCAACTAAGGACTAGATAATTGGCAGTGGAATTAAAACAACCAGCCGAGCTATAGCGAGCATGAAAATTGGGATTTTGCAAATTTCAATAGTACCGCAGCGCTGCGATACGTGTGGGATAAAGCACGAGCCATCTAGCAGTGGACATGCTAGCCAGCGCTGAGATCGTGATGGCAAGCTACGCATGCATACAATATGACGAAATGATACTTATTTATTGTGAATGTCAAAGGAATGCCATAGAGGCTGCTAGTGTTTATTCAGAACGTTTCCCTAAGGATCTACATCCAACGCATGAAACAATGACTAATGCATTGCACCATATTAGAGAGACCGGCTCTGTTTCACCACGACCCAGACCAAGTAGACCGGCAAGGTGTAATGTTAGAATGACACCGGAAAAGGTACTGGGATTAGCCCTTTTAACTCCACAATTGAGCTCGGCGGAAATAAGCGAGGCATGTGGTCAGCATGTCTGGTATTTGTTACATGCACTTGCTGAGCATCCATACCATATCCGACACTGGTGCAAGCATTGATGCTGGATGACCACACACGACGATTTTTTTATTGTAATTTCATATGCTCAACACTTTAGAGGAAAATCCGTCATTCCTTTGTGACATTCCGTCTGACAGATTAGTCATTGTTTATACGGGGTGGCATTGTGAACGTGCACAATGTGTATTACTGGTCTCTGGAAAACCTCCACATCTCCCGCGCAGTACAACACGCATGGTGCAGTATATGGGGAACCCAGAAGGCTGGACCCATTTTCTACGATGGGACTTTAACGGGCGACCGTCACCTGCATCTGCTACAAACACGGTACGTGATTGGTATGAAGATCTGCCTCTCCGACATGCATGCCGAGTGTGGTTTCAACATGATGGAGCCCTCTCCACACAAAACATCAAACGCCCGGCTGTATCTGGCCACCGAATTCCGTCAATAGATCCTTGGATATGGTGGTCCGGTAGAGTGGGCACCGCTTTCACCGGACTTGACACCCATGGATTTCTACCTCTAGGGTTATATCAAGGGATGGATCTATGTGAATGAGACCACTTCCCTGGATTATCTGAAGCAGCGCATCATCCTTGATTGTCGCACTGTTTACACATCCGCTGAGCTGTAACGTGTCCAGGACTCAGTACTGTCAGGCATTCAATTGTGCATTGCCACCAATGGAGAACACTATGAGCAGTATCTCTAGTAGATTCCGTCCTTTGACACATTCATTTTTTATGGTTGATCGTTTTCTAATATTATAATAAATTGATATTTATTTTTCAGTTTAATTTCAATATTTCATTCTTCGCTTTGTATACGACCCCTAAATGTCAGTTAAAATTTTTTAATGAAATAACCCTCTTTGGTTATACCCCATATTGGCGATCCGGCTAAATTTGGTTTCGCCGTAAAAAGGACGTTGTACTCTGATTTTGATCTCGAATTACTTTAATTAATCTTTTAACTGATCCCTTATTGAAAGACAAAATCATATGAAAAAATCTCAAACTTTGAAATTTAATGACTCTGTCAATTTTCGTAGTACAGATGTCAAACTTTTTGTGTTATATCTGTTATGATATGTGTAAACTTTTACTAAATATAACTATAGGGACTGGGGGACCGTATAAAAAGTTAGATTTTGTAATTTTCGTAAAATTGATTTTTTTACTTTAAATAATGCCACAACATGAATATTTACCTCATTTGAAACGTTTTTGTAATTGGAACTATATGTCTACGACCAACGGTTTAGAAATTAAAGGTCGGCGATAGATAACATATTGCACCCTGTATATATATATATATATATACAGCGCGTGTAAAAACTTTAAGGACAGCAAAAAATTGTCAAAATTTTGATAAATTTAAATTATGATAACTGAAATGTTAATTTAATGGTGATCATAAAGTGGAAATACTTATATAAAAGTCAATAAAATGTATCTGTGAGATTCTTATTGCGAAGAAATAATAATTATGCAAATAAACGCTATTTATGACCGTTTAAAAAAATTAAGGACACCACTGTTTTTTCTTGGAAATGTTACGTGCAATTATTATTAATTTTCATGTTTTTTGACGTTTTCCATTAAGAGTTTTGTTAATTTTATAACAATGGCAAAAGCAAGTAAACTGACTGAATATGAAAAAGATGCTGTTGAATCTTTTGCATTATCAGGAATGATCTGCAGGTCTATTGAAAACAGATGGAAAAATATAAAACCGTCATTATCATTTTTTTAAAGTTAAAAGTAGGGAAAAAACCCGCTGGAATCAGACCAAATGCCTTATCACGCAGAGGTGAAAGGAGAGATTTAAAGATCCTCTGGAAAATACGCAATTAAAGAAAATTTGCTAACGACTGGGCTCAAAGTGTGCAAGAAAACAATCTGCAAAACAATTAATTGATCTGGGATTTCCAATACACAGAAAAATTGTGTAAACATACTTTATTAATTAACCACAAAGCCCAGCGTTTACAGTTTGCCGAACAAGTTACGACTTCGAAGGAAAAAAAAAGGCCTCACGTTATTTTCTCCGACGGCAAGAAATGGAGCTTAGATGTCCTGATGGCTGGAACTGTTTTTGGCATGATTTGAGAATTTTCTCAAAACGTCCGTTAGATGGCGGATCCATTATAACACGGAACTGAATTTTGTTCATTGGCAGAGGCATTTCTTTCAGGAAAAGTTAATTCAAAGTATATCTACAAACTCGTTCTGACCTTTTTTGACCTGTTGCAAAACTTCTGGCAGGAGAAAAAGGTATCTACCAGTAAGATAATGCGTCTATTCGCACAAGCCGTCTGACAAAAATGTGGCCACCCAGAAGGATCTAAACCCTATAGATAACTTATAGGGAGATTTAGAAAGACGATATTTTAAAAATGGAAAAAAAAATTCCTCAGCAACAGAACTCAGATCTACAATTGTAGATGGACGGTACAAAACCGTTCCAGATATGTGCCTAAAATTAATAATGTGTATGAAAGATGGAAGTAAATGCAATGGTGGATGCATAATATATTAAGTATTTGTTTCTTCGTTACTGTATTGTTTTTATTTTACTGCCTTTAAAGTTTTTACACAGGCGGAAATAGTGCTTTTTTGTGCAATTACTTTATTTTCGTACTAAAATACTTACAGATGAATATTGTTGACTTGTAATGAACTGGTTTAATGTTAACTTATATTGTTATTCATTCGAAATAAATGTTATTGTTTTTGAAACACAAAAACGTTTTGTGACACGTTAAACAGACGGTATGAAAACTGTTTACTTTTTTGCATTTCCCGAGGCATGTTTTAAATGTATTTCTCGAGCAACAAGGATTTTTATAATAAAAATGATTTTTAAATCCCAGCACTCATGCATAAATATGATAAATAGACAAATAAAATTATTTTCGAAAACACTTTCCGTCACTTATATTGCCCAATATGAATTATTGTCATATGTTATCTTATTCATTTTATTTGTTTATTTATCTGTGAAAAATATTCATATGATTTTTTAGTTAATGATTTCAAAATAAGAGGTTTTTTTTTCTTTCAACATATACGAGACATAATATTAGAAAAAAATGTGAATGACTACTTTATAAGGATTTAAAAATGACAAAGCATTTTTAATTGAATGTACTAACTGTTAAGTTATATTAAAAAAAATAATTTACTTTTTATAGTGAGTTTCTATTACATTTAAGCGAAAATGCTAAACCATAGAAGCTTAAATAAATTTGGACCTTTTACAAAAATAAATTCTTTATTTTCGACAGTTGAAAAATTTGGAATAAGGAAGTTTTGAAAATCACATACGGAAGAAATAGTAGATATTCATTTTTTACTTCACGTCGCCTCACATTTAATCTTTCATGAATCACAAATGACCTGAATTTGTCAGAATGTTTTAAGGAATGAAGTTCTTTTTCTACTTTGCTTCATCTGGATGAAGTTTATTTTCTATTTTTATTTTTATTTTTAAAGTTCTAGAAGTTAATGTTAAAGAAATATAAATGACATTCTGCGTTATATCTTGAATTCAAATTCTAAACGAAATACATCCAGGTTAAATTAAAAAATAATACTTAGTACCAAAAGCAAATTGTAATTATTTTGACAAAAACATATGCGAAGAAATTTAGTAATAACCAGATTCCAGGCATTTATGCATATCGTTTCAAATAACAACCAGAAATTTATGTTCAGCTGCAATTTCAAAACAATGCTTCAAATTTTATTGACATTTTACTTACTTATATCATTTCTAAAGTAAATTTGGCTGAACAAAACCATGTAAGTGTGTTTCGTATGATTCCAGCTTTGATAGAATATATATATATATATATATATATATATATATAAGCTAACAAAAGGTTGAAAATAAAAATAAAATAACATACGTGCGAAAAACGCTACAGCTGCAAATATCCACACAAATTATATACAGGGTGTCCGGTCTCAACGGTGTCCAATGGCTAATTCCTAAACCGTTAGTCATAGACCTATAGTTTAACACAACCATAGATCACCATTAGTTAACCATTTTGTAACCATGACAATTACAAAAATGTTTAAAATCAGGTAAAGAAGTATTTTAAAAGCGATTTGGGTCAATAAAAACATTTTTTTTTAAATTACGAAATTTAAATTTTATATGGTCCTCCGGTCTATAAGATACATTAAGTAAAATTTTCCATTTACACTGACAAGTAATACACAAAAAGTCCCGTTATTCTACGATTAAAATTGACCGAGTAATAGCTGTTTAAAGTTGGAGCATATTTTTTTTGCTGCAAATTGGGGGTCATTCACAAATTTAGTCGAAATATAGTTGCGACAGATATATTAAAGAATGGTTGAGAGTAAAATTTACATTGTAATATAAATTTGAAATCTTTAATCATTCTGACATATTAATGCAAAATATACAATTTGTAATAAACATTTAAGGTAAAAGAAAAAATAGAATTTTTGTTAAATAAAATGATGCTAAATTAACAGCCTCAATTCTTTACAAAATGATACGTATTTTAAAATATTATTAGATTACACTTAGCCTATAAAAGTTGGGTTATGGCATGATTTTTAGCTTTTGATAATTGATTCTTATGCATTATGTACGGCTGAATCGGAAATTGACCTTCATTTTTAACCATCACATCAGGCTTTTTCGCAAATTTGAAAGTTAAAAAGTTAACAGTTAAAATTAAATATCCATCCTCATCTCATCGGACCACTCAGCTATTTAATTCTAAGAATCCCAGAATAAGCAAAAATATCGAATTAATTATTGAATAAAATAAAATAAAACAAAAAAAGTTTTACATATGTTTTATAGTATGATATTTTCGCTATATTATTATTATTATTATTATTACACATTTACGATACGCAAAAAAATTCTAACGTGATGGTTAAAAATGAAAGTTTATTTCAGATTAAGTGCTAAAAAATACGTAAAAATCAATTATCAAAAGTTGAAAAACACAACCATATCCTCTACTTTATAGTATCAGATTTTTGTTATCCTTTAAATTTGACAATTTATGATTTGCGAAATATCCTTACATGATGGTTAAAAATTAACGTAATTTTCGGCTTCAGTGCTAAAAAATACATAAAAGTTAAAAAAACAAACAATCGCAATCTTGTATTATCTAATCAAAAAATTTTCTTAAACTTCTTGGCGGTAATCTATCCAAAATTTTTTGTGTTATCCTGTAAAATAAGTATAAATGGTAACCACCGAAAATCATAATAATATTAGATTGTTATTGGATTTGCGCCAGTATGTAAAATGTAATCTCGATCGGATATTTAAAAGTGAGTTAAAGTTCGAGTACAAATTTTGAACATGAAAAACATACATACGATCGTTGAAGTAACATAATAACATATAAAAATAACATAATTTTTGTTAAAGGAAATCATAAAAGAAACAGTCTCAAATCCTGAGAAAATAAAACATATGTTTAGCCAATCTGAATCTTAATAAATGTTAACTTAATCGTAATACTTGTACTATTCTTTTAAAAGCGCAGATACACATGAAATAAGATCTTCGAATATTTTAAGCACTTGATATGTGACCCCTCGAAGCCTAGCCGAACTTATTTGTTTTCAGAGCAGTAAAGTGGCATAAGTCATGCATTTTTTAAGCTTCATAACTCGCTCAATTTTAGTGTTACATTAATGGGATTTTTTTGTCTTACTTGCCAGTGCAATAGGAAAATTTTACTAAATATAACTTATAGGAACGGGGAATAGTATAAAAATTTAAATTTCGTAATTTTTTAAGAAATGTTTTTATTGACCCAAATCGCTTTTAAAATATTTCTTTACCTGATTTAAAACATGTTTGTAATTAGAACTATATGACTATGGCTAACGGTTTAGGAATTAGCCATTGCCACACCGTTGAGACCGGACACCCTGTATAACACATTATGTATAAAATGTATTCGGCAGAATTTCGGACCATAATTAAACTAATAATAACAAACAAAACATCAAAGAAATGTCAACAGATGCAATTTGAACAGGAAAACTAAACCGAAACCAAACTCGAGGCCATAGCTTTTTGTTTATATATAAGGTAATTTTAATATAAGGTATTTTAATATAAGGTAATTTTAAGATAAGGTAATATTATATATAAGGTAATTTATATGTAAGATATATATATCTTAGTAAATCGAAAAACCTCTATTCATTTCTGCAAAAATTCTGTAAATGTAATATTGTTAATTTTAGGATTTTAAATTATTTATTTTTATAACAAATTTAACATAAGATAATCATTCGTCTCAGCAAAGATTGTACGCAAGTGAAATATTATTAACAATGAGTGACTACGGTATAAAGAATGATACTTAAGAGTGAATATAACTTTCACTGGTATTATGAGCAGTCTACTGAATTCTATAATATTGTATAATTGTATAATTTATATATTTTCTTCAAAATATATCTTCCTTTCTATAATAATTCTTTACGGTAAGAGTAACAAGAGAGAAAACGAGGAAACGCACCTTTAAAATATATAGATTGAAATGGGATTTTTTATTATTGAGATGTATTTTAAATATTAAAAAAGAAAACAACAACAACACTAACAACTATGCAAAAAATGGTTTAGTGCGAAATATCCAATAACGCTTCAGACCTGCACAATAATATAAACAAATAATACAGCCCGTGAGAACGCCAGAAGAACTTATCGCAACATTAGTAGAAATTCATTATTAACTAATGCTATTTCTTTTTTTCTGCATGTAGATTAAATCAATTATTATTTCCCAGATTTCCTGATGATTATCTTTAAAATTAGCACATCAATATTTTTATTACAAAGAGTGAATGCATAATTTTCAATTTTATGATCTCTATGAAAAATATTCACTCTGTTCAATTCCCATCCACAAGATACTGCCCATAAAAATTTCACTGCAACAATTCTAATTAAAAAAAAAAAAGTATAATTTCTATTCTAATGTTTGATTACCTAATGAAATTTATTATTTCCTTTTTGAGTAAATACATGATATTGAAAGAAATCTCCAAACAATACGCAAAAATGGCATGTTTAATTTGCTTCTGAAAAATTTGACATTAAGAACTTGCCTTTGAAAATATTTTTAACAGAACATAGTATGTGGTAAATATTAAAAGAATATATTTGGTCTCTGATATCTATAAATGTTGTGTTTTAAATATTTATTAAACATAATTAGTTTTAAGTGTATATTCACATTGTATGATTTTTCCTTTTTAATTTTGAATTTACATGTGTTGTTGTTTCCAAATGATTAATTTAAAAGCAGTATTAGAAAAGCTATTTTTCCAATCTCTTGAAGCCTCTTCACATTTGAATCTGAATATATTTAACTGCTGTAGATAAGGTGTAAATGACAGTTCAACGATAAGCTTTTAACCAATGACTCAATAATCTGTATTTCGATCGGTAGTGTACATGAAAGTTTAAAATTAAACAAAACAATTTTTATTTAAATTAAATTTTAATAAAGGCATTGCTCTTATTCTAATAAATTGTTTTGTTAAGGTTATTTCAGTGAAGAGAGATAAATTATTTAAAGTACATTTAAAGCACAGTGATTAAAAGAGTTGTAAACTAAAGTGTATAAAGTATTAAAAAAGAAAAAATTTCACAAATCACAAAATGTTTATACTCGACAGATAATTTCTAATAAGTAACAATTTTTGAATTATTTTTTTAAATAAGTTCATCTCTATCACTTTACATGAACGTTTACAAATGTGTCAAAATTCAATAGTACACTTATTACACACATAATTTCAATAGTACACTTATGCTGTGAATAAAATGAATGCTTAATCAATTTGGTAAATAATTTGCAGTAACATCCCTTTGGAAATTTGTTCATGAAATGGATCTCTCATACTCCCTATTTAATAACTATTGATAATATTATTTTAAAATTGATCATGCTTTAAAGGTTGTTTTGTAGAAAAATCTACAGAAAAGTGAAAAATATAATTCTTCAATAAAAATATTTCCAAAGTTAATTGTGAGAACTGGTATAAATTGTATATACACAGATAATCATTATTTTAAATGAATCTTTCGCCTGTTATGTAAGATTCACTGTGCTACAAAAAAAAAAAAAAAAAAAAAAAAATCGCTAGCAGAAAGTACAATCTGAACCTTTAAAATATATTTTGATGCAATAGCAACCCTCTTTCCATATAATAGATATGTTTTAGTATATAATTATAAGAAAAAAACATGATATAATTACACATCTGATATCTTCTTTCTAAAAGCGAATTTGATTATCAGTTTTTAATGCCTCAAGTTACAATCCAAATATGTAGCTTCTAAAAAAATCCTGCTTAAACTATAGAATGTGACGCTCTAAATGTCCTAAACTTATGAAAAAGTACTTGTAAAAATGTTTTATTTAAAGGACAGTTTCACCTTTTATTACAATTGAAGGCTTTTCTTGTTATTGAAATTGGCTTGGAATCAGATGTAATCTTTTCTACAAATTGTTATTAGAAAGGATTTTTAAAAGCTAATTTCTCAGGCAATATAACTTTATGCGCCTACGTTTTTTATGATAAAGTATGTATATATAAGGAATATAATGCTACTATCCAGATATATTATAAACCATTCCATTAATCCCAAATTATTTAAAACAACGCATTTCTTAACAATTTTCACTGCATGATATTTAATCTCTTTATGCCCATATGTGGAAATTTAGATAAAAATTGGTGTAATTTGGGGTGAGATGTCAGTTCGTTTTCATGTGCGCTGACGCTGTAGGGAAACATTGGCCAGTTGTAAGGAAGAGGATTCCTACTGATACTTTAATTTGCGTTGGAGTTCCTTTTTTTTATTTTATGTGGTGCTTCTTTTAAAGTAAGTATCCAAAAGCCTGTAAGTATCCAAAATTTTTTACGTGACAAATAAAACTGATGTTCTTACAGATTACTGGTTCCTGGCCTTTCTACAAACCATTAATGACGGCCAATTTCTTCTTCTTCACGCCAGTGGGGGGGGGGGGGGGGGACCGACGTCTTGCACAATACTTTGGGGTGAGTCGAAGAAGTTTTTTGGGGGTTGTAAGAAACCGGTTGTTTTTCCTTGGGGTAAGATGCTGGTTATTTTGCCATGGAGTAACATGCCTGTTATTTTCCTTGTGGTCAAAAGCTTGGTTGTTTCTTCTTTGTTTTAAAATACTCATGGATATTAACTAATTTGACATCGATTTTAATCAGGTAATCTAAGTCAGTTTTTAAATCGTAATTTTAATCAACTAATTTTTAAAAAAATCATTGATTAAAATCATAAATTTTCTAAATGTTTAAAATAACATAAAGAAATATTATAATCTAAGGTGAGCAAAATTTAAAAGCCTTCTATATGTAATATTCCTTATGAATAAACATCATTTATCTTATAAATATTTGTTTATTACTTATTAATTTTAATCATTGTTAAGCATTCAATGTTAAATGCATTCATAAATAATTTTAACAAATGCAAATATCGATAGTATATAATATAGTTTTAGATAACTTGATAATAAGGGTCTCTGTGCCCTACAAGCTACGCTTAGCAACCTCCATCCAGACAACACAGACTCTAAAATACTCTAATTTGATCTACTTTGAAAAGATTGTCTAGCAGAAAGAGTTAGAATTCAGTAAAACCTAGAACAAATGTGACTGGATTAAGTGCATTTAGTGAAACTTTTGGTTACATAAAAGTTGCTCAAAGTTCCTAAAAATGTTGCTGTTAGTGGCATATCTAAGATATTGATAAAAAGGAACAACGGGACATATGAAAAACAGAAGCAAAAAATGTGGACTCGTTCTCGAAACTTGTAATAACGTTTTAAAAATAGGCACACTTAAAAGACATATTTCTTTTAAATGTTAAGTAACTTTTTTACAACTATTAGTTTGATTTTTTTTTAAATTGCCATCGTTTATTACATTCATATTTTTTGTAATTTCCTAATATTAAGTAAGTTAACAACTTTAATATATCTCAAATATGAAAGTTACTTTTATGCGTTCCATTATGTTTTATACTGCTTCACAAAATTAATTGTTTGCAGTGAAACTCTAGAATGCATCTTACCCCAATCTTGGAGTCAGATGCCGAAATACAAGAGTTTGCAAAAACAAAATATTTGATGCTTTCTATAATATCTGTAAAATGAAATAAATTGTAATCATACATAAAAGTACAAACTTTAACAAAAAATCATTGAATAACAACTAAAAACAGCAGGCGATTTTTTAAACAAGTAAGTCAAAAACTACGGCACCTTCACACAGTCTGCCTTATATTTTATGATTTACTTAATTATTGCCAATAATATATTGTTATAGGAATTCTTAAATATCCAACATATTCTTCAAGAGCTTGATAATACATTAATTACAGAAAATTCTGCCCTACTGGTTAATACATATTTAAAACTTTGAACAATCGATCTGTTTTTTAACTAAAGTCTACTTCATCAAGATATTGTACTTCAAGAACTTATTCAGAAGAAAATTGTATTTTTTATTAGCTATTGTTTCCCGTTTTATGAACAGATATAAATGAAATTTGATCTAAATTTATTGAGGAAACAGTCCCTTGAAATACATGGAGAATGTCTAGAAAACTAGTGTTGGGAAACATATTTTCAGAATTTTATTTATTATAATTTCAGTATTTTATCGGTTTTATTTTTATTAATTTACATGTGCAATTGTTTTTATAAATATTTAGATTTTTTTATTATGGATTTAGTTATTTAGTGTACAGGTTATGGAAAAGAAAACATTGATTAACTTTTGAACGAAAGAAGATTTTTATTTCGAAATTTCAGGATTTACACTTGAAAATAAAGGAAATTTAAATATCGGTTTCTCAAAATGTTGGACATTTAAGGAGACAATGAAACGGAGTCTCCGCTCGAAATCCGAAATATCCTGCTTGAGTGGGTCTGTTGGTATCTTCAAAATCACATTTGTCATCGCTGTTTTCAGCTGTTCTGTGTTTTTTGGTCGATTTCTGTAGGCTTTATTTTTAACATAGAACCATAAATAGAAGTCTAGTTGTAATAAGTCAGGGCTATATAGGGGGGGGGGGGAATGTCCTTAGCTAAAGCAGCCTGGAATCTTATTGAGGTAACATGATTGTCATAGAGAATTCTGAGTTAATACATGAAGTCTCTGTTCAGTGAGGACGAGTTCCATCCCGCTTAAACCACGTGATAAACTATACTTATTAAACACAACTATTTTTTGGACTGTATCTCTACTTATTTAAATCACAATACGAAGACCGAACACTCTGGTTGCCATCTTACTTCACAACAACATTATTCTCTATTCCGTTCATTTCACATTTTCAATCCAGAGAAACTCGCGACGCCCTCTTACGGGACTTATAAATTCTCAGTTTTTCAGCAATAAACATTCTCCCCCGTAATGAAATGTACAAATTTCAATATGTCAAAATTTTACAATAAAATAAATTTACATAGAAATTTTACAGAAAAATTTACACAGCAAACAGATATACACAACATAATATTAAAAATTTAAAGTTTATAATAATTAATTAAATAATTTTCTAAAATTTCATCTGAAAACGTTATTTGGAATTTGCCCCCATGAAATTCCTAGTATTATCCGTAAAAATCTTAGAACATTTTCTACCTCTAGCCATAAAACGCTTAAAAGTGGCAATCAGAGCCTCCGAGGTTAAATCTGAAAGAAGCTCTAGATGAATGGCGTGAGTTACAAAACACATGCAAACACAAATAAATATTTTGTTCAATGAAAACTTGCGCTGATTTTTATAGGTTACATAAAATGGAACACATAGATCTAAAGTGGTACATTAAATACTGGTGACTGATTAATTCTTTATTAAGTAATTCACCTATTAGCTGAGAGCATGGAGTTGGTTTTACCTTAAAACAAATAACAGAAGAATGCGCCGTTTTTCTTGCTGAATTTCTACCCCCCTAGAGGCCAAAATTTTAATCTAACAGAATTCAAGAGTCCTTGGGGGCCAACAGGAAAAAGATGCGTATGAATAGTATTAAAATAAATCTTACTTAATTTAGAATTTTTTGCCAAAATAGCCGGATGTTTCTGCTCATAAGATACGGAAGCTTTGTTGAGCCTTCCGCCAACACGTAAGATTCCCTTATCATCTATAAAGGGGTTTCACCGTCCGAGGATTTTCCTGTATTTTTATAAGAATGCTTGTAAGTTCCAAGATATATATATTTATTAATCGCAGTTTGATGCTATAATATCTTTAATATCACTTCTTTCTATACATGGTTCAAAATAAAATTCTGTTTAAAATATTTTTGTCTACAGCCATTTTAACATGATTTCTAGAAACGGAAAAATCCGGGCCAGACGGTTAAAGGGTTAAATATTAAGATTACCTGTCACAGACTTTTTACAACATAAACATTTTCGTGATACTCTAGTCAAAATGTTTTCAGCTTCCCTGACTTCTTCCAAAATCAAGTTAGCATTTTTTTATCAGCATTTCTACAATTGTATATAAATCTGCAAAAAAGGGAAATAAATGGTCAAGTGCGAGCATTACTCGCCTATAGAGGGTTCCGTAGAATAAATATTGTAATTGTATTGTTTGTAAGAAAAAAAAAAAAAAAAAAAAAAAAAACGTTGCTAAAAGAATACTAAGACTTTGTAAAAAACTATACAACGTAGGGTTGGGTATAACTGTATATATTAGAAAAGTGTAATCGGATATACCATGAAAGTTCAAAGAGATATGGAACCTAAATAATATCAAATATAGCTATTCGTATATTATCCTAATCTGTTTATGATGAACTTAATTCGGTACTGACAGTAAAACAGTGCATAGTTAAACTTCATTTCGCATTTCATGAAACTAAATCCAGCATAGTAATAACCTTTAATTCCACAGTGTAGCTAAAACAAAACCTTTGTTCAAAGTTTAAATCTGGCATTGTGCTAAGCGCGCTTTGACTTGAGGTCTCAAAGTTGCAACAACTTGGTCAGTTCCACGTTTTTCCAGATGGGTGTTTAATTAACTTTTAAAGTCACTCGAGGCGTATTGAGAGATACAATCAATGCAAACTATCGCGAATCGCAGAGTATTTATGCGATTTATTCTAATTAAATCTTTCGAGGGCGATGCCCTTAAAAAACGGACACCTAATTTTAATTTCAAAGCAGACAAACGGCACCAAGAATATTTAATTAACATTTTCCTTTTATCATGTCCGTGAAAATAAGCCAGTTCGCATTTTCTAATAAATTCTTTTATAAATTCTGGTGTCCGTTCATTATTTCATAAGTTTATAAATAGAATTACTCCGTGACGGAAAGGATTAAGTGGTCGCAGGACTCTTAAAGCTTCAAAATTTAAGAAATTTTAATTTTTTTAGATTTTAAACTCCTATATTTTCTGAATATTTTGATATAATTGTTTCCTTGAAATTCCCATTAGAACATATGTTTTGGCTTTTAGAATTATACCCGCTCAATAGCTGAAGCGGCGTTGCTGAATCTTTAAAGTCATTATTTTCCAAATGGCATTTTTTGGGCATAACGCGCAAGATACCTCAAAAAATTCTGAATATTTTTTCATGAAACTTTCAAAACATATATTTCATGTTAGTCTGTATAAACTGAACCTAAAATTTCCTTTTTATTGTTCAAAAAAATATTTTTTTAGGTGATTTTACTGTTGAAATTTTCAAAATTTTGTATTAGCTAAATGCAACATTGCATTAAAAATATAAAAATGCTTTAAATACAAATTTATTTAAGTTCAGGGAAATTATTACAATCTGAAGTATAAGTAAGCACCAAAATTTTCATTGTAGTTGCAATATTTATTTTGTAATGCTGCGCGTAAAATGTTATGCCAATTTTTTGTTCGGCAAATGTCTAACAGTTTCGAGCCCCCTATAAATACTAGTTCTGTATCTTGCAATTTTTTAAATACATGAAATGAAAGATCATACTTTTGTCCCAAAATGGGGTAAACGATTATGAAAATTACTTACTTTCCTTGCCACACTTCATTTTGCAAACTCAGATAAAAATAACATTTATTTTATGAGGAAATACACATCAGTACAAAAATTTATTGTTTTTGTTCTAGAGCAAAATCATTGGGCTATACAGAAGTATGCGCATAATTTATGCAAACTTTTTTACACCTCTTACGTTTCGTTATATACTCATTACATATTTTTTAAACTTTTTTTCTTTATAAGTCCTTTTATAATATTTAACCCATGTTCTCCTGTAAAATAAGTGTAGTATAAATTCATTCTTTCATAAAATGCATCGCAAAATATTACTTATATTAATCCACAAAATTGTGTATAACTTTTTTTAAAAAAAATCACTTAAGCTTATAGGAATGCAAAGAAATATCAAAGAAAAAAAATGTACACATAACTTTCGATTTATTTTAACCTTCGCGAAAGTATTTCAAGCATATAACAATATTAAAAAGTTCCTTTAGTCTTTATAGCTATAAAAAAGCATAAAATTTGTTTATTTTATGTTATTTCTCATCATAAAATATGGATTTTATTAATCCCTTATGCATTCGCTAAACATATAGAAGCTGAAATTTGGACAAAAACTAAATTTTGATATTGTGTAATATAGTTAAGAATAAAAATTCCCTTTAAAAGATATCCGACTATTCTTTTAATAGGAAAAATATATTTATAGAGTTATATTTTCAGGTCTTTCTAGATGTTTATTTTTAAAAAAGGCAATTGGTTTAATTGGCATCACTGTCTAGGAGGCATTTCACAAAGTGAGAAGAAAGTAACATTTATTTTATGAATAAACAAGCTTCAGTGCATCCATTCATTGTTTTTGTTTCAAAGCAAACTAGTCAGTTGTGGCAATCCCAAAACTATATTCTATCTCATATATGTTAATACTTCCTAAAAAATGCATTATAACAACTTCACCGTTTAGGTGATTTACACCAAAATCTAATCAACAATAACTTATATCAACTTCTAATTGAATTTGAAGTTTGATGAAAATCCGTGCATTAGTTTTTGAGATAGAACTATTGCGGACATCGTGAAAAGTTGTGTATAGCAGTGGCACCTGTTGGGCAATTCACACCAAAAAGTTATCAAGATCAATTTATATCAGGAAATAACTGAATCTAATGTTTGATGAATATTCATGCAATAGTTTTTGAGATACAGCTATTTCGGAAATCATGAAAAGTGCAGCATAGTAGAGTGACTTTTTGGGCAATTTACACCAAAAACGAAACAGAACTATTGTACAGTAGGGTGGAACGAAAGTATAGGGCAAAATATTTTTTTCAGGAAATAATTTTCTAATAGCAATTAAAAGTTTTCTTTGTATGTTAACAATAAAACTACGAATTTTTTCGTTCTAAATTTATATCTTGAGGTGCCGCAAGAGCCTCCTTATATATAAGGATTTTTTTACAAAAAGTCCAAATTTAACATAAAATTATAATTTTTTTCACTGTTTTATTTTCACATTTTAAAAAACAAATGTTGTTTTTAACAGCAATCTATAGATTTTTCTTTACTATAACAACAATAATATTAAGTTTAATTGATGTAAATTTATGCATTAATTTTCTGAAAAAGTGAAATAAATGAGCTTTTTTTCAAAAAAATCAAGATGTAATATGAGTTTGAATTTAACTGTTGTAATTACTTTTTTGCTTACAAATAGTTGTTCAAACACAGTTTTTTAAATAATACAGCAGCGCTCAAAAGTATTTTGACAAAGATAATAATTCACTTAATTGAAAAGAATAATAAAATACAAAAAACAATCAATTATTTTATTTAACCATATTCAATGTGTAAATTTTAATAAATTAACAATAAATATTAATAATATTATATATATACTATATATATAGTTATATCCGAAATTTGTCATGCTGTAACTCTCGAATTTTTTAACCGATTTGGATGCAATTTTTCATATGCATAGTACATACTAATGTCTCGACCAAGTTCGTTGGCCAGTTTCATCCGCCATCTTGTTTAAAAATGGCGGCCATTGGAATTTTTGAAATTTTAGAAATTTTAGTGGCAAGAACTTAACCACTGGAAGTTTGTTACAATTTTCAAGTTGTTTGCCAAAAACCCCGACAAATTCCTTATGACCCTTTGTTTTTCGATCTAATTCACGAGAAATGTGGCGCAAAGGCAATTCCTTTAAGTGTAACAAACAAATCAGCCAAAGCAGTGGCGTATTTAGATTTTTTCAGCTAAAGCAACCACATCGTTATTAACTCCAGTGTTTGTGGCTGTCTCATTACACCCAAAAGTAGTTACAGTTGATATGTTCAAATGATTGTTACCATTAAAGTAGGCTGTCATGCTATTTTTTATAGCTTCACCTGTTCAGGCAAGCAGGGGTTACATGTCCTAGAAAGGACGAATTGGGCTCTTTTACTAAAGGAATATGTTCTTCAATGACCATCTGTTTGTAAAATTTGTTTACTTTTTTATCTTGCACAATTGTTTTATCTTTTCTTCCATCGAAAACAAACTTATATTATCTCCAACTTGGTTAAGGCTTCTTATTATTTCTTTTGTTCTATTCTTGGCTCTCTCTCTCTCTTCGAATTTTCATCCTGTCAATTACCTTACTGTTGTTCTCCTCTGTAATCATTCCAACATCTTTAAGAACAGCACTTGCGATAATCGCAGCAACTCTGTCTGAAACCTCAGTTCGGTCACAAGCACTTGCTACTGTTGGAAGTGCTACTCGCATTTGCTCGCTTGTAGTTGAATCCAAAAAAGAAGTAGAGAAATTTTTGGGATTGTATATTGAGGTTCCTTTAAATGTTTGCTCAGGATCAGATTGAATGGTATAATTTTCAGCTTTTCTAGTAGGTTTAACTACTAATTTCTGATTGTAGTTATACTTTAATTGTTGCTGTATTACCTGTTGCCCCCTCTCTTCTCTTTGTGTTAAAATCTTGGAAATGACTTTATAGACTCCACTTATACAATTTTTTTCACTGTTTTTTGGTCAAGTAAAAAATGTTTCTCAAGTTTAGGTGCTTTTTTTCTTTTTTCGCACTTACAGACATAAAATTCTTTTCACTTACAGGTTGTTGCATAAAAAAGACGTGTGCTTTCATTTAAAAATTTTACTGCAATCAAATCATATTTTCCTGCACCTTTTCTACATTTTGATCTTAAAGTACTTCTGTATTTATCGTTGTAGGTTTTTCCCATTTCTAACATGCGAATGCGAGGTACAGGAATAGATGCTGACGACCAAATAGATTCAACTTTCTTAATAAGTATATCAAGTATTTCACTCACCGTTCGTTCTTTTGATGTTTTGTCTGGTTTCAGATCATGTCGAATATAAAGATAATATTCCATACTGTCATAATAAGTTGAAATCTTATATGACTTAATTGTTTATGGTACCCAAAAACTGGGCATTTTAACTTTTGTCTGGTCTGAACTGGTCTTGACAGTGCCACCAATCTGAAGATAAAGTATTAACTAATAAATTGTTATACAAATATTCAATCTGACATATTCATAAACAAAACAAAATCCAGTAAAGAACAGCATAAAAACATATGTTACTCAAACGATTCGTTTTCCTGCACTGACTGACGACAGAAACATGTCACCGGATCTTTGCTATAGTTACATGCTTCTCTTCCTCCTCCGCAACCCTACACCAGGCAATAATATTCCGCCTGAATCAAGGTCACTTCAAAACAAGTACTGTTCTCCATTTGACTGTTAATTTTCAGAACTAAAAAAATCTTTTGCCGCGTTTTTAAGTTAAAAGTAAGGTTAATCGAAATGTTATTACGAAATACTGTTAAAAAAAAATGGAAATTAAAAGGCGCAAGATTTAGCAGCATAAATATTAAAGGTATGTAGTTTATGTGTATTATTTAAAAACTGAAAACAGGCATTTGGTATTTAATTTTTTTTTCTAAACCAAATTTATCAAAATTCGTAAAATCTACTTAAAAATACATATATTCAAGTCTTTTGCGGTACCTCTAAATATATTATGTTTGTTAAAATATTTTAACACTGTCTTAACAAAGGCATTAGACAACTTTTTATTTCTATTACATATCGAGATTAAGAATTTATTTTTTTCGTTCCACCCTATTGTACAGTAGCGCTCAAAGGTATTTTGAGAAATATAATAATTGACTTAATTAAAAAGAATAATAAAATACAAAACCCAATCATTTATTTTATTTAACCATATTCAATGTTTTAGAGAATTTTCATAATTTAACTATCATTTGCTAGAAAATAATGTGAAACTGAAGAAAAAGCCGAAAAATGGTAAATGAAAAGTATTTTGACATTATAATTAAAAATTGTTTTAACCCTTTCGTGGTCAGGAACGCCTATACGCGGCCAATTTTTTGTACTTGAAAGTGGTCATGAACGCATATAGGCGGTCAGACTTTTGTACTTGTAAGTGGTCACAAGCGCGTATAGGCGGTCAAGATATTCTACTTGTAGGTGGTTATGAACGCGTTTGTGCTTTTCCCCCCGCTTCTCGAGACTGGGAGTTAAAGAAGGCGTTTATCAATCACTCCCTTTTTCCACACACACAATAGGCGTTAGGCAGACTATTTGTTAACTGGATTACCGTATTTTAATTCGGATGCCTTTAAAGAACTTCATTTTCTGTAAATGCTTAAGAATGGCATTGTATTTCGAAACAAATACTAAGCAACTCTATAGAATATCGTCGTTTACTTATTTTATTTTGTTATTTCTATCCATAAGATTCTAATTCATTACTATACTTACTATTATTTCAGATCCTTTGCCAAATAATATTTATTTATTTCGAATGTTCATTATTTATTATGTAATATTTATTTATTTTGCTCTTTTAATGAATATACACGTTCTGTTTTCTTTCCTTTTTTTTTCTAAATGTATGTCATCTTTTTCATTTAACTATAACACTAAATAATTAAACTTTTTTTTCTTTACTTGCACCATTTTTGTTATGTAATAATAATAAAAAAATTCAAATATCTAATCTAACATAACACATAAAAAATAATATTTTTATTTATTACTAGCAAACCCCGCGGCTTTGCTCGCGTAATATTTGAAATATGCCAAGTGATATTTATATGTCTAATTTTTATCAACAGGTACTAAATTTTTATTTTATTAAAAGGTAATACTTTATTTTATTAAAAGGTACTTATTACTTTTAGGAATAATTCAAAAATTACTATTTAAAACACAGTTTGACTAAACATCATTATTCCACTGTATTAGGCAGAAATGAGACTTAAATTAATAAAATGAAATAAAAATAAATAAATGATAATTTAGAAAATATTTTGAAACTTTTATGCTCAATTAATACGCTCATTTCAGTATTCATTTGAAGTTTTGAATTTTTTAGAAACCATCTTCTTACATCTTAAAATTAACCATCATGTCGAATTCCAAGTCCTACCACCTCTCTCAACATAAAGTGCTATGTTGAAACAGGAACTGTCACCATTAATTTGCCAACATTAATTTTGAAATCGGTTTCTTATTTCCTAATATTCCGCAGAAACGTAATTTAAAAAGCTCTTAAAGCCCTTTTTTAGAACGTTTGTTGTTCCTGTAAACCCCAGGTGGTAGAATCACCGGCATAAAATATAGCCTGTGTAGGATCAGAGACTGTTACCACTGATTCGCAACTATTACTTTTATAATCGGTTTATATTCCCTGAAATTGCATAGAATCGTAATTTAGAACTTTTTTAGAATGCTTTTCACACCTCCACTTCGCTTCACCCCTTTTTAATTCGAATTTATTTTCGACGTTCCTTCAAGGGTATTTATATTTTATAAGTAACTACCATGTCATATTTAAAGTTTCTAGCCTTTTCAGTATCACAGAAATCGCAATTTAGAAAGTTTTTAGCTCCTGCAACCCTCTGGTGGTAGTGGAACAGACATAAAATATAGCTTATGTTTGAGCAGGTTCTATCACCAAAATTTGTCATCATTATTTTTTTAATCGGTATGGTAATTTATAAGTTTACTTAAAAATTGTAATTTATAACGCTTTTCACTCACTTCATTTTTTTTAAATTTGGAATTTTCTTTCGACTGTTCTTAGAAAGCAGTTGCATCTTGTAAGTAAATACCATGCCATACTTCAAAGTGTTAGACCCCTCAGATGTGCAAAAAATGCAAATTAGAACATGTTTTGCTTTTGCAACCCTCAGATGGTAGTGACAGCAACATAAAATATAACCTATGTTATAGCAGGGACTGCCACCATTGATTTGCAACCATTACATTTGAAATAGCTTTGGTATTTCTTTAGATTGAGTAGAAATCGCAATTTAGAACGTTTTTAGGACGCTTTTCGCGCATTTTCACCCCTTTTTAAATTTCCAATTTTTTCGAAATTTTTCTTAAAGATCATTTATAGCTAATAAATATGTACCTTGCCTAATTTTAAGTTGCTAGCCGATACCGATCACAAAAATCGAAATTTAGAACGATTTTGCTCCTGCAACGTCTTGGTGATAGTGATACCGACATAAAATAGCGTCTATGTTAGAGCAGAGGCTGTCAGCATCAATTTCCTACCATTACGTTTGAAATCAGATTCATTCTTCCTGAGATATTGCCGACAAATCGGCATCTAGAACGTTTTTAGAACGCTTTTCGCACATTTTGCTCCTGCATCTCCTCTGGGGTAGTGGAAACAGATATAAAATATAGCCTATCTTGGAGCAAGATCTGTCACCATCATTTTTACACCATTATATTTGAAATCGGTTCAGTACTTCCTGAGATTGCATAGAAATCGCAATGTAGAAAGTTTTTTATAACGCTTTTTGCGCATTTTGACCCCCCCCCCCTTTTAAATTTCGATTTTTTTAGGAAATGTCCTTAGAGATCATTGATATCTTATAACTAACTACCATTCCAAATTTCACGATTCTAGGCCCTTCCGTAACGCAAAAGTCGCAATTTAGAACGTTTTTTGCTCCCGCACCCCCTTTGGGATAGTGGCACCGACAATAAAACATAGCCTATGTTGGAGCAAGGGTTGTCACCGTCATTTTGACACCCTTATTTTGACACCATTATTTTTTAAATCGGTTTTTTATTTCCTGAGATTGTGTAGAAACCACCATTTAGAACGTTTTTAAGAACGATTCTCGCGCATTTTCACCCCTTTCAAATTTCGAATTGCTTAAGAACTGTTCTTAGAAATCCTTTATATCTAATAAGTAGCTAATATTTCTAATTTCATATTTCTAGGACCTTCAGTAACACATAAATCGCATTTTTAGAACGTTTTTTGCTCCTGCACTCCCTTTGGGGTAGTGACACCGACATAAAACATAGCCTATCTTGGAGCAAGCGTTGTCACCATCATTTTGACATCAATATTTTTTAAATCGGTTTGGTATTTCCTGAGATTGTGTAGAAACTGCAATTTAGAACGTTTTTTAGAACGCTTTTTGTGCATTTTCACCCCTTTTAAATTTCGAATTGTTTAAGAGCTGTTCTTAGACATCATTTATATCTTATAAGTAACTAATATTCAAAATTTCATATTTCTAAGCCCTTCAGTAACACTAAAATCGCATTTTTAGAACGTTTTTTGCTCCTACACCCCCTTTGGGGTAGTGGCACAGACATAAGATATAGCCTATGTTCTAAGTTGGACTAACACCATCATTTTGATACCATTACTTTTAGAATCGGTTCGGTAGTTCCAGAGCTTATCTCAGACAAATAAACAATTTTTTCCTCTTTATAATAGGAGTATAGATTGTTGCTCAAATGTTATTCAAATTCTAGCATAATTTTAAAACTAGTACCGTGAAAACTGTCTATACTGGCACTGAAGGGGCCAGAAAAAGCATTGATGTAGATAGGTTTTCATTATAGGTAGATTCAAGACTGTTCATTGATTCAGAGTACATAATATAATAATTATTACATATAGATGAATCCTTCGCTTAACTTTTTAGAATTATCTAATTAAATAATTCAATTTAATTATTTTCTTATCAATAATAAGAATTCTGGAATTTTATATTAATATACAATGTCAAATATATGACCGCAAATAAAAAACAAACAAACAGGGATTTACAATTTTGACTATTAAACAGAAGAAATAAATTTCAGATATTTTTCGATATAAACCAAAGAGAAATACTTCATGTAAAAAAAAAAAAAAAAAAAAAAAAAAAAAAATTGATGTTTAAATGTAGAAGATAAGAAGAGAAATAGTACTTTTATTTATTCACAGACATTATTTGACATTCCCAGCTTTGTAAAAAGAAATAAAAAAAGAATCATGTAAAAGTTTCATGTAAAAAAAAATAAACGGTCAAGTGCGAGCATTACTCGCGTACAGAGGGTTCCGTAGAATAAATATATGTATTTGTAATTGTATTATAAAAAAAAAAAAGTTGCTAAAAGAATACTAAGACTTTGTAAAAAATTATACAAAGTAGGATTGGGTATAACTGTATATATTAGAAAAGTGTAAATGGGTATGCCATAGTAGTTCAAAGAGATATGGAACCTAAATAATATCAAATATAGCTATTCGTATAGCTCTTTTTTTAATATTATCCTAATCTGTTTATGATGAACTTAATTCGGTACTGACAACAAAAGCAGTGCATAGTTAAACGTCATTTGGCATTTCATGAAACTAAATTCAGCGTAGTAATAACCTTTATTTCTACAGTGTAGCTAAAATAAAACCTTTGTTCAAAGTTTAAATTTGGCATTGTGCTAAGCGCGCTTCGAATTGAGGTCTCAAATATGCAACGCCGCCTTGGTCAGTGCCGCGTTTATACAGATAGGTTTTTAATTAACTTTTAAAGTCACTAGAGGCGTATTGAGAGATACAATAAATGCAAACTATCGCGAATCCCAGAGTATTTATGCGATTCATTCTAATAAATCTTTCGAGGGCGATGCCCTTAAAAAACGGACACCTAACTTTAATTTCAAGACAGACAAACATCACCAAGAATATTTAATTAAAATTTTCTTTTTATCATGTACGTGAAAATAAGCAAGTTCGCATTTTCTAATAAATTCGTTTATAAATTCTGGTGTCAGTTCATTATTTCATAAGTTTATAAGTAGAATTACTCCGTGCTGGAAAGGATTAAGTGGTCACAGGAATCTTAAAGTTTCAAAATTTAAGAAATTTTAATTTTTTTAGATGTTAAACTCCTATCTTTTCTGAATATTTTGATATAATTGTTTCCTTGAAATTCCCATTAGAACAGAAGTTTTGGCTTTTAGAATTATACCCGCTCAATAGCTGAAGCGGCGTTTCCGAAACTTTAAAGTCATTATTTTCCAAATGGCGTTTTTGGGGCAGAAGGCGCAGGATACTTCAAAAACACTCTGAATATTTTTTCATGAAATTTTAAAAACATATATTTCATGTTAGTCTGTACAAACTGAACCTAAAATTTCCTTTTTATTGTTCAAAAAAATATTTTTTTAGGTGATTTTACTGTTGACATTTTCAAAATTTTGTATTAGCTAAATGCAACATTGCATTAAAAATATAAAATGCTTATAATATAAATTTATTTAAGTTCAGGGAAATTATTATAATCTGAAGTATAAGTAAGCACCAAAATTTTAATTCTAGTTGCAATATTTATTTTGTAATCCTGCGCGAAACTGTTATGCCAATTTTTTGTTCAACAAATGTCTAAAAGTTTCGAGCCCCCCTATAAATACTAATTCTGTATCTTGCAATTTTTTAAATACATGAAACGAAAGAACATACTTATCTCGTTCATCCCAATTAAAATTGTGCTTTAAAATCATATACATTTATAGACATTAAATGTTGAAAATGGTCTTTTTTATCATTTTTTCCACTTTTTAGAGTCCCAAGACCCCTTAAATTAGTATGTTTTTAACAATTTGACGTTTATTGCTTTTATACTGTTACTGGACATTACATTACACATATATATCATTAAAAGTTTTTAACTAGGCATAGAGTATGCCGCCCCTGTAGTTGTGTATGTCTAAAATAACCATACATTTAAGGGTTAATATCTCGGCTAATTACCGATGATTTTTTTCGAAAATTATTATCAACAATGCTTTTATTCTTCTGCAACGATAGGTATATTCAGCGATGCTCAAAAAATTTTCTGAATGCCCGTAAATCGAAATTTGTGTATAAGAGAAAAATGCTAATTACTCAAAAAATATGTGACCTAGAGTAATTGCTATAATTTTCCGGCAAGGTTTATATTAACGTCTACTACCTCTAAGTTTTCATAATTTTAGTTTCTGTAGATTCGGAATTAGATGCGGGGGAACATATTTTTGCGCTACATTTTCAACAATATCTTTGAAAATATAATACATAAAATTAAAAGGAACGTATTTTTGAGTTCAGCGTTACAAAAGCTTTCACAGGATACCCCACAAGATATACAAAGAAAATTTTTTTTTTCAAGTAGCATAATTAGCCCCTCTACTTTTTTACTAAATATATTTATGAATGTTTATTAATCTGAAAATATGTGGGTCAATGGTCTTTATTACTTCCCCGAATTTGAACTTTCCACGTTCCATAGTTTACGAGTACAATGGCTGTGACAGACAGACAGACGGATAGACACGGGAGTGATCTTATAATGGTTCCGTTTTTACTTTTTAAGTACGGAACCCTGAAAATATGTAAAAGTTTATAATAGTCATTACTAAGATAAAAAAAAGTTTTCAAAAAAGGATAAATTCTCGGTGGCTACAAATGAAGTCGTTTCACAGTTATTTTCTCTTTCGGAACATTTCATTTCACTTAAATAATTCTGACTTTCACTTTCAGTTAGTGAGTCACTTTCAGAAAAAATATGATTGCAAATAACTTGAGGAAAATTCTGTATCCATATATCACATAAAGCTGAAAAACACATTACCATCCCAAAGTACCATCCCAATATAGGAATAAGGTTGTAAAATGCATAAGTTGCATGATCGGTAGACAATATTTGCAAAGGCCTGAATAAGTTAGAATGATAAGATCTAATCGCTTTATGAGAAATAGAGGTACATCCAAACTAAAAAGTTTTCATAAGGTAAGTGGCAAGATGCGTAGAGGATATGTCATGTGTTTCAATTATATTCTATTTCTCTCTAACGGTTAGATTTTAAGGGAGAAACAAAAGTGATTGGAAAAAAGCATACTGATTGAGCAAGATGATAAATGTGGCCAGCTGCTACAGTGAAGACATTTTAATTATATTTTGTTTTAAATATTAACAGAAGCTTTAACGACTATGCGCATATTATCTGTCTGTGAGAACGAGACCTAATAATGAGAAAATTAAACCGAGTTTCTGATTGTCTCTTTCTAACTCATGATTATTTGGAAGTAATAAATAAGTTTATTTAATTGTGAGACAAAAGGCATATAAATATTGAGCGAGTGTAATTTTAAGTATAAAATTAAATTAAAACTTTTAATTTACGGTGTTTGGGGGGGGGTGAAATTAAAATAATTTCAAAGTATTTATCTTAAGTATTAGATTATCAGAGGGTGTGTGTGTGTGTGGGGGGGGGGTTCCTGGAAAGGGGATATATAACAGAAAACTGTTATTATTATTTTTTAATTATTTTTATTTATTTTGTTTTAGCAGAAATTATTCCCGCATGCTCTAAATTGAATAAGAACCAAATCCTTTTTTAAATATTTTAAATAGTTTAGTTTGTATGCCTTTCAAACACATGCACATTAGTTATGGTGATGTGCTACATTTAAGAAAAGATTTTTAAAAGCCGACATACTATGTGCAAGAGATCGGTGAGTTCTGTGGTCATTTTAATACAGAGAGAAAAATTAATAAGCCTTTAGAAAACACACTTTGCAAAACTTTGACTGGAATATGTTTTAAATGACACACATTCGCGCGAGCTTATGTGTGCACATATTAATATAAACAAGAATTTTGTTTTCATATTTATCTGTTATTGAAGAATCGATTGACAATATGTACAAATCTATTTTAAAACAATTTCCACGTTTGATTTTTAAAAATCGCTACATAAATTTAGATTTAAAATCCATATCCGGAATTTAATGCTTCAACAGCTCACAACAGCTCAACCACTCCAGAATATACTTTTGATGTTCAAACAATTAGAAAATAAATCAGAGTTTCCCAACCCTTTAAACTGTATGTTATAAACTGTTCCAAAGAACAACATGGTGCTGCACGTTTGGGCATATTGTATTAAAGCAAAATTTGGATTATGCAAACATAAAAATAAAGTTATTGATTTAAAGTAATAATTTAAATTACATAATGCAGTATCTATAAGAAATATCACAAAAGTTATTATTATTTAAAGATATAAAGTGTGAAATTGGCTCAGAAAACCTGCTTTTAAATTTGACATTTTCGTTGACTAGACTTGCATGTCGTCGCTTTTTATCATTATAAGAAAATTTGGATTATGAAACACAACAATCCAAAATTTACTTATTTAAAGTAACAATTTAAATTACAGAATGCAGTATCAATAATCAATATAACAAAAAGCCTTATTATTTAATGATATACGATGTGTAATAGATATAGAAAAAACTGCTTTTAAATTTGTCATTTTGATTGACTTTTGAGAATTCTTTATGCCAGTTGACATTCACAGTATGCAGGAATCGCATTTCATAGGGAAAATTTATTGTTCCTATCACTATTTTGAAAATAATATATACATCACATCATTCTGCAGCATATGTTAAATATGATCATGAAGATTATTGATTAAGGGTTCAGGTAGGAACAATAAAATTTTCCCTATATAATGCGACCACTAAGTATGTCATAACAGAACATACATTATGAAAACACTTTGTTTAATATGGCGCATACATAAGATATCTCTTTTACTTAATTTGTCGAATGGATTGCAAAAACTTAAAAATACATACCCTGCAAAGACGTTTTCCTAAAATGTCTGTGACTGTATACTTTTACACACTGTAAAAAAAAAAAAAAAAAAAAAAAAAAAAAAAAAAAAAAAAAAGCCAGCACAACTTGATCACAGTTCAATGTACTGTATCTTTTTTTGGTTTCCTGACTATTTAAACATTAAAAAATACAGTAGTTGCGTAAAATTAACAGTACAATCTACTGGCAATTTTAGACGCATTTGGACCGCAGCACAAACTACTGGCGTCCAAATTGCCAGTACATTGTGCTGTTAATTTTACGCAACTACTGTATTTTCCATGTTTAAATAGTCAGGAAACCAAAGAAAGATACAGTACATTCAAATGGGTTCAAGTTTGTGCGCGAGATGAACGGTACTTTGTACTGTAAAAATGTCGTTTTTTTTTTATTTATTTTTAATTAATTTATTTTTATTATTATTTTTTTTTTTTTTTTTTTTTTTTTTTACAGTGCAGTTTTAGATGTGGTGCAAACTTTGTAAAATGCAGGTTCAATAAAATCTACTATATTATATAATGTTATTCATTCACGTAATGTGATATTATTTATTAATTTTCAAACTAATTTAACAAATAGTAATTCAATTTGAACCAAATTTTTTTCTTCATAAAAACAAATACAATATAAATCACACAGAAATAAAATATCTACAATGCCAACGGTTTAGTTATTCCAAATTGAAATTCTGGTGAGAAATACATTTATAAATCTTTAATATAATTCCTGGCAAGCTTAAACCTAAAAAACTACATAAGATAAACATACACATTTATTTATTTATTTTTTTATTATTATTTAAACCATGTATATATTATATATATTGCACCTTGAAAAATATTCCAAGGAAAGAAATATTTTTCTGTACACAAGATGTTTTGAATTTAAACAAAAGGGTGATTATCTTAGATGTACTACATTAGTTTCATTCCAACCTAACCATGTAGAAATCTTCTGTTTTCCAGTACGTGATACAAGAAAGAGAAATTGTTTTAGATACAGAAATTCAGAAAAAAAAGAAAGAGATAAAATATTTATTTCTGAGAGAAAATGAAAACTTTTTTTTTTCCATACCGTCATCTATTCAAGATTCTTTAAAGCTGCCTGTCAAATTGATAAATCTGTTGCTGAGAGTTACCTGTAAAAATAAGAATAAATTGTTCCTATCACTAATAGAATGTCAGAACTCGACTATGTCACAAGGTAAAAAGCCCTCCTCGAAGCACTATAAATTTCGCTCACGCAAAATAACTGTACAAAGTAAGTAATTTTACGTGTTTGATACATACACGTTTCTATATTATTTTTGTGATGACTTATATTACTTTATTCATACTTATTTTGGTGTGTTGGACTAAAATTTATTGAGATACACAGATTTGTTATTTTCATAATATCTAATATAAACAGTTTAAAAATCTAAAAATTAAATGTTTGAACTAAAATATCCTAATATTTTGTTTAAATAGAAACTACTGTAGATTGTTGATTCATCGTTTACGCTTCTTTCGCTTCAAACATATTCATCGTCCACATATAACGGTCTCAGTGCAGTTTCAATAAATTCTATGCTGAGCCGCTTTCATCGTTCCTTTTGAACGTTTCTGTGAGAAATGGTGCATTGAGGTTCTTCCATATTTATAAAATATATGGAATTGACAGAAGTTTAAAACATATTTGGCAATATAATATTGATATTTAAAAACAAATTTTGGCGAACCTCTGAAGTTAAGTAAAATAGGTAACGGAAAATATTTTAAACTATAAAGTGTGAAGATAAATTTAAAATTACCATTTCCGTAATCAAATGCAAACGTAAAATTTAAACAAGTAGAAGTTCTGTAATATTTTTTCAAAGACGACTTAGAATAATTGTGAAACTCTGGAATTCATATTATACTCAAATGACTCAAAAATTAATCATTTGCTTTTTTAAATGACAACAATAAATTTTTCAAACGAGAAAAAATTTTAACGTGTAATTAAAGATACATAAACTATTTAATGGACGAATCGAACTACAAAAAATAATTTTGAATTTCAATTTATTAAAGTAAAATTAGAAAAATAAAAGCGAAAACTATTCTTTGTGGCTTCTTTGTATTGAAATAAAATTTTGAAATCTAAGTATTGATTTCTTAAATACATATATATTTATATATGTGCGTGTAAAATTACTACATACACACAAAATTTAAAAATAAATTATCGATATACGTGATTAAAATGAAATCTTCAAGTGGTTGTTTTAAGAGTATTATGAATTATTAAAGCGTGAAATGTCAGAGTCTATCAATTATAAACAGGGCGAATTTTCTCTTATTATACAAAAAACAAAGGCATTCAAAATATACAAGGAATAAAAAAAACTGTCTATGCTTTTATTCCTTTAATATAATTTTTAAAATTAACTGTAGTATTTTTTATTTAAAATAATATAATGAAATTTAGCGATGCTGTTATACACAAAGTTCTTATTTTTTTACATTACACCTCAACGCCAAAAAATTGTGAACTAGAAGAAGTTTGAAAGATTTGCAAAATGTAGATATTAAAATATTTAATAAAAAAATATCACAATACATCTATTATAAAGCTTAATTTTGCTTTTTTTCCGAGAATAGAGAGTGCAAAGGAAAAGAGAAAAAAACAAACAGAGCAGTTTGTATTATTTTGATTTTAAATTTAAATGTCGCTGTAGATATTTATTTATTTGAACCTCGGGGTTGCCAGTTTGACGTCCATTTTTATTCATAAAATTAGAATTCAGAGTAGGAATTAAAAATTGTATTTTTTGCTTTATTTAATGAGGGATATTTCATGGTAATTTAAACTAATTTTTTTTCTTAATTTGCTGGTTTGAATTTGCATTTTTGAAATAAAAGTGATGGCCAAACTGGCATCCTGTTTAATCCAAGAAAAACACGAGAAAATTGTGCGATGTTTCATTTACACAAGATTCTTTTAAAATTAAAATAAGCGGTCAAGTGCGAGTATTACTCGCGCACAGAGGGTTCCGTACAATAATATATAAATTAGTAAGTGTATTATTAAAAAAAAATACCGTTGCTAAAAGAATACTAAGATTTTGTAAAAACTATGCAACGTAGGTTTATGTATAGCTGTATAGTATATACTAGAAAAGTATAAATGGATATACCACGAAAGTTCAAAGAGATACGTAACCTAAATAACATCAAATATAGCTATTCTGTATATGTTTTTTCCATATAGGTTTTAATTTAACCTTTAAAGACACGGTAAGTGTATTGAGAGAGCCACTCAATGCAATCTAGTCGCGAATCCCATAGTTTTTATGTGATTAATTCTCATTAAATTAGTCTGTTTTAAACAATTTGACGTTTATTGCTTTTATATTGCTACTGGGAATTGCATTACACAAATATCCTCTTTAAATTTGTTATATGGGCTTTAAAAACCGATGGAGCATAGAGTACGCCGTCCTTGTCATTATGTGCGTCCAAACCGTCCGTGTTTTTAACGGTTAATATCTCGGCTAATTACCGACGATTTTTTCCGAAATTCATAATCAACAATGCTTTTATACTTCTGCTACGATAGGTACCTCCAGCGCTCCTCAACACCTTTGCCGAATGCCCGCAATTCGAAATTTGTGTGTAACGGACAAATGCGATTTTTTCAAAAACTATGTGACCTAGGGTAATCGCTATATGTTTCCTGCAAGGTTTAAATTAATGTCTACTACCTCTAATTTATTCATAATTTTAGTTTCAATAGATTCGGAATTAGATGGGGGGGGGGACATATTTTTGCCCTATATTTTCGACTATAACTTCAAAAATATAATACCGAAAATTAAATGAAATATATTTTTGATTTCAGCGTTACTAAAGCTTTCACACGATACCCCACACGATATACAAAGAAAATATTTTTTTTTTTCAAGTAACTTAATTAGCCCTTCTGCATTTTCCCTAAATATATGTATGAATATTTATTAATCTGTAAATATGTGGGTCAATAATCTTTATTACTTCCCCCAATTTGAACTTTCTACGTTGCACAGTTTACGAGTAAAATGGCTGTGACAGACAGACAGACACAGGAGTGATCTTATAATGGTTCCGTTTTTACTTTATAAATACGGAACCCTAAAAAATAGTTCTATGCATTTTAAACTTAATTAGTTTATCAAGGGTAGAGGATTTTAAAGATACCTTGAAGTTTGCTCATATGATATAAATGTATCAGATTACTATAACTGGTAAGAGTGATTTTGTTATAACTGTATCCATATGGAAAAAAAACAAAAACATATTAACATTTTTCGCAGTTTTATATTTTGAAATACAATTTATCAATACCATAGAGCAGAAATGAGGATCCAATGGAAAGTATGCCACTTTTGGCACGAGAAAGAGTAATTTTGACACGTCATTGATTGATGCTCTAATCCAAGATCGTAGATCCAAGATTAAATACAATTACATACATACAAGAATTTATATGTGATGTTCTCGTTTAAATTTGATTGATTGGAGATTGGGGAACTTTAATTAAGTTTTAATAAATTCCAACCAAGTTAAGTATAGGCTCACAAATTTATTTAAACATAAGCATTATTTAACAAGAATCGAGAACGAATGTTTGTTAGTCATTATAAGTGAAAAAGCCAATTATGACCGTGACTCAAACGAATAATATAAAAAACTCAAACAGAAAGTGCTTGTCAGAAACTTCCAGTCAAGTTTTCACTCTTTAAAAATAACTAAGTAAGAACCTGATATTTATTGTTCTTTTAACCAACTTCCGACAACAGAAATTGGATTTTTCCGCTATAATTCAAATTTATAAATTTCTAAGTAATATCTGTTACTTTATGTATTCAAGAGTAATAAATACGCGAGATTTACCAATGTTTTTTTTTAAATCTTTATAAATAAATTTTAAGTGCTTTTGCTTCATTTTATTTTACACTAAATATGCATTTCAGATGGCGTCAGATATATGAGGGGCTCAACCAGGGAAGATGAACCTGAGCCCCAGCCCTTGTTCCGCCATGGGCTGCGGCTAGATTCTAATGCAAGTCTTCGGGTTTAAGCAAACTCGATGCTCATAGTAAAAAAAAAAAAAAAAAAAAAAAAAAAAAAAACATATACAGGGTGTATCTAAATTCTTGGGCAAAACTTTAAGGGGTTATAGTACACATCAAGACAAACATCATTAAATAGGAAACTAAGGGTCTCAAACGTCTTCTGAAGGAGATAGGCGCCTTTAAAGTTTAGGGACCAAAATTTCAAATGATTATATAATACGGAAAAAATGATCGATTCGTTTGCGGTTTTCACTAAAACTATCCTTTATGTCGGTATTTTCTTGAAAATAAATTTTAAAGATACAGTTCAAAAAATGCCGATAGAGGGCGCTTTAGACTTTGGAGGAACCAACAACTATTTCTTACCGTTATTTTTTTGTACCTCATTACATGCTTTCAAAAGCCTAGACTTAAACTTAAATTTTGAACTCAAAATCTGAATGGTTGTGAGTGGTACACAGGAAGTGGACACAGGGAATCGTTGGGAGTGGAACACAGTAGCGCAAACTGAACTGTGTTCAGCAGTTAAAATTTCAAATGATTATAAAAAACGGAAAAAATGGTCGATTCGTTTGCGGTTTTCACTAAAAATATTCTTTATGTCAGTATTGTCTTGAAAATAAATTTTAAAGATAAAGTTAAAAAAATACCGATAGAGGGCGCTTTAGACTTTGAAGTAACGAAAAACTATTTTTACCGTTATTTTTTATATCTCATTGCATGATTTCAAAAGCTTAGACTTAAACTTAAATTTTGAACTCAAAATCTGAATCGTTGGGTGTGGCTAAGTAGCGCAAACTGAACTGTGTTTAGGAGGGGGGTTCAAATTTCAACTCATGAACACAGTTCAGTTTGCGCTAATTAACCACTCCCACCGATTCAGATTTTGAGTTCAAAATTTAAGTCTAAGCTATTGAAAGCATGTAATGAAATACAAAAAATAACGGTAAAAAAAGTTGTTCGTTACTCCAAAGTCTAAAGCGGTCTCTATCGGTGTTTTTTTAACTTTGTCTTTAAAATTTATTTTCAAGACAATACTGACATAAAGAATAGTTTTAGTGAAAACCGCAAACGAATTGACCAATTTTTCCGTTTTTTAAAATCATTTGAAATTTTAACTCCTGAACACAGTTCAGTTTGCGCTGCTTAACCACGCCCAACGATTCAGATTTTGAGCTCAAAATTTAAGTTTAAGTCTAAGCTTTTGAAAGCATGTAATGAGATACAAAAAATAACGGTAAAAAATAGTTGTTGGTTACTCCAAAGTCTAAAGCGCCCTCTATTGGCATTTTTTGAACTGTATCTTTAAAATTTATTTTCCCGAAAATACTGACATAAAGAATAGTTTTAGGGAAAACCGCAAACGAATCGAGCAATTTTTCCGTTTTTTATAATCATTTGAAATTTTGCACTCTAAAGTTTAAAGGCGCCTATCTCCTTCGGAAGACGTTTGGGACCCTTAGTTTTCCATTTAATATTGTTTGTCTTGATGTCTACTACCACCCCTTAAAGTTTTGCCCAAGTGTTTAGGTACACCCTGTATATTTATTCATAATTTGGAGGGGTTTTTTTTGTAAAAAGTTGCTATTTAAGAATGTAGTCTGCGTTTCTTAAGCATTTGCAAACGTTTGAAAATTATTTAGAAAGGGAATTGATTTGTTAATATGGGGAAAAAAGGGGATATGGTTTTGAGACTACTTCTGCGGTCACTGTTACCAACAGGAATAAGTAGAAAATTGTACGTCAAACGTGGCAAATGAGGTGCGTTCGTATTTAACTAGTTTTATAAATACTGAGATCTTATTTTAATAGCTGTTGTACTCTTATTCAAAAATGCCTAAATACAAAATTTATTACGATTAGATATATTAAATTCAGCAGAAACAATATGCCATCTTAAATATCATGTAATCATCATTGCAACCTAGTATCATTACCTATCATGGGATATCGTTGAATTAATTACGTATGATAGATTTAATAGAATGCCGAAACCTTTTTTTAAAGATCCTTTTGTTTTTAATCGATTTTCATATAACTTGAAATGACTCGTCAAAGCTCTGCAAGGATTATATATATTAAATTTGAAGCCATTCGGTTCAGTAGTTTTTGCGTTGTTACATGCGGACAGATAGACTTGAAGCACTAAGCTCGATTTATAACTCGATATATTATATATGGAGCTGGGAGGCCGAATCTGTCCATCTGCACGCAGGCTATGTTTTCACACATAAAACACTGGGAAGTAATTTCTTCCCTTTGTGGAGACCACTACTCAATTGAAACAGAGCTAAATTTCACAATACCCAAACTAATAAGAAGAAGATTCAAAACAAAGGGAATCCCTTTGACACAATTTTCCGAACAACTAACTCGAAAATGCTCACAGATTAACTTTAATGACATAGAAACTATAGACCAGTTTAACGAAGAATACGAAACTTTTAAACAAGAAATATTATTACAAGCCAATAAATCCTTTAAAAAGAAAGCCCCCTTCAAGAAATTTAAAATTTCCTGGTGGTCTCCACAATTGAGGGCCCGAAGAAATAAAGTAGCAGCTCTTTTAAAAAGAGCAAAAAATTCAAACTACGAGTCAAATATAAACCAGCAATACAAAAGGGAAAGGGCAATTTATCAAAAACAGATTTTATCGGAGGAGGAAAAAGCTTGGACAAACCTGTGTCGCTGAGAGACGGATCCTTTTGGTTTAACGAAAAAATTAGCCTTCCAGCGATTCCAGGACTCACATATCAGTTACCAATTTGATTCTTTGTCACCCACTTCCAGGTTATCAACCCTTTTAAAACTAACGAGGGACATTTTTGGCGATGAAACTCCAAAGCAACTACCACAGCGACTAAACTCGCACGACCAGGCAAAATTCACGAAAAGAGAGTTGCGAAATGTTATTTTCTCAATCAGTATTAACAAGGCGCCAGGACCTGATCAAATTGATCACAGGATGGTCAGGTGCATCTTTTCAAAAATTCCTAATATTCTGTTGGATATGTTCAACAGTCTTTTAAAGTTAAACTATTTTCCTGATGACTGGAAATTGGGAGAGCTCGTGTATTTTAGAAAGGAGGGAAAACCCTTGAATGAGAGCTCTTCATATCGCCCCATCACTCTATTACCAATATTCGGAAAAATATTAGAGAAATTAATTCTAAGAGGAATACATCACGCATTAGACAAAACGAATTTCTTATCGGGTAAGCAACACGGCTACACACAAAATAAATCTACGGAAACGGCTTTGGAGCAAGTGATTTCTCTAATAGAACAACACAAACAAAATAAGCAATACACATCACTGGTGTCACTGGATTTCAGAGGAGCATTCTTTCCCTTGGGACCAGGTGATCCTAGCATTGCTAAGACTAGGTATTTCTAAACAACTCATTAATCTTGTCGTTTCCTTCCTTTCGGGTAGGCGAGCTCAGGTGGACTGGATGGCACCATTTTTGTTGTACTTCTTTAGTAAGGGTTGCCCGCAGGGATCGTGTCTGGGTCCTTTTTTTTGGTTGGTTCTGTTGGAGACTCTGTTGGGGACCTTTGACGAACAGGACTGTGAACTGGTGGCATACGCGGATGACGTGATATTACTGATCTGTGCACAGTCGAGACAGCAACTTGAACAAAAAGGTCAGAAAGCTTTAAAATTTATTCAGAATTGGGCAGAAACCAACAAAATAGAAATTTCACATGAAAAATCTTCATCATTAACTTTTGGCAAACCCAAACACCTTAAGCACATTTAAACTTCAAGGTAAATCAATAAAATCAGAAACAACACTAAAATTCCTGGGGGTAATATTAGATAAACAATTATCATTTCTCCCACATGTGGCACAAAAGAGAGTAGAAATCGGAAAAATAACTCAAAATCTTTATAAATTTTCATCAATCTCAGGTCGACTCCCTCCGGATTTTTTTAAGATTTGGTACTCGGCGATCTTACAAAGGAAACTGGCCTACGCGTGTGCTGTCTGGTTTCCGCGTATGGCGCAATATCACGGTCGTCGACATTTGCTCTCGGCACAAAGGAAAGCTTTGTTGCTGATAACGAGAGCATATCGCAATACGTCAACAAACGCCCTGCAGGTCCTCACAGGTCTCCCCCCACTGGATTTGCAGTTGGAGGCGGAGGCGGAGTATTCGGGGACGATTCGCCTCGGCAAGTCAACAGAAAAGGCTTTTGCTCCACTATACTATCCAAAATTCTCAAAATACAAAACATCAGCATTAACAAGTGAAATACAAATTTGTGAAATAAACGACTATGTAGGCAAAATTACAATATACACGGACGGTTCCAAAATGTCTGAAGGCACAGCCTCGGCATTTTGTGTGTACGAAAAAAACGAGCAAATCTATACTTGGAGAGCGAAACTGTCCCAGGAAACTCCGTCTTCCAGTCAGAACTCTTCGCGATCTCTTCAGCATTAGAGTGGATAGAGTCGGACAAACATTCTCAATACTTAATCATAACGGATAGCCTATCAAGTTTAAAAGCATTAAACAATTTTGACAATACAAACTATTTAATATTAAAAATTCTTCAACAATTACAAACAACAGTAAAAGACATATACTTCAGTTGGACAAAAGAACATTCAGGTGTTGAGGGCAATGAGGCAGCTGACCAACTGGCAAAATCGGCAGTAACGGATGAAACACTAATACATACATTTTTACCATATCCAGCTTCTTCACTAAAATCACAGACAAAGCAGAATCTGTTAAAAAATTGGCAAAAACGCTGTACGGATTCAGACACAGGCCGATATACGAAGGAATTATTTCCATTGGTTGACCACATGTATTTCGTAAGCAACATATACTTACACATATTTTTAACAAATCACGGCCCCTTTCAGGAACTTCTACAAAATTAACAAAAGAGACTCCCCACTATGCATTTCTGGCTTGCCGTCAACATCGTTACACTATGTAATATACTGTACATCATCATCGCATTATCATCTCAAAAACACACACGTATGAACTTAGCAAGTTGGTGGCGGGATGTAAAAGAGAAACCACAACTACTCAACAAGATCATACAATGCATGAGGTTTATAGAAACAAACGAGTACATCTTTTCAAATCCAGAGCCATTCTAGTCCGACTCCATCACTAGGGTGTAGCATGGAGGGAGAAACGGGTTATTAGCGGGTGCCAGAAACTTCTATCACTTTTGAATTTTTATCTTGTGCATCTTTCCAAACTCTAGTATGTGCAAATTGTAAATAGTAGGTAATTGTAATGTGTTTCTAATTGTGATGTTCAATATTGTGTGTTTAATGTACTGTGAAATCCCTGTAAATCCATGAAAAATGTAAATAATTATGCAATCACATTCAAATGATCCTCATGTAATCACTACATACAGTCACGTAAATAGTAGGTGTTTGATATTGTGTTGTAATGTGTTTCTAATTGTCATGTTAAATATTGTGTGTTAAATGTACTGTGACGTATATATATCCAAGATAATTGTAAACAATTATGCAATCACATTAGGTGAAATGATCCTCATGTAATCACTACATACAGTCATATATATCGATGTGAAATCTTCGCCCAGAAAAATTGGGTAACCAATTGTGATTGTAATTGTAAATCTCACAGTAACCGAAATAAATCTCAGCAGCTTGCCCGACGCTCCATCTCAGACTCTGGTTGAGAGTCGGGAGGAGTGGATGTGGTCTACCCCTCGGGATTGCACTAACACGCTAAAGGGAAAGCTGAGTTCCCGAGGTGGTCATCGCTGTCATCGCTGACCAGAAGACCACTATAGTTAATACGTATTTATATTTTTACGAACACACCTAAAAAGCGTGCTTCGGATATCCATTATCTAACTTCACTTGTGTGCTAACTGTTTACACTAGTGTACTTTCACTAACTGTTTGAAACCCTTTACCGGAATTACTGGAAAACATAACACATATCTTTCTGGCATAATTGTAGAATTATATTTTGAATGAAGGTGCGTTTTGGAAGGTTTCTGCAAGTGTTTGGATAGGCATAACACATTTGCTATTCCAAACAGGTTTTTGAAACATGAAAATCATTAGGTAGTATATAGGATTAATACTTATTTAAATTTAAGAAGATATTTTTAGATGAGAAAATCAATCTTATAATAATAAATATTAATATCAAATTTTTATATGTATATAAACCATGTTCGAGTTATCAATGGAAGCTTCAAAATCAAATCAAAATCTGTGGAGGCTTTCGTGCGCTCCAAAGGAAGAAAAAAGCAATTTTAAATCTCTGTTTTTTACGTGTTTACAAAATAATTTCTTGTAACTTTGAAATTCTTTACTTCCAATACTTCTGTCACCCACAACCTTTACAGAACATGCCGTGAATTTTTCTTTATAGTGTGAGACACTTTGTATTCTTAAAAATTAAATAAGTTTTATTATATTAAATTTGGTTTCGTTTAATTATATTTTCTTGATAATGTTTTTATATTAACATAATATATACTTTTCCAACATATTTCTTTGTATATATTAACTTATGCGCTTATTTATAGATTCACAGAAAATTTAAAAAAAATTAAATACTGGATTCCTATTATATTAATAACAGGTTTTTAATTCCTATAATTTTTTTGTATTTTGTATTAAGCATTACATATGAGAACATTTCTTATTACTAGAGTTGGTTCCATTTGTGTAACATTAATGAAAAACTGAAAGATTGAGAAATATACCATAATTGTCACAAATCTTCTCTATTAAAAAACACATGAGAAGTGATGAAAATCAAATTACACTTTTTTTCCAACATTTAGGATCGTGATCTAAAGAAACAAAAAACCTGAGAATTTCTTTATTGAGTTTCTATTTATAAATCCTTTCTCACATGCTAATCTAGTTAGAAGAGATACAATTAATCAGTTTTTGCCTGAAGGTGCTTTTATGATAAAAGAAAGAAAATCTCTAATTCTAAATTTAGAAATGCTGACTTTTTTGTGTCATAACAATTTGGAATTCATAAAATGTGAATAGTAGAAAATGCTCAGTTTTTGAATCATCGAAAAATGTCAATGATTCATGATTAACTACAAGATATCTGTAACTGTATTTTATCTTGAAGCGAATAAGAAAATTGAGTTTTAAAATAATGAAAATTATATATCGCCTAAAATTTCTTTACATTGCTTTTTTAAGGAAAAGGTTTAAAAAAAAAAAATCAAACTTTTTAAGCATTTAAAAAAATAGGTTCAAAATATACAAAAATAATATTTAAACTTTGTCATGTTTTTTTTTTAAATTATTTATTTATTATTTTAAATTAAATTTATAATACAACACAAAATGTGAACTGCAGTTAAAACACTGGTTTCCGAAAATTAAAGAAAAATCACAAAAAGAGCGATCACTCGTTCAAAAAGAAACCTGCCAGTATGAAATTTGCACATGTTGTTAACTAATCTAATCTAATCTAATCGCCCACCCTGGGAACCTGCTTGTGGCTGATGGTTGGGTCAAGCCCCTAGCCGACGGCGGGATGTCCCTATCACCTTTGCGGCACCGCAATCCGGGGAACGTTAGTTAGTATATTCAGGAGTAACCAGGTTACTTACATTATTTACAATACTTTTGCAATTCAATTGATTATTTTCATTATTTACAATACTTTTGCAATTCAATTGATTATTTTCATTATTTACAATACTTTTGCAATTCAATTGATTATTTTCATTATTTACAATACTTTTGCAATTAAATTAATTTTTTCAATATTTTACTATTTACAATATTTCTAGTAGAATGCAATACGATACCTGTGACATATTTCCTTATTAATTTAAACATAAATATTTATAACATATCTTTATTACTTTTATAACACGTTATAAAAGTAATAAAGATATGTTTTAAATTAATTTTGAATAAAGAGAGAGATATGCGACAGGAAATCTCTCACAATACCTAAAAGAACTACACCAATCATGAATCACTCCTTTCCACTATAATTCCATTTCCGCATCTTACATCATTGTCAGGCCACAGGTACAAATCATACTAGCATGAATTTAAACATGTTGTTAACTAAAAGGTGCCGAATAAAATTACAAAATGCAATTTAGTGATGCTGCAATCGGATTGTGTTATCTGCGAAGAGCATAAAAATGCATGCTAGACAGTACAGCTGCAGGTGTCGCTGTGATTATGAGATAAGAAAACTGAGATAGTTAATTCATCAGTATGAGCTCGAGGTAACATTTGTCCGCAGATCTGCAATATAGAGCTATTGGAAAATTGAATGCAAGTCAAAGTCAAACAGAGGTGGGCAGATTGCTAAATGTGAATCCCTCTGTTTTTCACAGGCTTTGGAAGCAATTTCAAACCACTAGTACGGCCTCCAGAATGTTCAGCCAAGGACGGGCAAGACCTACAACAAGCACCGATGACCCATATTTGCGGTTATGTGAACGAAGGAATAGAACAGCAAACACCTCTGATCGTATAGCACCTTTGCTGCAGCCACTTGAATGTTTGTATGAACGTCTACTGTGCGTAGAAGACTTCATGAAGGTGGTCTTTATGCGGGGCAATCAATCATTAGTGTGCCGTTTACCTCACGTCACGGGCGGAAACGTTTAAGGTGGGCACGCCAACATATCTATTAGACGGTTGATCAATGGAGGCGTGCTCTCTTAACGTATGAGTCCTGGTGTATCCTCCAAAGCGAAGTAGGCGTTGTTTGATTTGGAGAAGACAGGGAACACGCTATCATACGTCGAACATTCGTGAAAGGGATCCATATGGTGGAGGCAGTGTCCGTGTTTCGGTTGATATCTCTTTGGGTGGACGTACAGAGCTCAACGTCTCTTTCCGCGTGGAACTGTGAATGCTCACGTCTATAAAATTGACATTCTTTATGCTTATGTGCGCCCTTATGTCACGCAATATATAGTGATTCCCTGTTACACGACCATAACGTTAGACCGCACAGTGCTGTCATCGTGGAAAATTATCTTCAGCACCAAAAAATTCAGCGCATGGCATGGCCAGCTCAATTACCGGACTTGAATTTCATCGAGCATGTTTGAGATGCTTTAAGAAGTGTTGCTGCTCTCAATCCTCCTTATCAGGCCCTTGCTATACTTACAACTCCTTTACAAGACCAATGGCTCGCAATGCCCAGCGAACTAAACGATCGCATAATTGACAGTATCACACAACGCTGTATGTGCTGTATTGCTTCTAGGGGTGATCATACTCCATATTAAAGGTAATTTTCCTATACCAAACTGACATATTTATATTGTTTATTTTATCACTGTGTTAATTTTTGAAACTCCACAATCGTCTGGTAATTTCCTTTAATGCTATTTTATACCTTACTATGTGTTGTATATTGTGGCTCAGTGTTATTAAAATCTTAAAATCTACATGTAACATATTGCGTAATCGCTATTATCGTTGTTTTTCCTTAATTTTTGGAAACCAGTGTATTTTGTCAATAGTTTTAAGTAAATGTCAAACCTTATGCATTAGAACAAATTTTCCTTCCCATGCATGTTGTTTATGATGAATTTTGTTGAATTTATTTCTATGTTTAAATTCTAGAAGCAATCTGTAAGCAATCAGTATTTTAAAAGCTAATTTAAATTTATGAATCAAATATAAGTTTCTTCATCTATCTGTAATAGTAATTCAAATACCCCATTAGATGACGCTTTTGTTGTCATTGCATATGTCAATGATTCTATATATCGCAAATGTTTCAATCATTTCTCCATCACATTAAAAAAGAAATGTATTTAGGAATAAACATTTTTGGAGATATTTTTTTAATCACTAATTTTTATGAATTTTAAAATAGATTTGAGGCATGCAGTTTTTTAATCTTTGACAGCTAAAAAAAGAAATCCATTTTTTGCAACATAAATAAAAAGTAACGTTTGCAGTGAAATAAATATACGTTTCCAATATAACATAGAAAAATAAGAATAATTTGGCTTGCTTGCGACAACTTTTAAAATGATTTATTGTACTATTTTCATAGATGTTTTAGTTGCGGTTTTTTTATCATGTAGCGACATATTCGCATATTCCTTATTGACATAAGTTCATACTTCGACAAAAATTGCACTAATATTTGTTAAAATTACAATATATAAAGATGTTCCATAGATAGCACTTATTTGCGATTTGCATCTTATTAAATAAAAACATCTTCTAAAAATTATTTTATATTCAAGAAATAATAATGCACAGTCCTCTGGAAAAATTTAGTATATAATATTTAAAACCTTTTCTCGATCAAAAGCTTTAAGAAATCGTAATACAGTACGGACAAATCAAAGAAATTTGAATATATATATATATATTTTTTAACCAGCGAAATAGCTGGTTTTATACATTATAATTATTTCAAATTGGCATTTTAGTAATTAAACGCAATCATACAAATTTATCTAGTATAAGAATGTTTTTTTTTAAGTGACAATGAAACAAGAAGTATATTTATGTGAATCGTAAATAACGCTGCAGAAAGTAAACGTTACTTATAATATGCAAAGTTCTTAATTTTTAGAAATCAAGATCCAACAGACATAAAAAAGAAAAATATTCATACCGAAGTATATTTGAAGAGTTTCAAAAGGTACATAATTTATTTTACTATATATATATATATATACATATATATATATATATATATATATATCAGAATCTATCTAATGTAAAACGGATTAGTACATTTTTATTTTATTCAAGATATACAATAATACAAAGACAACGAATAAAAATAAACAATAAATTTGCTTTATTGTAAAAATAATTTCAAAAGTGACTTTACTCATTATAACAAAACAACAAAATTTTGTGATGTTTCATTTGAATAAATTTTAACTTGATTTAAAAATATTCAGCTGTGGATGTCCTGACCGTAACGAATTCTGCAAGTGGTAGAAATTTTAAATATTCCTTCAAGTTCTATAAATCATATTACATAGAAGTATCAGAAATTTTTAATTATTACAAAGATATTCTTTGTTCTAAATGTATGCGTAAAAAAGTTTCAAATAGTATCTTATCTGATTTCATTATTTTAAAATAAACTTGTAACATTATAATAGAGATTGATGGGTTTTTAACTCAATAAATAAACATAAATTTCTCCATTGAATTTTATTCAAGCAATTTTTAACTCTTAAATATTACCTGATTAACCGCATGAAATGAGACGTTTTCAGATTGCCAACTGGGAAATTAAATGAAGGATTTTTTAAATGCAAAAATTTAAATAATAAAATAAATTACCACAATAAATAAACCTGAATTTTCTATAGAATTTTATTCATGCTATGTTTAATTCTTAAATATTACTTAATGGACCGCACGGAATGAGAATTTTTGAGATCTAAATCTAACTAACCTGAAAGAGAAATGAAGGATGTTCTTTAAATTCACCTATCTAAATAATAATTTTAACAGTGATTAACTTTGGTTATTATGCTTGACTTGTTTCTTGTGGATATCCATTTATTTAAAGTATTCTAATTTGTATGTCGTTTAACAAAAAACACGAAAAAATATTATTTAGTTGGTATTAAACTTAAAAGTGAGGTATAAGTAAATACAAAACATTAAGGGAGAGAGATCGAATGAGAGAGGGGGAGAAATGGAGCTATATCTGTATACAATTATATGCAGTTAGGAGAGATAAAAAGAATGATAAAATAGGTAGATATATCTATTTTATAAAGGATAAGAAGTGTCTGTGTCTAACCCTGACGTCATTTTACGAATGGCAACAGCAGACGATTAAATTTAACTTCTGTTATCTTTATTCCCATTTTTTAAACTTCTAAATACCTCACAATTTTAATTTTTACACCGCTGAATAGAGAAAAAAAATTACTTTCAAATGCAATTTGTTTGAAAACTGTATCGCAATTTACTAAGTTTTTATTATTTAAAAAATAGTTAACAAGCATGATTTTTTCAAATATATATTTCCGTTACTTGCAGAAAAGGTAAATATGTTTGCACTAAAATTAATATAAATAAAATAGTTAAGCATTTGTTTCGGCCTTCCATTCAATCACAAACTTTAAGCTTTATAAATTCATAAGTAAAATAATAAAATGTACCTGAACACATATTTAAAACAGGTAATTGAATCACGCTTAAAACACTGACATTATCAGAATAAAAAAGGCCAGCTATATTTTGCGATTTCTTCGATTGTTAAATGCTGGCACGAGGTCTATACAAAATAATGCTAGTATGTTTTTAGTAAATAAAAAAATATATATACTGCTTAATTCCTATTTTTTATATAAAAATTGTTGTTAGTATTGCTAGTGAAAAATATTAAAAACTTAAGATCAAATGTAAAATATCTTTTGGAGTTTTCAACTAAAAAAAAAGCATTTAGTTTTCACCTATGTTCTGTAATCCGTAAAGAATCCCGAGTTATGACTGCCTAGTATAAAGGTGATAGAAATCTCTGTAACATTACAGGATACGTGTGTTCATATTATGATATTGCCAAAATAATCTTCAATGACAAAATTATTTATAATTCATAATATATATATATATATATATATATATAACCTTTAAATATCCGAATGCAATTGGTAGAAAGATTTTTAACTACAATACATTTTCGAAAATTACATCTGCTGCAAGTAGTTTTCCGTGTAAATGCAATGACCCCACTCTAAAAAAATACATAAACAATGATCATGGACATATAATCACTGGAAATCTTGATATTGTTAATGATTTTAAATTGAAACAACTAATGGGTTATGGTACTAAATATAGACTTCCATCTAAATTTAATGTTAAATCTATTATCAAACAGTTTACATATGATATTGATATTTTTACTTATAAAATTTCAATCCCTTATAATAAGCCTATTGAATATTTTAATCAATGGAAAATATTAGTAATTGAAAAATTAACTGTGGCTTTAAAAAAATAATATTGCTGATTTGGTTTCTATTAATACAAAGCATTTTTTCCAACAAATTACTAAATTACAATAAAACTACGTTATTACATATGTAGACAAATCTCCTAATAATTATGCTATTATATGTAAATCTTATTATCACCAACTTCTTACAAATTGTATTTCTTCTAATAAGTCATTTCAAAACTAATGAAAATGTAATTGTAAATAATCGTAAAATTCGAAGTTATTATAAACTATTAAATATCTTATCTACTAACTTTAATTATCCATATTTAGTTCTTATTCCCAAATTTCATAAAACTCCAATTAAATTTAGGTCTGTAACTATTGGTTGCAATACATATAATAATAAAGCCAATAAACTTCTCTTAAAAATTCTTAATCAATTATATGTACTTACTACAAACAATGATAATACATATTGTATATAAAAAATAGCTATCAACTTGTCAATATTTAAAAAAAAATCTTCATTGTGTATCTAACATAACGACATATGACTTCAAAGATCTTTTTAATAATATAGACCTATTAGATTTACATAAAATTATAAATGCATTATTTAAAAAGTATTATAAACAACTGGAATTACCATCTAATATAGATATTGCATATTTGAAATCTTTACCAAACTTCATTATCTATAATAATTATATATTGCAAGATAACACTTTATATTTACAGCATGTCGGTACACCACAAGGCGGTTGTACATCCAGTTTACTATCAGTCTTATACTTACATCATTATGAACGTACTTTTACTAATAATAATCTACATTTATATCGTTATATTGATGACATAATTTTAATGGAATCTGATCAATCTTTAATTACTCAATTTCCAGTAGATTATCCCACTAATTTGGAATTAACGGAAAACCTTTTATCTAACAATACAATTAACTTCTTAGATCTTAAAATTACAATAAAAGACAACAAAACAATCACAGATTTATCTGACAAACGTAAAGAATTTAAATTCAAAGTTAATACATTGACAAATTTTAAATCTTGTCTACATCATTCTGTATTTCGAAATATAATACTTAATAATTTAGATATAATAAAATGTTTATGTTCTTCTCTTCTAATTAACAATAATATTAAAAAACTAATTTATGATGCATTAAATCATGGTTTTCAAAAAAATCCATATATTCATTAATATACAATTAGTACTTAACTTACATGATCTTTTAAAACAAATTAACACATGCGTAAACAAAATTACAAAAAAATATATATAAAATAAAAAAAAAAAAATCTATAAAAAATTAAAAATTGAAAAATAATATTAAAAAATTATTATAGGTTGGATGGGTGGGTAAAAGTTAGAGTACGGAGGAGGCTGGTGTTGTCTGGATAATACGCAATGGTTAATTTTTAAAAAAATGGGGCCTTTGTATTATCACTATATTTTAAAACGTATTTTATATGGATGTTGATTTGATATTTTATATGTAATTGGTGACTTTCATTAATATTATATTTAGCTTAATTAAAGTTTTATCTTATTTACAATCATTTGTTATTAAATTTTAATTTACTCAGGACAATATCATATTAATTACTAATAATAGTATGCCATTTTTATAGTGATTAATATACATATATGTATATTTAATATAAATAAACTTATACTGTATGTATTAAAATTGGGTAATTATTTTTATTATTATTCCTCTATTCTTTTTAACACTGATCTATTTTCACTTTGTGTTAAAAAATTTATTATCGGTTTAATGTGTTTGAATGTCCCATAATCATACTGTTTGGATTTTTATGGCTGTATGAAAATAATCCACGCACTATATTAGAGATTTTTAGGTAATGGGAATTTAAGTATCTGATAATCTTCTATATACTTCCATATGTTTTTTATTTCCTGTTCATTTTATAATTATCTTATATATGATAGTTACTATTAACGATTTTTATATTATTTTTAATATATATTTATATTAATTATTATTGAATTTATATTATTTTATAGCATATAGCTATATGCTATATATTATCAATGTTATAAAATTATTTAAATTCTTAGTGTAGTTTAAATGAGTAAGATAATAGAATATTTTGAATGCTTTTTAAATTTTTATTAACAATATTTTTTTAAATATATAGTGTGGTTTATATTAGGTTTATAATTATCTATATATAAGGATTTGTTTGGTTCTGATGTTGATAATTTTTTTACATTCAAAGGCTTTCAATTGTTCATCTTGTGACATTTGAATAATAAAAATAATACTAGATGGCAGCACCAAAATTTGTCTTTTGACGATAAGTTATATACTTTGTCTTTTGCAGCTCCTTTTCAGTTATAATTTCCTACACCAGGTGGGTTTTTTAAGCTATATTTTGACGATATTGTTAAATAGTAGTTAAGTAATTTAATAGTGCATTTTAGTTATTTTAAATAATGTAATTACTTTCTATTTATTTTATTTTATATTATATTAATTGTATTTATCATGGTATTTCAAAATGTATTAACTGCATCCTTTGGTATCAGTTACTGTGATTTCTTAACTGTTTTATTCACCTTAATCTTTACGATATTATGGTAGCCATGTGCGAGTGGATATATTGAAAAATACTTAAATATTAATCGGTATGTTGTGTATTATTTCTATTTTATATCCTATAAATATTTACACTGGTTTTATTGATTTTTCCATTTCATATTATTTGTTTCTATTCTGTTTTCATTTTAAATCTATTCACATGATTATAATGGTTGTTCGGGCACAGAGAAAAATAATTTTTAGCTTTAGCTTTTTTTTCTCACAGAAAACTACCATATTGCTTATATCATTGAATTCTGTGCCCTTGAAAACGTAATTCAATATATAAGCTTTTTCATTATTTGTCGGTGTCCACTTTCTTCTTTTTTCTTCCATAATAATTCTTATAATAAATTATTTGCCACTTTTTTTATACTTAAAGCTTTAATTTATAATATTTCGGTTTTTGATGGTGGTAGGTTATGTTTAATTAATGGTTTTATATATATATATATATATATATATATATATATTATATATTTCAACTAATTTACAAATGCATTTCTTTAAAATTGATTACGGACGGACAAAATTCCTGGACAATAAAATTCTTAATCAAATTGATGAACTATGAAAATTCATTTTTATATTTATGAAAAATTACAACTGTAAAGAATGCTAGATTACATTTACAAATATTCAAAGAAACAGACTATAGTTTTTTTTTTTTCAAATTTGTTTTGTATAGACTGATCCCTGCAATATTCTGCACTGCATAGGCACATTGTTCGTATATATATATATATATATATATATATATATATATAACTAATAGCATGGTCACAGTGTTTTAATTTCGGTTTGCCCTAAAAAAATGTCAGTTTAATATTTTGTTGTTGTTGGGCAAAGAAAGTAGTAGTTCAAATACGCCCCAGTAATTGCGCTAAAGTAAATGAATTTTCTGTAAGTATGCAAATATTATAATAGAACTGACTACACTGCATATAACTTAATCTAATAAATCGTAAATCTGAATATACCATAAGATTATTCACGCATCAAAAGTTTATTTCTTTGTGTGAATGGATTCCAATATTAGAGATTGTTTTTTTATTATTTTTAACAAAGCCACAATGTCAGAGCAGTTTAAATATTCATTTAATTTAGAAAATAAAAATTTTTATCAGCAAAAAAAAAAAAAAAAAAAAAAAAGAGATAAAAGTAGTTCTTTAAAATCACAAACTTACAAAATCGTACATTTGCATTTCAAACTCGGCATCGCATCTCATTTATTTGTTCAATGAATCATAAATGACCCGGATTTTTCAGAGAGCTTTAAAGATACAGAAACAAATTATTGTCTTCTTCCGTGTAATTTGTTTTAGATTGTAGCTTAAGATTATGAATTCGAAATTTAAAACAATAAAAATGTAATTAGCTGTTTTGTTTATAGATAATACATTTTAAGTAATTTGATACTCATTTTTTTTTCTACATTTCGATAATACTCAGTAATAAAACATTAAAATTATTTAGATTAATATAATGATTTACGTTACAAATTATTACATTATTTAAATATCAATTAAAATATTAATTAGCTTTTATTAATAAAACTTTTTGAAAATCGTCAGTTTTAGGGATTTTATAAGGTTTTTTTCTTCTTTACCAAAAGAAATTGTGGTTAAAAAATCAACACATAGATTGTGTTAACATTAATGAATTCTTCGTAAGTATGCAAGTATTATAATAGAACTGACTACTCGGCGGATCCCTTAATTGAGTAAATCGGCAGTTTTAGTATACCATAAAATTATGCACGCTTCAGAAGTTTATTTCTTCTTAGAAAGGGATTTCATTATTAGAGTCTGTTTTGATATATTTTTAACAATACCGCAATGTAAGAGCAGTCTAAATACTCTGTTGATTTAAGGAATAAATATTTTATCTCCAGAAATTGGGAGAAAAACACAAATGAAAATACTTCTAAAAAATAAAGAACTGAAAAAAGTAGTATATTTACATTTCAAACTCGGCATCTTCCCTCATTTATTTGTTCACTGAATCATAAATGACCCAAATTCTTTAGTGTACTTTAAACAAACAAAATTGTCTTCTTCCGAATAATTTGCTTTCGATTGTAGCTTAAGATTCCGAATTCGAAGTTTATAACAATCACAATATATTTAACTGCTTTATTTATAGAAAATATCTTTTTAGGAATTTGATACTCATTTTATTTATCTTTTGCATTTTGGTAATGCTGAGTAAATATATATATATATGTGTTTCACTTTGTTATTTAAATATCGATTGAAACATTAATTAGATTTTATAATTAGAACTCTATGAAAATTCTCAGTTTTATAGATTATGGTAGATTTTCGTCTTAAAAAATGCATTTTTGATTTCATTTTCTGAATGTTTGAGATTTAGAGTGGCTGGTCACTCAGCTTTATAATTCTCCTCCGTAATTTTAAGTCTATGGACTTTTGATGCATTCGTATATTTAAAATATCTTCTCAAGAAATTGATATTTTTAATATATTTTTTCTGTGTACTCTTCTTAAAGGATGTCTCTTTTTTTTCTTAGTTATCAAAATATTTCTAAAATCTATGCTGAATTTAATATTTAAAAGCGTTTAAAGTGTTAAAAGCTGGCGAAGTGTGAGTAAGATTTTAACACTTCATACAAAATTAAGTCTATACTTTAGAAATATTTTGATAACTGAGAAAAAAAGAGACATCTTTTAGGAAGTGAACACAAAAAATAGAAGTTAAAATTTCCCAAGGAGATATTTTAAATATACGAATGCATCAAATGCCCATAGACTTTACATTAGTGATGGGAAGTAGACAGCTGAGTGACCAGCCCCATTAACGAATTTTTTTTTATTTTATCGAAGACGGTATTCAAATTTAACGCATATAGAAGCCATAGCGTTTCTCGTTGCACTGTGTACAAAAGAGCGTTACCCGGTCCGAAACCTAGAAGCAATATTATCGGAATAGTATTTCTTTTAAGTCGGTACCAAGGTATCCCGCTAACGAGTAAACCTATTTTTATTTAAAGTTAATTTATCAGATATAAAAGATCACATATAAAAATAGTTTATCAAAAGCTTATATATTTTCCTCGTCGATAACGTATGCTATCTTTAAATTTTTATTTTGTTAGTTTTTATTTCTTTAAATATCAGCCACATTATAAAGAAATATATAATTTTGAAAATATACTTATCGAGGACTAGGCAATTTAGGTAAATGTTCTACTAACTGTAGACAGCCCCTATTGTATTTTTTTTTTATATTCGAGTTTCATACACAGCTAAGATATATAAGAGGCTACCTTTGATTCCTTATCTTATACCATCATCTTTCATAAACTACATCAGAGCATCACACGGTTTTTTAAAAATTATGTTTTTTAAGATAATTCACTTTATGCACTCAACCTTTTTTTCCAATTTAGTATTCATCCTACTACCAGTACTTTTATAAATAAATTAATTTTTTAAGTGTCAATTAAGACAAAAATTTTCTTAAGGGAGTATACGATCTCTTAATACGGTATAGTTTCACAAGTCTTATAACCTGCTAACTAGACATAATAATTCGTAATGATACACAAGATGAATAATTTTCTCTCTAGAGATGGCACGCAATTGGAAGTCTATAGGAACCCCCTGTTTTGGCTCGCCCCGTCATTGGATTCGGGGCGGCCTCGGGTCTCGCCCCTTTGGAACATGAACTTCACCTCACTGCATTTCAATTGGTCATTTGCCCACAACGACATTGCTTAGGTTTGGATAGTGAGTTCCCTCACATCCTCAGGACTGCGTCCCTCATCTGCTGTACACAAACTTTTTTTTTTTACGGTTGACATATATTACCGTAATAAATAAACGTTCGCCATAAATGTCATCCTATTGTGCCACTCAGATTTATTGGTATCCCTGTAATAAATTCAGGTCGTAACCAAGTCTTCTTGTGTGGTTTAAACCGACCCGTACCTGAAGTTCCTATATGTGGGCAATATAAGATATACACTTTATATACATTTTACATCCATACGTATTCTTGAAAACAATATTTCAAAATATACATTATTTTTATTTAATCAAGTTTGCATTTTGCTGGAAACTTGAGATGCGGTGTAAGCGCACCAGCACGAAAAATCTTTTCTATGGTATTCTACTACATTTAAGAGCTATTTTTCAAAAGTATCAACTGTTAAATTATTTTTTATCTAATTTTTTTTTAATTGTAAAAATATCTGCAATGAAATCATTTATTTAACAAATGATACTGTTTTTTTAATATATTAATTTATTTGTAAGAAACAATATTGAAGAATTTTACATTTATATAAAATGTTTGTATTTATTTGTATTTATTTTTTTCTATGTAAATAAGCTTCGAACGTAATCGGATGTCTTATAGATCATGAAATACTATTTCTACTAAAGAAATACTCTTAAATCACCCCTGAATATAAATCAGACTCATTTCGATTCTGCGATTGTGCGGCTTGTAATGTATTTCATTACCTAATGAAATCTGATTCGTTCTTCAATGAAAGTACATCGTGTGGAGCTAGAACAAATACTTAATTTTCTTTCGTGAGTAGCTTCTGGAAAATAAACGGTTAATTCGGTGAATAAATTTGTAAAGGAAGAAATTTTACGGAAGAAAGGATTAATAATATACTAGACTACAGAATACAGTAAGTATTTAAAAGTATCCACGCACCTTCGGAGGTGATTTTTTGAAATTTTTGAAATTTTCTCTTTTTATGATAAAATTTAAGTTAAAACTAGAAATATGTAAATATTTTAGCAATTACACTGAAATATTTTCTTTTCAAATATTGTAAACAGGCAAAATTATGTGCAAAACTGACATTTAGCAAAACATGATAACTGAAAAACAAACGCATGTATTGTCCTTTGATTTGATTTGGTTTGATAGCCTAAGAGGGACTGCTCAGACCAGGATCTAGTCTGTAGAGCATAGTATTTCTCCCGGTAAACTTTATTAAAGCTTGTTAAAAAAAATTACAATGAAAAGTTACAATATTCAGCTGGAGCTGTACCCGCCGTTAAACGCGACAAGGGGCGGGTTGAAAATAAGTTTGCTCAAGAAAAAATAACAATTATAAGCTATGGTCTAAGACCTGATCTGCTCTGCTGGGAAGAACACTCAACGCGACAGGCGTGTGGGAAGATGTTTTGCATTGGGAATTGCAGCTGACGGCTGATAGTTAAGGTTTGAGAGATCTCTGAGAAAAGATATATTTTAAGTACACTGGTGAAAACAATTAAAGGGACAAATGTTCTTTGTGCAATTAAAATAAAAAAACTAACAAAGCAAATAAAACCAAACTTGGCCAAAATATCATTCGATATAAGATCAATATACGGAAATAGAAAAATGGGCACAACCTGCACCCTAAATAAGGAAACTGGTCACGTGTCCACCACAGCAGCTGACCGACAACCTGTCAGTCAGAGAAAAACATGTCTAATAGGGTGTATGATCACCTGCAACAGATACACAACTCTCGCATCAGCGTTTCATACTGTTTACCAGGGTCCTTATCAATCCCTGTTGCAACTGCACCCACTCTTGCACCAAGGCACCATAGAGCTCATCGATGGCCATTGGAGCTGGTGTTCGAGCTACAACTCATCGTCCAAGGGCGTCCCATACGTGTTTGATAGGATTAAGGTCATTGGACATCGCAGGCCACTCCATTCGTTGAACATCCTCCGATTAGTGATATTCGCTCACCAACTGAGCCCTATGTGGACGCGCGTTATCGTCCATAAAGACGAAATTTGGTTCATATGCCCCGTGGAAAAGTATCACATAGGGTGCAAGGATCTAGTCCCTGTACCGCTGACCTGTCAGAGTACCTCTATCAAACCCATGAAGGTCGGTATGCCCGTCTGGCATAATACCTACACAGACCATCAGGCCACCTGTACCATAGTGATCATTTTCGACATTCTTAGAGGGCCGATATCGACTCCCGGGTTCTCTCCAGATGAGAACACGTCTCGAGTCACTGTCCAGACTGAATAGCGACTCATCACTGAAGAGAACCCGCCCCCAACTATCCTCTGTCCAGGACAGGTATTCTCGGCACCATGTTAGACGGCGTTTTTTGTCTTTCACAGTCAAAGGGATGCAGACTACAGGTCACCTGCATTAAGTTTCTGGGTGACTGTTATTCATGAAATGGATGTTCCTGTTGCATTATACAGGTGACGAGACAGTTGTGTCGCTGTGGCGGACCTATCCCTTTTGGCTAGAAGTCTCCAATAACGATCTTCAGCCGGCGTTGTTGCCCCTTTGTGGCCTTGACCAGGTCGGCGGACTACTGTTCTTGTATCACTGAACTGTTTCCACAGAGTGGACACCACATTTCTCGAAACACCGAGGTCATTACAACAGGTAGCCTGTGATTGGCCGGGCTCGAGTCTTCCAACAATCCGCCATCTTGTGGCATTATCTAGACGATGATAACTAGCCATACTAACAATGGGTAAACAAAGAAATTGAAAAAAACAAGGATTGGATTATGCTACAATGTTTCAAAACGTCCTTACGCTACAAGCTTCGGCAGTCAAATGAGGTACCTCTGCACAAACGCGATCACAGCGCCACTGCCTTAGGACGACACAGACCACTGCGTGGCAGGTGTGTCCGCGAGGAGCTTAACTATCATCTGATACCTTATTTGAGTATGGGGATAACTTTTTTTTTTAAACCGTTTGTCCCTTTAATTGTTTTCACCAGTGTAGTTTACTGTTAAAGACATGTGTATTAAGGATATTGCGAAGCCATTCGTTGGGAGGGATGGCAGGCTTTTTAATATGCCACTGTTTGTCATTTTGTAAATTCCTTAATAAAGAGAATAACTTTCTGTAGGATATAGACTATTCGCATTATAATAGCATCTATGTCTCAGCTGCTGTGGTAGTTGAAGTACTGATGTAATGAAAAATTCGTAAAATGTGTTGCAACTTTGTCACTTATACCACTTTAAATATAAAACTAATTAATATATTATCATGAGTGTAATATATTCCATGAATGAACAGTAGGAAAAGAAGAACACAGAATTTCAAGGTCTTTTTATGTATAATTTTTCTCTATAGAATGTTTTGTGTATAGTAAGAATTTGAAAATTTTCTTTTTGAGAAAAAACTGAACATAACTTCTAAACACAATTTAAAAACTATAATAGCTGTAACTTTAAACAGCAGTAAGCCTGGTTCTAATTAAGATACCGACACAAATTTAACATAATTAGTCAGTTAAAAGATTAAATTTTAATATTATCTCAAAAATGAAAAATCGATATTTTGATTGAAAATGACGTTTCAAATGTGTGCGAATACCTTAATTACTGAAACCATCTTCGAGGCACGAATAATTTCAAATGAAAGGTATAAATCTGAACTGATGAAATATTCAGGATTGAAATTTGTTATAATGTAAATAAACTTATATTATATATATTACAACGTATTTAATAATTACGTGTAATGTGTATATCTCATTATATAGTATATGTTGCATAGCTATACCATAATATATGAAATATAGCAAATTTCCTTTGTTTAAAGTATAGTTTTTAAAAATAAGCACGTTTAAGCTAGTTAGATTTTGCTGCAATGTTTTATCTCCAAAGATATATAAAAATATTACATAACAACAAAAAATTATATTTATGATTTTTATATTCACAATACATGTTGAAATTTATACTGGAATAACTTAAGTCATTAACAGAATACGAAATAAAATTGTTTAAATTTAAAAACGCGTAAAGAATCTTTGTGACAGTTACAAGATTCAACTCAGTTTCAAAAATATTTTTATAGTAAATACATTTAAATAGGAAAGAGTAATTATAAAACTACGTTGATACATATTTTCAAACAGCATCATCTCTTATATATTTCTTTTTTTCAATTACAGTAATTAAAAACAACACTAACTCATTAATTCTTTAGGAGAAATTTTGGTGAATTATTTTAAAAGGGTTTTTTTTTTGGTAAATATCAGTAGAAATGAATGTTTAAAAAAAATGTATGTGGCATTTTATGCTAGAATATCGGTTTATAATTGCCAGCATAAATATAAACTCATCGTTTTACCACCAATGTTTTATAATCTAAGACATAAGACTAGGAAAGAGTAATTATTAAACTACGTTGATACATATTTTCAAACAACATCATCTCTTATATATTTCTTTTTTTTCAATTATAGTAATTAAAAACAACAATAACTCATTAATTCTTTAGGAAAAGCTTTAGTGAATTATTTTAAAAGTTTTTTTTTTTAAATCAGTAGAAATGAATGTTTAAAAAAATGTATGTGTTGTTTTTTTGTTTTAGATTTCTAGTTGTTTTAGATTATTTTTATCTATTTTTTCCAATCTTGTTTCTTTAATTCTGCCTTTGCTTCGTTGAAACACAGCAATTAAAAACAATTTCTACTCATTCATTCTTTCTGAGATGATTCAGTGAATCATTTTTAGTTTCTTAATGAAAAGCAAAAGAAAGGAATATTTAAATAATGCATATGATATTTCATGCCAATACCTCGGTATGTAATTTACGAAATAAATGAAACTCGTATTTTACAAACATTTTATAATATAATATATATATATTTCTAAATGCATAATTTTCTTTTAATCTGGTTATGTTATTTAGTGTGGGTTTATTTTAGTTTTATTACATCAGATCCTGTTATTTCTTCGTTGAATCACAGCAATTAAAATCAAAATTCATTCATTAATTAAAGATGAGAGATTCATCCGAATTATTTTGAATTTTAAGTATCAGAGGACGGAATTTTTAAATGATATGTATGGAATTCCTTTACCAATAATGTTTTATGTTCTAAGATATCTAACTCAACATATTTTAAAACAATTTTATCTTGATACGTTTTTTTTTTAAATCCCATTACTTTGGAAATTATAAAAAATTATACTTCTTTACAAGACACTTTTTGTTCTCGAACATTTTTCTTCATTACTTTTTTTCTTTTTTAAATCAAATTATTCTACTAATTTTAATATTTAACTATATTTTTTAAAGCCTGAAAAAAGTATACAGATGTTTTAAGACATAATAAGCTTTAAAATGCTTATATGATACGAAAAGAAAAATTACGATAAGAAAAAATATAGTACATAGATAATTTTTATATTTGTCGAGAATTTAATTTGATCTAAAATTTAAAAATCAAATATTATAATAATTTGTAAGCTTAGTGAATGTCGAAATTAGCAAAATTGACTTATTCATTTTTTTCACGCGGACAATAAATCGGGAAATAACTTTGCTAGATAATTTTACTGTAATTTTGAAATGCAGGCATACTGTTGGACATTTACTGAACTTAAAAAATATAGGGGATACTAGGGGGGATTGACCACACGGGAGGCTTGACCCACCCATCAGTTTTCATATTTAAAAGAATTTCAGAGTTTTATCAATAGGTGTCAAGCAAAGCTACTAGAATGCTCAAACAACAGTCTTTGTTTCATACAGATAATCGAAATAGGTGTGGGAAAAATCAATTGTGAGACGTTTTTACCCTAAAAGTTGTATTTTTTAGAAATATTTTATAAGCTTTTTTCAGATAAAATATATTATAGAAATTTAAGTAAGTAGGTTTTAAGTAATGCAGAAATATCTAGCTTTCATCCCAGGCATAAATATTGTACATGTACAGTAAGTTAGTCTTAACATAACAATGTGCTATTCTTTAAAAAAGGGATATGTGGGGAGGCTTGACCCAATCAATGTGAGGGAGGGTTGACCAGATGCTCAAGTCTCCCTTAATTAAGTGGTTTGGAAATCTTTTTATTGTACACCGTGCAAAATGAAAGGTTAATGGTTATATATAAAAAAAAATGTACATTTATTCTGTAAAGCTGCAGTAAAATGGGGTGATGGAAAAAAATGTTTAAAACGGATTAAAGAAAAATGTGAAAAACCGCTGTAGTATACACTGCAAGAAAAAATTTAATGAAATATAAATGGGAAAGATGATAGGAACTATTTTCCATTTAAATATTACTTACAATAGGTAAATAGAACCCTTCAGAAGCAGTGGTATGTTACTTAACTTTAATTCCAAAATGCCACAATGGCACCAGAATTTTGCTAAAATCTTCTCTATTTAATATGTATGTGTAATATAGCCTTTTTCTTATTTCCAAATCAATTTGTTCGTAAATTCCGGGACAGTCATTTATTTCAACAGTTTAGTACTGAAAGTACTTTGCCACTGGAAGCGTTAAAATATGTTATTGATACGTTAAGTGCTCATGCGGCTACAAAAGATCATAGCATCGATCGAAAAACTTTAGGAAGGTCTGTAGACAAATCTCACCAGGGTGAAGAGATTAAGCCAAACTATGTGAAAACTAGAGATGTCAGATCGAGTGTCACAAAAAGTAAGACATGGAGACTAAAAAAGGGGGACAGTCGTTCCTAAATCTGGACATAATAATACATGCAACCTTATGAAAACGGAATCTGTCTGTAACGGAATACTGTCTTAAATGTCAAAATTTCATTTTCCCTGCAATATAATTATACCTGCTCGGACAAAATCATGTTTAAAATAAACTTTTCTCTTCTGACTTTCAGTTGCGTCTAAACAGGTTTGTTTAAACATCATATTTTCAAAAATATATTTTTTATAATAATTAAAGCATGTAGCATAAAGTCATTTTGCTTTTTTAAACTGATTTTATTCCTCTTCACAAACAGTTCAATATAAAACAAAGTGGGTCGAGCCTCCCATATAGTGGGTCAATCCTACCGTATGTGGGGAGCCTTGACCCATTATTTTCTGAAGGTTAAAATCGATCATTTTTCAAATTTCTTATATATTACACTTATGTAGCAATTTTATTTTGATAACTGATTGTATAACAAATAAAATGATACATAAAATTTTATTCTAGGTTCAATATTTAAAAAATAAAAAATCATTTTGTAAAAAGTGGGTCAACCCTCCCTAGTGTCCTCTATATCTTGCATTTCACTATATTTTAAGACTTTTTAAGATTTTACTATTTTTAAATATGCTTAAGGTTGATTAAACAAGTTATCTCAGGTTTGTTTTCCAAAGACAAAATTTGCAAATCAGATAATAAATGTTGATTAAAATTGTATCGAATAATTTCTTTAAACTTGAAAAATAAGCTGAAAGAGAGAGAAAAAAAAGGTATTTATAATAAAACTGAAATGATATATTGTTGTAATACAACGTCCATTTATCTTACCCTTTTATTTCAGCGCATGCGCGTACAGTGACGTTTCTACAAATCCGCTCTGCGAGCGAGATTATTCAGTTCTGTTAAAAACATGTCAGTGCTTAGTCGCACTTAAGCTATGTATATATTTTTGTCTTCGTGTTAGTGCTAATAAATGTTTATGTCGAGCTATTCTGCTAACTCTGTGTGCCCCCAAAACCAAGAAAGGTTATGGGTACCAGAGACGCTACTCACTGCGCTATAAATAGCAGAAATATTTTTTAATTCGAACTTTCGAATCATAAAGTCTTAAGCCTAAACCGAAACTAAGAACTCTTCTACGTTCTGTCATTAACTGTTTTGATTTGTGGCTGCGAGATATTTTATTTAATCATGTCACATGTTACGACAATTGAAAAGCTCGGCAAAGATAACTTTGATAGCTGGAAACTTCAAATTGAAGCAGTATTAATAAAAAATGATCATTGGGATTATGTAATCGGCAAAGAAGAGAAACCGGCCGAAGGTAGCGCTGATGAAAAGAAATGGCTCCAGGCTGATCAAAAAGCTCGTGCTGATATAATTCTGGCCATAAATCCTAGTGAATTGTGCCACATCAAGCATTGTGCGACTTCAAATTCTGTATGGAATAAATTGAAAGACGTTTATGAATCAAGAGGCCCCGCAAAGAAAGCAACGCTGCTAAAACAGCTTCTGTTTCGAAAGATGAGTTTCAGTGAAACGATGTCTGAACATTTAAATATCTTTTTTGAGATTGTTGATAAATTAAAAGAAATGGAAATAGAAATTGCGGATGATTTGTTATCAATTCTTCTACTCTACAGTGTTCCTGAGAATTTCGAAAATTTTAGATGCGCTATAGAATCGAGAGATGAGTTACCTAAACCCGATTCTTTGAAAATTAAGATGCTAGAAGAATGGGAAGCTAGAAAAGGAAAAACGACTCATGATTCACAAAATGCCTATTATATAGAAAACAAGAGAAATAATCAAGAACAGAAGAAAAATGAAAAATGGAAGACTAATACGAATAAAAATTTTCCTGCAGAGAGAAATTATCGTAATTTCAAGTGCAATTATTGCTCCAAAATCGGGCATAAAGCTAACGAATGTAGAAAGAAAATAGCTGACAGAAAGCTTGCATCTTTAAATAAAGGAAATCAAGGTTCAATGATTAGTTATGAAGAACCGGTTAGTATGGCATTTAACGACGTATATCATGAATCTACTGCATGGTGTTTAGACAGTGGTTGTACATCTCATATGTGCAAAGATAAAAATTTATTTACAGAATTTCATCCTCGTGATAATTCTACAATACAGCTTGCGGTTGATAAAACAGCAAAAATCACAGGAATAGGAACAGTTCTTATTACAGTGCCTAACGGTAGTGGGACTACTAATCTCACACTTAAGAACGTTCTGTGTGTACCCGAGTTAAAATGTAATTTGATTTCAACATCAAAAGCAACGGCTAATAATCGTTCTGTGCTTTTTAAAGAACGATATGCTAAAATAATTGAGCCTAATGGTTCTATACTAGTACAAGCTGTTCGTCAAGGTGATTTATATTATGTACATCCAATCCCCGAAAGAGCTGCAATAGCACAGGTAAGTGATTTTGTAAAATGGCATTTAAAGTTAGGACATTTAAATGAGTCTGATTTAAAGAAACTTAAATCTAATAATATGGTTAGAAATTTAAATTTCAATGATGATGAGTCTCTTAAAGATTGTAAAGTTTGTATTCAAGGTAAACAAACTGTCCGCCCTTTTCCTAAACAATCAAATTTTGAAAGTAATGATTTATTATTTCGGATCCATTCAGATTTATGTGGGCCCATGAGAGTCCCTTCCCATGGAGGATCGCGATATTTTGTTACTTTTATTGATGATAAATCACGTTATATTGAAGTTAGTTTTCTTAAAACCAAGGATGAGGTTAAGAATGCATTTGTTAAATACAAAGCAGCAGTCGAAAACCGATTAGGAAAGAAAATAAAATTTCTTCGTACAGATAATGGCTTAGAATATTGCGGCGAAGAATTTGATAAATATATCGAAGAATGCGGTATAAAACGAGAATTTTCTTCCCCTTTAACCCCTCAGCAAAATGGCACCCCTGAAAGATCGAATAGAACGTTAACTGAAATGGCAAGGTGTTTACTATTACAAAGTAATCTTCCACAATCTTTTTGGGCCGAAGCTATAAATTGTGCTGCTTACATACGCAATCGCTGCCCGACACGGCGTTTAAGCGAAAATAAAACTCCATATGAAGTATTCTTTGGCATCAAGCCAACTTTATCATACTTCAAAATATTTGGGCAAAAATGTTTCGTACTTAATAAAAGGCAAAATAAGGGAAAATTTGATCCTAGATCAGAAGAACATATCTTTGTAGGTTATTCTAATGAATCAAAAGCATATAGGCTTTGGAACAAGAAATCTAGAAAAATTGTTATAAGCCGTGATGTTCGATTTATTAACGAATTTGAAAATGATCCCTCCTGTAACACCGAAATAAAATTAATTTTTCCTTTCTCTCAAAATAATGAAAATACGAGCGCAAATACAATTACGCAACAATCAGAAATATTTTCAGTCATGAAAACGGAACCAGACAATTCTAGTGGCGACAGTGAAAGAGAAATTGATTCGCAATCTGATGAAATTTCCGACCCCCCTTCTTTCAGAACGCGCGGGAGGCCAAGAAAAATAAAAACAGGTAGAAAAGGGAGACCTCGAAAGGAATATCAAACAATTATTATTCCGAAAGAAGAAAAATCACAAACTGCAGTAAATAATTCTTTTGACTCTTGTCCTGAATTATTTGAAGCTCTAAATAGTCCGTATAAAAACGAATGGATAAATGCGATGAATTTAGAATTTAATTCATTAATGCAAGAAAATGCATGGCAAATAGTAGATAGGCCAAAACATAAGAAAATTATAGGATCTAAGTGGGTTTTAAAAACAAAATATAAGCCAGATGGGTCAATCGAGAAATTTAAAGCGAGATTGGTAGCAAAAGGTTGTACACAAAAACCTGGTATCGATTTTGACGAAATTTTTTCTCCTGTAGCTAGATTAAGTTCAATAAGAACTGCGATCGCATATGGCATCCAAAATGGGTTCACTGCATATCAATTAGATTTTATTATGGCTTATGTAAATGGTGATTTAACTGAAGAAATATACATGGAATTACCTGAAGGTTTTAAAAATGAATCTAATGATGAAAAAGTTTGTTTATTAAAAAAATCCCTTTATGGATTAAAACAATCGGGTCGCCAATGGTTCAAAAAATTAGATGAAAATTTGAAACAAATGAAGTTTAAATCACTAAATGCTGATAAATGTGTGTATTTTTCTAAATCTCCCATTGAAGCTATTATCATTGTTTATGTTGATGATCTCATAATTCTTACTAAATGTAAAGAAGATTATCAATATATTCGAGATGAATTAGCAAAATCATTTAAAATGAAAGATTTAGGTCTCTTACACTATTGTTTGGGCATAGAATTTATGCAAAACGGGGACAATATTAAAATTACACAAAAGAAATACATTGAAGATATTCTGAGCAAATTTAATATGCAAGAATCCAAACCAATATCTACACCTTTTGATGATAACGTGAAGCTTACTAAAGATATGTGTCCCAAAACTGAAGAAGAAAAGTCTGAAATGAATAATATTCCCTTCCGTCAATTAATAGGATCCCTTATGTATTTATCAGTTGCTACTAGACCTGATATAACTCACGCTGTGAATTTCCTAAGTCAATTTAACAACAATCCAGGTAAACCTCATTGGATAGCTGCAAAAAGAATTTTGCGATACCTGAAAGGAACCGAAGATCAAGGACTGATCTTTAAGCGTGATTCTGAATCCTTGATTGCATTTGTCGATGCCGATTGGGCGTCGGATGTGAATGACAGAAAATCATACACTGGCTACATTTTTAAATACGCCAGTGGAGCCATATCGTGGGAATCGAGAAAACAACGAACTGTCGCATTATCCACAACAGAGGCGGGGTACATGGCATTGTCAGAAGCCGCCAAAGAGATTTTGCATCTCAGACGGTTTTTAAGTGAACTTTCTCCTGAAACAGTGACTGAGCCTACTATGATATTTTGTGATAACCAGTCTGCTCAAAAATTAGTACGAAATCCGGTTTACCATTCGCGCACCAAACACATCGATATTCGACATCATTTTGTGCGTGAAATTTACGACAATGGCGAAATAGAGGTTAACTACCTAGAGACAGAAAATATGCCTGCAGACATTTTAACCAAAGCTTTAAATGCTTATAAACATAAAAAATGTTGTGAAATGATAGGACAAAATGTTTAAAATTTTTCAGCATTATTCTGTATCCTTTTTATATCTATTTATATAAAATCCAAGTCTCTGTGTGTCCCTCACGATTCCGGTAGGACCACCCCATTGAAATGAGTAATTGTTGAAAAATACTAATGCAGGGTTACCATAGTAGCGCCAAATGTTGGTCAACTTGGCAATAGCTGGCTGATTTGGTGAAATTCCCATTTAAAACTATTCATCTTTCATAAAGGAGGTCACCAAATTTTAATTTAAACTCCGCTCTTTTAAGATATTTTTTCAAAATCTATGGGTGAGAATTTAAAGTACATCTTTACATCTTCCTCCCGATGCTACTAATAAAATAACCGCCAATAGACGACGCTGTACTGCATGAGCTCCTAACTGCGCGATTTTAATGTGCTTTAGGTACTTTTCCAGTATAGGTGCGTTGGCGAAAAAGGAAATTTGGCAACATTTTCCGGGAACCTATCCACTGCTTGATTTTATATACATACGCATTTTTTTTTCGACATTTATACGATTTATTTATACGATTAAAAAAGCTGTTTCTCTAATTTTATACAGAAAGAGATGTAATTTGTACACAAAAACATGAATAATATGCAAATAAAATAAACATATAAAAAAAACGCTCATTAAGTTTGTTTTCATAGCTGTTTATATGATCTGACAACAAATCTCAATATTTTTCCGTTATACGGACACCATGCCAAAATGTATGCGGTACTTTTTCGTTATACGGACAGCATTGTCGCCAAGTGCAATAGTTGGCGCAAAATGAAAATCACGTGAATTGAAACGGCACAGATATCATATTCGCCCCACATTGGCGCGATTTTTTTCGGTGGCCAATTTGGCGAAAACCTCAACAGCATAAACAACATAATCCGGGTTACCACATCAAGCAAAATAATGACACTTTGGCACAAGTTAAGTACCTGTTGCCTATATGATATTGGCGACAGAAAAAAATCGCGCCAATATGGGCCGAATATGACATCTGTACCTTACAAACTTTTACGAACTATTTTATTATATCACAAATATATACTTAAAATAAGTGAAAAAATAACTGTTATACAATAAAGTAATAAAATAAAAAATCATATTAAACTGCTGCCATAAAATTATAAATATCTTTCAGCATTGCAGTAAACATTTCATTTTTGAACGAAGGCGTCGCCACATAAAATCTATGAGATACGACTCTAAATGATGACGAACAGCTCCCCGATGTCTTTTATTGCGCCATTTTGCGATGCCCAATATTCTCTGAACATTTGGAGTAAGACATCCAGTATTAGGGTCGACAAAATTGTATTTGTGATTTACTGTGAAATGATCATAACCAGCACTTAGCAGTTCATCTGTTTTATATCCTTTCCGGCAATCTGTATAAATAATACAAGACTTTCATTTACTTCTATATTTTTATTAGGTCCACCGATTTTTCTATTTGGTCGTGGGCATAAAGATTTGCCCAAACTTCTCTCGAATAACTATTCCATTCCACTGTTGTGTTGTGGTTCTTATCAAGCTGCAGCTCACCAAACTCAAACGATGTCAACTCTTTGCATGATAAATATATAAACCTCAAAGCATTAAGAAAAGTCACCCGCGATCCTTTAAACCAAGTTTTTTGTCGTATTCCTACGGTTTCTTCGCATGATCGTAAGCTACAACTCAATTTCGGATTTCCAGAACTCATCCATAATTTCATTTCATGATTTTTTGAACACAATCTTTTATTATACAGAATTCCAAATTCCTGAAACAGTTTTATTACAACTTTCTCATCATCTGGTAATTGCCAAATGATAAAATCTATCTCAGCAGTAAAAGTAAACTACAACTTTATAAAAAAAAAAAGCATTTTTAATTCGATTAATAGCAGACTAAAAAGCTTTCCAAGGTTAAGGTTAAACAATAATCATTCACGTGATTCACGTTTCATAAATAACAAATCACAATGTTTCGCATGGTTTACAATAAAAATCTACGATCAGGGTTGAAATAATTGGCGCATTAGCATATATTTTGGCATGCTGTCCGTATAACGGAAAACGTATGCTAATGCGCCAATTATTTCAAAATGCTAAAAGATATTTGTAATTTTATGCCAGCAGTTTAATATGAGTTTTATTTTATTGCTTTATTTTATAACAGTTATTTGTTCAATTATTTTAAGTATATATTTGTGATTTAATGAAATAGTTCGTAAAAGTCTGGAATTTTCAAATGTTATATTTTTTAAATGCTCACTTTATTATGACAATATTTTTTCCTTTATTTTTCAAATGCCTCCTCAATTCACGTGATTTTCATTTTGCGCAAACTATTACGCTTGGCGACAATGGTATCCGCATAACGAAAAAGTACCCAAATCTCACTTTCTGATGCCCAAATTACACCAAACTTTTTTTTAAAAACGCCAAAGCCCCTACAGTGGAAAAGTATCAAACTGTCTATTATTTTGTGCTATCTGTGTTATAGTTTATACTATATGCAAGGTGAGTGGAGCGAAGAGTTTAAACATTAAATATTAAAGTTTCGGCACAGATGTCATATACACGACGGGTACTTAACTGTCGCCAAAGTGTCGTTATTTTGCTTGATATGGTAACCCGGATGTTGTTGTTTATGCTGTTGATGTTTTCTCCAAATTGGCGTCGGAAAAAAGCGCTCGGCACAGATGTCATATTCGCCCCATATTGGCGCGATTTTTTTCTGACGCCAATGTCATATACGCAATGGGTACTTAACTGGCGCCAAAGCGTCGTTATTTTGCTTGATGTGGTAACCCGTATTATGTTGTTTATGCTGTTGATGTTTTCGCCAAATTGGCAACCGAAAAAAAAATCGCGCCAATATGGGGCGAATATGACATTTGAGCCAATCGCTCCAATATGGGGTATATATGACAACTGTGCCAAAGTTTCTATAAAGCAGTATAAGACTAAAAATTAAGAATAAAATAAATGCAAAATAAGACTAAAGAAGAAAGAAAAATCATGCGTTAAGCATAGAATATGAAACACTTTCCAACACATCCTGAATGCTTTAACTAAACTTCGTTATTTAGGGAAGGCACAGATGTCATATTCGCCCCATATTGGCGCGATTTTTTAAGACGCCAATTTGGCGAAAACATCAACAGCATAAACAACAACATCCGGGTTACCATATCAAGCAAAATAACGTCACTTTGGCGAGAGTTAAGTACCCGGTGTATATATGACATTGGCGCCAGAAAAAAATCGCCCCAATATGGGGCGAATATGACATCTGTGCCTTAGGGAAATAAGGTAAATAAGTAAACATTTTAGAAAACGCATAATTATTTTTAAAAATTGATTTCAGCAGTTACCGTCCATAGCCCATAGTAACGTTATTACATGCCACTATGTAACCAACATTTTATTTAAACTACTTTTAAAGCTACTGAAATCATATTTCCAGATATTATCGTCCATAGACGGTTATGTATCCAGTTCTTTGCGTGACCCTGTATATCATTTTATCTATATTCTACAAACATTTCTTAGTAATCTAAATGCAGTTCAGCGTAAAACTGCATAACTTCTTTAAAAACCACCTTTAAGCAATTTATTCTCATACTCAGTAACCCTTACGAATTCTTTTGTGTAGCCCTGCATATGAACTGTAGCATTTATACACACGGTATAGTATGCATAAATGTAGTGAAACATAAAAGCGCATATCATAATTAAAAATGCATTTCTAGCAATCATTGCTTATGTACGTACAATACTGTGGAGAAAAGTTTCTTGGCGAGAAAGAAGTTTGCCAACGTATTTTCTGGCAACCTATTTACTGCTTCATACTCACAAGCAATTTTTTGCACATGTATACAATTTATTTAATATAAAAAAAAAGCTATTTACCCATTTTTATAAAGAAACAGAAGTAATTTTTGCACAGATGTCATATACGCATCGGAGTTGGCGTGATTTTTCTCTTACGCCAATTCGGCAGAAATCTCGCTTTCGAATACCAGTTACTTATATATTTTTTAATTATTTGCTATCATTTTGAAAAGGAAATAACTATAAATAAATAAAAGTTTGAATAATAACTATAGAACAAAACAGTTTATATAATTTAAAAACAGAAAATAAAAGTAAATAAACAATTTATTAATAAATAAAAAACAATAGCCGGCAAAATAACACCATTTTAGCGCCATAGGTATCCCGGTTCATATCTGAAATCTGTGCCGTAATTTGTATATAAAAAAATATTATATATATTTAGAAACGATCTTTTTATGTATATAAGTGCATATATAAACAAAAGTAAAAGTTCATTAGATTTGTTTTCATAGCTGTATATTTTGGCAACATATCTCACTTTCTGATGCCCGAATTACGCCAAGCTTTTTTTAAAAATGCGCTATAATGGAAAAGTACCTAAATAAATAATTAACAGAAATAACCAATTATACAAACTAAAGCTTTTTAGGAACAGATGTCATATTCGCCCCATATTGGCGCGTTTTTTTTTTCTGACGCCAAATCATATAGGCAAAGGGTACTTAACTTGCGCCAAAGTGTCGTCATTTTGCTTGATGTGGTAACCCGGATTATGTTGTTTATGCTGTTGATGTTTTCGCCAAATTGGCAACCGAAAAAAATCGCACCAATATGGGGCGAATATGACATCTGTACCGCTTTTTATTTCGAGATCAAAGCTTTGTTTTTAATTTCGATTAAAAATACATATATCCTTGGATAACTTTAGTTGAAATTAGGTTCACGGCTTAATATCTCATTCCATAAACCTAAACAAACACAAGTGATTCATTCATCGTGAACCGTAGAAAATATTAAATCATTGAGGTAATCATTCACAAAGTAAGTTCTCCAACAATCAATGGACAATATTCTAATGACGTCGTAGTAGGTAAAACGGTGGCGGTATCATTTGTTTATGGTTTGAAATCACAAAGATTTAATTTCGCAATGTCTCTCAGTTACATTATTTTATTGTCATATTTATGAGATCAGAACAAAAGCATATTTTTTCATTATTTAGTTATTAAAGACGGAAAAAAATGATAAATGTGCATGATTTGAAAAATTTAATAATTTTCTTTCTTAATACTAAAAAATAACATCGGGAAGTAACAGCGAGTTTAAGTTAAATAAGTTTAGTTGTTTAATTCTGTTGTAATATTCAAAATAACTGTATTTATTAGATTTCAGTAAACAACATCAGGGCCCAATTAAACTTTGACAGGGCCTTTCTTTTAGAGAAGCTTTTCTAAATTCCACATATACATGGAAACTCTTCAGTGTTAGAAATATTATTCCCAGGACTGGCATAACATGAGAACGGCCTGCAATTTTACGCAAGTTTTTGAAAACTACATTATATCAGAAATTTTACTAAAAACTGGTTACTTTTTTGTTATAGAGGCCCACACTATTAGTATTATGACACGTTGTAGCCAATTTTGCCAAAGTCGTAACCAAGATCGTGAAGCACACACATATAATACCATATAATACCATTTTATGAAATCGTATACGGTAATTTAATAGTTTTTACCTTACTTCAAGTGTGGAATTTATTTATTTTTAAAGCTTAACAATCTAAATTGTCCAATATATGAATTTAAAAAAAAAGTGTAAACAAAGACTGAATAGACATGACCGCAAAAATCCTCAAATCTGCAGAATACTTGGAACCAAACTGTGCAGATTAGTGGTCTTCTACTGTACACAGTTTTTCATAAATGTGTTTCGTTCTTAAAATGTGTTATTTTCATCTATCACTGCGGAACAAACGAGAAAACTCATATTCTTGCACATGAGTTGTATATATCTTTATATCTAAATTTCCGTCATTTTTGACGGGCTACCTTTCTAGTAAGTATATAATTTGTATTTGTAATTTTTATATTAATATTATTTCTCTGTAATTTGCTTAATAGGAGAACATTGTTTTGTTAAGAAAATGCACGTTGTAAAGGGGGAATTGTTGTAGTACAACGTCCATTTATCTTACCCTTTTATTTCAGCGCATGCGCGTACAGTGACGTTTCTACAAATCCGCTCTGCGAGCGAGATTATTCAGTTCTGTTAAAAACATGTCAGTGCTTAGTCGCACTTAAGCTATGTATATATTTTTGTCTTCGTGTTAGTGCTAATAAATGTTTATGTCGAGCTATTCTGCTAACTCTGTGTGCCCCCAAAACCAACATATATCCTTATTATATTATATATAGTTAGACTGCATAAAATGTAATCGGAGCTGTAAAAATTGTAATAAGGAAATTTGAAAAAAAATTACTTACAATTAATAAATTGAATATCTACACAGTCTGTTACAAAAGTATAAGACCACAACATATTTTGCTATTTAGGTTATTAAAGAAATATTTCAATCGAAATAAATAATATTCTATGTTAGTAAATCAAGTTATTAGTAACATGTAGCAACTTATACAAATGAAATTAATTCGGAAAAAATAAAACGTCAATATAACAAAAAAGTGTCAAAAATAACTACTACAAATTTTAGTAAATTGTTGCTCCATCATTTCTCTGAATAACTTCTAACACACGATTTGGTATAGAGTTAACTTATTTTTTAAGGAATGATTGTTAATTATTGTCTCATTTCTTCATAATGGTCATTTCTAATTAAAAGGTTGAATGATATTGTTTGTTATTTTCATACACTTGGCCCCATCAAGTTTTCTATGGGGTTTAGGTCAGGGCTTCGACTTGGCCAAGGTAAAAGAAAAACAATCTTTTATCTTTTAAGCCATTCTTTTGTTGATTTCGATGAATGACTCGGAACATTAACTTCTCGAAGCCTCCATTTTGCACCTCCTAAATGTGGTTCGAAGTGTATCAGACTTCGAGATAGCATCCGTTGGTAACTATCCGAGTTCATTTTCCTTCAACTTTTTGAAGACCGCATTATCCTGCATATGAAAATGCGCCCCACACAATAGCGGACATGCCTCCCATATGCCTACTGAAGAACTCGCGATATATTTGCCTTAAATCATGCCAGTAGTAATTATTGTCATCTGGATTATCAAGATTGAATTTTTTCTAGCGTAGAAACAATATATTTCTCCATGCAGAGTTCCAGGACATGGCATTCTTTGCAGACTTAAGACGATCTTCTGTGTGACATTTCAGTAGTAGTGGTTTACTTTTTAATTTGTAACGGATAACAGAAACATTAAATTTCAAACTTCGCCAAATGGTTGCATATGATAGATTTTTAGATATTTGTTGTTATATTTTACATTTCGACTGGTATTTTTTCGTTGCCATGTTGACAATTCGCTTATTATCACGGTCTGATAACGTATTTTTGCGACAAGATCTTTATGCGTTCTGTACAATTCTTTTTTTATTTTAAACATTATGATTCGCAGTTTTAAGATAATATTACTTATTTCACGTTCAGACTTTTGTAGAATCACACTCTTCTCACTTCTATTTCAGACAGCTCTCTCCGACGAGGCATTTTACTAATAAATTCAAAGAATTAGATACAATTCAGAATTTCTGCATTTTATTCATCACTTTAAATTTTACAGATTGTTTAGGTTACAGTTAAACTCTGAGTTCAAAATGAAATCGTCTGTTTTTTTAATAATATAAGAGTGCTCCTATATTTATGAAAAAGCGGGTTTGCGTAAAATCATTTAACATGAAACAAAAAAAATATTCAAACTTATTTCCCTGAGCTAAATAAGCATTATATAGTTATTTCTTTTCATACAACTACTTTTAAATTCAAACCAATATTTTCTTTGCTGAGAAAAGGTGAAATTTTGAGTGATCTTATAATTTTGTAATAGATTGTAGAGGAAGTCCGGGTAGGTGATAGCAAGATATTATTATTTGAAAGTCAACATAAAAAACTCGAGATATGTTAAAAATCAGTAAAGAACAAACTTTGACTTTTTATTAACACATTTTTAATGTGTTTAAAGAAGAAGAAAAAAATACATATTAATATTTAGCTTTTAAAAAGTTACATTTTTCGGGTAATGGCAACGTGGCGGATAATATGGAATAGTGACAAAAGGAATAATAAAAGAAAAAAAACGCGATTTAAAAGATTGGCCAAAATTATTTAGTGAGTAAACCTTAGTATATCATTTATAAATCATTAGATTCTTGGAAAAATTGTTTTACTTTTTAGACTCGTCTTGAAACAGTTTGGTAGTTGATAATCCATATTACCCTTAACACCACGTTATAAAACAAAACCTTTGCACTCGTCAACAAGTTGGTATGAGGAAAAGTGACTGCAACAACAAAAATAAAAAAACCCGACTGCGTAAAAACCGAACTAATTAATTATTTATCATCAATGTGAAACTATCTTGTATATTACTTACCTATTTTTTTATTTACTTGTATGTACTTTAATTTTTATTTACTTGATGACTTTTAAGTTGGGTTTAATTGTTAGTTCCTATCTATAAACACTGTTTTGATGAGCCCTGTAAATGTCTATGATGGTTACAGTTGCAGTAAAGCTCGGGATCCTACCTACACAACTTCCAGGTTGTATAATATTTAAACGAAGCTTCTGAGTGTAAAATAGTTAATGAAACATCATTTTCATTTTGAAAGACCTATCCAATGATATGCCACTCAATAGGGTGCATAAAATTTTTTCGTCTCTACCGCCATTTTGAATTTATAAAAACAAAAATTAGCCTATAACCATTGGACGGCTAAGACGAATCGATAGAGGCCTACTTCATTAAAATCCATCCAGCCGTTGGGATATTTCGATGGTATAAAGGAATCCACATACCCAGATATGCGTGAAACACATAACCCTTCTTGGCAGTCGGCTAATAAACATAACTGTTCGATTTTAAACTGAACTTGATTAACATCACTGGGAATGATATTTTATTATTAATGCAAATTTTAAACAGCTGCTAACCTTCCGGTAATGTTCCGTAATGTGTGGAGTAATTTGACCCAGGGTAACCACTTTTAGAATTTGAAAATTCATTTGATTATTTTTTTATTTATTTAAATTCGGGTATCAACGTGGAATTACTTTAATTCCATTTCTTTAAATAATTTCTGGTTTTAAATGAATAAACTTGAGTTAAATAAACTCGCATAATACAGAAAAAAAATCAGAAAGAGATTTTATTTCACAGTGTCGCTCCAACAACAGATAAAGTAAATTCGTGAAAAGTCCAATCAATAAATTGTATACGCACAGAGTTAGTTCGGGTAATATGGAATACCATTTTATTTTTATTTGTAAGTCAATATAAAAACAATACATACATTAAAAGTTAGTAACAAACAAACTTTGACTATTTCATCTATCCAAGATAAATCAGTACAGTGCCACATGAGGGTAATATTAAATCGTATGTTAGATTTACGTCTGGCTGAACCAGCGTTATTGCCAGTTATTGAATTATTCCATGCTGTCCGACTAATCCCTAATAACCGAACTTCCTCCGTATACAGGATGTATCTGAAATGCTTAAACAAATTTAGAGGGATGATAGTACTCATCAAGACGAACAAAAAATGCAATGGAACATGGGGTCTAAATGCCGTTTAAAAGATTTAAATCGAGAAAATGCGTCTCGAAATAATGGACAAACTGAGACAAGAAAGAAACACTACTGAAAATTATTTATTGTACAGAATAGGTACAACACAGCTCGTGATGTCCAGAAAAATAAAAATTACAACAGTTGTTCAAAGTGACAACCGCGGACATTATTACACAGAGTACATTTACGGAGGAACGACTGGCGGACACGATCGAAGACTTCGATTCCTGCTCACAGATTTGTTTGCTTTTTTCCAACTTTTGATTATCTTTTTCTGTCCAGATATGCACGAAGTGAAAGGAAAACCAGCTTCGTGCTACTAGCCATTTCTGCAGAAAAGCAGTATGCGAGATTTCGATATTTTTATTAGTTTTGCGGTTTACACACTTTAAATGTCATTTGCGATCCCATGTTCCATTACATTTTCGATTCGTCTTCATGAGTACTATCATCCCCCTAAGTTCGTTGAAGCATTTCAGATACACCCTGTATACATACATAGATATGTGTGTGTATGTGTGTGTGTGTATGTGTTTGGGGGGTGGGAGAAGTGGTAAACCAATATATTTTATCTATTTTTTTCTTAAAAAACAGGATTTTTTCAACAATTTAATCGATCTTAACTACTTTTTGGATTTTTTAAAAAATAAACTTCTGCAAAATCCAGAAAATATAACTCTATAATTATATTTTCTAATCGAAAGAATACTCGGAAATCTTAAAAAAGAATTTTTATTCTTTATTATATTACAAAATAGTATCAGAATTTAGTTTCATTCCAAGCTTGAGCTTCTCTATCTATAAGCAATGCATGAGGGATTAATAAAATCTAAATTTAATTATAAGAAATGACATAAAATAAAGATATTTTACGCTTTTTCCATCTATAATGGGTAAAGAAACTATTTAATATCTTATATGCTTGAAAAATTGTAATACTTTCGCGAAGGTTAAAACAACTACAAATTTATATGCAATTTTTTTTTTTCATATTTCAATCTTTCTGTATGCTTAAGTGATTTTTCTTTAAGGAATGCTACACAGAAGTTAGTGTATAAGTAATATTTTGCGATGCATTTTATAGAAATAGTATTTTTTCTGAAGTTATTCTACAGGGTAGCATACGTTACATATTATAAAAAGGACTTGAAAGGAAAAAAAATAAAATATGTATATTACGAAATGTCAGAGATATAGAAAAGTTTGCATTAATTATACACATATAAATGTTATTTTGCTATTTTATATATTTGCACATTTAGGTATTTCTAACTGTTTAACCCTTGTAGACCGACCTGAGGTACATAAATGTGGGCCTCTATTTAATCCACATTAAGTCTAAACTGCGCAATTTCTTTACATTAATTCACGTCTATATTGCTGAATGTCTTTATTTTCTTCTATCTTCACAAGAAGGAAGTACAGTAAACGCCTGACTATCTTGCTCCCGTTATCCGGCCCTCTGTACTTTCCGGCCAATTAAAAAAATGAGGACTGTTGCAAGTGGCTAAAGCAGGCAAGTTACTGTCCAGGTGGGTGCCAATAGCATGGGAAGAAATTCCAAACATAGTAACTGCAAGATCTTGGGGCTTTTCTTGAACCAAAAAGGTAGACATAAATCCGGGTGGGAACTACAATGGGAGATGAGAATGATAATCTTCTCCCGTTGTTGAAAAATATACCCAGCTCTGACGATGTCAATGCGACACTATAAAATGGTTGGCAAATGACGAAGTTAATGAATTAACTGAAAACGATATTGCAGATGTGTTGACAGAGGTATAAATATCAGAAGAAAAAGTTGAAAAGGATTGCAGGAAAAATCTCATCCCAGGTTCGCAAGGATTCATGATGATTTAGGCAGCACTGCAGTACATTAGTAAGCAGGAATCGACCCACATGATATCATTTACTTGCGTAAACGGACGGACGTTGCGTCGCGGAAGAAGTCTAACAGGGAGAGGCAGTCCTCTACTAAGGACTTTTTCAAAAACTAAAAACTGTAATTTTTTTCTCTTATCTTGTACATAACTTTTCATATTTGAGCAATCCATTTATTAATAAACAGTAAAATAAGATTCACTCATTTTTTAGGGTTCCGTACTTAAAAGTGAAAACGGAACCATTATAATATCACTCCCGTGTCTGTCTGTCTGTCACAGACATTTTACTCGTAAACTATTGAAAGTGGAAAGTTCAAATTATTAAACATATTATTAAACATTCCATATTATTAAACATTCTCAAATATTTTTAGGGAAAATCTAGAGGGGCTAATTAAGTTAATTGAAAAAAAAAATATTTTCTTTGTATATCGTGTGGGGTATCGAGGAAGCTTTCGTAACGCTGATCTCAAAAATACATTTCTTCTAATTTTAGGTATATTATTTTCAGGGATATCGTCAAAATGCAGTGCAAAAATATGACCCCCCTCATCTATTTCCCAATCTACTGAAACTAAAATTATGAAAAAATAACAGGTAGTAGACATTAATTTAAACCTTGCAGGAAAATTATAGCGATTACCCTAGGTCATGTAGTTTTTGAGAAAAGCGCATTTTTCCTATACACACAATTTTCGGTGTGCAGGCGTTTAGCAAATGTGTTGTGGAGAGCTGAAGATACCTATCGTAGCAGAAGTATAAAAGAATTGTTGATAAAGATTTTCGAAAAAAAATAGTCGGTAAGTAGCCGAGATATTAACCCATAAAAACACGGACGGTTTGAACCTACATAATGACAGGAGCGGCGGACTCTATGTACCATCGGCTTTTAAAGCCTAGATAACAACATTTAATGATATATTTGTTTAATGCAAGGCTCAGTATCAGTATAAAAGCAATAAACGTCAAATTGTTAAAAACTGACTAATATTAGAATGAATCACATAAATACTCTGGAATTCGCGACTAGTTTGTATTGAGTGGATTTCTCAATACGCTTCCCATGTCTTTAAAAATTAATTAAAGACCTATCTGGAAAAAGGTGGCAGGGATCAAGGAGGCGTTGCATCTTTGCGACCTCCTTTCGAAGCGCTCTTACCACAAGTTGAAACTCTGAGCAAGGATTTTCTTTTAGCTACATTCTAAAAAGGAAACATTATTATTATTCTGAATTTAGTTTTATGAAATACCAAATGAAGTTTAAACATGCACTACTTTTATTGTCAGTCCCGAATTAAGTTCATCATAAACAGATTACGATCAGATTAAAAAAAAAAGAATTATACAGAATAGCAATGTTTGATATTATTTAGGCTTCATATCTCATTGAACTTTTATGGTATACCCATTCATACTTTTTTAGTATATACAGCTATACCCAACCCTACGTTGTATATATGTATATATATATATATATATTACAAATTTATTATTATTATTTTAGAAACGACTTTTTTTTAAATAATACATTTAATAATTCATATATTTATTGTACGGAACCCTCTGAGTGCGAGTAATACTCGCACTTGACCGTTTATTTACGAATTAGGATTACGTTTTATGTTAACGTTTTGGTTATTTTGAAACTCCATGTACTGTATATATAAACATTTATCTTAATATCTGTAACATGGGTTTTTAATACCGTGGATCTCGGAGGGCACGAAGTTAGTAAATATTTGGAGACCTTCGGTCTATCCGGCCTACCCTTCCGCCATATTAAGCCGGATAGTCGGGAGTTTTCTGTATTGGATACAAAAAAATTTTCGAATTCCAGTTTTCATCGGAATTATACATTTTAGGAGTCAGATATTCCGAAAAACATGTTTTTACAAAATGTCCGTCTGTGATTCTCTGTCTGTCTGTATGTGACACAATTTTTTTGGCGCTCTATTTTTAGAAATAATGAACGGAATTTAATAAAACTTTATATTCAGGTGGCGCTGCTATGCTGCATTATTCATGATTCCTACAATAGCTGTATCTCAAGAACTAAAGCATGGCTTTTCAGAAAACTTCAGATTCACTTAGTCCTTCATATAATTTGGGGCTGATAGCGTTTTGGTATAAATCGTCCAATTGGTGGCGCTGCTATGTTGCATTATGCATGATTATTGTTATAGCATTATCTCAAGAACAAATGCATGAATTTACATCACACTTCAGATTCAGTTAGTCCCTGTTATACAGTATCGCTCAAAAGTATTTTGACAACATTATATTCGCTCTTATTTTGTTTAATATAAAAATATAAAAGAAAATATATTCCCTATCATTGAGTACAATATGACTGCAGTTATTCAAAGGTATTAGGATTCAACTTGTTTGTTTACATTCGGCGTCACCGAAAAAATATGACTCCTCCTTAACTCAAAAGTATTTTGACAATTAGTTCGAATTTAATTGTTGAAGGTCACAGTTGTTCTGAAGCTTACATTTTATATTGTTAGTGTTTACATTGACTTATTTGGATTATTTTTAAATGCCAAAACGTAAAGAATATTCTAGTGATTTTATAAAAACCGTTGTAAATGCATCTAAGAAAGGGACGACGAAAGCAAAAGATGCCCGTTCTTTTAACGGGTCTCGGCAGCTTGTTAGTACAGGGAATTAAAGTTTTAAATAAACGGAAATAAGCCTCGAAGTGTCCGTCCGAAAAAAACAACTTGCAATGTTGACCGTATCAAAAAAATCTATTTACAAGTGATTGTCGTAAGTCAGCTGCAGTAATAAAAAACGAATTAAAAGAAAATTAAGGCATAGACATACACGTTTCAAATGTCACACGACGCCTAATCCTCTATGGTTATATGGCCGAAGACCAGCAAAAAAGTGTTTGTTATCTTCTAAGTGTAGGAAGGCTAGACTTGCATTTGCAAAACGACATAAATCGTGGACAAGTGTAAGGTGGTCTAATATTTTGTGGAATGATAAAAACAAGTTTCGTTTACATCCATATGATGGAATCAAGTGCATTCGACGTCCTAAAAACAAAAAATGTCATGCTCCATACCAAATACATACCGTCAAACATGAAGGCGTTAATGTAATGGTTTGCAGTTATTTTAGATGCAACGGAGTTGAACCCTTATTCAGAATTGATGGGAATATGGATCGGTTTATGCATGTTGATAGATTAAAGATTCATATGTCCCCATATGTAAAAAAAAAAAAAAAAAAAAAAAAAAAGCCTGCTCAGTGGTATTTGCAGCAAAATAATGACCCGAAAAAAAAATCCAATTACGTAAGTAATTTTATGAAGCGCAGAAAAATCAAGGTTATAAAGTGGCCAAGACAATGCCCGGATTTGGATCGCATAGAGCATTTGTGGGAGGAGTTACATCGTACAGAAAGATGCCAAAATTATTCAAAAAAGGCTGCTTTATACGAAACTCTTAAAAATGAGTGGGACCGAATTCCTTTAAATCGAATACAAAAGTGAATCGACTATTTGCCCACGCGTTGTGAAGCTGTCATAAAGGCTAGAGGATATGCTACTATATTGACAGGCTCATGTAATATATTTGATAATTATTGTGTTAAAACAAATTTTAATTATAACGTCAAAATACTTTTGATTTATCATTTTTCGGCTTTTTTTGAGTTTCACATTATTTTCTAGCAAATGATAGTTAAATTATTAAAATTCTCTAAAACATTGAATATGGTTAAATAAAATAAATGATTGAGTTTTGTATTTTATTATTCTTTTTAATTAAGTCAATTATTATATTTGTAAAAATACTTTTGAGCGCTAATGCACAATAGTTCTGTTTAGTTTTTAGTGTAAATTGCTACTATATAGTCGCGCTACTTTGCTGCACTTTTCATGATTTCCGCAATAGCTGTATCTCAAACAATTTTGCATGAATTTTTATCAAGCATTAGATTCAGTTAGTTCCTGATATAAATTGATCCTGATAAGTTTTTGGTGAATAAATTGCCAAACAGGTGCCACTGCTATACACATCTTTTCACTTTTTCCGCAATAGCTCTATCTCAAAAACTAATGCACGGATTTTCATCAAACTTCAAATTCAATTAGAAGTTGATATAAGTTGTTGCTGATTAGATTTTGGTGTAAATCACCTAAACGGTGGAGTTGCTATAATGCATTTTTCAGGAAGTATTAGCATATATGAAATATAAGAAAATTTTGGAATTGCCCAACCGACTAGTTTGCTTTGAAACAAAAACAATAAATGGATGCACAGATGCTTATTTATTCATAAAATAAATGTTACTTTCTTCTCACTCTGCGGAATACCCCCAAGACAGTGATGCCAATTAAACAAATTGCCAATCTAAAAAAATCTGAAAACATAACTCTATAAATATATTTTTCCTATTGAAAGAATAGTTGGACATCTTTTAAAGGGAATTTTTACAGTCTGTTACAAAATTATAAGACCACTTAGAGTTTCACCTTTTTACAACACAGAAAATATTAGTTTGAATTTAAAAGTAGTTGTATGAAAAGAAATAACTATATAATGTTTATTTAGCTCAGTGAAAAAAAGTTTGAATAATTTTTTGTTTCATGCCATACGATTTTACGCAAACTCGCTGTTTCATAAATATAAGACCACTCTTATATTAGTAATTAAACAGGCGATTTTATTTTGAATTCAGAATTTAACTGTAATCTAAACAATCTGTAAAACTTAAAGAAAATAATAAAGTGGAGAAAGTCTAAATAGTATCTGATTCTTTGAATTTATTAGTAAAATGCCTCGTCGGAGTGAGCTGTCTGAAATATAAGTGAGAAGAGTGTGGTTCTACAAAGGAAAAGGAAACTGTGAACGTGAAATTAGTAAGATTCTTAATCGTTCTAAAACTGCGATTCATAACGTTTTAAGTAAAAAAGAATTGTATGGAACGCATAAACAATCTTGTCGTAAAAATAAGTTATCAGATAGTGATAATAGGCAGATTGTCAAACTGGAAATGAAAAAATACCAGTCGAAAAAATACCAGCACAACAGATGACTAAAAAGGTATTACATACAACCATGTGGTGAAGTTTGAAATGTAATGCTGGTGTTATTCATCACAAATTAAAAAGTAAACCACTACTACTGAAATGTCAAGAAGAAGATCGTCTTAATTGGGCCAAAAATGTCATGTCCTGGAACTCTGCATAGATAAATATATTGTTTTCAGACGAGAAAAAATTCAATCTAGATGATCCAGACGGCAATAATTACTACTGGAATGATTTAAGGCAAAGATCTTGCGAGTTCTTCAGTAGGCAAATGAGAGGTGGTTACGTTATGGTATAGGGCGTATTTTAATATTCAAGAAAATGCGATTTACAAAGAGCTGAAGGGAAAATGAACTCGGACAGTTACTAACGGAGGCCATTTCGAAGTCTGATACCCTTCAGACCACTTTTAGGAGGTGAAAAATGGAAGTTTCAACAAGTGAATGCTGACAGCCATTCATCGAAATCAGCAAAAGAGTGGCTTAAAAGAGAAAAGATTGATGTTTAACCTTGGCCAATTCGAAACCCTTACCTAAACTCCATAGAAAACTGGTGGGGTTATTTGTCTCGCCAAGTGTATGAAAATAACAAACTATATCATTCAACATATGAATTAGAAATGGCCATTATGGAGAAATGGGACAATAATCCCGAATCTTTCCTTAAAAAAATTAATAAACTCTATGGCAAATCGTGTGTTTGAAGTTATTCAGAGAAATGGTGGAGCCACATCTTACTAAATTTGAAAAAAACTGCTCTTTACCACAGGTGGCCCTATAATTTTGTAACAGTTCTTTTTGACACTTTTTTGTTATATTGATGTTTTATTTTTTCTGAGTTAATTTCATTTCTCTAAGTTCCTACATTCTACTAAAGACTTGATGTACTAACATAAAATATTCTTTATTTTGACTGAAATATTTCTTTAATTACCTAAACAGCAAAATATGTTCTGTTCTTATACTTTTGTAACAGACTGTATTCTTAACTGTATTACACAATATCAAAATTTAGTTTCTATCCAAATTTCAGATTCTATATCTTTATCGAATGCATAAGGGATCAATAAAATCCAAATTTTATGATAAGAAGTAACATAAAATAAACAAATTTTATGTGTTTTTTTTTATCTATAAAGAATAAAGGAACTTTTTAATATTATTATATGCTTGAAATACTTTCGTGAAGGTTAAAATAAATCGAAAGTTATGTGTACATTTTTTTTCTTTGATATTTTTTTTTTTTTGCATTCCTGTAAGCGTAAGTGATTTTTTTAAAGAATGTTACACACAATTTTGTGGATTAGTATAAGTAATATTTTGCGATGCATTTTATGAAAAAATGAATTTATACACTATTGAATTTTTACACTTATTTTACAGGAGAACATGAGTTAAATATTATAAAAGGAATTATAAAGAAAAAAAGTTAAGAAATACAAAATCAGTATATTACGAAGCGTAAGAGGTATAAAAACGATTGCATAAATTATGCACATACTTCTGTATAGTCCAATGATTTCCGGAACAAAAACAATAAATTATTGTATTGATGTGTATTTTCTCATAAAATAAATGTTATTTTTATCTGAGTTTGCAAAATGCAGTGCGGCAAAGAACGTAAGGAATTTTCATAATCGTTTACCCCATTTAAGGACAAAGCACTGTCATTGATAAAATCATTCAATGAATGAATGACACCGGAATTTACCGCAAATTTATCTGAAAATAAGAAAATGCATAATACATAGAACACACATAATACACAGAAAACGTTTGCACTAAAATTCTTCTATCATTGTGGTGTTTGGATTTTAAAGTTAAGTGGCTTCATAAACGTATCACTGATCTTGAAACGGTTAACATATTCCCTTTACAATAAAAACTAGTATGTTGTGGCCATTACAAAACTTTTTTCTATATAAACCACATAAACAACACTAATTGATATCAAGGTATACCTGAATCTGAAGTTTGGTGAAAATTCGTGCATTAGTTCTTGAGATAGAGCTATAGTGGAAATTCTGGAAAATGCAGCATAGCAGTGCCACCTGTTGAGCGATTTGCACGAAAATATAAACAGAACCAATTCATATCTAGGTATACCCGAATCTGAAATTTGTTGAAAATCCAAGCAATCCTTGAGATAGAACTATTGCGAAAATCGCAAAAAATGCAGCATAGCAACACCACCTCTTGAGCGATTTACACCAAAAGGCATAAAACGTCAACTCATGTGAAGGACTAATTGAATCTGAAGTTTTATGAAACTCCGTGCATTAGTTCTGGAGATTGAGCTATTGCGGAAATCGCGAAAAATGTTGCATAGAATCGCCTGCTGTTGAGCGATATACGCCAAAATCTAATCAGCACGAATTTATAGCTGGGACTAACTGAATATAATTTTTTATTAAATGTCGTGCATTAATTCTTGAGATAGAGTGCCCACAAAATTTGTGTCACATACAGACAGACAGACTCACAGACAGACATTTTGTAAAAATATATTTTTCGGAATCTTGTACCCTAAAACGTATAAATTCGTCGAAAACCGAAAGTAGAAAATTTTCACCAATCCAATACTTTCTTCTTGTTAAGATAGAAGAACGTAAAAATGAAGATTTGTTGATCTTTTACTTGTTTAACGCTCTTAAATTTCCTGTCGCGTTCATTTAAATGACTGATAAATAAATTTACATTTTAAGGGGTTTTGTAAGTTTATATCCATATATTCATCTTTGTGAAACTACGTTAACAGTCCCCTAATGTATAAATTTCAGAAAAAGGGATATTTCTCTCATGTATAGTGTCATTTTATTTTTGGAAAAGCAATGAATGTGTGTATACAGAATTAGTTTAATTTCAGGTCTTAACAGAATAATTCAATTGAAAAATATATTTAAATCCATTCTTAAAAGAAATTTATTTAAAAAAAATATATGCATATCAAATTTTACATTTTTTTTATCAAATACTTTACTTCAGCTTTTCAATGTACCAATGTATAAGGGAACGTCCATTGTTAATCTTGTGACAATTAGAGCAACACTGAGAAAAAAAATATACTTCTTGCATATAGAATCTAAATTGTGGCTCTAGAAAAAATAGTTCCATGTCATCCTTATAAATTCTAGTTCCTTTGATAGAAAGTTCTAGAGTCTTCTACTAGAATTCAAGAGCGTTTATATATTCTAGCCGTCAAACGTATTTAACCCTCTAAGTGTTTGGGGCCTAATATTCCGTTCACTAAGCTCCAGGTTTCACATCAATACAAGCAATATTTAAGATAATATAATTCTATAGATTTAATGAATTTTAAATACATAGAAGAATGATTAATACTCTCAAGGATTACATTCATATTTGTAATTGAGTTTTTTTTTTATAATGTTGAAAGAATCATATTTTCTTAGCATTTCAAAATGCAAAGAAAACAACATTACAATTTTACCCTATTGCAAGACGCTCGGAGGGTTAAAAATAATTGAAAATAGATGCAAACACAAGAAGTTGGTTTTAGTAACTATAATTCTTGTTTATGAATCCATTCCTAAAATTAAGCGACAATTTCTCGCTATTGAAACAATTATTTATCGTTTCGCCACCTAAAAAACAAGCGATTAGAAATTCTAGATCATTTCATCTATTCAGCTTAGTTCTTTACCCTATTCACATAGCTCGGAAATCTATATTTCTAGTTTAGGCATACAGAAAATGACTATCTATTCGCTCTAGGTGAAGGCGGTATATTTTTTTTTCAGTGAAATTTTCACAAATACTTCCAATTATTTTATTACAAAATATAATTAAAACAAAAATTGATATAACCAGTTATACACAATTATGTTCCACTCGCATAAAATATATCTAATTTGTAACAAAAAAGCATTTCCCTTGTCTATATAATCAATCAGAATTTTATTACTCTTGTGACCAGAGTGTCACATGAGTCATTTAATATATACATAAGTAAAATGCTTTTTGTTACAAATTAGATATATGTTTGTGTGTGGCACACAGTGGTATTTAGCTGGTTATATCAATTTTTATCTTAATTATATTTTGTAATAAAACAATTGGAATTATATATGAAAATTTGCTCTAATTATCACAAGAGTAACGAAAGGGCGTTCCCATAATTAGGAAGCGTTCCGAAAAACTTCACCTGTACGTATTTCCAATAACATAAAATTTCAGTACGAATAATAAATATTATACATTTACTTTTTGATATTTTAAAAATTAAAATGATTCATTGGAATAATTCCTTTATTTTACAAGTACTTTTCTAAATATAGATAAGTCTAAATAATACTAAGAGAAATAACAATTTCTTCTTATAATCCACGTTTAAAAAGTAACTAAAAGCACCTTTATTACTTAATATTAAAAACCTATAATCCGCCATTTTAACGGTGGTGCAAAATCATACTAAAGTTTTGGTATCTAAAAAGGTTTTAATGGTTTTATTAAGGTACACAGTCCGCCTTAATAGCTTTTTATTCTTAGCAATAAGGATACAAATTATTAATATATATATATATATATATTAAATCACAAAATAAAGCATAATATTAGGTAATCTTATGAAGATTGACATATTAATTAGCTATTATATAATACAGATGCTTTTCTTGTTCTCGTACTATATCTTGTTCATTTTACTACATGCTAGATAATAATAGAGTTAGAGAACTGCATTGTAATACTTTATACAAAATATTTGTATGTTCTTGAAATAAACTCGAGACATATGGTTTTTGTTAATATGCTCGAGTCACGAATACAGTCACGAAAACATATATTACATAAATTTATTTGTTTATCTAATGCATGAATTCAGAAGTTCAAAAGCATTTGGTCATCACTTTTGGCAGTAATAATTTTAACATAAAGAAAACATAGTTCTTTTGTTATTGTTTTTTGCCTTATATGGCCTCAAAACAATAAAAAAGTTTATTGTGAAGTATATAATTTACTAATGTTTAAAGGGTAAATAAAAAAAGTATATTGTAGAGTATACAGTCTACTAATGTGTAATGGTTCAATAAAAACTTAATAAACTATTTTTAATTTAAATGTCTTAATATTGTTGTTATTTGCAAATTGAATTTTAGTAAATTTTAGTAATTTCCGATTGAACAGCTTGTGTTAAATATTATAATGCGAAATCGATATTTATTGCTGAAGTATAATATCATTGTTAACATTATAAATATAAACTAACATAATAAATTTTAGACGTTTAAAGTATGCATTTTAACATTTTTTCACCACAAATTAACTTAATTTTTTGCAAAGTATTTTTAGTAAAACGCTGAATACATACATGAAGATGATGATATAGATGGTAAACCTTTATGCTATTTTCGTAAACTGATAAGTTATTTTCATGCATGAATTATTTTCTTCTATATTTCTAGATATCTTTCGTCTTAAGTAAATAAGAAAAAAGCTATTTTCTTATTATATCTTCTTTGCGTTTTCATCTTTCTTGTAGAAGAATTTTCACGCTTAAATAGTTTTTAAAATATCATTGATTTTAATAGATATGGCTGAATATTTGTCGTAACAGATTTTCGCATTTTTTTTTTCCTTTTCGTTTTTTTCCAAATTGGCGATTTTTTCCAAATGGCTAAATTTCAGCGAAGATTGATAATCTTTCTTATATATATATATATATATATATATATATATATATATATATATATTGCATAGAAATAGAATTTCTAATATATCTATGAAAGTTAAATTTAGCAAGCAAAGTCAATAGCTTTTGAATGAAAAGTTGCAAACAAATCACATTCAATATTTTCTATAAGATAATTGAAGAAAGTACTATTTTTTTCCATTGTAACAAATCCGAGTTTCCATTTGTAGAATTTTTCGGAATTTAATTGCAATTAGAAAAAAAATATTATTTATTTTTTACGTAAAATAAATCAAACGTTAATACTTTCGGTGGTTGCGAAACGTTAATAACACAAAGAAGTAGTTCATAAATTGGTGTATATTACAGAGTAATATAACCTAACTTATGCTATAACTTATATTAACAATATTCAACACTTTCTGCTTTTAATGTTTCGTGCTTTAATCAAGAGTGTCATTCATAAAAGGTAAAACAGCCACCGCAATTTTTCTAAATTATTTAGACTTTGCTACCGCTATTTTAAAACTATAATCTTTATTGTAGATTTCTTTTGTGCAACGGAATACATTTTATATCACTTAACGTTTGTCAAAATTTGTACAACAAATTTTAAACAAAATTTATTTTTATAACATTCGTGAAAAAATGATATAAAACTGCATTTCTTTATTACCCAATAAAATTTCGCGAAAATTCATTTGTAAATATAACATTACATTATTTGCCCTTGAAAAAGTTAAAAGAATCAACAACAAATATTTTTCCTTTGACATGTCAGAATGTAGAAAAATTTAGGAATGCCGCGAGCACTGAGTAAGCTTTGTCATTTTAATCAATCACGAATGTGACTCGTGTTAAGTTTTCTTCGTGAATCTTTCGCGAGCGTCACTCGTTATGGTCGACGAAAGGTGTTATATAATAATCATTGTAAGTACAGTCGTGAAAAAAAAAGTAAACACCCCCTACTAACTCCTCAACAAATTATCGTAGACGAAAGTTACTGGTACCGGAAGATTGGAAATAAAGTCTACTTTTAAATGGTGTGTATAAAATTTGCTTAGGGGGCCATATACATATTAAAACGAATTCAAACTTCATTTTTTTCAATGGCAGTACCCAAATTTAACGAGATATTTCAAATCTTCGGTTCAAAATATGCCTGGAAACCAAATTTCAAGTCATTCGAATGATAAGTTTTTGAATTATAGACATTCAAAATTTAGTACTTCTAATGTTAAATTACATTTTCATATTTTTATTTATATCTCCTGAAATTATGCTCCTAATGAGCTAATTTTTTGTGTAGCAATAATACTAATATACCCAAACATAAATACGTTGAATTTGCAATTTTTATAATTTTATGATATGAATTAAGAATTATGAAATTAATATTCGAAAACATTATGAATTGCAACATACAATTTTTTTGATGGATTTAGAGTTATTAAGTCCTGCTTTATGGAAATCCCAAATTTCACATTTTGTTTCCAAGTAGTTTTCAAATTATGCTTAAAAACGGCAAAATGATGGTTTAAGGGGCCGTCTATGATAGAAGTGATTAAATTTTTTAAATTTATTCTGCTATCCTGTAATCAAACAGGTTTCATTGACACTTAAACGTGCTTTGATCAAGAAGGCGGCTCTCTCGGTTAACAATCGAGTTCGGAACTTCCATTTGGATACAGCCCTTAAAATACGCAAAAACATAATATATATGTAATTCCCAAACCAAAAATATCAAAATTTTTAATATTATTTTTTCGAAAATAGGAAGAGTAGGACAGGTGGATTTATTGTGTATTTCCGGGTATAAGCCGGGTATACGACTTTTCAGTGTAAAATCGTCCATATTCAGAAAGCCGCATATAAGCCGATGTTTAAAAAAATGTGATGAAAAATTTTTGAACGAAAACTAATATAATACTTAAATAGGACAAAATCCGCTCTCCGAAAATATTCACTCTTATTCTGTTTTAGCGCGCTGCCAATCTACTTAAATGCGTTCCGCTGGAAATTTGTCTAAAAAAGCCGTTTAAAGTCAAGCACCGTTCAACATGGACTGAATGCATGTCATCTGTAGATGAAGCTGTGACAAATGGCGGAAATGTAAATAAAAAACAGTTCACATTGCCACTATCACTGAATGGGTGAAAGAATCTTCGCGTGAAGTACCACAAGAAATTATCTCCCGAACTTTCAAAAATGCTGCATCAATAAAAGCATGGAATGGAACTGAGGATGATGCCATTTTAAATGAAGATGAGGATGATGATGAATTAGACACCTTCGATAATCATCCTGATGTACCCAATGGAATGAAGTGATTTTAAGGAGTTGCTTGACAAATCTGATAATGACCTAGTTATAGCGAATGGTGGCTGGTGACAGAATGGAATATTAAATTATTTTTTGAAATTTGTAAGTATTTTTTCATGTTTTTTATATTTACGATCTTTTTTTTTTTATTTTATAATGTCAATTTTGGAAATTTTCTTAGACTCGTGTATAAGCCGACCTTTCCACTTTGGAACCGAAAAAAATGCCCATCGGATTTTAACATAAAAATGACTGCAATGTTTTGACATCTTGATTGTTTTTAAAATATTTTAACATTTTGTATTTTAGCACCTATTAAGTAAAAATTAAAGATATATATCGTGAGTTTTATATTCATTTTCCCATTTATTTTATTAAGGTGAATCTGTCGTTCAAATTAAATTTATTGTCTCTATATTTATTTATTTTGAACTGTAATCTATATTATCAATTTTTATTTATGAAATCTGCCACTTAAAGTAAAAAGCTATACAGGGTGTCCACTCTCAGATATATCCAATGGCTAATTCCTAAACTGTTAGGCATAATTATATAATTCCAATGAAAAAAATGTTTTGAAAGGGATAAAGAAGTGTTTTAAAAGCGATTTGCGTCAATAAAACATTTCTTAAAAAAATATGAAATTAAAATTTTTATAAGGTCTTCTGGTTTTAAAAATGCCCTATTATATTAAGAAGTAAAAGATTAAAAGTCCCATTCTTCTACGATTAAATATGACCGAGTAATATCTGTTTAAAGTTGAAGCATATTTTTTGACGCAAAATAGGAGTCATTCATAAATTTACTAGAAATACAAATATTTCTTCATACATAAAAATACTAGTTGAGAGTAAAATTAGCATTACAATTTAAATTCGGAATCTATTTTCACTCTGACATATATGAAAGGAAAATATAAAACTTGTACTACAAATATAATTTAAAAAAATAACAGAATTTTTGTTAAATGAATTGATCAAAAACAATTTTCCATGTCACGCAGAAATGTGCACGTAAGATAAATTATTCCAATACTTTAAACACATTTGTACGATTCCTCGAAGCATGAACTACCTCATCTTTCTTCAGATGTAGAAAATTGGTAAAAGTCATGAAATTCAAAGTTTCATAAAAGCGGTCAATTTTAGTTTTAGATGAATGAAACATTTTTAGTCTTACATGTTAGTTTAATATAAATATGACTTATAGGACTGGGCGATCGTATAAAAACTAAAAAAATTAAATGTCCGAACTTTTTAAGTAATAATTCTTTATTGGTCAAAACACTTTTTAAAATAATTTTTTACTTCATTTAAAACATTTTTGTAATTTGAAGTATATATCTGTGAGTAATGGTTTACAAATTAGCCATTGTAAGCCGTTTAGAATAGACAACCTATATACACTATTTCACAATTTTTTGTGTTTCAAAACGCAATATCTCCAAAAAAAAAAAAAAGTAACCGTATATTTTTATGACAAATTAATATTTCATTTTTATCTCCATTTTTTGTAGTTTATGCAATATGTATTATTTTTTAAATGTCCAGAGTCAAATTATTAAGATCAAAAGAAACATTTACTCTTTAGCGTTATTTATGTATGCAGCATTTCAGAGTGATTCATTCTCATTTCTTAATACTTACTTCCTGAAATCCTAAATTCTGTATTCATGTTAATAGCTCAATCTTCATCCATTATTCAAAAATAAGTATTTAAATAACGAAAAATTTTTATTATAAGCAGATAAACAGTTGAAATTCATTTAGAAAAATAATTGACATACAGTTAATTTTTAAATTGATTAGAAATATATATATACATATAGGTAAAATGCTAAAATTATAAAATTACTGCGTGACAATGTTAATGAAATATTTCTGCAAAAACATAGCTACACTTTTTGCTTTACATTCTAAACATTTCGTCGTAAATTGAATAATTACAAAGTTAAAAAAATACTATTTTCTTTCAAAAAAATCCCCTCCTAGTTCTACTATCTATCTATTTTTTCTTTGTATAATTTAGTTTTTATATGTAAATACATGTGACGTTATGCATAAAAGTGCATAAGTTTTTTTATGCATAAAAAATCACATCACATGAAATATTTTCTTCATGGAGAAATCATAAAAAATCTGGTTATGATAGAGACTTATGTTAATTTGGTAAAGAACGTCGATATTTCTTTTTTCGGATAGATAATTAAAATGTCACTAATATATTTCGCTTTTTATAGTTCACGAGGTTCAGTAATTAATCAAATATTTTTTTCTTATTATTATTTAAAAGCATAGTGGTTGGAATTATTATTTATGATACCGAGGGTTTTCAAGATGGGAAAAAAATATTTCAGCGAGTAATACAGTGAGGAAAAAAAAGAAACTGTCACTTTCTTTATTTCACTTACTTTTTTTCTTTCTTAATGCATTTTTATATAAAAAAAAATATTTCGACATTTTTTATTTCTGAACGTGAATAAAAAATATTTTAAAACAGTGTATTTTGACGCATTATAATTTTATTTTTTAAAAGACATTTTTTATACTTTGTTTTGTAACATGCATATTCACTTCAGTGTACATGAGGTTTTAATATAAAGTGAGTGATTTTGAGAAATCAAAAATGTAATACATCATTCGTATGTTGCTAAAATATCAAAAAACTAGTTACAATCTCCGTAAGTATAGTTTTCTAAGAGGTATACATATTATTAGTCGTCATATTTTTTCATTAACTTTCATTATTTAAAAACCTCTATAGCAAACTGTGCTAATTTCTCTTAATAAAAAGAAAATCATATCATACAAAAGTATTTTATCCAAGAATTAAAACATATATATATATATATATATATATATATATACATATACACTGGCCTCCAAAAGGTAAGGTACAGGGACTGGATGCTTTCGATTGCACACGTTTTGTCGAATATCTGCAAAAATTATTGGTGAATTGTTCTTGAACATCTGGTATGAAAAGAACGTGTTTGATTTCATATTTCTTGGTGAAGATTTAGTCGGGAAATCAATTAGGTGGCTAATAATAAATTTAATAATAAAATAATATTTACGATCACCTATGTAATAGAAAATGCTGGAAATGGTTTGTCACTGTGTTAAATGACTGTTTGGGTCTTGTTCAAGGTTTGTGTGCATTTGTGTAAGCATAGCACTCATATTCGTGAAGATGTTAACGTTTTTGTGAAAAATTCAAAAGGTTTTTGCTTATAGCATGCAGAGTTTTCAAACTAATTTATCACAACTTTCCGAAAACTTGCCAAAGCATAGTAGCAACAGTATACTGCAATTAAAAGAATATGATGAATATTTGATAAGATATGGGAACTTTATGATATAATTTTAACTGCGGATGCTCGGAAGATTTCAAAATTTTTATTTCATAATTTGGTAGTGAATATTTTTGGGCAACTTCTATAAAAAGTCCAGTCAAATGTTGTGAAAACTTAGAAAGATATATTGAGGTGATTGAAAAGTTGTGGAAAATCGCTTATAATAAAGTTATTTTTCGGAAGCAACTCATTATATCGACCCTATCTTTGTGAATTTTCGCGATAGTTGACTGGACTTTTTATATAAGTTGCCTTAAATAGCTGGCTACCAAATTATGTAATAAAAATTTTAGGACCTTCCACACATGCGAAGTTAAACATTATTTCATACAAATGCCCATATCTCATCAAATATTCAATATATTCATGTTTTAATTACAGTATACTGTTGGTACTGTTCTTTGTCAGGTTTTTGGAACGTTGTGTTAAATTTGTTTGAAAACTCTGTATGCTATAAATAAAAAACGTTTGAATTTTTCACAAAAGCGTTAACATCTTCACGAATATGCGTGCTATGCTTACACAAATGCATAAAAACGTTGAACAGTTCCCAAATAGTCATTTACCACAGTGATTAATCATTTCCAGCCTTTTCTGTTGCATAGGTGATCGCAAATATTATTTTATTATTAAATTTATTATTAGCCCCTAATTGCACCCCCAGATAAATATTCACCGAGAAATATAAAATCAAACATGTTCTTTACATCCTAGAAGTTCAAGAACAATTCGCCAATGGTGTTGGTAGATATTCGACAAAATGTTTGCAATCGAAAGCATCCAGTACTTGTACCTTAACTTTTGAAGCCAGTGTATATAAACACGTATCCCATTTAAAAGTTTCAATAGAAAAAAATCATATAATTCGAGACAAAAACACCCAACCTTTCTATTACTGTAATTATTTTCATGAAGTTAATTAAAATGTCTCCGATGTATTTAATTTTTATAGTTCATGGGTCACAGTACGTATTCAGCAGAAGGCGTTCTAACATTTTTGTAACACTTTCGGATAAATAAATGTATTAACAAATTAAGAATTTTATTTTCAAATATGTTCATTATGATAGCTCTTTTAGTGAATCATATTACATCTTGGTTTCCTAGATAAAGGAATTTTTCTTAAAATACAATTCTTGATTTTTTTCCACACATCGACCTCAATCTTCCAGAGTACATACAATATTTTTGGATGTCGCGTAAGGGGATTCTTAAAACTGCATAAGATATATTATTACAAATATGTACAAATAAGAAATATTACTTATATTCTCACCATAAATCTCTTAAAAACCTGCGTACGTCATGAAATCATCTATTACAATACCAGGACGTATGTGCATATGTCCTCATTTTAAGTTCAGATTGCAATGTTCTAAGCATCAATTTCTGCGAGGATAATTGCTATTGTGATTTGTTTTGTAACGTCTTTAAAGCATAAACATACTTAGCTTTTTTTCCCCCTACGTATTTGCGTTTTTCCGCAATTTTTCGAAAACTTACAAACTGGACACTTGTAATAGTTGTTCATTTCGAACGTTATATCTGTTTGTATGGTATAAATAAAACTTTATTTCATCTCCTCAGATTACATGAAATTAAATAATTCACACGTAATTAAAAATAACGTCATAAAATGCTTTTTGACAAAATTTAATAAATTTGGCATTCTGCATACTATCACTAAAGTTAATCTGGTACTTAATGGGTTAACAAGTGAATTATTTCTCTTATTTATGACATATTAATCGAGAAAATGTCGTATTATTAATACTACACAGATTAAATCCCACTTTGAGGGTAACGTACTCAAAAATCTTTTTGTTAAATATCTGAATTCTTAAAATACTGCTGCTGTTGACGAAGTACAACTCTACCCATTCTGAAAATAAATCTGATTAATTTTTATTCTAAGAGTGCATAGATACTTGTATATTTCATCACCTAATGCAATTTAATCAATCCTTTATTGAGAGATTGAGAGAACATCTTGTGAAAGTAGATCAAATACTCAATTTTCTACAGAGAAAATATTCCAGAAAGTACCAGCTAATTCCCTTAAGCAATTACTAAGGAATGGTTTTTCTGGAAGAACAGGATTGATTATTATGCTAAATTACTCGGTATAATTATCTTTCTTAAGTTTTTATGATAGTAATTCTGTATGTTATAATTCTAATGAACATACACGAATGACACATGGAAAACATGGGGGATTACTAGTATTTTTATTATAACGAGAAAAAAGGAATTGTATATTTTACATGATTTATGTACAGCTGGCCCAGGTTAAGACGCTCATGGTTAATACGAGATCCTGCTTAATACGCGGAATGTTTATATTGCCATGAATGGCAACCATAAGGCTAATGCAAAAACATCCCGTTTAATACGCGAACATTTATTAGGCGATGCTGCTAAATACGCGATAGAGTTTCGTTTCCTTGAGGGAAAAAAAACTTCATTAATTAGTAAATTACAGACCAATATATCAATATATGAATTTATTTTCTCTGTTTTCTCCAGTGCTGCACACTCAGCTTTTTTTATATTCGCATATGTACCTCTATTTATTGTAATGAGAAAAATAGAATTATACATTTTACGTGATTTATGTATAGTCTGCCCCGGTTAAGATGCTCGCGGTTAATACACGAACCCGCTTAATACGTGGAATTTTTTCATTCCCCTGAATAGCAACCACATAATTAATGCAAAAAAAAAAACCCTTTAATACGCGAACGTTTATTATGTGATTCCGCTTAATACACGATAGAGCGAATTCACAGACCAATTTATAAATTTCTTCTTTTTCTCTTCTCTAGTGTTGCCAATTTAGCAGATTTTTATATTCAGATATCTACCTCTATTAATTATATTGTGAAAAAGTAATTACACATTTTGCATGATTTATGTACAGTTGGACCCGGTTAAGACGCTCGCGGTTAACACTCCACCCCGCTTAATACGAGGAATTTTATCCATTCCCTTGGATAGTGACCAACATAAGACTAAAAAATCACGTTTAATATGAGAACGGCTATGAAGAATTCCTCCTTAACACGTGATATAGTTTCGGTTCCTTGAGAAAAAAAATCTTGCTTAATACAGGAATTTTTGGACCAGTTTTTGAATGTTTTCTCTCTGTATTTTCCAGCGCTGCCGATTTAGCGGATTTTTTATATTCAGATATCTACCCCTATTTCACACACAAAAAAAACATAACCGCCTTTATTAATGAATGATTTAGGATGTTGACTATTATTATATGGAAATAGTGGTAAACATTCGAATAAATATCCACGCATGATTAAATAAGGCGAATTTTACTATTCAGAAATAATTGCAGATATTTGAGTGAAAAGAAAAGTTGCTAAATTCATACCAGTGCAACTCTGCTTTCAACTCGCGTTGTGATATTGACACGGGTGGTTTTTCGCATTATATAAAAAAAATAAAAATAAAGGCTGATTAGAAGTCTATTCATTATTACAAGTACTAAATTTTAATAAATGGACTGTTCTACAAATATTTAATGATTTCGGTTTGAATTCTATAGAAAATAGGCCACCAAAAAATTAAATTTGTTTTTTATTTTTGGTTCTAACATATTAATCTACGATAAGGTCATATCTGAATCCATATTTGTTTTCAGCTGTTATCCTTCTCGGCCTAATAAAAATAAAAAATGAGATAAACTTGAGCATAATAAATTTTTATCTAAACATGAGTAAAATATACAATTTTCGGTCGCAAGCACATAAAGGAACGCTCTAAAATTCATTTGGACAGTTAGATGTATAAATAAGCTCGGTTCCTGAAACATTCAGCAAATCACGTTTAATACACGACTTCTCTCTTCTTCCTTGAAACGCGTCTTAAACAAGTTCCACTGTATTATTTATATTGTAAATTGTGTCAATTTTCTTTTTTTTTCACATTAAGATTGTTTTTTTAGATGAAGTTATATTGATCTGAGTTATTTTGTTTCTACATATTATTACTGTTTGTAAATTACTTTTATATCAACGGCTAACATAAAATAGACTCATTTTTATTACAAGACAATAAAATGGTCCTTTATTTTAGCGCCTAATAAAAGCGCAGTTTCTTTTCTTGTGGTAGTTGATCAAACACGTCATTTCCTTTCGAGAAAATGTTCCACAAAATTACCAGATAACACCTTTTAGAAACTTACTACGGATATGCTTTTCTGAAGGAAAAAGAGGGATTATTATTATTATTAACCAGTTACCAGAATTATTAAGTATGCATAATCGTTTTAACTACAATTATATTAATCAGAATGGGCTATATTTAAAGGTAGCCATACTTGAAAAATATAGTTCAATAATGCAAAGAATTTTTAATGAAAATTCAATGACTGTGAGCGCATTTTTATTTAACCAAATCCAATATTATTTTATGCAGTTTACATGATAGAAATATGCTTTTATAGAATGATCCTGCTTTATGTTAATCAATTGATTTAATATTATAAAAAGGAAATTCTTTTTCTAATAAACCCCAAACAAAAATTAGCATACAGCAGTGAAAAAAAAAACACTAAATGGAATACTAATAATGGACAATTATTTTGATAATTCTGGAAATATCTAAACTTTTTTACTATAAACAGCAATAACTAACAGCAGAATTTTTCTGTAATTTTTCAATGTTAATACACATTAGAAATCAGATAAAGTATTATGATAGATTTTACAATCAAAGTTATTAAAAAATAATTATGATATCAGATAATTTTATTTATTTTATTTCTTTATGAAAAAATCTTCATGTTTTCATAGTTATGTTTCTGATATCTTAAAAATAATATAAGAAATAATGTATGTTTACAAGATAGTCATGTAACATTATATCTTTAAAATTGTGTATTTAAGATTTTTATTACAAAAATATAAATAAATAAATTTCACATCTGCAAATCGCGAAAGGTTAATACTGTATAGATATTTTTACATAGTCTACAATTTTAATGTAAGGCACTTTATATATGTTTCTGAAAATGTTATGTGCACTTATTTGATTAGATGGTGATGGGTATTTGATTATGGGTATTTATTATAAGATTTTAAATTTCATTTCACCATTTTATCTCTTGAAACTCTCTTCTATCCTGTCACGTTTTTAAAAGGGGACTTCCTACAAAACCCATAAAAATAGCTCACTTAAATTCTTATCGATAGATTGCGCAAAAACTTTTTAAAAAATGTTTTTTTTCTTCTTATTAGCTTGCAAATTGATTTTGGGATATAAAACAAAAAAAGGCTATTTCGTAAATGAAGAATTCATAAGCGGTTAACGAAAATACTGATTTATGTTTGCAGAAGTATGAATTTGAGACCATATATTATTTTTATCAGTTATGCAGCAAATTTTATTAGTCTATTTAAAACATTTATATATATTGAATGTAATATTATTATTAGTAGGAATTGTGTTATGTTTCCATCTATATTAAAACAAGTTAATAGCAATTTTACAAACAACCTTCTATTTGATGGAAGGCGCTAAAACTAATATAAATGACAAACTTCCATAACGTACGTTTCTTCATCTATGTCGAGTCATATATTTCGTTCAAATTCGTTGTTTTCATTTTTGAACTAAAGTAGCTGACAAACAATAAATATTCTATTGTAAAATTAAACGATAAATAGTCCAATCTACATATGTAGGACTCCTTCCATATTGATACTCCTTCCGCCTTACATATACAACTTATGTCTTTTTACATCGTCTCATGCAGATATTCCTAGCTCAGTACAGTAATGGACAACGCGTCGAGATGCCAAGCAAAAGGATTATAGTTCTTCTCCGGGCTGGGCAAGGTTCACTCAAACTTTCATCTTTTCGACATCGATAAAATGAGTGCGAAGCTTGCTTGCGATCTAAACACCGAAAATACTTACCTGGGCGTTGGACGATTTATGCTGACCACCTGACACGGACACATGCTGCATATCTCCACAGTGTTCACTGTCAAGAAAACACGGTTGGCCACATTAGGCCCTGATTCTTAATGTATTGTAACGCCATAAGTTTAGTTCATGCATATAGTAGGGGCCACTTCCTCCTGCGAGCTATGCCTGCCAACCCCCGTTCAGGCTTTGCAGGCTCTAAAAACATGGTAATGTATTTTGTTTTAAAAAAAACAACTTGGCGACGTATAATTGAATGTTGTTATCACGAACGGGCGGCGACTTTCGTCTGTAATCGGGTTGTCATGCTTTTCTGTTTGAATGTGGGCGTTTTAGGTTACAATGGTCTCATCAACCGCTGACACGATAGCTGACGGCCGTTTTTGAAGATTGATAAGTAATATCAATTACACATTAGAAAATCAGCTTAGATAAAATTATTTGGTTAAACATGTACCCCTCAGACTTTTATAACGACGCCATGTACAATATTTTTCAATTGAGTTCGAGGTTAAAACACTCCGCTGCTAGAATTATACAACGTTCATCCAACTGGAATTTTGTGCATTTAGTGTTACTTGGTTTTATATCTGAGTAGAGAAAACAGTTTTATAATCCTAGTAATTTTGAAATAGGATCGTTAAATTAAAATCTCCCATTTCTGATTTTATAGTTATTGATTTCGGTGATTTTTCGTTGATTTATTTCCATACACTCTTTATTTCAAATTTATGTTGACATTAATGTCGTAAGTGAACATATCAGGAGAAAGTTATATATAAAAACTTCAATAATACATTTTTAAAAATTCAGAAATTACATTATTAAAAATAACTTTTACTATTTGCAATAAACAGATTCACAATATTTGTTTTTATGTACGAATAAATTATTTTTTTAAACATATGTATCCGTTGCTTTTTTTTTACAATTTTTAATCTGTTAATCTATTTCATATTCATAATTTTTAAATCAAATATGTTGTTTGTAATCGTCATTATCTTATAAAACATTTTTGCCTATATTTATTATCTGCCCTATAATGTGTTAAAATATGAAAATAATTTATTTTCATTTATTTTTTATATATTTATATATTTTTCATATTCATAGCAAGTAAAATATGCTGCTGAAATCGATCGTGCTTTTGATGTCATATTCTTCGAAGTTTCACAAGTTTCTTGGATCGCAAGTTTTCTGGTAGATGCGCTATCTTTAAAATCAATATCCTTGAGCAAAGGAAATTTCACAGCATCATTATAAGGACTCGCAAAACTTTCTGTTGCATTTAGAATGAAAGACAGCAGAAAATTACTCTTACATATTATTTTCTTCTTTTAAGGAATGAATCTAGAAAATTCACGGTGAAATATGAACTTTTTGATTAAAACTGATTCCTAAAAATAACGATGGAATTTTATTTCTTAATAATTCATCTATTTCCAGTTATGTGCCTGTACATAAACAATTCACAAACTGTGCTATTAGAACAGTAAAATATATGTACACATACATATTTATTTTATTGAAAACCATTAGTATGATGTTAAGTTTGATAAAAGTCTGTGATATATGATAAACGTTTGATAAAAGTCTGTGTGTGTGTCCTTTTCTTAAGGACAAAAAGTCATAACAAATTGTATCTTTAATTTTTAATTAAAACACATTATTTGAATTGAATATTTTGAAATTTCTAACGCATTATATTTCAATATTTTTACGATTAAATGTTACAAACAGGGATTAAAATTACAAACAGTTTAAAAATATGTCAACTGCATAATGACTAGTTTTTCAGAAAATATTTTAAACTTGCAGCAAGATTTAATCAGCTTGTTATTACCCAGTTTTTTCTAAGTTTTGTTAATTATTAAAGAGAGTAGAAAAAACAAATTGTTACTCAGTTCTAACAAGATAATTGACAACAATGAACTCGTTATTATGTTGTTTTCCAGTTTATATAAAGAAATACTAGAAATAAATTCAATAATATTCAAATTATGCAAATGTTGGTTAAAGACTTTGAATAAATACAAAACACTTTCAGTATAATAGCAATAAGAGATTAATACTAGTTTCTAATTTCTGTTACTTCCATTCCAGTTATTCGTTCAATATTGGGTGAAAAGAAGATGTTTAGAACACATTTACTCATATGAAGAAACTGCAAAATATTAATTTTTATGTAACGAAATTCTATACCCAGTTGTACAAATATAAACTTTTTTCAGGTTGTTGAATCATTCATAATTCAGTGTCTCATATGTTGGTATGGAAATAACCGAGCAACTAAAATTGCAATTTAGCTAACTTTTACTTGGAGGCTCGGACAGCATCTGCCCGAGAATACGTGCTAAATCTGGACAGATGTTGTTCGATCAACTGATGTAAAAGTTAAAGGACGACGATATGGAAAGTTTTACAGAAAAAAAAAAAAAAAACTTTGAATTATATCACAACTGAAAAGCAAAACGCGCATATCTTAGAATGAGCTTTAACCCTTAAATAAGCTATTTTCTATTTTGTTTCGAACAAATTATGTATGATTCTCTGAAAGGTTTATTATACAAGAAAAAAAAAAAGAAAAATTCAGAGACACATTTTTCCTATAATACGGCAATCTTTTCTTCTTTTGCACATCTGCAATACAAGTAAAAACTAATGTCGTGTTGCTGTTTTACGCTAAAATATTGTAAATTAGTAACTATTTTAATAAGTATGTCTCCAAATACCTTATTTTATATCTTTATTTATTTTATGAAACTTAACCTTTAACCCTCTAATTCCCAATAGAATACGTTCTAGAAATTACGCAGTTCAGAGAATCTGATTTTATACCAGAAAGTTTCAATGGTTAATTCCGCTTTATTTAAATAAACAATGTCTGTTATTAATTAAAACAAATATTGTTATTTTATTTTGCTGGCCTGGCGTGAGTGAGGTATATACGAATAAAAAAAAATCTATCAAATTCAAAATACTTCTGTTTGCATATATGCAAAGCTGCACGCTAAAGGTTTAAAATGAATTTATTTTCCTCAAGGAAATTAACTATTATTGGAAAATTCGTAGAAATGGATGGATAAAAAAAGTTTGCTATTTCATCAATGTCTATCAATGTCAAAGTAAGTTCTATTTATAATTTTTAATTAATGTTTCAATTAATTTTCAGCAGAGAAATTACGCTCGAAATTATTGAACATATAACACGTGGATTATCGCATTGCTAACGAAACGTAGAACCAACAATGTGAGAAATGTACAAGCCGGGAATTAATTAACTGATTTATTTGTGCTTCATGTTTCGCCGCAGGATTGTGTGCTCATGAAGACTATTCAATCTTGTGCTGGAGTTGCTGCTTTATCAACATATATGGGAAGTTCTAAGCTGGGCATCGTCCTCGTAGCTTAATTGGTAGAGCACTTGGAGCGCTATTCCAAGGTTTCAGAGTTTGATTCCCAACTTGGACGTTTTTCACATTGTTGGTTCTACGCTTTGTTAGCAATGTGATAAACCACGTTTTATATATTTAAGCTCTATTTTAAACAAACTTTCTAATCTCATCAATGTCTTCTTCACTCTAAGTTTTAACTTTTTTTTTATAATATAAGGTTATGCATATTATACAAATTTCACAATTATAAATTTTTAGATCGAATAATTATTCAGTTTATTAGTTTTCATATTGTGTCATATTACTTTTGGAATAAATCCTATACAAAGATCAACAGCAGTGCGTACACTTCGACATCTGTACGATACAATTTGATAATTTGACACAACAGTAGAACCCCGGTGCCTGTTCGGATTACAAAAAATTCGGATTACCTGAAATTTCAATAAAAATGGAAAAGAAAAAGATACGTGCTAAAAAAAATTTAAGTTATAAGTACTCAGTAGTACAGTAAACAACCTCTAATTCGGCATCCTGAGGTCCTTTCGGAAAAAAAAAGCAGTATTCCTTCTTTTACCAGTCTTGATGTTTAGAATGTCCCAATGGAACCTCAGAATGAGGAATTACAAACCCTTCAAAATCGCGAATCTATAAATAGCTCATTCACAACTTCGACAAGGGGAGAAGAAAAATAGTTTCTGTAGGCAATTTGGGATGTCAAACTGTTGAAAGTAAAAATAAAATACTTTTTGCAATTTAGAAAATAATTTTATATTGACTGGCAAACAAACTGATATCCCAGATATTTTTAAGATGGTTTCTACGAGTAGACCTAAAGTGCACGTTTTCATTTTATATTCGTGTACATATGTTGTACTTTTATATTACTAAGATTTTTTTTTTATTCAATTCAAGTTGCTTAAAGAATAAAAAAACATGATTTACTGCTATTTTTTGTTTAATTATAACTTCTAGACGTTTTTCCCGACATTCAATCAGTAATCCGGAAAATTTCGTAATCCCTCATAAATGAAGTTCAGAACGAAAATAAAATCTGTTCGGATTAGCGGTGTTATAATGTATATGATAAACGTGTTTTGGCGTTTGTTAAATGCTGGAGGTTCAATTACTCGTATGTCTTGAAATGGACGTTCTTTCATAATACTTTGAACCTCGAAACTAGAATTAGAGAACTGTTACCTAACTCAAACTTGTTGATATTTTCTTCTTTTTAATTTAGAATATTCACTAATTAATTACTTGCAGCATTATTTTATGCTTTGCAACCAATATTTATAATTCAAAATTTCATGAGATTTTTATGGTTTGTCATATGGTTACAAGATATGAATACATTTTTTCATTTTATTTTTGGTAGTTTTTGATAGTTAAATAATTTTTTATTATTATTTTCACTTTTTATTGATTTTATGTCGAAAACGTTTGTTAGGGAACTCACTAAATCTTCGAAATTTTAAAAAATTAACGTGTAAAAGAGTACAAGGAATTCACGCAAAAAATCATTTAAATAAAAAAATTACTATACATTTTGATATCTTTACATTTTTAATTATCCAAGGACCTCTAAATATTTTTAGAATGACTACGATCTTTTTCTCCAATTATCTTTCTTTCCTCTCTATTTACTAACACATTATCATTGAAACCTCTGTTTTAAATTATAAAACGAATCAAAAAATTTGTTTTAGGATAGTTGTGTTAATCCATTTAATGATTACCAAAATCATTAAAATATATTTCTGAATGATTACATGGAGTTTCATGAACGAATTCATAATCACGTTGCACTACTCTTAAAACATAAGGATTATATTACTGTATTTAAAATAAACAAGAATTTTGCTTTATTTCTGTTACTACTTGCATTTTATTTAGTGAAAAAACTGAAAACATGTATTGTATTAAATAAATGTTTATATAGCTCTTATTAAATGTACACAAATATATATATATATGATGAGGATTCCGTTCTGTTTATATAAAATATTAGTTTGCCAACTTCCAAATAAACACAATAGAATCATTCAAAGGAATTTCCGGCTAATAAAAATCAGAACCATTAGGATTTTCCCAATAAAGTGTCTGGTTCACCGAAAACAATTTACTTAACAGTCGAAAATTTCATACACAAATCTTCGGAGATGAAAAATGTTTTATTCAACAAATAAACAACTTAACGTGGCTTTACTAGTCTAAAACTATTCACATATAGTTTCATCTAAGCTTGCGCATACGAGTTTCATACCAAAATACGCAGGAGACAATAACTGCATTATGACAAATCGAATATCCATTGAGAGAAAGAACTTTTGTGGAGTCCGAAAACCGTGGATTGAACAAATCGTAGTGATTCGGTTTCTTTTGGCACGAAGAATATTCCAGAATAAAACCAAATTGAAATTCGAAAGGAAAATTACAAGGGAAGATTCGTGAGAGGGAATTTGAAGAGGAAAAACCTTTTACTGCCGCAAAGCCAAAAATCAAAATAAAGACACGCAAATTTAATTAAATTATTGAAAACAGATAGAAAATAATGATATTTGAAGGAAAAAGTATTGAAATTAAAGTTGAAAAAAATCTAGAATATTCTTCGCTCACGATAATAAAAAATACTTTACACACACACATATATATATCATTATTATATTAGATGACTTTTATCTCATGCATAATTTTAATTTCACGATTTACTGTAACTATTGATGAAGCTTTCCACTTTGGAGCCGGAATATATATCTAATTCATTCTTTTTGTAAGACTGCGTGAATAGTACAGTACATTTCATTACCTAATTTAATTTAGTTGGGACTTAATTGAAAGTATTCCACAAGCAAGCTTAGTAAATACTTAATCTTCCACCGAGAACACTGCGAAAAATTAGCAGTTAATTTTGTTAAGAAAGTTATTAAAGAAAGCTTTTACGAGAGCAAGAAGACTGATTATTCAACTAAGCTACGAAAGATAATAAGCATGATTAATTATTTTCGCCTCAGTTATACTTTTCAAAGAAACGTGTAATTGCAAAGTAAATACGTCTATTTAAATTATCTTGCATGCTTGAGAGACTGATTTTTAAAAATATGTCTTTTAAGCAGTAAACTGGAGAATATATTAAATTAGGAGAATTTACTGAAGATTTCTTTGAAAACTCAAAACGGATATATATTTCTGAAGATAAATCTGGAGTACAAAATACAATATATTCTGTCAACATGTGGAATAAAAGTGTATCTCCCTTAATAGTGCATAAGTTGAATTTTGTAAATTCTAAATGCATTTATAAAAATGCATTAGTCTCCAACATACATAAAAAGTAACATCCAAACCAATAAACTTCCTGAACCATAATAATGTTTGAAAGCCTAAAAATAACCCTTTTTATGTCAAAAATTTTACGTTCTTTAAGAACATTTGTTTGGTCTAAGGAAATGATAAAGTTGTTTTGTTCTTTCACATAAAACTATTCTAAAATCTTTTAAAACTTTCAACAACAATGCACTTGATGTTATTTTCTAGGAGCTACTCTGCATTATCCGGCATCAAACGTTCTTTTACTATGCATTTTATCTAAAAGATATTAACAAAATCAACTTAACATACCATAAATATAGAAGAAAAGAAATTGTGAAAACTTATCCAAGTGTAATACTTTAAAAAATATATTTCCATGTAAATTATTGAATAAAGGTTTTTTTTTTTTTTTTGTGACAATAACTAGATAAAATTTAAGTGGAGTGTCAGAATAATATAAGTGAACATTTATATTTATTGATAAATCAAAGGAACTTTAAACTGTAAAAAACGATTTTTAAAAAATTATTATAATATATGGGATTATTTTTTTTAAATATAGCATGTTAGAACATCTTTATTGCATTACGAATTATTGTTGTAAATATTCAAGGGTTCTTGCATATATTTTATCTATGTTGCACATGTAGACAGTATGTAGCATATGTACTAATGTCACGTACTTGAAATAAATGTGATTATTGAAACATAAATAATGACCATGATTGTTAACTCATCAAGTAAAACTTGCATTTTATACGAATTTTTTTTATTTAAAAAACGGATTTATTTAATATTTTTTACTAAATGACTGTTCCATTAATGTTTTCTCAAATAGTAGCTTATGAACTGTTATATGAATATAAAAATGATCCTTCAACTCTTTGAAATAATAGTATTAAAATGCGAGCGCAACACACTGATATACGTGACGTTTAAAAATGTGTAAAATAAGTCAATAGAACGTGTTATTTTATATATATTTGTTATACTTGAGTATTGTGTTTTTAGAAATTTCGCTAAATCAGTATAAATTTGCAGGGCTTTACAAATTTGAAAAAAAAAAAAACCAGTAACCAACAAAACATTCCAGTCGCCAGCAAAAAAAATATTACCCCCCTTGCTCCCACCGTCAGTGATTTTCAAAAAGTGAAAAAATATTTATCATTGAACAATCTATGTGAATTTGAGATCACATAAAAACGACAAATAATAACATCCCTCCAGATGTGCAATAAATCATTTTTTATTCCCCAAAACAGCAAATGTTGATCGAAACGCATATAATTATAAAATATTATTGCATAAATAATTTGTTATTTCATTAAAATTCTCTCTTACGAATCCCTCCCATCAAAAATTGCTGAAAAACTGGAATCCGATCCATCATTCAGTTTGCCGATCATTCGTAAGCAACAGAGAACCAGACACTTGTCTCAAAACAGGGTGGCTTATTATGAAATATATTATATATGCGAAACGATAGAGGAACCAAGAGGTAATATTTAAAATATGTGTTTTATTATTTAATTCTAAGAAATGTTAATTAGGTTTTATTGATCTCCTTTTAATGAATAACTTATAATCTCTTATATGTTATTATTTTTTTAAATAAATATGATGGACAAATCAGTTTTAATTCGTACCACGAAAATCCAATTTGAAACCTTAAAAAATACTGAAAATTTTTAGCTTTGAAGCAAATTTTAGATGCCGTCATGTTGGATGTACACTGTTTATTTCAGCTTTATTAAAGCTGCACCCGCAGCATATTCTAATCAAGACACATTTTACCTGATACGATACATTTTACCTCCTTCTGTGCATTATACGAAATCTTATTTTTTCTTGGTTCTTCAATTAAAAGTGTACCTGACAAGGAGAAAACAGTGCTCGCCGCGTACTAGTAGGAATATAGGGAGATAAAAAGTATCGTTGTCATATTCTAATCAAGATACATGCACGCTTGCCAAAACGAAAAAGAAAGGACTTGTCTTTGGATTCTATATGGATTTATTATTATTTTTTTTTTTACATGATTGTTTAATTAAATGTGTACCTGACTAATAAGTAAATTTGTATTTGCCACGCTCTTTATGGGATATGGGGAGAGAAAAAGTGACGTTTGTGTTCATTTCTCATGTCAATTTGTGTATAAATCATAATAAATAAAAAAACTCCAGATAACAAGGTCGCAGATTTCGGGGGGAGGGGGAAGAGAATTTTAAAATTTCCCAACTTGAAACAAATTGCTTTATTTTCCAACTGAAATGATATGTACAATGTGTGATGATACTTATGCGTAAAAAATCCTTACCAAAGAGAAATACTGAAACTAAAAACATAAAAATTATAGGTACTGGTTTGTTTAATGAAAGTTTAAATACACCTCTTTCATTTAAATAATTAAAATCAAAACTAGATTAATCTCTATTTTCCTATCTTGAAATCATTGTACATGAAAATAATAAGATACCCAATTGCTAAATCAATAGTTAAGGGAGCAATTTCAAACAATACAGTAAATGTATGATTTAAACTTAGAAAAATTGCATATATTTAGAGAAAACCAACATTAGTTTAACGTTTGCAAATTTTTTGTGTTCTATTACGTACGAGTCATAATTGCACCTCATATGAAAATACCGTCATGTTATTTTGAGAAAGGAACAAAGATTTGTAAGAAAAAAAAATAATAGATTAGAGACATTTTTGATGAACAACAATAGGGAAATTCAGGTCTGGTAGATGTATGATATTTTCGTAGCACAGAGAAACACAATAACAAATTGAGTCTGGCTGCTTTTTGCACTTCTTTTGATAATTTAACTTGTTTACTGTTACAGAACTCAGAAAGGCAGTTAGCAAAACAACAAAATATTCATACTTTTTTTAATATTATTGAAAAAAAAGAAAAAGTTTTAAAAATCTAGAATTTCTCAACTCTAAGCTCAAATTTCCCAAGTTCACATATATTGGAGGGGATGCTCCCCCCCCCCCTCATAACCACCCCCCATCGCGACGTCTCTGGCGACCGTATATGTCAAAACATGCTGCTTTGCTATAGCAATGCATATTGATATTCATATATCAGTTGCCTAAAACTTAAATTAAAGAAATACAGATTAGAAATAAAACTCAGGTTAAAACCGACAGAAAAAAAAACAAAAACATATAGAGTGTTTAGAATTCAATATTATTTGATTATGAAGTCAGTGCACTATTCATCACTTTTAAAAATTCTGCTATTCAAAAAATTCTGTTTTTTATGCATAATCTAAATCATTGCTACACGTATGCTACTTTTCTGCAAAATGAAATAAGACAGTTAATTTTGTGCGTTTAATAATAACATATTCATTATCTTTCGAGATAACATTCCGGTAAATTACTAGTTAATGTTTTCGCGCAAGATAATAACGAATGAGTTTACTAATGGAAAAAATAGTAATTATTATATTACGTAATCATTGTCGGCGTTTGATTAATTATTTGTAAAGTCAATCATACTTATGAAAATTCTAAGTATCTCTAATCTCAGACTCTTTACATTTTTTCAATTACACAAAGGAAAATTACAAAAAAGTACATCAACGGATTTTCAAAGCATCGAAATTTGTAAATTGGAGATATTAAGTACTCTTCATACATGTTTGTTTTATTATTCAAAACTCTTAAAAGTATTATACAAAAAAATAAGAACTAAGGATTTTTCGAAAACGAAAGTTGTATTGTATTTATATCAATATTGATTCATAAAGGTATCTAAACACACCTTAAAGTACAAGTAAATACCTACACGTATGCATATCCCACGAGTTTTAAATGCTCAGAGTGAACATAAAACGATAAAAACATATATACAGTAGATCTCCGATTATCCGTATGCTTATTAGCAGAATTAACCGATTAAACGGATCGATAAAAGACCATACATTTTTACCCTCCTTCTCCTTCTCCAAAATTTTTGAAGTAAAACTTCTTTACGCGCGGTAGGGTAATTCGGCTGGATATCAAGAGAGTGAACCGTTAAATAAGCATTTCCTATTTCTGAAATAATAAAATCGCCAACAAATAAGAAGAGAACAGAGCATAAAATCAACTGTTTCTAGACCTAAAGAGTTTCACTTCTAACGCGCGAGATTCCTACGCATGTTTCTTTCCACGAATATCCCTCTTTATCTACATATACTGCAGGAGGTCGAAAAATTGCTTCTTTTGTCCTTTGGTGCTCTCGGAAAGAGGGACCCATATGGCTGCAAAAGAACTAATGTATTTTCCTCTATGAATCACATGACTATCAAGAATTTATTTTCCCTATCATGTATTAATTTCTATGTGTACTTCTATGAATAACGTAGAAATAAAAAGTAAATGTAGAAATGTAGAAAATGTAGAAAATAAAATGTAAAAAAAAAAAAAAAAACTTCTAAACACGCCATTTGTAATATGCTAAAATGTGCACGACTACAATTGCTAGTCCTATGCCTGGAAAAATGTGAAAAGAAATTACTTAAAAAACATTGCCCTAGCCGTTTTTTAAATTTGTCCAATTATCCGGATTTTTATTAACCGGATCGGCTTCGGTCCCGACCGGTCCGGATAATCTGTTCTCTATTGTATATATATATATATATATATATATATTCGTCTGCCAAAATTGCTGTTTATACATAATCTTTCATGATAGGAAATTTTTAATGGATACAAAAAATTAAAATTTAAATATCTCGAGAATAGAGAGAGCTGCAGCAAAGAAAACAACGAGATGTATTAATTGAGAAATTATCAATCTATTTTTCAACGTGATTTACAGCATTTATTTGGATAGTTTATCCAAAACTATATTCCAGTACTGCGTGCAATCACAGTATTACGCATGACGCAGAATAAAACACCGACAATGGCTACTATATCCTTCCTGATAGAGATTTTGTTCTGTAAATACTTCATTTAAATAACCTTACAATCAGAAATTGTACACTGTATTTTAAATATTTCAAATTAGCGTGACTCTAATTGTGTGTTTTGTAAGTTCTGTGATACTACATTTCAGTGGCATTACATCCAGTAGTGACCATGCCCTCCACTATTAAAAAAAAATTAACCAGTTTTTATTTCATTCAAAATATGGTAAAAACCGTGAATATTAAATTTGAATCAAAAGATATTTTTAGGGGTTTTATTTTTCTACAAACTTTAGAAACATACGGTTAATATTCGTTTGCTTATTTCGGATATTCTGTGCTACAGTTTCTCTAAAATAAAGTAATAATGATTAATTCGGTGAAGTTTAGGAAATAATTTAGAAGAAACATACTTAAGTATTTGATGCAAATGCCACTATATCTTAATTTTATGGCTATCAAACACTATTGATATTGAAATGATTCAAACACAGCTACTTTGACTATAAATCCGACTGATTAACTATTCTAAGATTGTTTGGCTTGTACGTTACTTCACTAGCTAATATAATTTATTTGGTTCTTGATTGAGAATCTTGCGTGTGTAAGCAGAGCAAATAATTAATTTCCTTTCGAGAGAATGTTCCTATAAATTACTGGATAATCTGATTACCCAGTTTAATAAGGAAAGGTTTTTGTAGATAAAAAAAAACCCCTGTTATTATGTTAATAAATCAAAGATAACAAGTCATTAATTACTTGTAAAGCCCATTGCTTTTCATGTCTAAGTAATACTAATCATTAGAGAACTAATTAAATTATTTAGAAATCTGCTGAAATTCCTAAAATGAATTTTCCAATTATGTATTTCAACCGAGTGTTTTGTTCTCATTATGCATATTCTTTCTTATTTATCAGATGACGAGATATTTTGTAAAAGAAATATTTCAAAAAAGTGTCAAAAATTGAATATAAAAAAAAATAGATATTCTACACGATTTTGTCAATTTTTGTCCTTAATATAAAACGTAACAATGTCAGTGTTTCTCATTTCTCTTTAGAAAGAAAAGTTTTAAAATGCTAAAAATATTTAAATAATTTAATATTTTTCATTTATTTGATGAATATTAAGGATTTGGGATTTTTTTTCTTTTAGTTTAAGAACAGAAACATATGTGTGTGTTTCGCAATTCACATTTTCTCCTAATATATTTAACTTACTTTTAAATGCGTTAAATATATTCTTTATTCAACAAAAGTATGTTTTATTTGAATATTATTTCTTATGTAAATGAAAATTTATTTTGAAATAATAATTTAAAAACATATCAGGAAGTGCGTTTTACTTTATTGTCAAACGATTTTATTGTATCCTCAATTTTTAAGACACTTATTTGCAGTAAATTCCAAAATATAGCCCTATTATGTAAATAATAAAATGATCAAAAGCAACTGACGATCATTTTAAATTCCTGTTGTTTAGATTGAATGCGTTCATTGTACACTGAAATGTCTTCACTGATTTAGAAAAGAATCCCAGATTTATGCTCCAGTTCCTTATTTTACAATGTAAGTATGCTTCATTGATAAATCATAAGTTTATATTTTAGTTGCTTAAAATTTGTTGAGATTTTCATTTAAATGCCCTGCCTTAATAAAGCATCGCATTACAAAAGAAAACACTAAGTATTTGTATCACCCGTAAATAATCCCATATTGAAACCGCATAAAATAAATTTGTTCCTATGCATTTCTTAAACAGTTTAGGTATAATAAATGGAAAATAAACTAGTCGAGTGTCTCTGTCTATACTAATCTACAGAAGATTGGATAATTAATTTTAGCTATTATTATACGATGTTTGGCTTAAATTTTATGCTAAAAAAACTATTTACAGGACTTGGCCAAGTAAGCATATAAAAATATTTTTTTTTAATTTGTAAATCCATTAATGTAGTTTACTGTTTTAAGTAAAATGCTTCTTCTTATCAAGAATATTTTGTATATTCAAAGTAGAAATTGACTGTTTACGATTTTGAGCACGAGATAGTACAAAGAGCATTCTAAAATGTGACCACCTTTTATAGTAGCATTGGCATTTTATAATTTTCTTTTATATATATATTTTTCAGGAAATATAATGCATACTCAGCTCCCCCTATAATATTTTTGAAAAGTTTATGACTCAATTTCAGTATATTGCACCAGCTGAGATGGGTTAAATTCACACTGTTTCTTTCCAGAGCGCTTTTCGAAAATTTATGTTCTTTACCGCATATTATTGTTTATCCAGTTATACATGCAAAGCAATTTAATTAACATGAAAACGTATAAATTAGTGGGGATTAATATAATTCGCATCACCAAGAAATCCACATGAATAATATTTATAAACAACTGTTTAAAAAATTAATCACGAAAATTCTGATAAAATAACATATATGTTATTTGAGATTAGTTCTTTAAGTATCCTAGCCTATTTTATCAGGTTTCGAGATAATTTAAAGTTGACAAATTTCCATAACACACTAGCGAATTATTAGAAAATACATTTTTTTAAACATGCTATGTGACATTTCAAAACTTTTATCTGAGCTTTCATATGTATGAATAAAGAAAAGCTTTTGATGTTGGTTTTCTAAACTTGGTAACGCTGAAATTTCAAAAACTTTTGAACATTAGCTGATGTTATATTCCTATGAGTGTTTTGCATTATTCTACAGTTAACGGTGTTGTACTGAAACTTTTATATATGGGAATGATGCCAAACATGCGTTCATATCACCGTGAAGAAAATAAAACAGATTATCAAAATTTAAGTTTGTCGTCGTATCATAGTTTGGATTAATGATACATATTTATTTCTCTTTTCAAGTTATCTTTTAACATTACCAAAAATATTTTTTGTACTTTTTAATATAACTGGGGCATATAATAATTTTCTTCTAAAATGAAAACTAAGAAAGCAATAACATGAGTAGTAAACAGCAGGTCTATCTTAATTTTACTTTATTTTCGAGTATTATTTATGTTAATTATTTTAATGATCAAAATACTCCCTAATTGCTATAAGTGATAAACATAAATTTTTAAAAAAGGCTAAATACCTTTATTTATTTACATTTCGACATGTTTGATTGCATCACACGGCAACATTCTCAAGATAACAAAGTGATAAAGATATTTTCGCAAAAATACAAATTGGAAATCTAGTAAACAAAAACAAAAATCTCGCGAGCACAAGGATAATGAAATTAAGTGCAATATTAAAAATGAAAATTTGTGAACGTGAATTATTTTACATTTATAGTTTCATGACTCTAGGTAGCATTTCTTTCCAAATTTTAGGGACCTTCATCGATGCTGAATTATTGAAAATATTCTCATTGCATAAGAAATCTCTATTCTAATTTCAATGATGTTCACTCTCTACAGTTATAATTGTATTTGTAATTCATTTTTTTCTTGCTGAATATAATTTTTATGTATATGTTTGAAATATTTGCAATATTTCGAATCTCAAAACGTTGCAATTTTTATACAAATATCTAAATCTAACTGATTTCAAAGAATTGACATTCGTGCTATGTAGTTATTATTAGAACTATTTACATAAACAAAAATAACTTATTTGCATGATAGGTGTGAGTGTACATGTGTACACATTAGCTATATTCAAAAACACATCACCATGCAAACTAAAGCTACAAAAATATTAATTGCGTAAATGCAATAAAAAGAGTTAAAAAATAATAAAAATAAATTGAAATTAAAATAAAAAAATATAAAACTTTAATAATGTATATTTTCTGATAAATTATTTTTATACGAAAATTACATAGATTTCAATAATTTTATTATTATTATTATTATTTATAAGTTGAAGTAATTTAAAAAAAAACATTATCACTATTCATGAAGTATTTTTGAACTCGTTAAAATATATTTAACCTGAATTAGTCGTCTGAATAACATTATCATATACCATCGCAATACTTTTTTGGACTTTATTCCTGTAATGAAATATCTGATCAATTAATTTTATTTTCATGTAATCATTTTATCTCAACCATATTTTAATAAGCAAACATATTTTAATTAAAGTTTTTGATTATGCATAATAATACTTTAGTTCATAGAAATTGTAACCAGCGTTTCCCAGATTTAAGCACAAATTGTGTACTATTTCGGGAAAATATGTGATATTGAAATGAAAATATAAACATTATAACATTGCAGCCATGTGTAAGATTATTTTCTTGGAAGTAAATATCATATACACATTATCGTGTTGGTTTATCATATTATGTATAAGGATTGAAGCCTGCACCGATATAGGGGATTTCATTACGTTTGACAACCAGTTCTAAATATTTTATGCGACTAATCGGTTATATTACTCGGTTGTAGTAGTAACAAGAAACTACATAATCGAAATCTTGCATTTACATTGTATAGCATTGTATAGTTACAAGAGAAATAATTCAAGGTATAAGAAATCATATTTTATAATGCATTTTGTTAACGCTTATATGTCAGTCTTTTAGTAAATGATTGCCATAAATATTTATAGGGTAAAAAATAGTAAGCCTGGTCTTGTGTTTTTCCTCTTAAGAAAAACCTTGCATATATATATATATATATATATATATATATATATATATATATATACATAACGTTCAATATGATGATGATGATGATAAAAAGCGATTGAAATAAAGTCTGTAGCTTATATTAACAAAAGTGTGCAATGTAGCCAATATACATATGATATGTATCCTTTTTCATCTATCCCATCTAAATGATTCAGCAACTTAAAAAATGCTTTTTCAAATAACCTTAATCACAATGTAATTAACTTTGAATTATTTATAATAAAAGACGCAGCTTAATATAGTATATGTATAAGAATATCATAAATTTGTTAATCTTTAATTCTAAGATTATTTAGAAATTACGTGGTCTGTCTGAAAAGTATCCGACTTGTGAACGAAAAAATGCATAAGTTATCTGACGGTATTTGGACCATAACCCCTTTCAAATAGGCTATTTGCCTCTCCACGCACCGATCCTTCCACTCCCTAAAACAATTCTGGAAGGCTTTATTTTGAATGGTGCTTAACGCAGCCTTCGGACTCTGCATATATCATATACTAGATGTAACCCCCCCCCCCCCCCCAAAAAAAAAAAAAAAAAAAAAAAAAAAAAAAAAAAAAAAAAAAAAAAAAAACTTAACGGCAAAGAACTTGATGGCACCAAACAAAAAGTATAATCTTTAAAATGTTATTTACTGGCATATCAACATTAAAAAAAACTGTGATTATTCGGTACTAATTTCATATAAAATGCATTCATATCTACTACGATCATAAAATCCTTATCAGAATCGGTAGATAATAAAGCATGTAGTGCATACAAATGAATTTTGTGTGCATTAATGTTAGATAATGACAAAAGTGTACTGTACAATATATATCGTATCATGCTGACCGATGGAAAAGCGCTTTTAAGTTATTTGTATTGAAGTACATACAGATTTTTACCACAGAAAACAGCGAATGCTTGCATAAGTATATAAATACACTATTTATTTTTATTACACATCGTAAATATAACGTCTTTATATTTACTGATTGCAATATATAATTTTTTTTTAATCCTCCGAGCGTCTTGAGGACTTTTCTGCATTTTCATGAAAATGCTTATAAAAATAATTGTAATTAAAATTTTCTTTCCCTGTTTGTTTCTAAAATACACTTCATGCCCCTTTATTTGATATACATATTGAAATACAATTCTGTTGAAAATATTTTTGTCTACAACAGATTAAATTTGTTTTTAGGAAATTGAAAAATATGCCCAAACCGCTCAGAGGGTTAAAATATTTCTTGCTTTATTTCTCAGAAATATTGTACTGAGTATTATTTCATCCAGGTGTCATGAACTCTGCAAATACAGAATTAACAAGGAAAAAAAACTGTGCATTCACATATTAAAGTATAAATTTTAAAAATATAAACAGTGATTAAAGAGAGGACTTGTAATATGCAAAATGCTTAAAAACAAACAGTGCAGATTAATTTTCTTTTTTTACACTACATACAATGTTACTTTTTGATAGTGTCTGAACTTGTAAGCTCTCGAATGAATGCACCCGTCCACATTGCCACATGGTAAACGGGCCACATAGCTAAAAACACTCAAGAGTAAATAAATCTCTAGTTTGTGAATGAACTTTGTTGACTATTACTGACAAAACAATTTCAGTAAATCAGCGATTATTTGGTACTAATTTCATATTAAATACATTCATATATACTACGATCATAAAATCCTTATCAGAATAGGTAGATGATAAAGCATGTAGTGTAGACAAATGCATTCTGTGTGCACTAATGTCAGATAATAAAAAGTATACTGTACACTGTAAAAAAAAAAATCCGTTAAGTTTTCCTGTAGGAATCGGAAAATTAGTTGTCCTTATCGTACCGTAAAATTTCCGACCCAGCTCGGAATAAAATCCGTAAAAAAAGAAAATAGTCAATAAAACGGTATTTTACGGATTTTATTCCGATTTTACGGATTTTACGGATTTTATTCCGAGCTGCGTCGGAAGTTTTTCCGGTACGATAACGGCAAATATTTTTTCCGATTCCTACAGGAAAACTGGTCTGATTTTTTTTGCAGTGTACAATATATATCTGTATCATGCTGATCGATGGGAAAGGGCGTTTAAGTTATTTGCATTGAAGTACATACATACAAATTTTTATCACAGAAAACAGCGAATGCTTACATGCATAAATACACTTTTTTTTTTTTTTTACACAACACTGTAAAAAAAAATAATGCCAGTTCCCCGGTAGGAATCGGAAAAATAGTTGCCCTTATTGTACAGGAAAAATTTCCAACCCAACTCGGTATAAAATCCGTAAAATACCGTTTTACTGACTATTTCCTTATTTTTACGGATTTTATTCCGAGCTGGGTTGGAAATTTTTCCGGTACGATAAGGGCAACTATTTTTCCGATTCCTATTTTTTTTTTTTTTTTTTTTTTTTTTTTTTTTTTTTTTTTTTACAGTGAATGCAAATCAAATGTTTTTATACTTATTGATTGCAATATTAAAAAAAACATATTTTTTAATATTTCTTAATTTTATTATGTTTTAATTTATTTCTGAGAAGTATTGTACTAAGTACTGTTTCCGGCAAGAAGTCGTTAATTCTGCAAACACAGAATAATGATAAAAAAAAAAAAAAAAAAACTTATGCACACATAAGTGCACTAGCATATTCATGTATAAATTTTAAAAATATAAACAATCAGTCAAGAAACAGTACAAAGTCTCTTAATTTTTAATCTACATTACAACAATTCTTTAGATTAATTATATTAGTTTACTTATCATAAGGTACTTTTCTGAATACACGAATTGATTACAATTTTTTGCATTACAGTTTAATTGCTTTAAATGTACAAACTGGTTTGTTTTTTTTATAGAAAACTTACCAATTGCTGAATAATGATCACTATCTTGCTGGGAAAAAAATAGTGTAACCAGTTTTGTGCTTCACATACTAATTGAGGAAGCATGTAAAAAAAAAAAAAAAATTACTACATTAACTGAAAGATATCTGCATTACACTGAAAAAAAAAAAAAAAAAAAAAAAAAAAAAAAAAAAAAAAAAAAATGCCAGTTTTCCGGTAGGAATCGAAAAAATAGTTGCCCTTATCGTACCGGAATAATTTGCAACCCAACTCGGAATAAAATCCGTAAAATACCGTTTTACTGACTATTTCCTTATTTTTACGGATTTAATTCTGAGCTGGGTCGGAAATTATTCCGGTACGAAAGGGCAACTATTTTTCCGATTCCTACCGGAAAACTGACTGAATTTTTTTTACAGTGTAGAGTGCTTCATTAGGTCGGGTTTCTTGCTTTTACCAGAACCGACTCTTGCTTCGAGTCGGATCAGTGGTAGATTTTTTGTTGCAGGTAGGGTTCACTTTCATTGTTTCCGTTTGGGTTTTCACTCTAGCGGATCGACCCGAATTTCAAAGGATATCCAAAGAATTTTTTCAGGTTAAAGATCTATGTAAAATAAGACCTCTATAATGGCTTTTCTCCCGAAAGGCAGACATTTCTATTTAGAAAATAATTTTTAATTCTTAAAATTTATATATTCGAACGTTTATATATCAGGGGTTCACAACCATAGAATTTATACCATATTTAAAATCCAAATCATATATCATATATCAAAACCATATTTAAAATCCGTAAAAAATGGAAATAGTCAATAAAACGGTATTTTACGGATTGTATTCCGATTTTATGGATTTTATTCCAATCTGGGTCGGAAATTTTTTCGGTACGATAAGGGCAACTATTTTCCTGATTCCTACAAGAAAACTGGTAGTTTTTTTTTTTTTTTTTTTTACAGTGTAGACCAAGTCCACTTAAAAAAATGAGATAGCTCACTTAGAAGGTGCAGTAAACTGCGTTTTATCTGCTGCCGTAGTGCACAAAGTCTGTAATTCACATACTTTTTCATAGATTGCATCTGTGTCGAGAGTCGGTGAACTAATACAAGAAAACTTCACAACCATACTGAATCAAGTCCATTCATTAGTGTACTACTCCATCACTCATTTTTTTTTTCTGTAATCTGTGACGCATTATTGTCTAAATCGTGCCTCATTCCTATAAAAAAAGTTCTATAAAAAGATATTCTCAAGACCTTTCTAGCACTGTTGCAAGACACCAGCAGAAAGTTACAACTCGATTGAAGCAGCAACTATCAAGAAACAACACATCTATATTCCTGAAGACTGGGAGGAAACTATTATGAGTGGAAAAAGGAAATAACCTATATTTGAGATCACTGAAGATAAGAATTCCGACTTTCTTTCTATTACAGCTTTCGGACAAAGTATCACAAACAGAAAGAAGGATACCGTGGGAATTTATTTTAGTTGAACGGATATTGGATGGCTGCGAGTTGTGAGAGGTTCTCTTCCATGTTACTGTTGAAAGAAACCCTCAATGTGGATCAACCTTCTCACAAAGCGAATTTGCAAAATCGGGCTCGTAGTCGAAAGTTACTTTCTTTGTGAAATGTCAGTCAAGATGTACGTGGGCCGTAGAAAAATTACGTTGGTCAAAAAGAAAGATATGGTGCATCTTGTGCCATACATTCAGCATGTTTTCTTCAAGAATCTTCCAGCAGAGGTCAATACCAAGTTCCAAGCTACTTCCTCTAGAGTACATCATGTGAAGTTGATGATGATGATAGTATTGTGCACAGTGAATGATTTACGACAACTGGTAATATATTTCTCTTTGAGTAAAAAATAGAAAAAGTAAATATAAATCGAAGTCAAGATTTTTTGAAATCATAATAAACAAGCCTTTATTTACACATGCAAATTTCACAACCATACTGGACCAAGACTTTATTTTTTTTTTTTTAAACGTATAAATTTTCAATAGAAATATTAATTTGGCATCTGTAAAAGTATCGCGCTATAAAAATAGTACTTTAAATTGAATATAACCACATATAATTCTTATAAATCACTTGGCCTGAATTAATTATTTATTAAGAACTTTAAAGCGTTATTATTCACAGTAAAGAAAAATAGACTTGGTCTACTATGGTTGTGAGCCCCTCATATGTTTGAATAGCAAGCAATTCCCAATCTAAGCACATGTAAAATGTGTATGTGTACATAAACTATCAAAAATATGCGGCATGTGTTTCCGTGTCTATCAAAAACAAAATATTGATAATATTTTTCATATTTCGAAAATTATTTTTGGAAGTTCGGGTCGTGTTGACTTAAAATCAGACGTGGTACAGGGTCAGCAAAATAAAAAAAGCTTAACTTTCACAGCCTCACGGACTTTTGACGAAATTCACAATTTTCCTCAACAATTTGAGGAAATTGGCATTTATTCTTCGATCCTTTGTCAAAATTAGTGTTTTTCAGCGAAATTTGACGAAAATCATACTTTTTCTGCAGTTTTTTTAATGAAATTCACGTTTACTCTGCGATCCCTTGACGAAGAAACTTTTTTTTTCAATCCTTTGGCGAAATTTGCGTTTTATTCCACGATCTTTCAACAAAAATCGCGTATTTTCCCCGACTTCGACGGAATTTTCATATTTTCCACGATATTTGACAAAATTCATATATTTTACACGATCCTTTGATAAAAATCGCTTCTTTAACTAAAATCGTGTCATTTCCGTGACCCTTTAACAAAAATTGCGTTTTTTTCTCGAACTTTAAACACAATTCGCATTTTTTCGCGATTCTTTGACGGAATTTTCCCACAATCTTTCGACGAAATTCGTATATTTCACACGATCCTTTGACAAAAGTCGTGTATTTTTCGTTATCCTTTCACATAAACTGCGTTTTTTCCGCGACCCTTTGACAATTCTTGCGTTTTTTGCGATACTTTAAAAAAAAATTGAGTTTTTTTGTCTCTGTTTGTAGTCGCGTTTTTCTTGTAATTCTTCCGTTATCCCTACCCCCCCCCCCCCCAATAAAAAAAATCAACAAATTTTAATGCATATTTGCATAGATCCAAGGGATAATAAAATTCAGTTCCAAAAAAGCGCAATCCTGCAGAAAAGTAACATGTCTGTAAAATGGATTATGCAGGTTCAAGTCGGGATCTGTGTATATCTATAGTTCTGCATTAATGGAATGAAATAAAAGAGAAAAGATAATGGAAACAGAATCTTCAGCAAACAGGAATTTGTTAATGCATGAATTTTGTCTATGATCACTGTAGATTATAATTGTGTGTAGAGAAATTTCAAAATCGCTCTTGTGAAAGAAAAAAAAATCTAAAAATTCACCAATCGTTTTTCCTGTTTCGCAACATTTTTCCTTCATTCTTCAGAAAAAATCGTGAAGATTGCCACTTGATCATCGGATAAAACTCAAAATCCTTTAATCTGTTGGTTTAAAATATTGTGATGTTCCTCTGTAAACTGTCGGAAATTCTTCAAACAGCCGTTGCAAAAAATCGCAAAATCGCAAAATCTGTCAATTGGTCGTTCTAGTTGATTAGAAAATCTTGACATTTCAATTTGTCTCACTGGCAAAATTCACAATATTTTTCTACCATCATTTGAAGAAATTCAGAAAATATTTTTGTAAAATCTCGCAAAAGAATATAAATCACTTTCTCAGAGGGAGGAAAAAAATCGGAAAGAGTCACATGTCTGTAGAAAAATTTAATGAGGGGGACACACGGCATCTTTTATTATGCAGCATTTTAATATTTTGCGAAAGATTCATTAAATCTTCCATGGTATTGCAAATTTTGACCCTAAACAAAATTGTGCTCTCCTCCCCCCCCCCTCCCCCCACACACATGATAATGAAAAAAAATCTCTTGAAATGGTATCCCTGAAAATAAGGATGAGAATTTGAGGTGTAAATATTCGCAAAAGTACAATTTATTCATGATTAGTATCCATATGACGTTTTTAGGTTAAGAAAAAAAAGATTTATTTTTAGTCTAATTGTTTGGACTGATGATAGATGTTTTTTTTTGTTTTTTTGTTTTTTTTCTGAACTGAATGCCTGAAATTTGCAGAAGCTCATACAAAATCATTCCTTGCTCTTGAAAATTCGCACGGTGTTCTCAGAAAATCACCACCACCAACAAATTATATATCATAAATGTAATTTCCCCCCCCCCCCCCAAAAAAAAAAACAAAACAAACATAGATCATGCCATACTGGACAGCACTGATTTGCTTATATTTAATTGCAGGTAAATGTATTTTTGTGTTTTAGCAAAAGCTTTTTAAAGTTGGACTACCCTCATTTAAGTATTTTGAAATTTATTCACTCTGATTAATTAATAGGGAATATTCACCAACTCTCCTTTTGATTTAGTAATTTTAACGGTCTTTGGATTCTCAAACGGAAACTATTTAGAAAGCTATCGGTATGACCCCATACGATAGGACACACGGGACGTTATTTTGGTAGTTTTTAACACAAATCGCAATCGTTTATCAACAAATAAATGAAAAACAGAGGTACCTTATTTTCAAATACTTTTTGAGTTATGGAGATCCCAAAAGAAAAAATTCAATTAATTTGTAATTCTGACATTGAATGTTTAACTTAAAAGCGCTGAATAAGTTAAAATTTACTCAGCGACATATTTGAGGAAGTAAATTTGATATTTATTTGAGGAAGTTTCAAACTATAAAAAATAAAACTTCTTTTCGCATCTTTTATATGAGCTTTTTTAAATTTGTAATACGCGTCAGTCATTTAATGCTGTTTTTCATAAATCATTAAATTGTATAGCATAACGACCGTTGTCATCTTTTACTAATAATGATAACCAGAAATCATTTTTAATGCTTCCTAATTTAGGCCTTTACCGACTCTTTGTTTGGCCAATATATCAAATTAGTATCTTCAATTACCACAGCAATCAAAATTTTGCCAATACTTCTGCACTATGTAATGATTAGTCACATTAAAGTTCCATTCAACACTTCATATTTCGTATCGGATATTGAATGTAATTATTATGTTGAATGACACTAATTAGTAGATTACTGATTTCACTTTATTCGCAGAAACTACAAAAGTTGTAATTGCATGTATGAGTCATAAATAACTTTAAGTATACTTCGGATATATATGTGTTTACATTGAATTGTACAAAGTATGTTAATTGCTTTTGAAAAATCATTCAGCAGGATACAAGCACGTGAGTTACGAAAACATAAAGCGGATATTGTAGAAAAAGTAGGTTTTATTCATTTTCTTGCGTTTATAACAATTTCCAAAATAGTTGAAAAGTGTTCATGAATTCGGTTTGTCTGTCTATCTGTCTATCTTTACACTAACTAACTTAAATATAGTCCGATTGCCCTGAAATTGATATATGTTATTCGGGTTTACAATGGCAATGGAATAAAAAGTGAAGTGTGTAGCATTTTAGCTCATTTTCAGGGCCATTCAAAATATTTCCGTTACATTATGAACTAAGGGGGAATATCGTTTGCTGTGTATTTTAATGATAATACAGTATCTTAAGCATAGTGAAATTGATATACATCACTGAAGTGTACTACAAAGTTCTTACTATAGGATATAGTGTGCATAGAACTTATCGTTTATTTACAAGGATACGCAAAACAAGTTGGCTATGCACTGTAAAAAAAAAGATGTAAGAATAAAAAACTACTTTTTGTAAAAGCTTCAGAAATCTGTATGAATTTACTGATATTTTATGTGTACACTGTACAGAAAATAAGATTTAAATCTACGTAAGTAGTATTACAAATCTATGCTGAACACTTACTAAAATTTTACTGGTAACCCCGATATAATTACATGAATTTATTTTATTGCAGTTACATAAAAAGTTCTATGCATCCCAGTTCGCTGAAAAATATTCAGTAACCTTACAATTTTTTTTTTTTTTACAGTGCAAATGTGAATCTGTTACATGAATTTCATTTGTTGGAGGTACATAAAATATTATAGGCATCCAAGTTTCCCAAAAAATTCTTAGTAACCTTACATATTTTGTTTTTTTACACTGTAGAAGAAAATAAGCAATAATTGAGCTTTTGGATCCTACGAACAATAATTGCTAGAAATGCGTTTTCAATTGAACAACTTTTTAAATATAACATGGTTAGCATAAATTCTGTAGATTATATATGGTTAATCCATTTCAAAGGGTCCAGAAAATCATTAATTCGTTGCTCGACCATTTTTTAAAAATTTGAAACTTTTTGTACAACAACCCTAACATGATGGAAGTTCAAAATGACTATTATTTTTATTTTATTAATTGTTGTTTGTGCATGGCGGCCATCTTTGTTTCATCGTCTGCAGCAATTTTCTCACATGAAGGGTTTACGGAATTGTAAATAATTCATCGTTTATTTCTCAAATTCAAATGCGGATTACAGCAATTCGTACATAATACGAAACTAAAATTTTTGTAATAGATTAGTTTCCGAAACTAAATTCTTATTGGTGAAATTTAAGCATAAATTTTCAGTTTTTTTCCAAAATTTGTTCTTTTACAAGAGGAAATTTTTCTAGCAAGAAAAACTGTCAACATGACGTAATTTTTTTTACAAATAGGCTGAAAGTACTTGTACTCACACGCCAGGTTCCAGATCTGGGATTAGCTTTCTCTTCGATAAAAAAATTCCCAATTTTTTCAAAAATGTCAAAAATCGCACTTTTGAGGCATTGATATCTCTGGTGGGGCACGAGATAAAAATCTGAAGTTCTGGTTTCTGACAGTATTGTATGGTAGTGTTATGCACAAGAAATTTCAGGATGGAGATTTGACTACAAGCTGATATATGGCAAGGGCAACATGTCAAAACAATACTGCCAAACTATTGTTTTGTTGTAGTTACAGCTAAGTAACTACATCAGAGTGTCATTTAAATTTATTTTTTTTTAATTATCTTTAAATAATAGTAACAGAAAAAAAGCCTTTTGTAAAGCTTAGAAATTAATTAAACAAATAATTATGCCTAAGACCATACATTTTGTTTGGTTTCAGTAATTTTTGTTGTAAGGAATTTTAGCAACTAAAAGAAACATCAGCACTTTTACATAAAGAACACATTTTTATGCAAGGCCTGAGACAAAAACAGAATAGGGAAAGAGAATAGCTGTTAATGTTGACATAGTTGTTGAGACATGATCAAACGTGTCAAAACAGATTCCTTCTTGTTGGTTTAAAAACCACAATTTTAATGCTGCTTACCAGCCCCTGAAACATGCTCCTACCATAAGTATGTTTCTGTAAATGAAACATTATACGATATTACCATGCATCAGCCTCCAGTAATTTTCAGAAAGTAAAGATATCCAAAGCCCTTTCAAAATTCATACTGCAGAAAAATGAAATTTTTGAATAAGAAGTAAGCTAGGAATTATTAATGAAATGAGACTTGCACATAGTGATTTCAAAGTTTATTTGTATTAGCCAGCAGGGCCATAAACTTCAATCAAGTTATCAAGAGATGACAAGACTTGGTTCCTGCAAATAAAATTTTGAGAAGGATCAAAATTGTGGTTTTTAAAACATCAAGCAAGAATGTGTTTTGACACGTTTGATCATGTCTCAACAAGAACAGATTTTCTCTTTCCCCATTCTGTTTTTGTCTCAGGTCTTGAAAAAAAATTTTATTTCTCTATGTAAAATTGTCGATATTTTTTTAGTTGCTAAAATTACTTACAACAAAAATTACTGAAACCATACAAAATGTATGGGCTTAGGTATAATTATTTTTTAAATTAATTTCTAAGCTTTGCAAAAGCCTTTATTTTCTGTTACTATTATTTAAAGATAATAAAAAAAAATTAAATGACACTCTGAGGTAAATACTTAGCTGTGACTACAACAAAACAATAGTCTGGCAGTATGGTTTCGACATGCTGCCCTTGACATATCTCACCTTGTTTTCATATCTCCATCATGAAATTACTTGTGCATAACACTACCATACAATACTGTCAGAAACCAGAACTTCATATTTTTATCTCGTGCCCCACCAGAGATATCAAAGCCTCAAAAGTTCTATTTTCGACATTTTTGAAGAATTTGGGATTTTTTTAGCGCAGAGAAAGCAAGTCCCAGATCTAGAACTTGACGAGTGAGTACAAGTACTTTCAGCCTATTTGTAAAACAAATTATGTCATGTTGACAGTTTTCCTTGCTAGAAAAAATTCCTCTTGTAAACGGACAAATTTTGGAAAAAAAACTGAAAATTTATACTTAAATTTCACCAATAAGCATTTAGTATCGGAAACTACTCTATTACCAAATTTTTAGCCCAATGCAAGCTGTACAAATTGCTTTAATCCGCACTTGAATTGAAGAAATAAACCATGAATTAATTACAATTCCGTAAACGCTTCCTGTGAGAAAATTGCTGCAGACGATGAAACAAAGATAGTCGCCATGCACAAAGAAAAATTAATAAAATTAAAATAATAGTCATTTTGAACGTCCATCATGTTAGGGTTGTTGTACAAAAAAATTCAGATTTTTAAAAAATGGTCGAGCAACCAGTGCTGGACCACTTGAAATGGATTATAGAGTCGTACAAGAGTTCTCAACAACATTCGTTTTTTGGCGGAAATAGCCAAGTAGAAATTTTCAACTGTGCTATGCGTTTAAATAACTTTTAGCATCCCATGTTGTATGCAGTATATACGTAGATAATATACAGGGCTGCAGGAAAATATCGTATATTTTAAAAACTATTCATGGTAATAGCAGAAATTGATTTTTTCAAATGCGCAATGCATTTTCCAAATTGTACATTTATACAGTGTTTCATCTTAGTGAATGGTGAGGTTCCGTTATGGTATTGTGAATATGTTGAAAAGTGTTTCATAATCTATGCTGTGATCATGTTTTTTCTTTTCTGTTTAATTTAATTTTAAGCCTCAAAAATGACATTTTAAATAAATGTATTTTTGTGAAATTTGGATTTTAATGAAACAACGTAAAATTGTGATAGGGTTCTGGAAATTTTTATAATGCAAAATAATGTTATTTATTGTAATTAATTTAATATAAAATAATATTACATGAATATGTTTTATTATACTTTACATAAAATTTCTATGCATCCCAGTTTGTTAAAAAAAACTTAGTAACCTTACAGTTTTTTTACAGTGCAAACGTGAATCTGTTACATGAATTTCATTTGTTGCAGTTACAAAAAATATTCTAGACATCAGATTTTCCCAGAAAATTCTTAGTAACCTAATACATGTAGTTTTTTTAGAGTGTAGAAGAAAATAAGCAATAATTGAGCTATAGGAGCCTACGAAAAATATTTGCTTGAAATGCGTTTGCAGCTGTGGTATGCGTTTTCAATTGAACTATTTTTAGCTCAAATGCTATCAAATCCTGAGAGCTAATGTGCCCGCGAGTTCTGTATGTACGTATATACGTATGTACTTAACGCGATAACTCTTGATAGAAAGATCCAATTTGCTTCAATTTTTTTTTCCTAGGGTCATTTTGATAAGGCGCTTCCCTGATCTCAGACAAATGGGTTTTTCATGCAGAATCATTCGATTTGCTCCGAATTTTGTATGCCGGTTTATTATGTTAAGGAACTTCCCTGATTAGTTTTGGGGGTTTATTGTTTAAGGATAAAGGGAGAAAAGGGGGTTAGTCCCCCCCCCCTTAATTTAGATAAATGGGTTTTTCATGCAGAAATATTCGATTTGCTCCAAATTTGGTATACCAGTTTATTATGTTAAGGAGCTTCCCTCATTAGATTTGTAAGTTCATTACTTAAGTATAAAGGGGGGAAAGGAGGCTACCCCTCTTAATTTATATAAGTTGATTTTTCATGTAAAATTGTTCGATTTGCCCCAAATTTGGTATACCAGTTCATTTTGATAAGGCGCTTCCCTGATTAGTTTTGGGGGTTCATTGTTTAAGGATAAAGGGGGGGTTAGTCCACCACTTAATTTACATAAATGTGTTTTTCATGCAGAAATATTCGATTTTCTCCAAATTTGGTATACCGGCTTGTTATGTTAAGGAGCTTACCTGATTACATTTGGAAGTTCATTACTTAAGTATAAAAGGGGGGAAAGGGGTCTAGCGCTCCCCTTAATTTAGATAAATGGGTTTTTCATGTATAATCGTTCTATTTGCTCCAAATTTGGTATACCAGTTTATTATGTTAAGGAGCTGCCTTGATTAGATTTGGGGGTTCATTGTTTAAGGATAAAAGGGGAAAAGGGGGGGGGTTAGTCCCCCCGCCTTAATTTAGATAAAGGAGTTTTTCATGCAGAAATATTCGATTTGCTACAAATTTGGTATACCGGTTTAATATGTTAAGGAACTTCCCTGATTAGATTTGGGAGTTCATTACTTAAGTATAAAGGGCTAAAAGGGGGGCTACCCCCCATCTTAATTTAGATAAATCTGTTTTTCATGTAGAATTGTTCGATTTACTCCAAATTTGGTATACCGTTTATTATGTTAAGGTGCTTTCCTGATTAGATTTGGATGTTCATTAGTTAAGTATAAAGGGAGGAAAGGGGGCTTGATCCCCTCTTAATTTAGATAAGTGAGTTTTTTATGCAGAGATATTCGATTTGCTCCAAAGTTGATATATCGGTATATTATGTTAAAGAGCTGGCTTGATTGGATTTGAAGGTTTATTGGTTAAGTATAAAAGGGGAATGGGGGCAAGTCCCCCTCTTAATTTAGATAAATGGGTTTTTTATGCAGAATTATTCGATTTACTTCAAATTTGATATACCAGTTTATTCCGATATGGCGCTTCCTTCATTTGATTTGGATGTTCATTGGTTAAGTATAAAGGGGGGAAACGGGCTAATCCCCCTTCATTTATTTTTTGAGGGGCATTATTCTTTGAAATAAGAAAATAATATACAATTAGTGTAAATAGCCTGTGAGCTAAATGCCATCAGTTTAACTGGGCACTTTTCTTTTTACTTAAATATAACTTGGTATGTATAAATTCTGTAGATTATGTATAGAGACGAACAAATGTCCTCAACAACATCCGTTTATTGGCGGAAATAGCCGAGTGGAAATTTTCAACTGTGCTATGCGTTTAACTAACTTGTAGCATACTATGTCTCATGCAGACATATCTGTAGATAATATACAGGCTGCACAAAAATATCGTATATTTTAACAACTATGCATGGTGATAGAATAAATCAATTTTTCAAAAGCGCTATGCTTTTTCCAAATTGTACAATTAGATACCATATTTCACCTTACTGAACAGTGAAGTTCTGTTATAGTATTGTTAATGTGTTGGAAAATGTTTCATAATCTATGCTGTACTCATGATTTTTCGTTCTTTTTTAATTTAATTTTAAGCCTCAAAAAATGACATTTTAAATAAATGTGTTTTTGTTAAATTTGGATTTTAATGAAAAAGTGTAAAATTGTGATAGGGTTCTAGGAAATTTTATAATGTAAAATAATATTATTTATTGTAATTAATTTAATGTAAAATAATATTGCATGAATTTGTTTTATTGTACTTTACATAAAATTTCTATGCATCATAGTTTGTTAAAAATACTTAGTAACCTTTCAGTTTTTTTTACAGTGCAAACGTGAATCTGTTACATGAATTTCATTTGTTGCAGTTACAAAAAATGTTCTAGGCATCCCATTTTCCCAGAAACTTCTTAGTAACCTTATAGATTTAGTTTTTTTAGAGTGTAGAAGAAAATAAACAATAATTGAGCTATAGGAGCCTATGAACAATATTTGCTTGAAATGCGTTTACAGTTGTGGTATGCGTTTTCAATTGAACTATTTTTTAAATATAACTTGGTATGTATAATTTCTGTAGATTATGTATAGAGTCGAGCAAATGTTCTCAACAACATCCGTTTATTGGCGGAAATTGCCGAGTGGAAATTTTCAACTGTGCTTATGCGTTTAACTAACTTTTAGCATACAACATGCAAATATATCTGTGTATAATATACAGGCTGCACAAAAATATCGTACATTTTAACAACTATGCAGGGTAATAGAATAAATCAATTTTCCAAAAGCGTTATGGTTTTTCCAAATTGTACAATTAGATATCATATTTCACCTTACTGAATAGTGAAGTTCTGTTATAGTATTGCGAATGTATTGGAAAGTGTTTCATAATCTATGCTGTTCTAATGGTCTTTTGTTCTTGTTTAATATAATTTTATTCTTCTAAAAAGGACATTTTAAATAAATGTATTTTTTGTGAAATTTGGATTTTAATGAAACAATGTAAAATTGTCATAGGGTTCTGGGAAATTTTATGAAGTAAAATAATATTATTTATTCTATTAAAATAGAATTTTGCTTCTGTTATGGAAATGAAAGACATACTTATAAACGCACGTCATCTGCCATATACAATCGAAATTATAATAAACTGAGTACAAAAATCAATACGTCACGAAAAAAATTAATTTCTTTCTTTGCACGGTATTATTCTTCAATTTACTTTCTGAGCGGCGCCAAAGTGAGAAACATTTTGTAGGGACCACATTACTGAAACATACACAGCGATATATCGTGAATTTCTGTATGGAATATCCGCACAAAAACGTTGCAAATCGCACAAAAACATCCCATAAGTAATATTTTATTAATGTAAGCTTATGACTAAAGCAACTTTTTTTATTTCCTGATTTCTATTAATCAGAGTTAAGCAAATGATCTCTGCAAAATAATAATAATAATAATAAAATAAGAGAAGCTTGTGTTATGTTAACAGCGTATTAGTCAATAAAATAGATTCCACAAAAAATTCTCGTATATTTACTAAATATTAGTAGGGTGAATGGCGGAACATATAAAATTTCAAGGAAGGCACTTAAAAAAAAATAATTGTAATTTATGCTGATTCTATATTTTCTCTTTCTGCTAAACTCTCTACTTAATTTCTCTTTCACGTAAGATAACTTTCGACAAAATGCAACTTGCAAGTTTATAATGTGAAAATTACTTAAATTGTTAAATTCCTTGAGAGAATGCAGATAAACCAGAATGAGCGAAAAAATCTCAACACATTTAAAAATTCTTTTTTCTTTCTTTAGAATTTCCACTAAACAGTGGTTTTCCTATACTAAAAATATTTCTGAAGGTCATTTGAAATTTCACTAAAAGTAAAGCTGTACAATAGTGTGGAATGGACAGGGATAAATAACAAAATAATAGTTATACATATTCCTCAACACATTAAAGCGTACATACCACAAGTTTATAATATAATGACTATTGTCATCTTTTACTATTGATACTTTTATGGAATTTTTAATGCTTCTTAATTTAGGTCTTTTTTACTCTTTCTTTAGATAATATATCAAATTAGTATCTTCAACAACCACAGCAATCAAAATTTTGTCAATACTTCTGTAATATGTAATAATTAGGCACCTTAAAGTTCCCTTCAAAATTTTCTATTTTGTATGTGATATTGAATGTAATTGTTTAGGTGAAAGACACTAATAAGTAGCTTACGGATTTCACTTTGTCCGTTGAAACTACAAAATTTTTTTTACACGTATATTACGAGTTATAAATAACTGTAAGTGAGCTTCAAATATATGTGTTTAGATCGGATCGACAAGTATGTTAATTGCTTTTCAAATTTCATTTGTTAGGATTACCTGCTCTTAAATATTTCTATATTTAGCATGATACAAGCGCGTGGTTTAAAAACCTAAATTGAATCTGTAGCAGAATACCTATTACCTATTTCGTTGTGTTTTTTTAATTTTATTTAAAACATCTTGAAATAACATATTAAATGAATGTAAATTTGGATTTTAATGAAACAACGTAAAATAGTGATAGGTTAGTTGGAAATTTTATAAAGTTAAATAATAATATTTATTTCGAATATTATACATAAATAATATATTTGTGAGTTATAAATAACTTTGTGTGAGCTTCGGATAAGCATATCTGTTTACATTGAATCGATATTATATCGACATAATTATTGTTATACACCAATAATATATTTATGAGTTATACATAACTTTAAATGAACTTCGGATATGTATGTGTTTCTATTCGATCGTATATTAATGTTAATTGCTTTTGAAATTTCGTTTGTTAGGATTACCTTCACGTAAATATTTGATATTTAGGTGATCAGTTATCAGGTTATTTCCGAAATCCAGAAAGTGACTTTGGAGCAGGGTTGTGTTTTATCTATTTCCTTGCGTTTTTTAATTTAATTTTAAGTTTCTTAAAAAGTCATTTTAAATAAATTAATACTTTTTTATGAAACTTAGATTTTAATGAGACAAGGTAAAATTGTCTTAGGTTACATAATGATAAATATTATAAAGTAAAATAATAATATATATTCCTTTTAAATACAATTTTGCTTCTAATACTGAAATGCATATAAACGCATGTCGTCAAATATACATAATCGAAATTCTAATGAAGTGAGTACAAAAATTTGTACAAAACGTTCACAATTAAAGATTTTTTTTTTTTTTTTTTTTTTTTTTTTTTTTTTTTTTTTTTTTAATAGTGTAATGCTTTCCAATTTACTTTTCACGTAGTGCCGAATAACGGAAAATATTTATTTGAGGAATGTTTCAAATTATAAATAATAAATTCCTTTCGCATCTTTAAAATGAGCTTTTCAAAATTTATAATATGCGTTAGTCGTTTAATACTTGTTTTTCATAAATCATTAAAGTTTATAGTATAATGACTGCTGTCATCTTTTACTAATAATATTGACCAGAAATCAACCCTTTTTAATGCTTCCTAGTTTACGCCTTTACCTACTCTTTGTTTGGACAGTACATCAAATTAGTAACTTCAATTACTTCAGCAATCAAAAAAATTTCAGTACTTCTGCACTATGTAATGATTAGACAAATTAAAGCTCCATTCAACATTTCCTATTTTGGATCGGATATTGAATGTAATTATTTAGTTCAATGACAGTAATTAGTAGCTTACGAATTTCACTTTGTTCGTAGAAACTATAAAAGTTTTCATTACACATATATTATGAGTTATAAATAACTTTAAGTGAGCTTCATATATATAAGTGTTTGCATTGCATTGTGAAAAGGATGCTAATTACTTTGAAATTTCATTTGTTGGGATTACATTCGCGTGAATATTTTGATATTTAGCAGGGTACAAGCACGTGATTTACGAAAACATGAAAGTGACTTTTTAGCCGAGGGACGTTTTATATATTTCTCGCGTTTTTTTTATTTAATTTTAAGCTTCTTAAAATTACATATTACATAAACGTAATTTTTTGTGAAATTTGGATTTTAATGAAACAAATTAAATTGCGATGGGGTACAGGGAAATTTTAAAATGTAAAATAATATTACTTATTCTTTTAAAATACAATTTTGCTTCTAATATGGAAATGAAAAACATGAGTATAAACGCATGTCATCTATCATATGCAATCAAAATTCGATTAAAATGAGTACAGAAATCAATACATCACGTTAACAATTTAAGATATATTTCTTTGTATTGTACTATTGTTCGATTGAATCCTTTATTTTAGAAAGGGCATAAGTCTCTTTTTTTAAATCAATGTTTTCAAAAAATATATATTCTATTGGGGTAACCGCATTATTCTTTAGTAGGGCACATTTCTAACTCGACTCCATTCATTGTTATAGAGGTTAGAAAAAAAACGTTTATTTATGGAAGGGCACATAATCTGGATACATTTTTATGCCTGGTGTAAAATTTGAAAAATGTGATTTCTGCACTTTCTAAAATAAAGCATTCAATATAATTTCTATGCGACGCCCACGTCAGAAGAGTTTTGTAGAGTCTACAGTATTGAAACATATTCAGCGATATATCGTGAAATTCTGTATGGAATAGCTCTACATAAATTTTGCAAATAGTAAAAAACAATTACGTAATGCTTAAATAAGTTTCGGAATAAAGCATTTTTTTTTGTTTGATAATTTTCAGCTTGAGAGAGTTAATCTAATTATGGCAGAAAAAAAAATATCAAAAAAATATAGAGAAGCTCTTGTTATGTTAACTGTATACTAGTCAGTTAAATAGCTTTCATAAAATGCTTCTCTATTTGCTAAATACACAGTAGGAGAAAGGACGGAACATATATCATTTTAGGAAAGATAGTTGTAAAAAATATATACCTGTAACTTTTGCTGATCCCATATTTTCTCTTTCTTGCTATTTTACTTTTAGTTTGTATGAAAAAAAAAAATTCTCATAAGTAGACTCGAAAGTTGTATGCTGTAAAAATTACTTAAATTCTTAATCTCCACGAGAGAATGCTAACTAAATCCAGATAAACCAGGATGAGCGAAACTTCCTCAACACGTTTTAAAATTATTTTTTCCTTTACTGTGAATTTCCACTAAACAGTGTGTTTTCTGGGTTAAAAATGTTTTGAAGGTCATAGGTCATTTTAAATCTCACTAAAAAGTAAAGTTGTACAACAGGGACTGGAACGAATAATTAAAAAACAGGTATATAAATTCCTCAGAGATGGCGATCTACTTCCATATCTGCAATAAAACAGCAAGCACTCATGATAAGTATTCACAGACTATCTTTTGTACAATGTCCTACTGCAGGAATTTTACATGGATGTGATTTGAGCTACCAAAACACATATATTGGAGTATTGTACTAGATTGTACAAAGTAATGGACTTTAACTGCTAGCATGTTTTAGCTTTTTAAAGTTTTGAAGGTTCTATAAGAGATTTGTGAACTAAACGTTTTGCTATAATGAAATTTTCGATAATGAAATTCATTTCCCCCAAAATCTTGTTAATTCATTTTGTATTGAATGCCAAATTATTTCAATAACTTTTGGCCGACCCTGTATACTCGAAGAATTATTGCAAACAATTTCACGTTAATTTCTCCATATTTTTCAGCAGCAATTTTCTCATGCAGGGTTCTGAAAATTAAAATATTAAGAATATTTTTAAAAAGATTAATAATTTTAGAATATGCCGTTTTAATAGACGAGTTCTTCAATTTAAAAAAAAAATAAGACATATGGCACTATATATAATAGAAAAATGGAGAAATTCCTCAGCAGCTAAATTTTGTAAGTTTTTTATTTAATATTTCTCATCATTACGTGTTTTTATCAAACTGATAATAATTAAAGAACAGCTATGAATGAATATCATATTTTCAAAATATATTGATTTAAAATGAGTTATTTTTGTTAATATTTGGTAATAAAACATCTGGAACATTTAGGTGATATCTATCGGTAAATTTTCCAACTAATCATTTTCAGTGATTAACTCGTTTCCGTATACTCTAAAAATGTCTAACTACCAAAGCTTTTAAAATAATTCAAAATAGTTTAACTTGTAGATCTCGTAAGGCACGTGCGCTTTAAATAAATAGACCACCTGGTATATATAAATATTATTTAAATTTAGAAATATACATATTGTACTATTTCTCACGATTATTTCTAAAAACAAAAATTTTCATCTTGGAACTGGAGTGTGCCAAAACGGACGTTTTGTGGAAAAACGGAGAGTAAACGACATAGACAGTATGTTTACCATTTTTTCGTGATTTATATTATTAGTGTTTTTACAGTATAATCTTTTATTTTTAATTATTTGGTTTTTATTTTTATCTTTGTCAAAAATACCCTTAAAATGTATAAATAATGAATGATGTCATCTTTTAAATTGATGAATTATAAAATGAATAAAGCATTTTAAATGCTTCTTACTTTCTGGCTTTCCTGTTTCATTTATGTGAACAATATTTCTATTTATTAAGTTCAACTAAATGAACGTCAAAAATTTAATTGTCCCTGCTATTGCGCCATCTATTGTTTAAGTAAATTAAAGTTCTATTTGGAATCGGATATCGAATGTAATTATTTACTTGTATGACACTAATTATTATCCTGCGGATTTATCTGTGTATAAACAAACTATAAATGCTTTCATTATATTTGCAATATGACTTACAAACAACTTAAGTGTGTTCGGATAAATATATGTGTATTTACATTGTACAAAAGATGTTGTTTGCTTTACAAATTCCATTTGTTAGTATAAACTTCATCTAAATATTTTGAAGCGTAGTGGATTAACTTTAAGTACTTTTTGAAACTCTGAGATTTGCTTTCTGTAATATATACGACATGCTTATATTTATGTATTTTTAATTACAATTAAAGTCTTTATAAAATAAGAATAAATAACAGTAATTCCTTGGATTTTAAGAAAGCTGGAATTTATGTAAATAAGGTTTAAAAAATTATGTAAACAATTTATTACTGTCAAAATTTCTATGGTATCAAAAAAGACATTTTCCTTTAATTTAATGATGAATGTATATGATGGTATTTTAAATATCATTTTCTTTTCTATGAGATTAAAGTTAAATATTTTGTTAAATTGCTAAATGAACTTAGCAAATGTAAAGGTGTGACGAGTTCCGTAGAGCTTTAGTCGATTAAAACCCTAAGAAAATTAAAATATTATTTTAACCGAATGTTTTATACAATTAAAAAAAAACATAATGTAAAATGAAATACTTTATTTCATCACACCATAGCTGTTAACTGTTACTTTTGTTATCACTAATACTTAAAAAAATATATGATATTTTAAACTGTAGGTTTCGTCGATTAAAAAACAGGATTTACATTTAAATTTTAGTGGTACAATAAAATGGTACAATTTAAAAATTGATAGCTAAGCATATCCCACAAAATAAACACTATAAGTTTCAATGACAAAATGTTTTTAAGAGGATTAGTGCTTTACATTATCGAATATCATTTATGGCATGCTACCATATTGCAAGTTATACGAAACCTGAAAATCGCAAATTTTGAAGAATATCATATCTTTTCACGACGAAGGGTGAAAAATATGCTTTGCGAAACTGGAATGACTATTTTTAATATACTGTATTTCAGAAGGCCATTCGTTTGTTTCACACTGGTATCTAAAATCTTTATTTTCAATTATTCCAATACTATTGAGTTATTGAATTTTATTATGCTTTTCGCATAGTTTTACGTATTTTTTATGCATGTAATTTTCCCCATTTTGTTTCTATCTCGACATATATGAAGATTTTTTTCCTCCTTAGCCACATTAGATTTTTTTCAACGAGATTATTTTTTCATTGCATTCCAGAAATTATTTTACTTCCTATAAATTAAAATATATCATGTGTATCATAGAATACCGGTTATATATATATATATATATATATATATATATATATATATATAAATTGTAATGGATTACATAGAAATTAAAAAACATGGTATAAATATGGGCAAGGTATTAAATAAATACAATGATTTGCTTCCATATAAGAACATGGAGATTGTCAAGGTTTATAGATACGATAAACCTTTAGGTCGTATGGTTTTTAACTATAATAATTTTTCAAAAGAAATTGGTAGAAACAACGATAATAATTTATGTCATTGTCATGATCCGGTTTATCGTGATTATGTCGATGTGGATCACGGTCATGTATTGACCGGTAATTTAGACATTGTCAAGGACAGAACATTGAGAGATTATATGCGGTTTGGTACAAAATTTCGTTTAAAAAGATTAAACACTAAGGATTTTATAAAAAAAAACGATTAAAAATCAACGTGGATATGTTTATACATAAACTAATGAACAAATTTTGCTTACCAGAAATAACTTTTCTGGAACGGAAACACAATATATTAAAGGATTTGAGTTCAATTTACTGTGGTAAAACAGGGGGGGATTCCGTTGGAAGAATATAAAGTATTAAAAGATTCTATCAAGGATTTACAGAGTAATTTCGTTATAACATATGCTGATAAGGCAAATACAAATTTTTCTATTATTTGTAAAGAGCTATACTGTAATCAATTAAGACAATGTTATAACAATACACATAATTACAGGTTGTTAAATACCAGTCTAAAAGAGATAGAAAGTAGAATTGCTGCTTTTTATAAAAGTTTAAATTACACACAACGTAGTAAGGAATTGCCTTATATGGTTTTGATTCCTAAATTTCATAAGGACCCCATTGCCTTTCGTACAATTACATGTGGTTTTGGCACTTATTTGGAAGTAGCTAATAAAAAGTTTTTGGATATTTTGCAGAGTTTATTTGAAGCGGCATTAAAACAAAATTACACATGTATTATAAAAAATAGTTTTGAGTTACTTAACAGATTGAAAGGTTTGAGTAATATTAAAGGTCTATATGTTTATGATTTTGAAGATTTATATAACAGCACTGATTTAAATGATCTTAAAAATAAAATATTCGAATTTGTTAAGAGGTACAATATTTTGGTTAAAAATTTGGATCATTTGACAAATTTATTTAATTTCGTAGTTAATGAAAATTATTTATTCGATGGTAAGCATGTGTTTCAGCAGATTAGGGGTATACCTATGGGGGGTAGTTGCAGTTCGGTACTTGCAGATATTTATCTATTTTTATACGAGGTTAAAGAGACTACGGATAAGGATTTTTTAAGTTTCAGATATATTGATGATCTATTGTTAGTAAGGATTAACGATTCCAATAGCGATTTAAATTTAGACTACTATCCCCAAGGTTTGATATTAAAAAAAAACTTCACATGACAAAAAGCATGTAAATTATTTGGATCTCACTATCGACATTGAGAGGGGTGGATTACGGACTTGCATTTATGATAAGAGAAAGGATTACAACTTTGAAACTATTAAGATATTAAATTTTAATTCCAATGTGCATATTTCCATTTTCAGAAATATCATTATCAGAAGTTTAATAAGGATAGCAAATTTAAATTCTAATCATAATAGTATAATAAATGACATTATAAATCTCTATCAAGAGGCAATGGATCAGAATTTTCCTATTAGTTCGTTAAATAGTTTGGCAAACAATTTCGTCAGGGATAAAGATTACTGCAATGCTTTACTTTTGGCGATTAAAAATATAGCCAAATAATCGTAGGCTTTATAAGGAGCTCTGTCTGGATGTGTCGTTCTTTTTGAATTGGGTTGCTGCTTTGAATGGACAGTTTTAAAGTGTTCTTTTCGAATTCGGTTACTGCTTTGGATGGCCAGTTTTAAAGTTTTCTTTGGCCAGTATGGTCTTGACAGATATGGGGGAAGTTTCATGAGTAATTGCCGGTAAAACCCAGCATGCAAGTCTTTAGCCTTGCAATCTGTCTCCATTGGTTGTTTACTTTTCGTTCATGGTTTAGTTAGTAAGTTTTTCCATGGTTATTTTGCTAATTTTCTCTACAGTTCAGTAGTTTTGGGTTTGGATGTGTAGTGTGTGTTTTTTGGCATTATATATATATATATATATATATATATATATATATATATATATATTTGCAACGATATTGTCGCTGGATGTTCTATATAAAAGAATTTATTTAAAGATCACATATAAACACTTTTATATATATACATTAGGAAAGTGAATCTTTAAAAATACATGAAATAAATCTTTACTAAGTGTTCTTAAAATCCATATTTTTTGTTCATAGTTTCACGCCAGTCATTTATTTAATGTTCATCATACGTACCAAAATTAAGTAAAATAAATGTTTTTTAATACGATATGGATGAGGGTAACATTACATAGAAAATAATCATAAAAAAAAAGATGTTAATCGAGAAAATCTTTCACAATATTCCAAAGCTGCGGTTTCTAAGTTCCGACTATATTAACTTTAAATAGACCAAAGATCATTGGAGACATTTTTACGTATTTATCGAACTGCTTGTGGGAACACTGTGAATTTTTGTGGATGATTTTCACTCCCTGACCATTCATAATCATATATTAATTTATTTTATTTCATTTATTAATTTTTTTTTATTTTTCCCACCTGGCAAGAAGGGTGACATTTTAAATGTGAAAAAATGGAAAATATGAAAACGTTATTCAGTAAATATCTTTTTAGAATTAGCCCAAAATAATAATTATGTTTAGACAAGATACCATTAGAAACGGTCAAGTACTGTGGTTTTATTTTATTTATGCATTATTATTATTATTTTCACAGAACTCCATAGCGGACAAGGCAGTTTAAAATGCAGACAAAAATGGAGTGTTTACCACGCTTGCTATAAAAAAATCCAATTTTCCAAATATGCTGAAAGACGACCTTAACGCAGTGTCTGCCGAAAACTTAAAATCATCCATTAGCTTTAGATGAAAAATTTTTTACTAATATCTCGGCAAATTTAAAAAAAAAAAAAAAATGCAATTTAACAAATTACAACGACCATTTGGAAAATGATTTTTTCAAAGACTAAAACTTACGACATAAAAAATAGCACGGAGTTGATCATACATTACGTACGCCATGAATTAAACATTAAGAGTGTTATTACACGTGAAAGTTAAGTATTGAAACTTAAGTATTATCCAAGCATTTCATTGACTGTTCGGGAATTGGCTTTTCCATCGTCAGATTTCCAAGAACTCTGACGGCCAATTTTAAATGAAATTTATTTCTTAAATTTCTAAACATCCCACAATATTACTTTTTATATCGTCGTATCGAGGAAAAAAATGTACTTTTAAATGCAATTTGTTTGAAAGCTGTATCTCAATTTGTTTCTGAGTTATTAAATTTTTTTTGTAGTTTTTATTACTTTTTTGTCATTGTGGCAACACCCTGTTGTCCATCTCTGTTGAAAGTAAAGGGAAATACATATTACTGTATAGACAAGCAGAAAACGAATAAATTGCAGATTTAACCAATAAAAAGCTTCAGATATGCTTTTGATTTCCTACCCTGACGAGGACAATAACCATTTTTCCAAATGGTTAAATAAAAGAGGAGGATCTATTTCCCAGGTGAATTCGGCGCAGTCTTCATCTATCGTTAATTAGAATTTTCAGGCATTTTCGTGCGATGGATTTCACTAGCCATAGTCAACAAACAGACAAAGGACGCATACACAAATAGATAAACACATTTAATAGTAAATGACGGGATTTGAAATTGGTATTAATTAAGAAAAACATTCTAAATATGTTCCGAGATGTGTAGTTTAATAAAAAGAAATATAATATAAATCAGATATTTTGCATACTTATTTAATTCAACTTAATTATTCTGAGGCTATATATATATTTTTTTAATTCACAAAATTATTCGATCTTGTTGATTACAATGCATGAAAAAATGGGTTGCTATGGTTTCTCCATAACGACATTGCAGATTACTCAAACATTGCTTTTGCCATTTCATAGCATTTAATTTTATTCTGTTTTCAGTTTGAAACTATTCTTTTGGATATATTGGTCGTTGGAGTACAGGAGAGAAAAAAAACATCAGCTTTTAGCTTTTTTTTCTCACAGAAAACGACTGATTTCGCTTATATAATTGAATTCTGTACTCTTGATAACGTAATTCAATATATAAGCTTTTCAATTATTTTTATCGAAATCTATATTCTTCTTTTTTTCTTTATTATTAATTCTTGTTATATAGTACAAGGGACTTTATTTTATACATAGTAGCTTGTTTATTATGTTTTTGGTATCCATTCAGTGTGTTTGGGGGCACTGTATTGTTGTAAATTCATTCATACTATCACAATTATTGTTGGTGGTCAGTAATGTTTAATTAATGGTTATATATACATACATACATATATATATATATATATATATATATATATATATTATATATATATTAACGAATTTTTGAACTACTTTTTAAAAGGTTCATTAGATTATTTTGATTTTAAGTTTAACAATTTACAGGTACAGATACTTAGATTTCATAAATTTTGAAATATTTTTATTTACAAAGCTAGAAAAATATTTAAAAACTAGCTCTATCCGACCATGCGTTTCTGTGTATCAGTCTGGCTAAATGGAAAAGAAAGAAAAGAGAAAGCGCACGTTTCTAATAGGTTTAATTTCACAATACTTGTGTGTATACAATATCTTTGTTGTTACATTGCCTGCGCAGACATAGAGATTGTCTGATTTGCCGATTCTAGAACACGAAAGATATAATTGCCCGTGTGAGGAGCAATTCATATTTAGATCTAAATCGCAGAATTTTAAAGCTTTGCCCTATTTTATGTGGATGGAGAATACAAACGCCAATCAAATAGGTAATTGCAATATCTTAAATTGAAATTGCGCATCCATTGGAATCAAAGGAATGCGAGGAATGAGGACATCTTCACCTTTAAAAGGTCCCGTTAAGATTGTTGCTTCTATGAAGTTGCTCATTTTTTTTTTTACTGCAAGCCGCGTGCCGTTGCAAAGATTTGGCTTGTGAATATTTCGCAACATCATAATTGGCAGACCGATTGTCAATTGCAGTACGTGCGGTGGCATCCCTTGCAGATCGATTGAATTAAAAATATATGTACCGAGTTTAGCTTATGGCATTGAACTCATAGGCTATTCACACTAATTGTATATTATACTCTTATTTCAAAGAATAATGACCTTTGAATAATTTATTAATATAATAAATTAAGGGGATTATCCCCCGTTTCCCCTCTTTATACTTAACCAATGAAACTGCAAATCTAATCCGGGAAACGCCTTATCATAGTAAACCGGTATACCAAATTTGAAGCAAATCGGATATTTCTGCATGAAAAGCCCATTTATCTAAATTAAGGGGGGGGGTTAGCCCCTGTTCGCCCTTTTATACTTAATCAATGAACCCCAAAAACAAATCAGGGAAGCGCCTTATCAGACAGAACCTATTCACAAAATTTGAAGCAAATCGAATAATTCTACATGAAAAACCAAGTTATCTAAATTAAGGGGCGGGGGAATTAGCTCCCCGTTCTCCATTCACAACCAATAAAACATCAAAACTAATCAGGGAAGCATTTTATCAGAATGAACCTATTTACAAAATTGGAAGAAAATTAGATAATTCTGCATGAAAAATCCATTTATCTAAATTAAGGCGGGATTAGCCCCCGTTACCCCTTTTATACTTAATCAATGAACTCTCAAAACTAATCAGGGTAGCACCTTATCAGAATAAACGTATTTACAAAATTTGAAGCAAATCGGAAAATTCTGCATGAAAAACCAATTTATCTGAATTAAGAGAGGATTAGACCCCCGCTCCCCTTTCATACTTATCCAATGAACTTCCAAAACTAATCATGGAAGCGCCTTATCAGAATAAAACTATTTACAAAATTTGAAGCACTATTTTCAAGAAACTATTGAAGTAACTATTTACAAAATTTCTATCACAAGTTATTGCGTTATATACATACGTACATTTTGAACCTGTGGGCACATTAGCTTTCAGGCTTTAATAGCCTGTGACCTAAAAAGAAAAAAACACGAACTAAAAATACAAAGAAAAAAATTATCATAAAAAATACTGACAAAATATTTCAGTAATGTGTCCCTCCGGAGGGCATAATGAGGGGAGATGCATAGTATGAAAGAGTGGACAAAGGGTTTTCTAATGATATACCACATAATGGGTGTCGAAAAATCTTAAAAAATTGGCCCGGGGGTGAAATTGGGGGAGGTTGATGCGAGGTTTATAATAGTAATATAAAAAAAACGAGCGCATTGAAATGCAATGCAATCGGTGAATTTCAAAGAAATCGGTGAAGAACTTTCGGATGTTTAAGATTTCGTACAAATGAACATTTACATTTTTTTTTATAGAAATGTGCTCCCACCGGGGGAAAAGGGGATGAGGGGGATGGTAGACGCATAAAATCAAAGATTAGTCGAAGGGCTTTATTATGATATGTCACATGACGTGTGAGTGAAAAAAAATGAAAAAGCGCCCAGGGGGAGGAGCTAGGTTCGTGATAGGTATATAAAAACACCCGCGTAATCGAATACAACGCAATTCGTGAATTTCAAAGAAATCGGTGAAGAACTTCGGATGTTTAAGATTTCGTATAAACGAACATTTATATTTTTATTTATATAGAAATGTGCCCCCACGTGGGGAAAGCGAGGGGAGCGAGATGTGAGGCGCATGATATGAAACAGTAGTCCAAGGCAATTTTAATGATATATCACAGGATGGGTTTTGGAAAAAGATTAAAAAGCGCCCCCTGGTGGGGGTGACAAATGGGGGGTGGGGGAGCGAGGTTCATAATAATTATATAACAACATTCCGTGTTCGAATGCAACTCAACCCGTGAATTTCAAAGCAATCGGTAAAGAACTTTCGGAGATTAGCGATTTTGAACAAACAAACATTTACGTTTTTACTTATATAGATGTTTCCGAAACATAGCGAAATAAATCTTATTACTTTTCTTAAAAGATGCATCTTTTATTTTTGTCCATATGTCAGCCATTTACTTAATGTTTCTCATAAATACTTGAAACATAAAACATAAATACTTTTCTCATTTTATATTAATGATGCGTGAAACATTTGGCGACATTAAATGGTAAATGACGCGATTTGAAATTGGTAATAATCGAGAAAAAAATTCTAAATATATTCCAAAATGCGCAGTTTAATAAACAAAAATGTAATATAAATAAGATATTTATCTTTCATATCTAATTCATCTTAATTATTCAGAGGCTATAAAAAATTCTGTAATAATAATCACAAAATTATTCGATCTTCTTGATTACAATGTATGAAAAAAATTGATGTTACGCTTTCTCCATAATGACTTTGCAGTTTAGTCATGTATATTTTTTTAATGAATTTTAGAACTACTTTTTAAAAGATTCATTAGATTATTTTGATTTTTAGTTTAATAATTTTCTGAACCGATATTATGTAATATATATTTTTAATAAAGCCACAATTGCATTGGTATGAAAGTTGTAGCATTAAAAATATTAATTACGCCTCTCTATGTATTTCACGGGTATAAATATTAAATAAATAAATTAAGAGAATACATAATAACATAGAAATAAAAAATATGCACTAAAGAGAAAATTTTATTCTGTATCCTCATTTAAAATATAATATGCTGTAGTAATTAGAAATGAGATTCGCAAGTATTCACAAGCATGAAACGCGCCCGATTTTTACACCATTCTTCGGTATCGGGTCCATTATGAAAATATTATTTATTCGCAAAATGATTAAAAAAAATGATATGATGTTTGAGAACAAAGAATGAAGTCTTAATTTCTTAAAACCTTTTATAATCATCAAATTATCAGTTTTAACGGGAAATGATTCGTGAGTAAAGGATATAAAGACGAAACATTCCATGCGAATTTGAAGTCTTTGCATGGTTATTGTTAGTAACAACAAGTCGGAAATTGTACGGCAAACGTGGCTCTCATTATAAATAGTTTTATAAATATTTAGATCTTGCTGAAGTAACTGTTGAAATCTTATACAAAAATGCGTGAATAAAAAAAAATATATATATATTAAATTTTAAACCATTCGGTTGGGTAGTGTTTTGCTCTGCTATATGCGGACTGACAGACACACAGACAGACTGACGGACCAGGTGGCGACTATAGGTATTACGTATTTATATAATTACGAAAGCAACACCTAAAAAGAAGTCATTTCTCGTATCCTCCATTTTAATTTGTGGTCATTTTTTCAGAATCGATTGATACTAAAACTCTTACTATTCTGCCATAGATGTAACATGATATTTTAAGAGAAAATGTGTAACATTTGCGGATTTCTGCAGTGGGTGGGTATGCAAATTGCATTTAATATTTTTAAGATATTATCTACATAACAGCATCTAAATGTTGTATGAGGGCGTGTTTAGATTATTGAATTATTTGTATTTAAGAGGAGACATTTTAATGATATATATAATCTTACAATTATAACAATTCTAACAATCTTACAATTTATAAATAAACAAATATTAGGTCGTTCAAAAAGTTCTAGGCCTGACAAAGAAAACACAAAATTTCCTTTTATTTTTCAACGTAGAACCCTTGCAACTCATTACATTTAAGTGGACGACTTCCTAACTTTTTAATACCTTCAGCATAAGAAGCCTTATCTATCACTTCAAAATAAGCGGTAGTCTCAGCTTTGTTATAATCATTCTTCATTCACCGAGCCATTGTTTCAGATTTGTTAAGAGGAAGTAATCGTTGGGAGACAAATCCGGCGAATACGGCGCATGTGGAAGTACTTCATATCGTTGGTTATGGAGTTTCGCAGCAACAAAAAGATACGTGTCTGCAGGCGCATTTTCGTTGGGAAAGAGCACTTTCATTTTGAACAGATGTGGACATTTAGTGTGAATAGCTTTTCAGTGGATCTTGTAGTGAAGCAAAATATTATCCGGTGATAGTTCTACCTTTTTCCAGGTATTCTATGAGCACCACAAGATGTGAATCTAAAAAAAAACCGTCCACTAACGATGTGTATATTAGAAACATTCTTCAATAAACGTATATAAACGCATGTGAAAATACAGAGAAAGACACATTCACGTGCGGACGCACACTGATTTATGTGTCAGTCTGTGTGAATGTGTAGTATCAATGTATTATATAAAGTTAAATAAGATTGGATACTTCGAAATATGAAGACCAAGAAATTATTATATTTAACGCTTCAGAACTCGATACAATATCTCTTGCTACACAATTTAATGACGATAAAAACTTATCGTTATTGTAAATATTCCTATCATGTCATTCTCTGTAAATAAATACACATTTTTAATGTAAGATCGTTTGACTTGTAAAAAACTTCGATTGATGACATAATTTACTCGGTTCTTGATTCATAATTTTGCGTGTGAAAGCATAGCAGATAATTAATTTTCTTTCGAAAGAATTTTCTTCTAAATTACTAGTTAAACTTCCTACGCAATCTAATAAAAAAGATTTGTTCTTTTAAACAGAGAAGTGTTATTATATTACCAAATAAATGAAGTAATTATTATGTGCATTATATAACGATAATATTATTTGTAAAGTGCGTTTTGGTACAGTCTTGTAATTTTAAATAATTTGGCATTAGTTAAATAACTTATCTAAATACTACCGAAATTTGTAAAAAATATTTCAAAAATATTGAAAATGAAACAGTATTTTTTTTTTTCAGAAAAATGCAATACTTTAGTGATTTCTTCTGATTATTAAGAAATTAATATTAAGTGTAAAAGAAATTCGTCGACACATACATATGCAGACAGTCTCAAAATTTCTCGGACTGGTTAAATTACAGGCTAATAGAACGCGCTGCTTTTCCGCAGGTGATGTTGAAAGCACGAATAAATTTTATCATGTAAAGTGGTACAATTTCACGTTATTATCAGTTGTCTGGTGCATCCATGGAACTATTAATAAAGAGGATCTGACATATCCTTAAAATAGTGAAGCATCAACTGTAACCGCTATCGCAGGCGTTGTTTACTGTCGGTGGAAACTTCCACCAGTAGATTTATATAGAAATTTTCAACTTATTTAAACGCCTTAATATTACAAAATTTCAGTCATAAATAATGGTAGAAACAGATTTTCATTTTTACTGGTAGGAGTTTACTTTGGCAATAGTTAGGTACTGCGTTTCCGCCATATTGTGACAACCAGGGAATCAAACTGACAGTTTTACAAGGCATACTGATACCAGTAAAAACAAATAAAACTTTTTACGACATTTTTGAGAAAAATTTCGATGAATAAGACATAGAAATATGACGAAATTTTCTATTCAATTTTAATGGTGGGATGTTTGGCCTAGTGGTAATCAGAAACTGACGATCCTATTTTAAAAAAGCCGCAGCCATCTTGTGACAACCTCCTCAGTTACTTCACTCGCAACTGGTAGACAGCACTCTACATGTTTCCTCCTCTTTATTCATAATTCCATTGGTGCATCAGGTTTGTTGTAACAGTGTAACGTGATCATGTCGGGTATCGCGATGGTCGAACAACGAACGAACGTGTCAAGCTTGGTTAAACTGCTACAGAACCGCTGCAAAAATTGTACGGAGGTGAAGCCCTAAGAGGGTCGACTGTTTTTGAATTGAACAAGATGTTCACAAAGAAAAGAAGAATTTGGAAAATGATCTTACTGAGCATTCTAGAAGCGGTCGGTTATCCGAATTATTATTAAAGTATGTGATATCTTTAAAAAAAAAAGATTTCTGTATTTCTGCCATATTGGGCAATTTCACAGAAAAATTATCATTTTGAGGGGGGCGGGGAGATAAAATTTATAATATGATTAATTTAGGGGTATGATTTTAAAACCCGATATTTTTATGTTCTGTAATAAAATACTAATAAAAAGTCATTGTAAATTACTGTATGCAAACTAAGTTAAGTACCATTATTGTCTTTGTAATGTAATAATGTTACATCAGTTACACAATAAATGTTACGTCAGTTACACGTATAAATGCCATTTATTTCTTTTAGGTAGCTTTCTTTACAAAAAGCTACCTATTGCAGCCGTTCGGAGGAAAGCGATTTCAAAAAAATTTGGTATATTTTCATCGATCATGACCCCCAGACCCCGAAACCACCCTCCGTTCAAAATTGATATATATATATATATATATATCTGACCTATGTCACACTGTAACTCTCGTATTTATGAACCGATTTGGATGTAATTCGGTGTGTACATAGTACATACCAATGTCTCGACCGAGTTTGTTGGCCAGCTTCATCCGCCATTTTGTTTCAAAATGGCGGCCATTTAAAAATTTAAAACAAATTTAAAATTTAAAATGTGGTACCAAAAAATTGAAAATGGAAAAATATTTTTTTCTTATGTATTTGACCTTTATACAAAGACTCCGTAGCAGTTTTTGTTTCGTCTATATCTTAAAAAATGGCTGAGTTCTAGCATTTTGAATTTCTAGCGATGCTGACATTTTGAAACGTCCTGAAATTTGTCGCGCGATAAAAGACGTATTTATGAACCGATTTGGATGTAACTTCGTTACATAGTACAGACCAATGTCTCGATCGAGTTCGTTGGCCAACTTCATCCGCCATTTTGTTTAAAAATGGCGGCCATTTAAAATTTTAAGAAAAATTTTAATTTGAAATGTGGTACCAAAAAATTGAAAATTAAGAAAATATTTTTTTCTTATGTGTTTGACCTTGATAAAAAGATTCGGGAGCAGTTTTTGTTTCGTCTATATCTTAAAAAATGGCTGAGTTATAGCATATTTAATTTCTAGCGTGGCTGACATTTTGAAACGCCCTGATTTTTGTCATGCGATAACAGACGTATTTATGAACCGATTTGAATGTAACTTGGTCTGTACATAGTACATACCAATTTTTCAACCGAGTTTGTTGGCCAGCTTCATTCGCCATCTTGTTTCAAAAGGGTTGCCATTTTTTAGGTAGCTTTCATTACAAAAAGCTACCTATTGCAGCCGTTCGGAGGAAAGCGATTTCAAAAAATTTTGGTATATTTTCATCGATCATGACCCCCAGACTCGGAAACCACCCTCCGTTCAAAATTGATATATATATATATGTATATATATATATATATATATACATACATATATATATATATCCATATATATATATATATATATATATATATATATATATATATATATGACCTATGTCACACTGTAACTCTCGTATTTATGAACCGATTTGGATGTAATTCGGTGTGTCCATAGTACATACCAATGTCTCGACCAAGTTCGTTGGCCAGCTTCATCCGCCATTTTGTTTCAAAATGGCGGCCATTTAAAATTTTTAAAGAAATTTAAAATTTGAAATATGGTACCAAGAAATTGAAAATGGAAAAATATTTTTTTCTTATGTATTTGACCTTTATACAAAGACTCCGGAGCAGTTTTTGTTTCGTCTATATCTTAAAAAATGGCTGAGTTATAGCATTTTGAATTTCTAGCGTGGCTGACATTTTGAAACGTCCTGAATTTTGTCACGCGATAAAAGGCGTATTTATGAACCGATTTGGATGTAACTTCGTTTATACATAGTACATACCAATGTCTGGACCGAGTTCGTTGGCCAGCTTCAGCCGCCATCTTGTTTCAAAATGGCGGCCATTTAAATTTTTAAGAAAAATTTAAATTTGAAATTTGGTACCAAAAAATTAAAATTTGAAAAAATATTTTTTTATTATGTGTTTGACCTTGATAAAAAGATTCGGAAGCAGTTTTTGTTTCGTCTATATCTTAAAAAATGGCTGAGTTATAGCATTTTGAATTTCTATTGCCGCTGACATTAAAAAACGACCTGATTTTTGTCATGTGATAACAGGCGTATTTATGAACCGATTTGGATGTAATTTGGTCTGTACATAGTACATACCAATGTCTCGACCGAGTTCGTTGGCCAGCTACATTAGCCATCTTGTTTCAAAAGTGTTCCCATTTAAAAAAATGTAATTTAAAATTTAAAATGAAGTATTAAAAAATGGAAAATGAAAAAGATTTTTTTATGTGTTTGGCCTTGATACAAAGATTCTGGAGCAGTTTTTGTTTCTGAAAATTTGTTCTTTTGTTTATATCTTAAAAAATGGTTGAATTATAGCACTTTGAATTTCTAGCATGGCTAACACTTTGAAACGATCTTGTATTTGTCACGCGATAACACACGTATTCGCCTATTTCGATGGAAGAAGGCATGTGGATAGTATAAGCAATACCTCGACCAAGTTCGCTGGCCAGCTTCATCAGCCATCTTGTTTCAAAAAGGCGGCCATTAAATTAAAAAAATATATATTTAAAGTGAGGTGCAAAAAAATTAGAAATTGAAAAAGATTTTTTTCTTAAGTATTTGACCTTGATATAAGGATTCAGGAGCATATTTTGTTTACATTTATCTTAAAAAATGGCTCAGATATAGCAGTTTCAATTTCTAATGTGGGTGACATTTTGAAAAATCTGATTTCTTGCCTGCGACAGCACTCGTATATATCAACCGATTCCGATGTGAGTGAGAATGTGCACAGCAATTACTAAGGTCTCGACCAAGTTCACTGGTTAGCCTCATCCATCATGTTGTCTTAAAATGGCAGGGACTTTATGAAATCGTCGAATTTGGCAGCATAAGTTACTTTAAATAAAAGCAGCTTGTAAAAGGCTGACTAATTTCGCGAAATTCTCATTCATTATGATTTAGTATTGATAAAAATTAGTATTGAATCTCCTATATTCGGTTTCCACAAAATTCAGCTTCGTGTGTTTGAATAATATAAGTTGGCTTTTTTAAAATAAGGAATATGAAAGCTACCTCTTCCTCCCGGCACTGGCCGGAAGGACTTTTTTAAAAATGTAATTTAAAATTTAAAATGAGGTATTAAAAAATTGGAAAATGAAAAATATTTTTTTTATGTGTTTGGCCTTGATACAAAGATTCTGGAGCAGTTTTTGTTTCTGAAACTTTGTTCTTTCGTTTATATCTTAAAAAGTGGTTGAATTATAGCACTTTGAATTTCTATCATGGCTAACACTTTGAAACGATCTTGTATTTGTCTCGCGATACCACACGTATTCGCCTATTTCGATGGAAGAAGGCATGTGGATAGTATGCATCAGTATCTCGACCAAGTTCGCTGGCCAGCTTCATCAGCCATCTTGTTTCAAAATGGCGGCCATTAAATTAAAAAAATATATATTTAAACTGAGGTGCAAAAAAATTAGAAATTGAAAAAGGTTTCTTTCTTAAGTATTTGACCTTGATATAAGGATTCAGGAGCATTTTTTGTTTGTCTTTATCTTAAAAAATGGCTCAGATATAGCAGTTTCAATTTCTAACGTGGGTGACATTTTGAAAAATCTGATTTTTTGCCTGCGACAGCACTCGTATGTATCAACCGATTCCGATGTGAGTGAGCATGTGCACAGCAATTACTAAGGTCTCGACCATGTTCACTGATTAGCAGCATCCACCATGTTGTATTAAAATGGCAGGCACTTTAAGAAATCGCCGAATTTGGCAGCGAAATATAAGTTACTTTAAATAAAAGCAGCTTGGATAAAGCTGACTAATTTTGCGAAATTCTCATTCATAATGATTTAGTATTGATAAAAATTAGTATTGAATCTCCTACATTCGGTTTCCACTTAATTGAGCTTCGTGTGTTTGAATAATATAAGTTGGCTTTTTTAAAATAAGGACTATGAAATCTACCTCTTCCTCGCGGCACTGGCCGGAAGGACTTTTTTATTATGCAGAAATTAATTATACAAGTCACTGTTATGATTTGGCATTACTTAGTGTTATTGAAAACATTAAATCACTTTCTTTAACGGGATGGTTTGGATAACTTTGACACTTCAATGAAGGCAGAAAAAATGTATGTCTATTTTATGTTTCGTAGTTTACAGAATTTTGAATTGCAATTTTTGGGACTAAAAGAAAAATTGAAATAATCTGCATGTAATTTGGTATTAACTCCTTAGTAAGAAATATTTTAACTTGTAAAAATTTTTTCTAGCTTTATTAGTAAATTTTATTAGTAAAAAAACAAAACAAAACTCGATGATCATATCTTACGTCAGTTACGATGGAATTGCCCTATTGACTGAAGACATTGCAGGAATCAGCAACAGCACAATTAATCGGAAAGTCTGGGCAAAGTTTTTCCCCCCACTCTGAATGATGACCACAGAAATGCAATAGTTTCTTTCTTCTAAAGTAGTCATCGTGCTTAATCATCCTCCTTTCTTCTCAGATTTATCCCTCCCTGATTATTTCTTATTACCCAAGTTGAAACTTAAATGGGACCACTTTTAACTATATTCCGGACATTTAAGAGACTGCGACCGACTATTTTCATGCACATTGCAAAGGCGGTCTTCTATAACTGTTTTGATTATTATTATATTCGATGTACAATGCGTGTTGAGTTCTGCGGGGAATATTGCGAATAATCATTCGTCAAAATTTCCATTTGAGTTTTTAATTCTCTGTTTATAGGATCAAACAGAGAAATTTTGGGACACATTGTGTATTTAAAATTCCTAAAAAGTAAATTTACACGTATAGTTCGAATTGCAAAATTGTGTCAAATTCCTCATCTGATCAAATTCCTCCTCTTTTCATTCTCTTCATCTTATCAAAAGCAATTTAATTAAAAAGAGTTATTTTTATAAAAGTTATGAAATAAAATAAATAAATTGTACTTAGGGTCTTTATCCCTTTGCGATCGAGTGTCGGCAAATAGACTCCCAAACTTCATTTACATGATTATATTTTTATGTTATATTTGCACTACCAATTTTTAATGTAATTTTTTTAGCAAATTTCTCTTGTACATGTTGTCAAAGTACAAGGAAAAATGTTTCTTAAAAAAAGTGCTTCGTGTAAGAGATGCCCGTGCTTGGGAGTAGCACTTTAACAGCAGGTTGATAAATTATGTCTAAAAAACTTTCTCCGCGATCCAACAAGTAAAAAAATAAAAATTACATTATTTTACAATACAAAACCTACCGTGTAAATATATTGTGAATTTATATACTTATATCGTTTTCTGGCAACAGAAATGAATTTCCTTTGCATAATCATTGTTTAAACAATGAATGGGGGGAAAATCTCGATCTCTCTGAAATTAAGAATAAGAAAATTTATCTGAAAAAAAGAAAGAAAAAGAAAACTTTATTCTGAAAAATACTTCATTTTTTGAAGTAGCAGCAACACGTTAAATGAATTTTAATAATTCCATTTGTATTCTTCCAAGTTTCAATACATGCAACAACGTAATATGTATATATATATGTATTTAAAACTCGAAACAAATCTGATACGACCAATTTCGGCTGAGCAGGCGTAATGAGAACTTTCGTATCCTTTTATGTTGCTAACCCGATTGGAAAACACGTTTTGAACTAGGTGCGATTCAAGGAAACATTAAACCTAGTCCAATTTTCTTAGAGGTCTAAAAATGATTTCTGGTTCTCTACAGCGAACGCAGGTTAGAAGCGAACACCTGGTATAAAATGTTTCTCAGATGTTGTTAGTGTTTAGATAACGAAGTGGAATAGTCAAATATATATATTATTAAACGAGGAAAATTGTATAACTGGTTTTCTTCATTATTACTTTGTAAAATGTTATTTTAAATTTTAAATTTTAATTTAAATGCTTATTTACGATCGCTCGATAAGGCATATGCACTGTGATTATTTCCTGTAAAAAAAAGAAAAAAATATTTATATAAAAAACTATGGTGCTATCTATTTGCACTGCTCTGCATGTTTATAATGGGGAAAACTATTTAAGTTTTAACTTTGAAAATTTGCTTATTTTAAAATGTTAAGAACACAATTCTCGGAGTTGCTCTTTAATAAATCTAAATACTGCTTAATTTTCTGGGAAATGTTCTGCCGTCTCTGTTTCAGTAAAAAGACTTAATATCGAACCGGTACACAGCCGGCTTTAAAATGAAAGGTTTTTATTTCTTTAAACTCTTTAAGTTTTAACTATTTCAAATAAATAAAAAATATTCTCTAAAAAGTTCTGACATTTTAATGATCGTATGAAACCTTATTGTGGATTACTTAAATTGTTTACCTCCAGTTTTATGCAGATATTCTCTCTATATATATTAATTAATCTGATATATATATATTAATTAATTTAATATATATTAATCTACATTTCTCATACAGCAACTATAGTAGTAGTGAAAGTCAAATGTGCAAATTACGTTTTACGGTAACGCAGTGTGGCCTGATTTGTATAAGGATTGTTACCACTACTTCTACTATTTCTTTGTGATGTCCTACTATTTCAACAAAATAAAGTTATGTCTGAAAATATATTCAATACAGTTAAAGCTTTGAACAACATTCCATATTTGAATTTGATGGAGGTACTCTGTATTTTTGACAATATACCTAATGTTACCCAATTTCCATATAGAAGAATTATTTTAAAAGTGTACAATAACACTTTTTTAAGTTTACACTTAAAAATCTGCAGCAAACTGCCCAGCAAGTCGACCGTTTTTATAGAAAATGGTTACATAACCGTAATTTAACTTTATTCTGACCTTGATATTGTCAATAATATAGTCATCTGCGCTTAATAATATCGCCAAGTAGCCATTACTTTATAAACGGTCAAATTGCTGAACAATTTGCTGCCGACTTTTAACTGTGTAGCCTATTTTTTTCTTGTATCACGTTGTGTACGGTACTGTGTACATAACACAGGAAATTGAATATAGCGCATAATCAGGTTTCCTGAGCATATGCATTTTATGTATACACCGTAAAATAATCCAAAATATTACGAATTTTAATACTCTCTAATTATTCAGTATTGCCATTTCCTAGCTACCAACTATTCCAATAACAGTTTTTTTTTCTAAAACTTCCAAAACGAAGAGATTTTCAAGGTTTAAAAAAATATTTCTAAAACATTTTTTTTTACTACCCGTAACTTCCGGAAAAGTCTTCAAGTAGTTATTTAAGTGCATTCATTGATCAGTTTTCTCAGCAACAAATATGCTATTTATGGACATAATTATATTCACTTCACATGTAAACATTTTCAACTGCGTAACAGATTTTTTACATGCAAATATAACAAAAAATGTTAGTGCTAATATTAACATTAATGCTGTTAATTTAACGTTTTTGTCTGTTTAACAAGTTTTTTGAAAATCAAAATGTTTAGAGATAATATATTTCATTTGAAAAATATTGCATTCGAGTTTCCGCAACTTATTAATATGCTGTAAAAACTACTAGGAAACGATTTTCAAAAATTATCGGCAAGAAAAGATATTTTTAATTCAAATATAGAGTTCTTTAAATCTCAATAATTTTATGGTTTCAGGAGTTTTGAAAGATGATGCAATAATTCAGGGAATTGTGGGTTACTTGATAAAGATTATATTATATTTTTGTAATCAGTATTGAATTTCGTAATATGTTCGTAAAGTTTTTAAGGTTTTAAGTGTCTTTTTAGGTGCGTTCGTAATTATATAAATACGTAGCACCTATAGTCGTCGTTCAGTCCGTCTGTCTGTCCGCCCGTCTGTCCGTCCGTCTGTCCGCATATAACAGAGCAAAAACTACCCAACCGAATGGTCTGAAATTTTAAATATATGATTGTTGCAAAAGTTTGTCGAGCCATTTCAAATTTTATGAAAATCGGATGTATAGTTTAATTACAGGGACAGTCAAAAGTTTTTCTTTACATTACGGCCAATATGAAAAAAATATTGCAAGTGCATTTTAATGATGTTACAGCCCTCCGAATGGCCTGAAATTTTAAATATATAATTGTTGCACAATTTTGTCGAGCCATTTCAAATTTTATGATAATCGGATGTATAGTTTAATAACAGGAACAGTCAAAAGTTTTCCGTTACATTACGGCCAATGTGAAAAAAATTATTGCAAGTGCATTTTAATGATGTTTTGGCCTTCCGAATGGTCTGAAATTTTAAATGTATAATTGTTGCAAAATTTTGTCGAGCCATTTCAAATTTTATGAAAATCGGATGTATAGTTTAATTACAGGGACAGTTAAAATTGTTCCGTTACATTACGGGAAATGGGGAAAAAATTATTGCAAGTACCTTTTAAAGATCTTACAGACTATGCACTTATGAAGTGCAAAAAAATATACATTCAGTGCAATATGGGGTTTAAAAAATAATTATAAAACTAGTTATAGTAGGAAAGCACCTCATTTGCCACGTTTGACGAGCAATTTCCAACTTGTTTTTACAATGTACACGTAGCAACTGCACACGCACATACGCACATACATAGACAGTTGCATATACAGTATATAGAGCTAAAGAAATCCACTGTAAAATATGCGCACATTTCATTTAGGACATTATAATTATTTATTTATTTATTTATTTTTCCAGAGAAGAACACGTTTTTATCTCGAATAGTTCTTTATTAATGTTTTCTGTATTCTAAAGTAAACTTTATAAAATACTAAACATATGCATGCGAGTTATGCAAAAATAACATTTTATCCAAAGTTGTGACATTCAGCATTATTTGCATGGACATTTAACGTATGATTAAAATCTTCTAATGCTCATTGACATAAATCTACAGACGTTAGAATTCTCAAAAACTTTTCAACATTAGTTCGTTTTACATTCAGAAGAATCTTACATTATGGTACAATAAACTTTTGTTTTTCTATAAGTTGTATCTACTGGGTGTTTGCCAAATATGAGTTTATTCAGTTATGAAGTAGAATAAAAGGAAATGAAATCGCAAAAATTCAGTTATTTTTCTTAACATTTTATGCACATTTCAGCTTAATGTAAAATATTTAGTTTTCCTTTGGTATTATTTAATTATAATTTAAAAATGTTTCTAAGTCAAAATACTTTCGAAGAACATATATTTAAATAATATCGAAATAGTGGAAAATATATCTGACAAAATATTATCAAATATAAATGTCAAAATATTATCAAATTTATTTAACATTCTAGTGATAATTTATAAATAATATTATCTATCGGATTAAATTCCCTTGCCTATATTGATTGCAGATATCATTGCCTATAGATATAGGGGCGATGGGGGCACATGTGAACAGGGGGCAGTTGTGAACATCGCATTTTTTCAATAGTTATTATAAGTTTTTTTATTTGAAAAAAATTACTAAAGATGACAGCAATTGTAGACATATGGTAATTTTTTTTTAAGCTTTTCGACATTTTGTTTGTCCTCTGAAGCCAGAACACTATTTTTAGATTTCAAAAGTAAAACCTTTGTTCCAAGTTGATAAGCATATAAGTTTATTTATTTATTCATGTGTTTGAATTTGAGTGTTTTAACATATACTATGAATACTAACAAATAATTTTTATAATGTTTTTTTTCTTCTAAAATTGAGAAATGTTAATAATTTATCAATTTAACAGAAGCAGCAATGTGGGGCACTTGTGAACAGACAAGTTGGGGCAGATATGAACAGTACATAAGTGCTCCAATAATCATTCTGTGATTCTGTTCCTTTCAGTTAACTTAATGATAAATAATTGTCAGTTCCATTATCTATGATTTTCCTGACATAAAAGATATTTTCCTCACACAAAGTTGATTTTGCATTGAAACTTCATCAAACACATCTTTCAGCAAATGCATAAAGAGCAACAAGCTCGTTTACATTCAATTGTACTTTAAATAAATTTAAAGTTTTCTAAAATGCAATAAGTGTTATATATTATTTTACTAAACAGTTTACAACAATATTTTTTAAGTATAGTAACATATATTTAAAACAAAAATAAACTTAGACTTCCTAATTTTAATAGAAAATAGATTATCTCATTCGAATAAGTTTAGACATAAATTCTATGAATAATTTAAAGAAGTATATAAAACAAATTTTAGTTAGGTACTTACTAGTTTTAGAGATCTGTTTAATCCATGTTATTGTATGCATCCAACACTTGGTAATAAATTTCCCAGTAATGGCTTTGTATGAAACTCAAGCAATGATAAAAGCAAGAACCAAAAAAATATAAAATACATGCCTCTGATACTTCCGTGAAGCATATTTGAGAATATAATTCCTTGTCTTATTGCCAATCACATCTACACGAATTTAGTTGCGTTGTAGTAAACATGTGTATCATGTTATTCTTTTTAGAATTATCTAAAACTTCAATAGTTGGATATATACTATTGAGCAAATAAACATTTTTATATTTTTTTTCCCTGCTATACATCTAAACTGATGTCTTTATGGGTTAGTACAGTAGTCGCATGCAATTCCGATTTTGACATTTTTATAGAGACTGATATTTCTCTTATATATATGTGTGTGTGTGATACCGTTTTACACCTTCAAGGATGGTGTTTTTGGATTTCAATGCTTCTGAAAGCTCCAGTGTTGTATAGAAATTGTTTATAGTATCATCATCAATGCGTGGAGAAGGGCCCGCGATTTTTAGGGCACTGGCAGAGCCGTCATCACTTTCATTTTCTGCATTAGAATTGCAATTTCCTTCATTTGCAGGCACATTTTCATCCTCACTATTCAAAATCAAAAGACTATCATCATTGTTATCATTTTCTGAATCCTTTTTAGATAATTGTTGCAATTATTCTATAACTATATCTAATATAGTGGCTAAACAACAAAAAATTGTTATATTCACAAAATTAATTGTCAAAACGAGTTACAATTGACTGACTGTAACTAACTATATTATAATACCAGCTAAACTAGGATGTTACAAAGCATCCTAACAAAGGAAACCATATGATACTTTTGAAAGCACAATTTCAGCAATTACCCTCTTTATTCGAAAAGTAACCGATCTTTTTCGTACTGTATATGATCTGTAGATTTATATATATATACTACATACTGTGCAAAAATTTTATTCAGTTAAGAAACACAAAACAAACAAGTTTAAAATTTCCCCGTCAGCAAATAAGCAGAAATGTATTCATGATCTTTACTGCAGCCTTTCATATACTCTTTCTGTACAATTTATACTACCAAGTACTTGGCAATTATCGGTTAAATTTAAAAACGCATTTCCAGCAATTATTGATCGCAGTCTTTAACGGAATTATTTTGTATGTAATATAAAGGAACGATGAATTTTGTGCACCGCAATTCTAACGTAAGCATCTTGTAATGCTTTTCAATGATATATAAATGTTTCAATTTTTTGAAAAAAATACAACTTCATTAATATACATCACAAACGATTTTTTCCCATTGACCATTGATTAACGGAAATCTTTTGAATGTCCCTGTAAAATAACTATGAATTCTGCTAACTTTATTTCGATTACAAAATATGCCATAGTAAACCTCAATAACATATATCAATTGCACAGCAATTCGAATATTGGTTAGAGCATAGACAGAAGGTAGGGAGACAAACAGAAGCCATAAACACTTTTCATCTATGTTGGTGTATTAAAAACGATATACTACTTCTATCTTTAAAGCTGTATATACTTATACGCAATTGAGAAATTACGACTGTGAATAGGAACAATGAATCTGTTTCAAAAAGCAAGATAGATATCCTAAGAAAGTAGATATTGGAACATAATTCATAAGGGAACCAATACGATTTGTGCGTAGCTACATAAATGCATTTAATGATCCTTCGGTGATGTTCACACTGATACATTCCATGTATTATTTTTATTTTTAGAAATATATGTTTTAGTTTGATTTTTATTGCAATATCTTATTGCTAGGTAATGGATATTAAAGACGCAAATGCCTTTTTTGTTGTCTCGTTATCTACAAAATTTACAGATGAGTTTTAATGTTAAATAAAACGATTATGAAAATGATTTTTCAATAGTATTTCTAAAATGGTAAAATATTCTATTGTGTCTTAGTTGGATATATTTTCTATGCAGTTTTTTCTCATAGTTTAACTTTTATTTGGTTCTTATGTCTCTGACAAAATAGTATCGTTCGACAAAGATGGTGTTCGCGTCATTCAATGTAATTCAGTTAATTTTTTTAACGTACATGAACAGTGTAAAAAATGTGAATTATCTCGTGATCTAGAAGAAAGGCTTTTGAAGAGAAATGATGAAATTTTTCGTGATGACCAGGATTAAAAGAACTTTTTTTTTATCTCCAGAAACACACAAAAAAAAAAATACATTTATCATGTTAAAAGAACCCTTTTTTAAAGCAAAAGTTCGCTTTGATTAAATTTTCAGAAATGTTAAGGAGTACATTTTACTGTCTATTAATAAATTTCTCACATCGGAATGAACAAGAATTGTATTTCTTTCTGGATGTTAATAATTTTCATAAGGAAAATTTCGTACTCAAAAGAACTGTAAAATAAAAAAGAAATCAAAATTAACAGTGAAGAATGTGTATTAATCTTTTGTTTTTGAAAATATATTCTATTACATAACTGAAAATGAATATTAAATACGTGATTTTTTTTCCATTGCTATCTAAGCGTAATCAAATAAAGTGTAAAAACAGATAAACAAATAAGTATAAACAATTAAGCGTAAAATGGCGGCAAGGCTGCAAACGCAGCACAATATGGTAGCCTTCATGAGCATACAACCCTGAAGCAAATACGGGACGAAATAAAGCCCAGCATAGCTGAGCACATATAACAGTAATTTTTAATAAATTTTTAGCAGTGAAATTGCGCTCAAAATTATTGAATTTTAAATATCTGCAATTTTTTTTCACATTGCTAATTAAGCGTAAACCAATAGAGTGAAAAATGCCCAAGGCGTAAACGAACCCGGATCCTTAGCACTCCAATGCTCTAACATTAAGCTACGAGGACGAAACTGAACTTGGCGTCTCTCAAATGTCGCTAACGCTGCAATCGCAGTACAAGATGAAATATTCCTCACGAGTACACAACGCTGCAGAAAGCATGAGACGAAATAAAGAACAACGCATGTGAACACATATAAGCAAAATTTTTAATTAGATTTTCAATTAATTTTCAGCAATGAAATTACGCCCGAAATTATTGATTATTCAATAAGTAAATTTTTTTGTTGAAACATTGCTAATTTATCGTAAACAAACAGAGTGAAAAATATACAAGGCGGGAATTAATCCCGGATACACTTAAATGTTCGCAAAGCTGCAAACGCAGAACAAGATGGAAAATCCTTCACGAGCAATCGTGCGAAAATCATGAGATAGAATAAAGTAAAGCATTGGTGAACACATTAAGTATAATTTTAAATTAATTTCACATCAGAGTTGCGAAGTTGGGTATCCTCCTCGTAGCTAATTGGTTGAGCATTAGAGTGCTATTCCAATTATCCGAGTTCGATTCCCAGCTTAGACAATTATCACTCTGTTGGTTTACGATTAGTTAGCAATGTGAAAAACAATTTTAGGAATTTAATATTTAATAGTTTCGTACGTAATTTCACTGCTGAAAACTAATTGAAAAATTAATTAAAAATTATAATTATACTAGGGGCCTCTGCCCCCTGCAAGCTACGCTCGCCAACCCCCGTTCAGACGCCGCAGAATCTGAAAATCTAAAAATCTAATGGGTTTTAAAAATATAGAGAATATTAAATTATACTGAAAAAGCTGTGCAGATTTCCCTGTAAACGGGTTTCCATTCAATTCCCTTTGAATGCAAAAATTTAATGGAGAATCAGTTGCTGTTAAGACATCCAATGGTTGTTTTTGTTTTTGATTAAAGAGGATCAGTTAAACATTTGAAAAGAAGCTAAAATAAAATGAATTAAGGATTCAGAGTCTTTGTCAACCGATATTTTAAAACAATCTCTATAACAATAGCCTAAATCATGTGACTATCATCAACAGTTCCGGGCGGAATACTTTGCTTTTTATACTCTTGGTGCCATTTTGATACTTTAATGTTATCCAGGCACAGGTGATAAGTCGCCAAATATTATTCTATCCCCATCATTTCATCTATATTATAATAGCTCAAGTCATCAAATGCCATAAACAAATACGATCTGATCCCTTCGCCTTTTATATGAACGTTTGGAACAAATGTCATATAATGCCCCATATTGGCGCGATTTTTTTCCAACGCCAATTTGGGGAACGCATCAACAGCATAAACAACAACATCCGGCTTACCATATCAAGCAAAAAAAAAAGATACTTTGGCGCGAGTTATGTACCCGTTGCGTATATGACATCGGCGTCCGAAAAAAATCGCGCCAATATGGGGCCGTATGTGACATCTGTGCCGAAAGAAAAAAAAGCCGGGTGCAAATCTCGCCAGTATCTTCTTTTCAACTCGCCAGTTAGCATTTTTTTTATTGTTCGAGTGCTAAATTAAAACATTGATCTGAAGTTGAAATTAAATGTCATGGTTTGTTACATAATTTAATATTTCGCCAGATGTCATATACGCACCGCATGTTTGGCACGATTTTTTTTTCGAAAATTTGGCGAAAGCCTCGTTTTCGAATACCAGTTACATATGTATTTTTGGTACTACTTAGTTATCCCTTCGACAAAAAATCTATCGCGAACTATAAGATTAAATGTCAATAATGCTTGATCGTAAATGTCACATTCACTTGACTTTTAGCAAGTTACACGTGTTTACGTCATCAAGTGATTTTTATTTCGACGTTTTATTTTTATATTTATTAATGTTATACTAATTTATTTGTTCTTTCGTTAGTTAAAATAAAAATTTTGTCAATCTGTACAATTTGGCGTGTGGTTTGGCGATTTATATAATTTGCGAAATTGGTTGACGGAATAACCACTACATTGTACCGTATTTTTTTTATTATTTTCGATTATTTTCAAAATGAAATAGCAAAAAAATAATGAATTACTATAGAACAAAATAATTTATATAAATTTAAAAAAGAAATAAAAGTAAATATACATTTATTATTAAATAAACAACAATAGCCGGGTTACCATGTCTATCAAGATAATGCCATTTGTGCGCCAATTAGGTACCCCGGTGCGTATATGACATCTGTGTCTAATATTTTTCTTTTCGCTTTTTTTTTTTTTTTTTTTTTTTTTTTTTAAGAAGTGATAGCCATCAATTTAAATGTTTAATTTTTAAATGAAAGTTTTGTATTTAATAAAATGATAACAAAAAAAAAAAAAAAAAAAAAAAAAAAGGCATTATTCTTCGCATAGATTTAAAGGAGGCCCAACTGTCGCCAAATTAATTTAAAATAGTAACCTTTTCTGAATTATGAAAAAAAAAATTCTGTTATGATTAAAATTTGAGTTGCCATCTTTAGAAAAAATGTATTTAAAATTACAAAAAAAATAATATTTCGAAAACTAATTCGAATTTAAAAATTCTAATACCAGTTTTGAGATCTGTGGATCAACACGGATTTTTGGTGTTAATTTCATCGCAAAGTATTCCATATTTTAGGAGAAATAGCCGTGAAACTAAATCAGTTGTTTAATCAGTCGATTCAAAGGATCGATACATTTCAGGCGTTTCATATATTCGTTTCATAAATTCGTTTCATTGGGATTTTATATATATAGAGTAGATGTGTTAGGCTATGCTGCGGCTGCCACATTAGCGGCATTTAAAAGTAAGATATGCCAAGCTAGGTATCGTCCTAGGAGCTTAATGGTAGAGCATTGGAATGCTATTCCAAGGATCCGGGTTCGATTCCCGTCCTGGGCATTTTTCAATAAGTTGCTTGACGTTTACTTCGGAATGTGAAAAAAATTCTCGCATTTAATATTAAATAATTTTGGTCGTAATTTAAACGCTGAAAATTAATTGAAATATTAATTAAAAATTATACTTGTAACTGAAATATTTACTCAAAAATTAATAGCATCCAAAAAAAACGATATTTTATGTCGATACGAGGTTTAAGAAATTGATTTATACTCTGTAATATATATACTATGAAAAGTTTCCGAAAACATCGAGTCGTGAACGATACATTTATCTAATTTTACTTCTTTAAATCTGGAAATTTGGTTTGGCTTTCTTAGCTATCAGAAGATAATGAGACGCTTTTTTAAAATCATGGACAACTCATGATAAGTTCTATTAATTTTGCCAAATGTTTTTGTCTACATTTCTAAGTATTTTGTAATGTTATTGCTCCAGTAAATTCCGCAGTACCCACACACGCACGGCACATGCACACAAGCAAACAAACACACGCACACACACACATATATATATTTTTTTTCAGTGTGTATTTTTTGCATTAGTTTGTTAAATCAATAATGAAAATGTATAATTTAGTATCTTATATTAATTTTTTTTATAGAAGGAAGTTCGTATATCTATTTATGTCCATATATATAATTATAATTATTTGTTATTATTTTAAAATAGAATATTACCAACATTTTAAAAATAAGAAGGTTTAATTTCAACAAACGTGTATATTTGTTATAATTTATAACTAAAAAAAAGTATAATTACAAAAATTCAAGACTATTACTTGATTTCTGATTTCCCTGTATTATTTGTGTTAACAATATCAGAAAATTTTATATTTAGTTACTCCAACAATCAGTGTTTGAAGTCTATTATTTACATTATCTCATGTTTCATTACATTTAAGTTCCTTTCAATCTCTTCTATTTTGATCGTTTGTAGAATGCAATTATTTATCTCTATCATATTAGCTATATGTCTCCAGATTCTACTTTGTATCAACAAACTACAAACGTTTTAATTATATTTGAGCTTTGTAATACAAATAGTCTAAGTGAGCTTCAGATATATATGAGTTTACATTATGAAGTACAAAGGATGTTAATTGCATTTGAAATTTCATCTGTTTCGATTAGTTTAACATAAATGTTTTGATGTCAAGCATAATATACGCAATTAATTTAAGAATATATGAGGGGAAAACGCTTTATGTAAAATTTGCGCTTTCGAACTTTTTTAATTTTAGTTTAAAGTCTTCATAATGCAATTAAATATATTTTTAAGAGAATTTTCTTTAAAGATTAAAAAAATATATATATACGTATTATCCGGTAACAGCAGTTCTGAAATACTCGAAACCATTTCATATGAAAGTACTTTTTCTTGGTAAATGCTGACGTTTTTATTTTTTTTTATACTTTTGACTAAACTAAACATTCATCACCAAGCAAGAAATTAAAAAAAAAATAGTTACGAGATTTTAAAATAATAAAATAAATGTTTCCTTTAACTAACATACAAGAAAGGAATTGATTTTCCTACGAAATGATTTGATTAAGATACGACCAAAAATAGTAAAAAAAACTGTATACTATGTTCAATATATATGTATGTATACATTCGTGCCCAAAAGTTAAACATAATTCGTAAAATACGGAAAAATATGACAAAATAATGATAAATGGCTTGAAATCATTTGCGGGGAATCATGAGATTCAGGTAAAAGATTGTGCACATGCAAAACATTTCAATGTACGTTATGCGCATAGCACCGGCGCACGTCAGAACTGGAATATAACGGCCTGAAGTGGTGTGCCCAGTTCAGTAACATTTTTTTGCAGTTGTTGCGGTATGAAGCATTGGTAAATGTTAAAGGACGAAACTGTCACAAAAACGCCAGTTGGATATGTTTGTGAATAAGAGAATTATTGGAATGCTTGAATATAGACGATCCCAAACAGAAGTGTCTCGAATTCTGAATGTTCCTCAGTGTGTACTCTCGAGACAGTAGCAGAGGTTTCAAAGTACTGCAAATATTAAACGACAACCAGTACCATGCCGACCAAGAGGAACAAGCGCTCTGCAAGACTTATATTTGAAAATAACTGCGCAAAATCAACCCGATCGTTATGCCAGAAAATTGGCATCAGAGCCGTCAGCCAGAATATTATTACGAAGGTCGAGAAAAACTGTTTACAGGAGACTAAATCAAGTTGGTCTGTATACCAGACTTCCAGCTGTTAGCATTCCTCTCTCGTCTGGACATAAAAGCGACCGCTTTCAGTGGACTTTGAAATGCCAGCAGTGGATTCGTACGCAGTGGGCCAATTTCATATTTAGTGACTATTCTAGATTTAGTCTGAAAGCTGATTCTCGTCGTATAACGATGTGGTGAGAACATGGAATTCAATTTCACACGAGAAACCTGACGGAAACATAATATTTTACCGCAGGGAGAGTCATGATGTGGTGAGGCACAACGCTGCCCGGCCGCACAGATCTCCACATCTTTGGAGCGATGTCTGTTACTGTTGTAAGATACAGGAATGAAATCCCTGAGCCTTACGTTCGTCTGTTTCGATATACTGCGTGTACTGGTTTCAAATTCATGGATGAGAATTCTCGTACTCACCGACTGACCATCATCGACGACTTCCTTGAAACTGTAGAAATGCAGCGCATGCAGTGGCATTGCATGTGTTCTGATCTTAATCCTATAGAGCATGTGTAAGATATGCTCGAAAGGCTATATCTAGCCAGTCAGCTCCCATGACGTTCCGTTCCAGATTTAAAAAGTGCTCTCCACCACGCTTGAAATACTTTAAGCACACGATTCATCAATTACATCATCGAAAGTATGGGAAATCGTTGTACGATATACGTGGCTGTCACATGTAACCCCACATCTCATTAAAGTATAGCATTTCTTTTTTTTATTATTGAACTATTTTTGGTTTAATTAGAAAATACTGATTTAACCATTTTGCTTGCAACATTGTTATTTCACTAATAGATGTCAATATTATCCTTGTTCTTCACTGATTCATTCTCCTATAACCCTTTTATATCCGCATACAATGTTTCTTTTAATTCTGATGCACAATTACTTACATTTGCACAAGAAACAGTAATTATGTTAATTTTTCGACATGTGTGTAACTAATATAATAAATATATGCACTGAAAATATTCAGGGTGTTTCTACGATCATGACAAAAACTGTAAGGGAAGGTAAAGTACACATAAAGAAGCAATTTTGTTACAGCAATGTGGAGTCAAATGAAAACTAGCTTTTTAGAGACATAACAATTACAGTAATAGATCAAATGTACGCCTGGCAGAGTCTAGCAAGTGATTGCTGTGCATTTTTGCATATTCCAAGTGTCTCACGAACAGTTGCAGCAACAACTTAAAATCTTGCAATGTGGTGCTCATCAGAGTCAGCTAGTGTCTCATAGATGAGACATCTGGAACCTTCAAAAGAATGCAGAAATCAATTGCTAGACGCTTCCATTGTATGTATCGATGTTGGTGGTTGGACATTTGAGTACTTACTGTAATTGTTATGTCAATAAAACACTTATTTTCATTACCTCCGCATTTTTTGTTTTTCGCCTAAACTTTTCACTTCCAACACCACATAGATAAACCAAAGTTGCTTCTTTATGTGTAATTTATATTCCTTTAAAGTTTATCACATGATCGTAAAAAACACCCTTGGATTAATATGTGTGTTGAATAAAGTCATTGAAATTTCTCCAGTAGTTCAAGAGAACAACATACGTTAGTTTTAGCTGTTTTACATATGATTTCGTTGCTGTTAATGACTCTTTTACAGAAACTATCTGCGTAGCAACCCGTTGTGTTGCTTTTGAATTCGATCACCTCGAAACAAAAGAATTATTGACATGATTTTGCATGAGACAATCGATCTTTTTGCGAAAAATGAAATCTTAACTGTATTGTACATTTAGAAAGCCATTACAATATTAATTTTATTAAATACAATATTTCAAATAATAAGTTATATTCACAATTTAAATGAAAACTTTTTCAATAAAAATGCACACATACTATAACTTTATTTGCCTAGAGTTTTTCGCTTTTCCAAGATTTTGCTTTGAATTTCGAATTTGGTAGAAATGATGTCATTTGGGTCAACTTATACAAAAATGAATTTGTTTGGATGAATTTATTCAGAAGCATTTTATATTTATGAATTAAAATAAATATTTAAAGAATTATTTTTTTTTCTCGCTAAAACATTTCATTTTTAATGTCCGCTTCTGCAATGTTTTATTAGCCATCTTAAGGCAATAGTTGAAAATCTACTTTACAATTTTAAATTAAATGAAAATAACGTACGATGTTTTTTTTTTTCTTTGACGTCAACGGAATTTATCTCAATGTTCCAGTCGAGAGTAGAATTTGTGTTTCTAAAATAAACGGATTCCTGAGCTTGAATACGTGTGAGTTCGCATTTCGTAAAATTTTCTTGAAAACTACAATAATTTTTTCACTATTTATTCAAATATACTTTAATTTCACTTTAATTTCAATTTAGAAATGATTTCAAACAATGATACCTAATAATCCTTGTCATTTTCCCTTTACTCTCTTTTATCCACAAAAATGGAGCAATTTTAGTTTCCATCATTACAGAAATGTCATCAAAAATAACGTACAAATTTATATCTCGAAAACTAATGAAATTTAAAAATTCTATGACTACTTTTAACATCCTCGGGCCCATGCGGATAACTGGCGTTAATTTGATCACCCAACATTTTATATTCTAGGAGGAACAGCTGTGATATACAAACGGACAGTCACTTTTTAATATGATAGACTGATAAAGTTTTAATTTCGCTATAAAAAATTAGTCAGGTACAAATGCTGAAATATTTATATTATTTTAAGTGCAAATGGCTTATTTCGTAATGGAGCCTGTGCGCAATGGATATAGATTAAAAAACATTATGCTTGAAAATTATTTAAAAAGACATAATAAATAAATCAATTAAGATAAAGTTTTCAAGCAAATTGCATTTGAAAAAAAAAATTTTTCTCTTTATAACGGGTGTAAAAATTGAAGATGCGCGATGTTTAGAAATTCTACAAAATGCAGTAGCAAAGATTGCAAAACCGACATTTAATCGTCAAGAGCGTTGCCATTCTCAAAATGACGTCAGCCTTACGCACGGACATATTTTTCCTTTATAATATAGATAGATTTTCAAATGTTCCGTTTGTCAGCTAAAACTTTGCATGTGAAAATGTATTCTTTTGGCCTGAGGGTCTAATTTCAGTACCGCGAAGTACAAATTACAGAAACTGATGTCTTTTAGATGTATTCGTGTAAAAATATATAGTTTTATCAAAGAAAAGGGTTGTTTTCTTTTAAATATGCCACTTACTGAAGCATTACGCCAAGTGTCTCAAATTCGGTATCAGTCGAATGAAAATATATTGTAACATTAGCTTTATGAGCGAAAATGTTTTTTAAATAGTGACGTCATTTTCTGTTCAGACTTAAAATAAAGTTATTTTTAATTGTACTGAGTAAATGGTATCAATAAGGATAAATAAACTCCAATATTTCTTTTTTTTGTGCAACAGTGGAAATAATACTATGGCTACAATTTTGATGAACTTTCAAAAAAACTTTTCAAGTTAAATTAAAAATACAAAAGTGAAAAAATTTGGAAAAATAGCTAGTGCGAGGACATCTACAAATCAACAGCTTTCATTAAAAAAAATAATTATTAGCAAAATTGGTACAGTTGAAAGTTCAGGGAAGATGTCTAAAAAAGCTATCTTGTGTTTTCAATATATAGATTATTTTTTCTCTAATTTAACAGTTGCCTAGCAACTCTATTTCATACAAATTACATTTAAAAGCACATATTTTTCCCAATTCGGCTCTAAAAATTTAAATTGTTCGATTACATATATGTTAAATTCGTGCTTTTTTATATATTATTCTTTTATTTATTTATTGATGAAGCTTTAATTTCGTTGTAGAAAATTAGCGGGAGAGAAATTCTGATTCTTTTTTTTTTTTTTTTTTTTTTTATGCGCGAATTGTTTATTAATATTTCGCAATGGAGTCGGCACGGTAAAATCATTTAATTTATAAATAAAAAAGGAATAAAGCCAAAACTCACTGAGTTTTATAACAGACGATATTCTTGACATAGCACGCATTTTAATTTCGATTTTTTTTCGATTTTTATGAGAAAATGGCAACAAAAAGATACAGCAATCTACTATTTTCATTTTCCCCCCTTTACTTTCAACAGAAATGGAGTACTACAGCTGCCCCGATTACAAAAAAAGTAATAAAAACTACAAAAAAATTAATATCTTAAAATTAAAATGAGATACTGCTTTCAAACAAATTGTATTTAAAAAAGCAATTTTTCCGTTATACGGCGGTGTAAAAATTTAAAATGTGCGATGTTTAGAAGTATAAAAATTTGCAGTAGAGAACATTACAAAACCCAAAATTTTATTTCAAATTTCAAAGTGTTGCCATTCGCAAAATGACGTATGCGTTAAGCACATATATGTTTGTCCTTTATAATATAGATAGTTGAAACGCGTTATGAATGAGTATATTACACATTCTATTATAGAAAACTAGATGATCCAACCCGGTCTTCAGGGGTTACAGAATGTAGGTGATAACTTTTTTTTATTGAAAACTATAATATTTAAAATAAAAAAATATATTACAATTCATCAGACATATAAGTTTACATAAATACATATATAATTAAAAATGCAAACATTTTGGGCTACGTGTTAGCCCCTCATCAGTATAATAACATTCAAATAACCAGAAAATCATATACACTAATGGCCAAAGTTGGCCGATCACTTGCGACTTTAGACGTTTTGTTAAATATGTAGAGAAATACATGAGGAATTCACCTGAAACTGCAGGTGTGTAAATAGTATAGTATATCATATAAATAAAAACATACATTTATTTTACTTAAATAGGTGTCACAAATATAAAAATTAAAATATGTTGACATGTTTCGGTTTAATAGTAAAAACCGTAATCATAACACACACATAATCAATAGAAATGAATGACACTGGGTACCAAAAAATAATCTAAAAACCAAAAAACATAAAAATGCAAAACATTGCGCCCTCTATGATCTCAAATAGCCTACGCTACCGCGGCTCCCTCTATCAGACTCCCTTTTTAAGTATTTATTAAGGAATTCCAACCATAAAATTGGAATATCAACGGATAAAGAATCATTACACACAGTATCCCTCCTAGAATATATCTCAATAGATTCCCGGATGATTGACTTGCGGAATAAACTCGAAACAAACAATAATCTACTGTCTCTGAAACAAATATTACCCCCCCCCCCCTCTTTAAAAATAGCCTTGATAACGCAGTCTTATCCCTACCAAATTTTATATCAGATTCATGCTCTTTCTTCCTAATCCCAAACTTTCTACCTGTCATACCAATATAATAATTAATATCCCCCCCCCCCTCATTCTCATATGGAATTTCATACACCCCTGCGAGATCATCCTGTGCAACCGCATCAAAAGGTTTGTACAGAAGATGTTTCAACTTAGGAGGTGGTTTAGCAACTAATTCTAACTTAAACTTCCTTAATTTACTTTTAAGCCTCTCAAAATTACCCTTGATATATGGAAACGATAACCTTTTAAATCTATTAACCTCCCCCCTCTCGCACACCTTATCAACCAAAGTAGAACTAACTTGTGAATGACCTTTAAACTTATAATTTTTAATCAAATTATTAATCTTTTCTCTTTTGTAACCATTTACTTTAGCAATATTGAAAATATAATTCAACTCCTCGTCCAAAAAATCCTCTGAACAAATATTAAACGCACGATTAACCATGAACCTGAACGTTGAGAATTTATACCCAAAAGGTGAATACGCTGAATTTGGAATAATATGCTGGCTACTAATATCCTTCCTATAAACTTTTCTTTTTAAAACAGATCCCTCTCTTATAAGGCAAACGTCTAAAAATGAAAGAGCACGGTCATTTTCTAATTCAAAAGTAAACTGAATATTCCTATCTAATTTGTTAACCCCATCAACAAAATCAATAAAAGACTCAACTCCCCCCTCCCAAATTAAAAACACATCATCAACATACCTCTTCCAAAATTTAGGAACTCTCTTAAACTTTACGAAAATATTCTCTTCAAAAGGTTCTCTTCAAACCTTTTGCATGATTCGCATGCAATCAAAATATAATATGCATAATGTATTCACTAAGTATATAGAGCAACGTTTGTGAAAGTCTCAAAATCATAGCTCGAAAATTCTGAAAATAATCGTCGATAGAATAAGCTCGAAATCTGTTGTTCCCAAATAGAAGCAAAAAGATGATGAGTTGTATCCAAATATAGTAGTACGTGCAACATTGTGTACGCTATCTTGGCCCTAATCAACATATATTTGATACAACCCCTTATCTTTTCGCTATAGAAGAATTAAGAAGAAGTAATAAAAATTGTTTTCATATGTGCTATTTTTTGTCTCCGAATATATCTATCGAAATAAGATGAGTTATAAACTCCATGACACTCAAAAATGCACAATACTTGTGTCATTAAATTAATACATTTTTTAGTAAAAGTGAAAGCATACATGAAGCATACATAGGAGTTAATAATTTTATTTATGTTTGAGAACTTTTAAAAAAACACAATTTATCTCTTTCAACAAATATATTTCAGAGTTCAGTTATCCGAAAAACAGTGTACTTATATGTTTTATAATATGTATATATATATAATTTAACTACATATTTTCTCCACTTTACTTCATTTCAATTACATTTTTATTTAAACTGTTTTTCCAAGTAAGATTATATTGATTTATCATTAAAATTTAGAAATCAGAAACATTTATGGTTTCAGTGTAATATTATATTGCACAAAAGTATATCAAAAATCTAATGAACATAATTTTTAACTTCTTCATGAAATAACTAGTAAAAATAAACTTCATTCAGAAATTGGGAGTGAAACCTTTTAGTTTAATTAACATAAATAAAACAAGAAAGTAAAATAATGCACAAGAGCATAGATTACGAGAACTTTCCTTTTCCAGAAAATTTTCATAAAACTTTGCCCTTTAAAAACGTAAATAAAATATCAAAGTAAACATTTTAGGAAACGCATAACACATTTCAAAAACAGATTTCAACAATTACTGCCCATAGTGGCAAGGTACTTCTATTACTTTGGGCATCTCTATATATGATCTATAGATTTGTACACATACTACACAGTACGCTAATATTTAATATAGTAAGAAAACGCATATTATAGTTAAAAACTCTTCTTCAGCGCTTTCTACCAATCAACAGAAATGCACTTATTTTTTTTTTTTTTTTTTTTTTTTTTTTGTACAGACCTGTACATTAGTTACAAATTTCTATACACGCCAACTGTTAAGGAAAAGTTTAGTTTAGACAAAACACTCTAAAAACAACTAAAATCTCACTTCCAGAAATTATAATCTAAAAACGTGCATGTATACAGTTCTTTGCAAGAACTTGTATATTATTGTATTTATGATTTACAAATTTATCTTTCTTAATATAGTTGAACTTCAAAATGGATAATTTAATTAAAAAAAAAATTCAAACAATTCACTCTCATTTTTAGCAATTCTTACAAATTCATTTCCGTAGCCCTGTATAAGATCTACAGAATTTATACACTGCATGCTGCATACAAGAATTTAGTTAAACTTAAAAACTCATAGCGTACATGAAAACGCACTTTTAGCAATCATCCCTAATAGACAATATTTCGTATACAGTATTGTATACGGAATCCTTTATGTGACGCTGTAAAGGATTTTAAATGCGATCCACATCACATTCTACTATGTGCATCCTATAGTAAATCTCACAAGTAAAGGTACTAGAGTCTTTTGCGGCGCATTTCGGTTTTTATAGCTTATTCGATTATTATCATCAAGACATTTTCTACTTCGCATATCAGCTATTGAGTTTTAATATTGACGGGGGAGTCAAAGTTTAAAAATTTGCATAATGCGAGATGCCAAAAATTAGACAGCAGCAGAAAATCCTTTCGCATGCAACCTTACACAGACTTTCCGCAAGTTACGAAGTCATTGAAAAAGATGACAAATGTACCGACAATGTTTGGTTACAAAGATTTTAGCTCGTAATTCGGGGAAAAGTATTGACAGGATAAACAAAACTAGAACAGTGTTGCCAGTGGGGTACTTTTTTTTAAATAAAGTCATTTTTCTTGATCGGCACCATTTTTTTGAAATAGTAAAATTCGCCTTATTTATTAATATTAATTCAGGAAAAACCAAGGGAAATTTTACCATTTCAGAAAAGTGGTGTCAATCAAGAAATCTAAATTTTAAAAAAGTAGCCCACTGGCAACACTGAACTAGACGAGGACATCATGACTTGCGAAATCCTGCCTGTCAAGTAGCATACGAATATTTTATCTGCAGTTAAAATTCTTATGATAACAGCAATAATATTACCTTATAGTAGTTACTGGCAATATATGGCACTATTAGTACAATTAGTAATCTTAAACCGCACTCATTTCTTTGAAGGCATCTGTTTTTCAATGAGCGATATTTTGAACTTTGACCCGGCCCCCTGTCATTAAAAAAGCACAAAAGGCGATATGCAAAGTATAAAATTACTAAGAAGAATCGAATGAGCTAAAAAAATCGACCTTCGTCGCCACAGACTGTAGTAGCTTTACTTGACAGTAACGCATATCAAATGCATCATATTTGAAATAGTGGAACATAATTAAATTACGCAGCGAGCAGTTTTTTTTTCCGTAGACAATAACAAAACAGAACTCTTTTGTGTGACTCTGTTAATGGATGATTACTGCTTTGCACCCCCTACAAAACGTATGTTTTAGCGAAATTCGTCAATCCATTCTAATTTCATTATGTCTGCAACAGAGAAATATCATTCAAATACGCTGAAAACGATTTTTCTTCAAAGACCATAAGGCAATGGGATACTTTTGAATATTTGTACACGTAAAGCAAGTTCTATACATAAAATATTTGATATAAAACAACTTATAATGCCCCTCAATGAGATGTATAAATTCCGTTGTGTTTAAAATAATTTAACATCATTGAAATACTCCGCAAACGATTTCTCTCCATAGACCATAATATATCGGAATAATTTTGAATGCCCGTGTAAATGAAGTATAAACTGTACAAATTTAATTTTCAATACCGAAAATTCCATTATAAATCTCAATAACGTATATCAATTACTTGTCAATCCGTGTATATTTAGACGAGTTATACCACGGGCAGACAGAGGGACAGACAAACTCAATTCATAAACTCTTTTAACTGTGTTAGAAAGTGTTAAAAATATTAGCATGTTTCTTCATGTTTTATCATGTACATAAATCTACGTGTTGTGTAATATATAATAGTAGACTTTTATTTAAGACTGCTGCATTATTTAGAAGGCCTAGATATGAATAATAAATTACATTGCATGCTTGTACTTTTTATTGTTACTTACATTTCCCTGCACATTTTAATAGATTTGTTAATTTTTTTATTTAATACTATCACTTTTAAAAGCTTGTCATTTACCATGCGTTGTCATGTAAAGTTTCAAGTATCATCAATATTAAACTCAAGAAAAGATGTATAAAGAACATTAAATAAATGACTGGCATATAAGTAAAAACAAAAAGGGCTACGTTTAAGGACGCGTAAAAGAAAAGAGACTTATTTTATTATGTCATGGAATCTTGTTAACATCTTTTAAATTTTGGAAAAATAAATAAAAAAGTAACATTTCTGAAGTAATTGTCGTTACATGAGTAATCTGTGTTTAAAATTTAACAGCATAAAAACAGCATATGTTTAAAATTTAACAACATGTCACTAAATTATTAAAATACACGATGTTATTAAAAATGAATATTTAAAAAAAATCTAACTTTTGTTCATTTTTAAAGGATTATAAATGCGGCAATTTTAATTTCCATATTATAAAACAAACTACTCAATTTTGGGAGTATACTTCACCTTTATGAATAAGTCTATGAAAACATAGTCCCTCACGAGAAATGTTAAAAGAAATAGACACAAATACTGGCTATTCCAAATTAACATCACGTTTATTTAAAAAAAAAAAAAATTGTACGCAATACAGCAGCGTGTTGTACTGTGACTTGGTTAATATCAACGCCAGCCATGCAGGTGATCATTAGTTTCGCATGCGATAAAATATGTAGTCATAATATTCGGCTCTTCAAACACTTGTGTAAATGCCGTGGAATTAAAATAAATGGAATTATTATACATTTCTAAGAACAAGATGTCTGGTGGATTCGATCCCGAGACCTCCAGTCTGACACTGTATCGCGGAAAGTGTCTGTCAGTTGCCAATTTTATTTATCGTTGCCAATCGTGTTCAGTGCGATCATTTAATGTACATTTAATAAATATATAAAATTATTAAAAATGATAAATAATATAAAAGCAAACTAAAATAATACAAAACAGTATAGTTTAGTATAAATTTATTAATTACAAAATATCAAATGGACGGCTTTTATCAATAAGCTATATTAACAATGATAGTTACATTTCCAGCCATTTACATTTTATGCCCATTATGAAAATAATGTAAATATGATATTATATAATATAAATATACTCTATCAATAAATATAATATATATTATCTATATCTATGCTATATCATACTCTATAGTTATATCTATATAAATACATCTGGAAGTCCCTGTAATATACACTGTTAAAAATCTGCAGCTTTGTTGCATTGTCACTCCAACGCTTTTATGGAATATCCCTATTCTGACCAATCAGAATGCTCCATAATATATTCAAGCATTCGTTTCTATAAAACTGGTTGACTGAGAATGCAGCAAAAGCTAAAGATTTTTAACAATGTAGGATCTATATAATATTAACTACGCCCTTAAAAGGAAGAATGAAATGAAAAAAAAAGGTTACTGTGAGTAATATATTGTATCCCCATTGCTGCCGCAATACATATGATGTGTCCCGGATAATATGTAAATACCTAAATATCTAATCCTATGGCCGATTTGTACAGAAATCTGTACAGGTATTGCGACAATGGTTTATCAAATATTCATTAGTTGGCCACTTGATCGCAAGTAGCATTTGTGACACACACACAGAGAAAGCCTCATCTCAATACTATTTCTCACGATATTTGTTATGAAAATAAAAATATGTTTTATGTTTTAAAATAGACAAAGAACCAAAAAAAAAAAAGAGAGAGAGAGATCATTTCAACAAATATATTTTTTCCAAATACATTTTCTTCAAAAACAAAACACGAGTGTATATTTATTTATAAATAATCAACAAATCAGGGATGAAATTTTAGAATGGGGATGATCTAGATTCTCACATATCAAGAATGAAATATAGTCGTACGCAGATTTAATCGAAAATGAATTAGATATAGATCGTAATCAACGAAGTGAGCAACTTTTGTTTTTCAAATCATTAGAGCAAATTACTTCCGAAACATACATGGGAATTTATTAAAGAAATTCTTTCGAACTCTACAATATATAAAATATAATTATAATTGATCCAATCCTTCCACAAAGAAAAAGAAAAATCCCGTATATTGTAACTGCTAATTGTCCCAGAGAAAAACAGAATCCATTAAAACAAATTCTTCAATCCATTTGATTGACGATTACCATATATTCCGATGTATAAAGTCCACTTGCGATTTTATATCGCATTTTTCTATTTTTCATCATATCCACGTCCCACTAGTGGCCGAAAGCTTCTGCTGCCGAAGCTGTTAGACGGGAGGTGTTGGGTTCGAACAGAATCGCGAGAGTCGGAATAATCGTTCGGAGTTTTCCGTGGTTTTCTTCGAACCTTTCATTTCCTTGCGTAAATACGGTTTAGGTTCCCTTAGAAAGACCGCCACGGTGGGTATCCCCCCCCTAATGCGTATATCCCTCGTGTTGCTAATAGGTCGTCATAAACTCAACGAATCAGCATATTCAGCGAATTACGCCCCCCCCCCCCCCAAAAAAAAAAAAAAAAAAAAAAAAAAAAAAAAAAAAAAAAAAAAAAAAAAAAAACGAAAAACAAACAAACCTTATAAGATACGTAGCCTGGGAATATAATAATGAAACTTGGAAATTATAATAAGTGAATCACAATCTCGTTCGTACAAATAATTGCGTCTTTTTCACTTGTTTATTAATATAGAAATCTTAATTCTTATCCTTATCTTTTAAGCTTTTATTATTATTCTTGGCGTATAATACGCAACTGTAATTTTGATCAATTATTTTGTTCCAAAAATGCAAGTTATACTCCGGAATATGCGATAGTCTTCTTCCATTTTAGGTTCAAATGGTTAATTCCGGTTTCTTAAGATCGTTGATTTTGTTAAAAATATTGAGGTGACCAATTTTTGTTGGGTAACTGTACTTATGATCAATTATAATTGAAAACTTCATGTTATTGTCTTAAAGGTAATAAATTGTTTTTTAATGTTTAAGAGTTTAGTCCAATATTAAATAATAAACATTTGTATCATTAAAAGAAGACATTGAAAAAATAATATATGAACATAGATAAGTTTTTAATCAGCATATTTAAGAAAATCAGTATTATTTTTTATAAAGTGCTATTTTCACAAACAATAAATTTTTAAATTTAGTCTGTTAAGGTGTTAACAACGTTTGCAAAATCCTATGAAAAACAGCTGATACCAGAATACCTTTTCCTTCTAAACTACTGAAGAAATTTCAATATGTTTATGAAAATGCAGTATATTTTTTAATAAAAAAAATTAAATTTATAATTTACAAAGCTTTTCAACTTTATATATTTAATGGGTCAACAACAATTACAATATCATGTTGAAAAACATTGATACTAACGTATCTTTTCTCTTCCACAACTGAAAGAAATTCAATGAACTGAAAAAATTTCAATATCTATAATATAAATGACAAATGTATCTGTGCGTAACACTGACGTCATTTGGCGAATGGCAACACTTAATGATGAAATTTTGGGTTTCCAATTTTTGCTACTGCAATTTTTTTTTCTTTCTAAATGTCGAACATTTTCAGTTTTTACATCGTCATATGGGAAAAAACAACCTCCATTCAAATGCATTTTGTTTGAAAACTGTATCTTAATTGACTGATTTTTTATGGCTTTTAAAATAATCTTTCATCATATAAATATATTTTTAATTTAACTCCATCGCGTACAGGGTCCATTACGAAATAACCCATTTGTATTTATAACACTATAAATATACTTCAGCATTTGTCTCCGGCTACTTTGTTTTATAATAAAAGTAAAAGTTCATCATAAAATAAATAAAATTATATAATATATTAAAAACGCAAATTATTACAATACATATAATCGAACAATTTCAATTTTTACAAAGTCTAATTCTTAAAAATATGTACTTTGATATATAATTTGTTTGACAACTGTATCAAAATTTGTTACAACAGACGATTTTTTTTTTTTTTTTTTTTTTTAACCTGTCACCTTATCAGTAGAAAAATGCAAAACAAAATTCTTTAACTCTTTCTCTTTTTTGAATGATCTTATTTATTCACTTTTTTACTTTACTTTTAGCACCATATTTTATCAAAAAAAGATTAGTGCACTTTTTTTACATAACAATTTGATCCGAAATTGAAAAAGAAAGTAGGAAAATATGAAAGTGATGCAATGAGATTTCACAATTCATTTTTATTTACGGTCTATTAAATGCATTTTAAATTTTTGGTTAGCACTGATATTGATGTAAAAATCAGAGTGCGCGGGTTACACGAAGAAATGCGTTATGTACAGCTAAAGTACGTGTATTTTAATTTACAAAAGGTAAACTTTAAATTTGCCATGGTGTTAACTTTGAAACACACTTTATTTGAAAGAATGCAGTTTCTGCCCTTGTTTACTTTTGGTATGAGCATAAGATTTTTGATGTGCGAAACATTCTTTTAATAGTTTCGCTTGATGTTATTTCTGGAGGTGAGTTTTTTTTTTTTTTTTTTTTTTTTAAGTTATATGTTTTCTCTATCTTCAATCACATGAAGCACCTCTATTAGAAAAAACGGGTGTTAATGAACTATTTAGATTATCTGCTATGTAAAACTATCTATATATGAATGACAAACGTGTCCGCGGGTAACGCTGGCGTCGTTTCGTTTTTGGTAATTTCTGATGCAAAGCTGGCATTAAGCGGGCTATGCACCTGACGATTAAATGTAACTTTTACTGCAATTTTTAAACTTTTAAGCACCACAAAATTTCGATTTTTATGTAGTCGAATAAGGAAGACACGTCCTTTAACATACAATTTATTTGAAAACTCTGTTACAATTTACATTTTTTTTGTTTTTTGTTTAAAAAATGTTTTTCAAGAATGTTTTTTTTTTTTAATATATCATCCCTACTGCATGCAGGGCAATTTAAATTAACTATTCTTCTTTTTGCGTCTTCTATTTTTGAATTTTGTCAATCATTCGTTTACTAAAATGTATAGAATTTTATAAATTTACACTGAAACTATATAAATTGTGGATTTTTTACAGCAATTCTAAATACTTTTAACCCATTTGTGCCTAAATTTTTGTTTTCTCAAATTTTTTGGTAAAATCACTTTAAAATGTTGCAAAATGAACTGGAAAAATACTAAAAAAAATTAAGTTTAATTTTTTTTGTATTTATTTGATAAAATGTAAAAGAACTAAATATGAGTATTTCTAGTATAATAATATGCATAATTATATATTTTGCCCATATTTATATTTAAAATGTTTTTAAATTGTATATTATGTACTATAATTAGTATTTTAATGAACTACAAAAAAAATATATATATTTATTTCTTTTCAGAGACTAATAACGTTATAACTTTCATTACTAATAAAATAAGAATAATCGTATTATAGACTTAATAACAATTTATTTCATAAATATCTTCGAAAGGAGATTGCATGAATAACTGTCTCCTAAATTTCTAACAAAAATATGTGCCCATTTGTGCCTAGAACCCTATATTTTGTACATTACAAAAATGCATAAAAAATAGGCTTGAACATTTAATTTCGCAATTTAAAAAATACGTATTTCAAAAAAGTCCACAAGCTAAGATTATAACTTGCGATTTTGGGTCCATGATAGAAAAAATAGAAATAAATTTACTTTTAACATTTCGCCCTCTTGAAAAATTAAAAATCTATAAACACCGAAAAAAGCCTTAATTTAAGCAAATAAACATCCACCTTGTGCTGTCATCTCTCGGTTATAGATAAAGACATTTATAAATAATGATTTCATGCAATTTTCATGTTATAAAGAAGAAGAAAATTATACAAATGCATTAAAATTTGAAACGTCCCAAAAATGGGACGCTAGGAATAAATGGGTTAACATTTATTATATTTAGTGATATGTATAAATGGAAACACTCAATTGAAAATTAGATGTTTAAGTAAACAGAGATAGAAAATGCAATATACTAAATTTTATAGACTTATTTTTCGATACTAGTAAATCATTTAAAATTTGTAAAGGTATTGTAAAAATCGACATACACGACTTTTTTTCCTATACTGGTGAATTGTTTAAAATTTATAAAGGTATTTGCAGTGATAGATATAAACAATACTTCATATAGAGGTTTACTCACCTCAAACATATGAAGGTTGAAAAAAATATTTCTCTGAATGATTCAGTGATTGTTATTTATCTACACACAGTTTTACTTGTGATGCGATAAAAATGTAAAATATTTTTAACATGTTTTATTTGCAAAATAGTAAACACTTTTTGTGGGATATAGTTCGAAAATATAGGAAATACACTTTTATTGAATGCATTTAAATGAATTGTTTCTAGTTTTTAACATTCATGTCAATCCTTTATGTAGTGATATATTTAAAGTCTTAGATGTAATAAATAATATTTCTTGTAATATAATTTTTTATGTTGCGATGGGGGGGGGGGTACAATTTGTAGTCGGAATTAAAATTAAGTAATAAGTGCATTTACCCGTCAAATACCACACAATAAGACTTTAATCCGTCTACTTTCTTAAAAGTTATATATGCGTAAAATCAGGAATTTCGTTTTCTCTGAAATTCAAGATTCATTCAGAAATTGTGAATTGTAATGTTCAAATTATTTAATGACAGACGTTTTGTGTTTCCATAAAATAAGAATTTCTTCGGAATATGTTAAAATGATTAAATTACCTCAACACTGAAAAATTTCTAACTACTATTTGTAAGATATAATGTTTAAGTAAATTGAAGCATTCATTTCAATATTTCGATTTACGATCCGATACTTAATGCATTTCATTATCTGAATGACACAAATTATTTGACATGGGATTCCATTTTGTACCAATAAAGCACAATAGATTGAATTATAATTGTACTATGCTTGACAAGTAACTTGCAATTACATTATTTCGTACAAAATATGTTAATCATTTTGTAAATTTCATATGTTAGGATTCGTTTCACATAATTTTTTTATGTTAGACTGAATAAATTTAATTAAAGTCAAACACGGTGGTGTTTCTTTTTGAAATGGTGTTGCTGTATGTCTTCATGTTAAAATTAAAATTTTGATACATTTACTAATTAAAACGAACACGAAATAATTGCGTTCGAATAAAAATAAGAAAATTAATGTAATTTAGAATACGATAATTGAAACGCCTTATAATTTATTGAAATATAAACACTGTAAGTAATATTTTATTTACTATGATTAATAAAATTTACACTTATTGAAATTTTAATAATTTTACAGACGTTATTATTATGCAGTTTGGATATTTATACAATGCACATAGAAGAAATTAATTATAGAAAATTTTTATATAGTAAAACGGTTAAATTACAAGCGTGAAAGCTTTTCTTTTATGTTTTATGCTTTTCTTGCATGTATTAAATTTTAGTCAATATTTACCAGTGCAATAATTAAATATTTAGAATTTTTTAATTTAACATTTTTATTTAAAAACTCAGAAAGACATAATGGTGTTAATACTTTTAAAGCAAAATGAAGTAAATGTTTATTACTTGGTGATTATTGGACAGAAATGCGTCTTTTTTATATATTTAATATGTGTCATTTATTTTATGTTCGTCATAAATACTTAAAAGATTTTTAATAATAACTATTGTCATGTGTTATTGATGATACGAAAACCTTGGATGTCACAACATAACAAATGACAAAACGATTTATTCTTTTATAAACGATGATAAACAGTAAGAAAATCTAAATTTATATTTAAGAAAAAATACTGATATTAAAAAAGCATGCATACAGGCTTGTAATATTTTGTAATTTTTCTAACAATGTTCGTAAAGCAGTCACAGAATATTTATTAAAAAATTAATACAATTAAAAATGGAAGGCAACCTCATCCAATAAATAAGTTTAATTAAATAAAAAAAGTATGCGTTTTTATATAAAAAAACAAACAAAAAAACAAAACAAATAACGTGTTCATAGAGCATAACAAATCAAGTATGTGTATATTTGTAACTCTAGTTTGCACCTCTTGATGGATCTATTCAATCGTTCTAAAACTTTTAATTTCATGATCCATTGTTTTAAATTCAGTACATTATAAAACTCATGTGAGATTCATATTTAATTCATAGTCAATTTTACTTATAATTTCATATGATACATAATTATTCTCACATGTAACTTAGCTTTGTCCTAGCACAAAATGTTAAATGCTGTTAAATGACAAAAATGGCAGCAATATTTACTTATGCAATATTTACCTATGCAATAATTAAATATCTGAATTTTTTTAATTTAGCATTTTTATTTAAAAACTCATAAAGACATAGTGGTGATAATACTTTTAAAGAAAAATGAAATAAATGTTTATTACTTGGTGATTATTGGACAGAAACGAGTCTTTTTTATATATTTAATATGAGTCATTTGTTTTATGTTCGTCATAAATACTTAAAAGATTTACAATAATGACTATTGTCATGCTTTATTGATGATACGGAAAACTTTGGATGTCACAACATTACAAATTACAATAATTTATAAATAATAAGAAATAACAAATGATTTTTTCTTTTATAAAAGATGATAAACGCTAAGAAAATATGAATTTATATTTAGGAAAAGATACTGAGATAAAAAAAAGAAGTAAAATGCATCCAATAAATATGTTTAATTAAATAAAAAAGTATGCGTTTTTATATATATATATAAAAATAACGTGTTGTTATGCTCTATTAACAGTGCTCATAGAACACAGTTTTCAAATCATGTCTGTGATTATTTGCAACACTAGTTTGAACTGGAATGGATCTATTCAGTCGTTCTAAAGCTTTTAATTTCAAGATCCTTTGTTTTCAATTCAGTACATTATAAAACTCATCCAAGATTCATATTTAATCAATAATTCTCACTTTTAATTTTATTTGATACATAATTATTCTGACACGTAACTTAGCCATGTCCGGGCACGGAATGTTAAATGCTCTTAAATGACAAAGATGGCAGCAATTTTTTAAATATTCAATAGGAGCCTGCTTGTAGTTTTAAATGTAGCAGCAAGTTACAATTGTAATATGTGTAAAATATACATTTATGCGCAGTTGTCGGAAATAGCGTGATACATTTAGGGAAACTACAGTAGTCATAACTTTTCCGGTAATTTTGTAGAATAAAGCGTTAAACTTTAGAAAATGTGATGTAGCGAATAGCGCGATTTAAAAGAAAAAAAAAAAGTACTTTATAGGAAACACAAATAATACACAAATGCTTCTTCTTCAGAAAAATATATATATGAATTCTATTTTTTTTTTTTTTTAGATTCTCACATTGTTTGTGATTTTCTGCTCAGCGTTTATCTGCTTTCCCGTAGTAGAACGGTTTTGAGTTTCGCGTTTATCTGCTTTGACGTAGTAGAAGGAATTTTTATTTTTCTGCAGTAATATTATGTCTTTTCCCTTAACATCTCTGCGATGATGAGGGTGGCTGATCTTTTCATATATAAGTAATTTGCAGTCACTGCTTTTTCAAACAAGTTCTTATAATTATAGTTAAATTCATTTTAAGATAATGGAAGTGAAGTATGGAGTTATAGTTCGCTACAAATATTATTTACATTTTATAACTTTGTAAAATTCATGAACATAAAGATAACACCACATATTCTATAGTCTCGATAGAGAGACGAAAGAATTTTAAATTAGAAAAAAATAAATTATAAGGATAAAAATTAATTTTTGAATTACATTTCAGCAGTGAAATTACATTCGATATTATTGAATATTAAACACATGGAATTTTCCACCTTTGCTAACTAAGCGTAAACCAACAGAGTGAAAAATGTCCAAGTCGGGCATCAAACCCGAGTCTTTGGAATAACGCTTCAATGCTCTACAATTTAGCTATGAAGACGATATCCAGCCTGGCATCTTTCTAAATGTCGGTAAAGCTGCAACCACAGCACAAGATGGATAAGACTTCATGAGGTAAAAAATCACTTATTTAATATTCTAAATTTAATTAATTAAATGGTAACATACAAATCATTATCATAGTAATACATTCATATTGATTGGTAAAGAAATCATAGGGGTAAGATTTCTTTACCAGTCGGTATGATTTTGATAATATAATGAAGTGTAATAACGTATCCGTCGTTCAGCGGAGATTATGTGTTTCACATTACAGACAAAATTAAATATCCTAACACAGGGCGACTATTTTTTAATTCCATTTCGTACCACTTTTTCAAAACAATAATGTTTTACATAAGCTTCGAAAACATTTCCAAGACAAATATACTACATAATGCATTAAAAAAAAATAGTGGTGAGAACAGAATATAAAAGTAGTCGGCAGTGGCAGCCGTGCTAACAATTCAAGAGTTGAGTGAATGAATATGTTAAATGATTTAGAATAGATGTGCTTCGGCAAAACACGGGGGTTTGGCGACTTTTTGATTAGCGTGCTTTTCTAGTCCAAGCCAAACTATTGTTTTCTAATGCATCGACAGCTTTGAATCATCGCAAATACACTACTTATAAATAGCAACATATTAAAAAGCAATTACAAGCGACATATTAAAAATACTATATTTTTACAAAACAATCAAAATAACGCAAAAACACATAACTTACAATATAAATTTTATGGTAAATGTGCTATTTGCGTCATTCCATGCTTTTAGCCCTTATACATCAGAGTAGTTTTCTCTAAAAGCGGTGGCTTGAGTCTTCAGCAAAAGCTGAAGATTTTTAACAGTGTGTAAAATCCAATTGGCGGGTTGAATTTACCTTACTTCGAGATGAGCTCCGAAATTCTGTATTTTTTGATATTTCATCATCAATGACGTAATAAATGCATTCGCAATAATTTTTCTTATCCTCTTTCCAAAACCATGCAAATAAGGGTTGAAAATAAATCAACAGCAATAACTCAATTCAGTATAATAGCCAGGTTTACCATTCAAGGAAATATTCCCAAAGTTTGGCGATTTTCTTTCCCTTTTTTAACAGATAAAACGGTGTGTGTGGGTAAAGCATCCTTCCCAAACTACTTAAGGGGACCAGGAAAGCCCTATTTCTGCCATGTTAAATTCCCCAAATTTATGTACCTTTTCCTCAGAAATGTTGAAAGATTGAGGTGTAGATTTTTTAGAGTAATTAGAATAACATACTTTACGTATCTTAACAGAAAATTTTATTTCTAAGTGAAACTGAAAATTAATTATTAATTATTTATTAAGAGTAATTTTTAAATTAGCATTTTTGGTAAGATTTCACTGCCTAAAATAAATAATTCTCAAGAAATCCTCAAATCCCTGTGTTAAAGTATACAATATAACATAATATAAGTATTAAAAAAATCTGAGTTCTTAAGTTTAATAGATATTGAAGAAAAGTAACACAAACATGAAAAATCCAAGTTTTGAGAAAAAGTCAATTAAAGATTTAAATGGCCATTAAACTGTGAAGTACTCTTAGTATGAAGAATAATTATAACATAATGAAGGGAACGAATATTACAGGTAAGGCATTGGCACGGCACGCCAAGTATCCAGGTTCGATCCCTGGTCTGGACATTTTTCGCTCTGTTGGAATAAACTTCAACTGTGCTACTCCAGCCTTGAATATGAAAAATAAATAAATAAATAAATAAAAATAATTATAACACTTCTTTATATATATATATAAACGTGTGTGACACATCGTTGGAAAGATAAAAGTTTAAACTATTTAATGATATACAAAAGTAAAAATCGATTTTTCCCCCAAATTTCGCTTATCTGGTCTTTTTTAACATATTCATTCACCCAGCTCTTCAACTGCATGATGAAATCAACTGCATGATGTGTAGGCTGCGTGTCGTCGAGGTATCTTTTGATAGCATTGGTAATTAAAGCCAGAAAGGTCATGGGTTGAACTGCTCGCCAAGATGCTGGTAAAGTTGGAATGTTGAGTTCAGTAAGAAAAATCAAATTGCTTATAATAAATTAAATACAGAAAACTTAATTCACCAGTTTCATTCAATTCAGTCTAATATTTAGCGTGTTAGAAAAAAATGGCAACAAACGACAGTTGTATGAACATTATTTCTTTAAAATCATAGTTATGACAATAACATTTACATAATATAAAATATATTTTTCAAAAAACATTCCCTCGATCTCTGAAACACTGACTTTATTTTAAATGAATTGTAAGCAACATAAAATGTTTTACCCTAAACTTCCTCTTTTTTAGAAATATTAGCGCTTAATATGTACGTTTTTGGAAGAATTATCTATTTTCCCTTTCCATATCTGGTTATTATTACTCATGATATATTTTCATTGTAATTAATGAAATGACTTGCATAAAATATTCTCTTTATATATATTTTAAATATTTTTTCAACGTTCTCTTCAGAAGATATTCTCAAATGCTCCATAGTTTTGCATAAAATTAAAGAAATATTTTTCAATAAGTATGCCATTTTACATATAATATAACGATATAATAATGTCCACAATTCTAATATTTATAATATACCTCCCAATCTGAATTGTGTAAAGGCATTTATTTCTGCGTGTAATGTTTTAAACTTTTTAAAATATTAATGCTCGATTAATATATTTAAAACGCGTTTCATACTGTCTGGCTTTTTCCAGATATCTTTAATTTGCTAAATAAATATTGTTACAAGTGTTTATGCGTTTCTAGTTTATTAGCAAATTTGTTCAGTTTGTACAAAAAAAAAACCCTTCTATACTTTACACTATAAATATATAATGTCTAATACATACAAATTTTTTTAAAGGAATCTTACATGTACTTTCATAGAAATGTAATATGTACATTTATAAAGAAATAGTTGAATGATAAGGTTTTATTTTGAAACAGTACTTCATATTGATAAAGTTTTATGTAGTAATTAATGTGTTTCAGTTATTCGCCGTGTAAAATTACATTACAGGCCAACTATAAATTGAGATCCCAGTATCCGTAACAAATATATATATATATATATAGTTGATACTTTTCCTTAGGAAGAAAGCATTTATAATTGCAGACCTAGTCAGGAATAAATATTGATAATTAATTTCAAATTTATAATTATACGTATTTATAACACTTTTTATAAAAATATTTCACATCACACTTAAACCTTTACTATTATTTTCATTATATTGTTAACAAAATCATTCATGTAATTATTTACAATTTGACAGCTTTAAAAAGGCATTTTTTCATCTGTGTTGCATTGCATTTCGAAGCACAAATTACTTGCATTTTATGTTACATAAAAAAGTAGATATTTTAAGGAAATTAAATACACATTCTCATTTTTTACATTCCCATGTATGCATAAAATTATATTAAATAAGAAATTTGACAAACCAGACAGCAAAAATGTGTACGGAATAATATAAATAAAATATTATATTTGATAAATTATAAATATTTTTTACGCTACACAGATGAATATATTGATATAAATATATTATAAATATTTCTGGAGGAACCTCTATCTTATATTTAATTATATTTCACAAGAAAAATAAGGTAAGGAAAGTGGTTCTCTTACCTGATGTCTCAATGACGAAAGATCCGCCGTTCGATCGAAGATACATTCTATAGTTATCCTTCTTCTTATTGCGGAAAGGTCATAGCTAAACTTTATTTGGAAGAAAAAATAAGGTATTAGTTAAGGTCTTATTTATGTGTAACCATGAAAAATTTCTCATTTTAATAAAATGAAGAATCAGGAGCATCTTGACTAATCTATTTAATATTTTTATCACACAACAAAAAAAGACGGGACAGAGTTTTATACGCGTCATTACGGAGACACTGATAAAAAGTACGACAATGCGTCAGAGAGGGAGAAAAAGGGGGCCTATGCGATGCCTATGCCTTTGTTTTTCAACCACACTTAGCAGCAGAAATTGACGAGCAAGAGAAAATACACATACACTTGCATTGAAAGAGGAGAAAAGAGTCGCATTGAGTTCGAATATTGCAGTTCTTTTTCTTTTTTTTTTCTTTTTCTTTTCTTTTTTTTTTTTTTTTTTTTTGAGAAGGGTTCAGATATATTAACATATATTTCAGTCTAATTTGAATTATTTAAACCTAAAATTGATATCTATAAAAAAAAGTATATTTCCTTTTTTACTCACTTGCGGTAGACATCATTAACTTACTAACATTCAGAAAAATATTATTAAAAATTACTAAGCGAAGAGAGGTGATTTTAGAGAAAGATATTTCTACGTCAAAAAAATGCAATAATAATAATAAGCATTTCAAAAAATTTGGACAGGATGCTTCAAAAATTAAATAAAAGGAGTTGAAATAAAAATGTAACTTCAGAACGGAAATTAAAATTGCCATCTAGAATATTTACTACTTTTATATTTATCTGAAATTTTATTAAATATATTACATATTCTTTAGCGCTATGAAACATTCCAAAATGAAAACTTTATAAAATTCCATATATTGAAAATTCTGCATTGAATATTTAGAGCACAGATTGTAGATAAAATATTCATACAACTGATGTGTAGTACAAAGTGGCACTGAGCCAAATGAAACATTTTCAAACTAAGTATCACATCAACTCAATAAGTTTTCATAGTTGGAGTTTTGAAGACGATAAAAAAAAAAAAAAAAAAAACAGTATCTTTTGAAAACGGGATAATAAATGTCTGCTGTGACTCGTCAAAAAGTTCGAAATTGTTTCAGTGTGACTTTGTACTTCCTATTTTCATGACTTTAATTTACCAAATGTATTTTCCTTTTTGTGGTTGCTGGAAAAAAATTGTACGTATGCTTAAATGTTAATAACCAAGATGGCAGAACAAATTTCAATTATTGATGTGATATTTTAATATTGTGTAATAGCACTCCTGGTTATACATTATCTTTTAAAATATCCCACATTGATAATCTATATTATAAAGGAAAAACGTGTCCGTGCTTAACGCTGACGTTCTTTTGATGGTGGCAACAACAGATGATTAAATTTAACTTTTATTGATTTTCATTCAATTTATTTAAAAACTGTAACGTAATTTACTCAATTTTTGCTATTTTTAAATTAATTCTCAGGCACGATTTTTTCTCAAATCTATCTTTATTGCCTGCAGACGATTATAAAAGGTAAAATAGTTTGCAATTAAATCAATAAATAAAATACAAATTTAAGACATGTAATCATATTTCGCGCTTAATCAAACGAAATGAACAAAATTAAAAATTACTGATTATAGACTTTAATCGTTGGTGATTTCTTCTGCTGTTTACTCCTGGTGTGAGGCCAGTATAAAAATATCGCTTTTAATAAGTTTCAAAACTTTATTTAAACGTTTTATTGCTGATTTTCATATAAATATGATTTTTTCTATTGTTAATAGATTTTCTAAGATATATATTAAATGTAAAAAATGTATTTGAGACACCGTTTTTTTTTTAAAAAAAAGATCTAGATTCTTTAGAGGGTTTCTCACTGTTATCTTTCAGATTATTTACTGATACGGTTTTCATTAATTTTCGAATAACTGCAATTGTTATTATCAAACAACGTGTTTTAATGATATATAAGGTTGCTATGTCAAAAGTCGATTGCAGAACCTTTCGAAAAATACCACATTCATCGCCACGTTTTTAGTATGTGAAGAAAGAAAAAAGATGTTAAGTAAATCATAAATAAGTAAAATTATCATAAGTAAAATATATGATGGTTTTCAATTACAATCTGCATTCCGGGAATCCGGGTTTTATTCCCTCTTATTTATAAATATATAATTATTACGACTTATATCATTATGTCTGGGGTATGAATACTGCAAAATTCAAATAATAAAACTGCTATTCGAATAATTGCTTTTCCATCTGTAATGCTTAATTCTAAAGAAATATATATACATACATGCATATATATATATATATATGAAGACAAACTGACGCATTTTATATATTGGCGTGGAGGAAAATGAAACGTTTTACAACTGGGAATTGCTTTATTCATATTATTCATCATAGTTACGCATTTTAGGGCGATAGAAGGTACTGTATCAGTTTAAAAAATGCAGTTTTAATAAATGTTTGTTAGAATATTTGGAGAAATTTCCTAAATTGTTTGAGTAGCATCGCTTTGGAGACCTTTCTTTTGGCTTATGTGTATATTGTTTTAAATGTGTGTACCAGATGATTAACATTAAAAATCAAATTAGCAGAAGGTGTTTCAACTACTGTTATGTATTTTTTTTTTCATAGTACTTGTATATATGTTTTATTTTTATAATATTTCGTCATTCTTACATACGTATTTGGTGATATATGTATATCATTCGAAATTTATTTATAATACGTGATGTATAATATGTATAATACGTATAATCTCGTGAGGGTCCTTGAATTTCCAAACTAAGAAATTTTTCTGTAATAGTATTTTCTTATAGAAAATCTCGCCTTAAATCAGGCGAAATTTTGCGAGTTTAAGCTAGATTTGTTTTTCGAAAAAAACAACTGACATTTTGCCTTGAAAATAACGGTACCCGTATGAACCAAGTAATATAGGGTGACTGAGCCAGTAGTTGATCAAAATAAGGTCGGTGCTACCGGTTTTTTATTATATTTCCTCCTTTTAGGTTTTAGAAGTAAATTAACATGATTGCTACAACCCTTAAGGAATGTCCTATAATGAGTAAAAATGAAACCTGCTGAAGCTAAATAGCAACAAAATTATAAGTAAATGGTTTCTTTAATTGTCATTTACCCAGTAATTGATCAAGCGAAAAAATCAGTCGGAAATTCAAAAATTAATCTTTAATAATATGTTTAATAATAATTCATATAAAACTATTATTTGAAATATGGCAGTTGGAAATGGATTATTTTAACTTATCGTAATCGTCTCCAACTAATCAAAAACTAAAATTTTACATTTTCTATTAAAAAAAAATAAAAATCATAAAATTGTTTCTCTTATAGCAGGCAGCTGTCAACAATGTGATAAAAGGTGCTCCAACATTCAAACAAAAATATTATGTCTAGTGCCACATCTAAAATTCATTTCTGCCTGAAATGGCGCAATATTTCAAACATTTGATCAACTTCTGGATGGGTATCAAATACAGGCGCAGCCACCCTATAAGGGTTCGCACGGGTGATGGACTATTTCCGGGATGCCAGTGTTTTCTTATAGAACAAATATTTAGGTTAAACCTGTGAAACTTCTACTTAATATAAGTAGTGATTTTCTATAATAAAATAATGGTGCCGAAAAATTTCCTTTTCTGCAAAATTCCAGGAGCGTACGAGCATTCTATATTAAAAAAGATAGAAATTCACAATACAAAACTAATTTAGTTATTAAATAAATAAATATTTTTAAAATCTAAATCTATTATGACACATGAGATCAAGATAATCTTTTTCATTACGTACTTGTAGATACGGATGTCCCTTGGAATATATAAACCATATTAACGTAAATTCTAATAAGTTAAAGCGAGGAGAGTCTTCGCACATTTCAAAAGAATAATAATAAAAAAATCTAAATATTAATATTTTGCTAAACTATGCATGAATTATTTTGACTTCATTTGTTTTTTATGCATTTCCATTGTTATTTTGTTGTTATACTGTAATTTAATAGAACAGCAGTAATAAAACCAGGAAAACAATTTTGCGCAATCTCTCCTTACAGGTTAGGAGAGAATGCGCACATGGGTAGGAGAGATTGCGCACATAGGTAGAAGAGATTGTTATTAATAATAACTACAATTAAATTGTTAACAATAATAATTACACTTAATCGACATTGTTGAAAGGTTTTTGCGAGTAAATATTATTGTATCAGGACTGAATATTTCAACCAAATATTTAAATAATATATAAAAGAAAGAACTTGAAAATTACTTCATTTCCATTTCCACAGTTTCATTGTATTTTGTTTGCTAACCGAAGTTGTCGTCGTCCACAATCGATGCACTTATTGTGGTAAATCGTCAATCGATGCACTTATTGTGGTAAATCGTGCATCTTTCGTGTAATCACCTGCAATAAGCAATACATTGAATCCAGTCAGTTGTCGAAGTTGTGTCCTGGTACAGTTCCAGACATTCAGTGCACTCATCCTCACTAACCTTCGGTTTTTTTTATCCCACTTTTTGTGGAAACACCTTATCTTCAGCAGTTTTTTTTTTTTTTTTTTTTTTTTTTTTTTTTTTTTGTAGCGGCATCCTTTTTAAGTCTTTTTTCATGTATATTTTGTGGATCAGTAACATTACTTGAAGTATGTTTCCTTTTGATTTCGATGGCATGACACTACTTGGGATGGGTGAAAGCTTTTCCTAAACATTGTATTAGAAAACTTATTTTAGTTAATACAATTAATTTATTAGCAAATTAATTGTCCATAAATTAAAAAAATATATATAAATATTTAATTAAATTATTAACAAATATATTATTAATTTATTAACAAAATTAATGACATAAAATTAATTTAATAACAACTGTATTATTAATTTATTAAAAAAAATTTTATCTGCAAAAGTATATTTTTGCAAATTAATTTGTTGCCAAATTTAGTTTTGTTAATTATGTGTTTTTCCGAAATTATTTCAAAACTGAGTCATTCACACGTTTTACACTTAATTTGCAATTCATACAAATTTATCAATAAGCTCTGCAATCTCTCCTAGCACTTAAACATATGGGGAAATGCGCCATCTCTCCTAAGTAGCAGATGCGTAAACTCTCCTATTTTGTTAGGAGAGATTGCGCGGCCTATTATTTAAATATGGCCACTTCTAAAATGAATTGTTGGTGTTCGCATACTTAGTCCAGGTTAGTAGTTTATAAGAAATCGTTTAAGTTCAAAATATTTTGTATTACTGACGTTCTATAAAAATTCTAACGAACAGTTATGAAAATTCAAGCACTTACTTTGGAAAAACAAAACAAAATAGCACTGCTTTATGCACGACGCTTGGAACAATCGATATGCACATTCATGTAGACACTGCACTAATGCTGCTGTACAACTACCTCGAGTCGCTGCGCGCGCACTCCAGTCCTTCCCGTCGAATCTCTTTGTGCGCAATCTCTCCTACCGCGCGAACTCTCCTCGATTTACTATAATTGTTTCAAAAAGTGTAAACAATTGTAGTGCTGTTTGCTGCGTAATGATTAAATTTTTAAAAAATATATATTATTCTAACATAAAAAACGAACAAAATAAACCGGAATTAACATTTTGTTAATGATTACAAATATGCATCTCCAAAAGTGCATGCATGTGGCAATTATTTTTTGCACCAGTCAGAAAGAGAAATAATATTTACACTATAAAATTAGTGCATTTTTTGTGTGATTGAACAAATAGTAATCAATATTTAAAAAATAAGAGGTGGAAAAAGAAAAAAAAATCACGTATGGGACGATGAACCCGAAGGTATTCCGATTATAAATATAAAACTTCAACAGATTAATAATAAATGTTAAAAAAACCTCTTTAAATTTTACAAGTAAATGAAGTTAAACATTATTCGTATTGCAAAGAAATGCACAGGTCGGTGATCCATTGTACTTGGTTTCTGAATAGTAAAAAAGTTAATTAATGTGCATGAAAAAAATCAAGGATAAATTAATCTAATGTAACGACAATTTTTTTGTTAAACTAACAAAAGTAACAATTGACATTTAATTAGTACTGCTAGTTATACTACTAATTATATTTTCTGTTTTCGAATCAATATTGCAGCATATTTAATAAAACATCATAAAATTCTAATTAAAGTCAAAATTGAATAGAAACATTTATCTGCTCATTTTATTTTTTTTTATTTTTATACTAAATATAATAATCTGGCTTAATTTTCTGGTACACTGTAAATAAATACATGAGAAGAATTTTAAATGCGCTTTTCAGAAGCTTCATTATATATATATATTTTAAATTAGGCGTTCTCAGTAATGTTTTAATATTTCGATTTAAAATTTTTCTACGTGTGTCAGTTTTGTTCCAAATAAATTACAGTATGTTATATTTCACGAAGAAATTTGTTTAAAATTTATTAAATAAATATTAGACCAGCACCGCAAGCAAATCTTTTATTTGTCACTTTCGCAAATTTTGGTGAATATTTTATTTTGATTTTCTTTATATAACTTGCTTTTTTGTATACATTAGATATACGTAAAGTACGCTAATCGAATAACTTGAAATAATAATCGAATAACGGAATTTCTGCTTATTATATGATTAAATTACATAACCATTCTTTTATAATATACTATTATTCAATGATTCTTAAATATCGTGAATGAATCTAAAATTCATACATATTTTTAAATCATTATTGTGAAGCCAAGTTCTTACGATATCTAATCTCCATTATCGTAAAAGTTCAAGGGCAAGTTTGAAAACTAGACGAAGCTATGATGAGAACGGCATTCTTTAGTGAAAGATTTACATTAAGGTGCTGACTTGTTTTTAAATGGATAAAATAATTAATTCTCTGTTATTCTTATGTTGTGATTTTGGCATAAGGCCATAGAAAAGTCTCAGTTTATTGTCTAATATACCATTTCTTTTTTGTGTATTTGTGTGATAAATTTAAATCTGCGATTGTTTTGAATTGGGTTTAATCAACTGAATCCTTTTGTAGCGAAGTTATTTCAGTTGTATGATACTGTTTTAGTATTCACAGATTTAAAATTCTATTTCCATTTAAATGTAGTTTTTGCTTTACTTCTGAATGTGATTCTATATTCTACTCTGAAGACTTTACTATAATTACCGGCATATTGACTTTTTATAAATCAAAAGTAAATTAATATTTCTCAGAAACCTTTTGATTATTCTGGGGCTCAATTCATTGAATTACTAGTTGGATTAAAGAGAACTGAACCTAGAAAATATATCTTTAAACAAATGTTGCTTTTTTTAATTATGATACTGCATATATCTCACATATTTTATCTTAAAGGGTTAATTGTTTTACATTTTAAATTGTGTATAACTGTTAAATTTAAACTAGATACTATGAAATATCGTTTAAAATTTTTCACGTTAGAAAATAAATTTGCATGTAACTCAGTATATTTTTAGATTATATATACATTTTGTACGAATGCCAAATTTCAAATTCTGTTTCTTTTTTCGCAGGTAAGTGAATGATGGATTTTTAAAGTTTTGCTTCAGATAATGCAAGTGAGTGGTTTTTTTTAATATTATTTACTTTTTGATGTTTCTACGTGAAATATCAATATATATACTTCATAATCAGCATTACAAAAAATTACTGTACTAGGTAACAAGAACTTCAAAAGTTAATTCATGCATTGTTTTTATAAATAATTCATTGCTACAGCAGAAAGTATTTTTTTAAATAATATAAAATGTTGCACTGTCCTCATATTGAGTAGCATAATTGATTTACAATACACTACGAACTAATATGTCTATAAAAACTTTTGCAAGCATTACATTTGATACGGCCGTCATGGCATGAACATATTACGTGTTCATGATTTGTAAAAATTTTATCTTTCTTCCGGCCTTTCAAAGGTAGACTTTAAAAAACTTACTTCAGAGCTTTAAATTTGCCTTTAAGTTGGTATAGCCATTTTTTAAAATGGTATCGTCTCAAATATGTGTTCGTTTTACCTAAAATCTGCAATGTATTTTCTTTAAAAAGAGTTTTACATATTTCGTTAAATATAAGGAAGAAACGTTATAAGTTCTACAACTACAAACACATTTTACAGGATATCGTAAGATATTAACTCACCGTATATTTAATTGAAGAGTAAGTAATATATAATTAATTAAACTCACTTTAAAATTCGTTTTATATCCCCATATTCGTAGTAGTTCTAAAGGTCATGCATTAGGTATAAGTTTGTGTTAATGACATGAATTATGAAAACTATAATTTTCAACAATATTTTGAATAAAGATGGCATTTTGAAAAACAGCTGCATTCTTTTCTAGGCATGAGAAAATTAAATCCACATATTTATGTTTTAAAATTAAGAATTTTTAAAGCAGGAAGTAATATTTGAAACTGTAAAATCTCTTGTAGATTTCTTATTGAGGTACCCCATAGTATGATTAATTAATACAAAAGTAAGAACTAAAATTTTCTGCAAACTCAATCGAAAAAAAAAATAATAAAACGAAGTAATTTTGTTTTATTAAGACTTTAGTTTGGCATGCACATATAGATTATTCAAATTTCGTAAAGGTTTTACCTTGAGTCGTGCTTTTCAAAGTACATTTGCACATTTAGTCTCAGAGCTGTTATTAAGTAGACTAACTGGGAACGTGTTCGTTTCCATTATGGGTCATCACACGAGTTACAGAAAGAGCCACTACGGCGTCCACAAAGGACCCGCTTTGACCCCAATCAGGCCATAAATAAATAGGTCCGAACGCTGTGATAGAACCCGGCTCAATAAAAATCTAGAGAGGGATCGGCACATGCTCGACCCGACACAGGGAATCGGTCGCATCATCGACTCGTAATCGCGGTACACCTCACAGGAAGAAACCGCGCTCAAAGACTAGCGGGTTGGGGCCCACACCGGCTTGTTTTACCGCCAGCAGAAATCTAGGATCCCCTATAAAGGCTACCTCTGCGATTTCAGCCAGCGGGTGAGGATTAGTATGATAGACATAACTACAGAAAAGTTAGTATCCCACACTTCCACCAGTTCAGTTCAATACCGAAGGAGTAGCCCAAACCCCAACTGAGGTGGGCCGAGCAACACCAGAGTTATGAGGCAAGAAATAGAAAGAAACACAAAACACAAACGTAATATAAACATAAACACGTTATTAGTCACCTGACCAGCCACGCCCAGAGTATATAACTTGAAGACGTAGGGAGTGCAATACATCCCATCTTCGTGAGTACGGTATAGGTCTACTTCGACTGGTAATACAAGACAACACTAAAAGTTACCAGCCAACGAACCCGCACACATACATCGGATGAACCCGCGAGGCATGCGAACTAGTCAATATGGGCTGATAATATGATCCAGGATCCCCTTCGAACCTCTACGCAGTTTCTTAAGGCACACTCGTGGAAATCAATGGTGAAGGAACCCCGGAAAATAATTATTATACAATAAAGTTCGAAACCCATTTGGATCCAAGAACATCGCGTCCGCCGGACAACCATCCAGCTCTCGAATCAACAACTAGGCCCGAAAGCATGTTAGTAGATAGATACAAAAAACAGGAAAGTTAAATCTATAACTCACCTGACCGCTTTGAGAAAAGTAGTAACCATCCACCGTCGGCAGGGGTACATAGGGTATCACTCCAGCGCGTATTTACAATGTGGCTTCATAGCTCAACATGAGGTTATAGACTAAAAAGGAAAGCTAGAAATGTTTTAGAAACCCAAACGGATCCAAGGGCGCTGCGGAGTTAGTCTAACAAATCCTCTTAGATATTCAAAGCACCCTTGAAACAACAACTGGGTTCCGAGGACAATCACTCAAAAATACAATGTTAATAAATTGAAACAAAAAACAGGAAAATTAGTTCTCGTCTCCTGGTCGGATCATCCGCAAATGGTCACTAACTCCATTAGAAGACTGACATCAAAGGACCAACGAGCAGTGATTCAACTTTCAGGGATGAGTGAGAGAAAAAGCAAAAAGGTTTTGGCTCGACCGGAGACTGTCTTGGCTGCCTGTGTCTCGTTGGCTTACTTGCATCAAGTGTTTCTGATTGTCCTCCGAAGGCCCCTGGTACCTTCGATCTCGCAGGATACACAGATCCTGGCAAGAAGCCTTTTGACTTCCCCTCAGAGAAAATATACGCAGTTATGTCGAGTCATTTTGAGACACCTCTATGATCCTCACGCCCATGAAGGTCGAATGTCCGCGAAAACAAACGATGCAACATCAAAGTGGCAAGGAGCACCAATCAACATACTCGCTGGAAATTACAAAATCCGCATTACGCTTCCCTCTTCCAGGTTGGCGTCGGTAACTTCTAACCATTCACTAATTTGGTGTCTGCACACGATAACACACAGGAGACAGGCTACCCAGTGGCAGTTTGCCCCTCCAGACGTAAACTGAGAGCTGGACGTAAGTAAGTAAGCACCCACCCTGGGAACACGCTTTTGGCTTATGGTTAGGTGTAACCCCCAAGCCCAGGGCAGGGAAAAGTTTTACTACCTGCGGAAACAAGCCCAGAACGCCAGTCTCCGGGAAAGAAGACTTCAGAACGACCCGCCTGACACGCCGAAGAGAGCACAAGAGGCAAGTGCCGTGTCCCCGGACCGCCTGTGAAAATTTATGATTATTTAAGATGGCGATTCTTTACCAATCACAATTGGCTATTGTTTCAGGGCGAGCCTAGAAATATGTTAGGATTATGATTTATATGTTTTGGAATTTACGTACTATTTGAAAAAATTTTAGGGATTTATCAGCGACCTTAGCCATTCAGTGACCCTGCTTATTCTTCTCTTCAAAAATGGAAAGAGACCTCCACGGCGTCCTCGGCCGGGCTTCCGGTCTTCCCCCTGCGCACAAGGCCAGTTTGATTCGGAAACACCCGGTGGCTCGAACACCCTCTTGTTAGTAAAGAGGGTTAATAAACACATTATGAAGGTACATTCCCATATAAGTATTCATTTTACATGATGTCTGTAAAACTGCAATAACACATAGTAACCTGTCATAGAAAATGCCATATATTTTCTCATAAACATGTTATACCGAAAAACGATCGAAAACTGACCATGTGATAATTTACCTTCATTAATTCGTCCATGTCGAAATTATACCTATTTGTAATATCTCCTACGATAGATAACGTATCGAATTCCAATACTCATAGCGCTCTAAAACTGTCGTTCTCACTTCTTGGCTTTTACACAACTTCCTTAAACACTTATAAACGGTTACTCTAAAAAACGTTTCGCGTATTTTTTTTCTTCATAAATCATTCCATCCAGTCTTCAAAATTACCCCAATTGCAAGGCGAATAAGCCACTCAACGGAAGCAATAGACATTGGCATTTAATTCAGATTATATGGTGATTTTTTGTCATTTTAACTTTCATTATATTTATCTAAAAATGCATATTTTGTTACATAAACATTCCTAACCTTGTGTAGAAAAAAATTCATTCATCGTGTACATATTAATATGAAGTTTTTAAAAGGTGGTATATTTAGTATGGATGTATATTTAAAGAGATAGAATCTTAAAATAGTTTTCATCATTTTTTTTCACTTAAATTAGCTTCTACTTGTAGTCTACAGGGTGACACATAAATACTGTGACGTGATTAAAATGTAAATTTATTTTAAAGTTTTTCCCATTTTTGTGATATACTATTTTTTATTCGCCTTCCTCGTGCTTTTTTGTTGTGTAATTGCTATTTAAGTTGATATAAATTCACTGTTTAGAGGAAAATTTATTGTGCAAAGAAGACCGGTCAACCATCGCCCCCATCACAAGAGAGGAATGCCAATTTTTCCGATCACCAGATTGCACTGGGGACAAGACTATCGCGCCGTGAAGCGTTTTAAAGTGACCGGAGGGGAGGTCAAAGGCCGTTAAGAAGGGGAAGTTCGCGGACAACAAGGAACTCAGTGCCCCTAACATGGTCAAGAAGAAGATCCAGCGAAATCCACTAAGAAACATACGAAAACTGGCCAAGAAGCACTTCGTCGACTGCGAATCTATGCAAAGACATGTCAAAGAAGATCGCCAACTCATCCTTTACAAACTGGAGAAAGGACACCATCTCACGGAATGAATGAAGGCGTCAAGGCTCGAAAAGTGCAAGAAGATGAAGTCCCTGTGCCGCATCAAAGCCCTGAAACGGATTTTCTTCACCAATGAAAAGAGTTTTATGATCCAACATTTCCAGAACTCACAGATACAACTCGAGCTACAACTCAAAGGGGCTCCAGGCATCGTGAAGATGGAAAATATTTTTTCTCGAAGTCTGTGATGGTGTAGGCGGGGATTCTCGGATTAGAAAAGGCAGAACTTGTCTAAGTCACAAAAGGCGTAAAGATCAACGCAGAGGCGTATCAGGAGCTAACTTCGGAAGACGCTGTGATCCCCTGGGCCGAAAAGAAAGCGAAGAACATCGACTGGACTTTTCAGCAGGACTGACCGACTATCCACAGAGCGAAGAAGTCGCTGGAGGTGTGCGAGGGCAATCTCTCGTGATTTTCGACGAAGGGCGATTGGCCCTCAGACTCCCCTGACTTGAACACTATGGACTTTGCTGTTTGGGGAATCCTGAAGCGAAAAGCCTGCGCAATTAAGAACAAGTCCCTGGATTCCTTGAAACATGCTTTGGAAAAAGCCTGTGCCGAAAACAATTGTGGCCAACTAGAATAATTTACAGAAGGATCTAGACGCCTGCATCACCGCTGCAGGAAACCATTTCGTTATTATCTTGATTGTTTCTCGAACAGAATTTTCTCCTCGTTCGAATGGTGGATAAGACAAGTTGTTTTGTTCGTTCAGTGTAAAGTTATGGTATTTTATTTGCGTCGCAGTATTTACGTGTCACCCTGTAAATTGGTATTTGTGGACAACTCTGTATTATATATATATTCAGAAGCAGGACGAAATAATGGACACAACATTTTTCATCACCGATTTTGATTATTTTTGAAAAGGCTATAAATCAGAATAAATTTATATTTTAACTTATTCATTGTTTAATCAATGTTTTTTATGTGATGGAAGTTCTTTAAGCATTCTCCAATTTTGGCCATAATGCTATCCGATAGCTTAATACTATCAGCTATCAACAAGGAGTTTGAAGGGCATTCACCAGAATGATTCTTTTTGAACAGTAACAAGAAAGAAAAATTCATGCGTCAAGCATAGATTATGAAACAATTTCCAACACAGTGAGAATAATGTGAAAAGTTGCACAGTTAAAAAAACTAAAATTTTACGTCTAATTCAACCATATGGAAGCGCATAACACATTTCAAAACCCAATTTCAGCTGTTTCCATCTACAATCGGAAAAGTATCCGAATTTTTTAGCAGCCCTGTATAGGATATAGAGATTTGTATCTACTAACTGCATGCATACCAAAATTTAGTTCTCTTAAGTGATACATATACTTTAGTTGAAAATTCCCCTTCAGCGATTTCCTTTAATAAGGAGAATAGTACGTTAATGCTTTTGTGCAGCCCTGTATATGAGGTATACAATTCATATATATTGAGTAACATGCAAACAAGTAATTACATTTAAAAGTGCATACCGAATTTTAAACGGTACACTCCAACAATTATTACACAAAGACAGTGTTCTAACGGATTTATTTTAGTATTGTAACGGATTTCTTTTGTGTGTACCTTTAAATGAATAAATAATGCTATTAATGCCCTGTTCTAACGTGATCGTAGTGACATTCAGAGATTTATACCAATTTCAATACATTCTAAATAGCCCAATGTCATTAAAATACTCTACAAACGATTTATCCCCATATACCATAATGTAATGGAATAATTTTGAATGTCCGTGTAAATGAACTGTTAATACTACATACTTCATATAGAATACCAAACATGCTTTGGTGACTCTAAATAACTTTTATCAATTCCATGAAAATCCGAGTATATTTACAGGAGTTAGAGTGTGGGCAGACGGAAAGACAAACCTAACGCATAAATATTTTTTAACTTTGTTGGAAAGAGTTAAAAACCCTGAGAACCTTGCATAGTCACCTCGGAAAAGACCATTCTGGACTTGAATACGCAGACATTAGCCCATGCTGCTCCTTTTGCGGCCAACATGTTAATCACTTGAACTGAGTGACTCCCACATAATTGTTATTATTATTTCATTAAACTTTTTCCAAAAGTTATTTTTAATTAAATATTTTTATCCGATAAAACTTGCCTTAGAAAGTGCAGACAATTTTCATTTATTAATTAAAATATTCGTCTTAATAATACCACACGCAAATTATGTATTATTACTCAAACATAGGTAATCTGACGATAGAATATCAGCTTTTATATACAAAAGGTTTATCAAATACTGATATTATAAAGAACTCTACACACAATGTACAGCCACTTAATACTTTGATGATGAAACGTCAAATTACAGTCGTTAATTTTTCCATGTTCTTATCATGAACACTTATACACCTAATTTTTATTGTAACATTGTTCAAATCACTCCATGTTTCACTACTTAATGAAATTAGTTTGGCTCATGATTGAAAGCATTTCTTGTGTAATCAGAGGAAACTGTTAATTTTCTTCTCTGGAAATGTTACTACAAATTACCGACTAATCATATTAATATGAAAATAAAAATATGTAAGTTCACTGAAAAAATTGGATAACATGCAAAATTATATGGTATATTAAATACTGATTAACTGTTTTTAGCTGTATATATTAATAACGTAGTTATTAACAAAAAAAATCAATTTATTTGCAGTTTTCTTTCACTTCCATCAAAATTTGATTTGAATTAAACCGTTTTCCTTGTGAGAAATGGAGATTTATTTAAGTTAACGAAAGCTTTATATTTATATTTATATTTATATTTATATTTATATTTATATTTATATTTATATTTATATTTATATTTATATTTATATTTATATTTATATTTATATACTTGTTGTGTAAAAATAAGATCCTTATTTATAAATATGTTGCATATTATTTTAAAAAATAAAAAGTATGTTTAAAAATGAAATTTGTTTTTATGCATTTTGAATTTTCTGAATCTTTCAGTTTATTATATTTGTAAAATATTGATTCTTTAAAATTTGTGTTACACATTTTTAATACTACATTTCAGTAAAACCTTTTAATTTATGATTTATTTACATGAAAACACATTTTTGGACGTAAGTACTTTAATATAAATTTTCTAATTAATAATTCGCACTAAATATTTCACAGAAAAATGTGTATGTTTAAATTATTGCTAATATAAAAGAGTATTTTCAGAAATGTATCTGCTATAGAAATGAAGAAAATGCAATACAAATGTTATAGAAAGTGGTTTGAAAATGCGATAGATCAACTCTGCAAAAGTCTCATTTTGTATAAAAGTATATTAAAGAAGTAATAAATGGAAACTGAATTTATCCTTACTCCACTACGTAAAACAAAACAAAAAATATGTTTATTAAAGCGTTTATCAATCTAGAAAGTGTTTACAAAATATTATGGTTAAAGACTTACTTTAAAATTGCATATAGTCTATGATTTTAAAGTTATAAGACATGTATAATAGGTAGTATAAATGAAATAAATATTATTAAACAGTTGAAAGTCCCCATTTACTACAATAATTTCCATTTATTTTTTTATCATTGACTTATAACAACTAATAATAGAATGCTTTGAATTTTTTCTTTAATATAGCAAAACTTACTTAAATAAAAAATATAAATAAAGTAAGTTTATAGAGAGATGAAATGAATTTTAATTATAAAATATTCACACATTGACAAAAATTATCTTCGCGATGATTTGCGATAAAATAAATATTATAAAATACTCATACATTACCAAAAGAAATTTCATGATGTTTTGCAATAAAATAGTTACGCTCTTCGACTTATGAGGGTTCCCGCTATATATCAAATTAACGATTTCCTTCATAATTGAAGTCAACATTCCACCAGCCGATAATACCTTTACATATACCGTCAAAGGTCTGATATACAGATGTGGAAATACACCAATTTTACAGGATTAGATTTACTGTAACATGAAGCAGAAAAAAAATATTTATTTAATTGTATTTATATAAATATTCAGAAGACTATAAACTCAGAAAGAAAATTACCTTTGTCTAATTTCGAAGAAGCTGCTGTGCTTTCATGAAGAGACCAATTTAAGATTTCTTTATGAAGTTAACTTTTAAAATTTTAATAAAGATTTTTTGAAGCAAATAACTATTCATTTTTAGATAAATCATTACATTAACCAGTATATATTTTACAATGTTCTGAAAATAGAAATTTAAAGCAGATTATTTTGGATTTAAAGCAATGTAAAAACCTACGTTCCGCTTAAAATTGTTTATACTGAACATTTTATTATCTGAAATATAATGGCGTTCCTGCATATAAAGTATTTCGTTTGTCGTTGAAAATGCATTGTTATTTTTGTCATTTAACTACAATTTCCGTTTCCTTTGGGGTTTTTTTATTGAACACCAAAGTTTGTATGAAAAATTTAATTTATCAATAAATAAAATTTAAACAATAAATTTAAAATTTAATCGCTGTACAATTTTCTTTTTTGTTGTTGAAAATTCATTGTTATAATAAATAAATCTACTATAAAACTTTACCGATAATTATTACTTTATACCTATTATTTGTACCTCTTGTATCACATTACATTTCGAAGTTTGCGAATTTTTAAAAACAAATAACTATTATTTTTCAACTTAAATCATTACAATAACCCCTAAATATGTTATAACATTCTGAAACTAGAAATTTAAAGCATAATATTTAGGATTTAAAGCAAAATAAAAACCTACCTGCCGCTTGAAAATGTTTCTATTTAAAATTTTAGTCTCTGAGATTTAATTACGCTACTGCATATGAAATATTTTGTTTGTTGTTGAAAATGCATTGTTATTTTTATCATTTAGCTATAATTTATGTTTCCTTTTTTTTTAATGAACACCAAAGTTTGTATGAAAAATTTAATGTGGAGATTCTAAAGTATCTTTTAATGTTCTTTTAACCGCATTGTGCTCGCTGTTATATATTTCGTAGCAGCATTTCCAAAATTCCATGGGGGATTAAATTCTATTTTACTTCCAAGATTTTCAATCTTATGTGTAAGACAACTTTTTGAAATTTATTTCGTCTCTTCAGATGTTGTTTACTGTTTTATTTACATATCTTTAACAATAAATTTTTCATGTCTACAATTGTAGTGTTTGTACGTAGACGAGCATTATTTTCCTAGCAAATTTAATTTAATAAAATATTCGTTTTTTAATAATTTGTTTATGATTTACGTGACTGTATTAAATTTCTAAAATGGTCTTTCTATTTAAATTTAGCCTTTTTTTTTTTGTAATTTCTTCAGATTACGTATGAATATACTAATCAATCTATTGTATGCATATGAGGACGGGAGTTTCCAAACTCGCCTTATCCAAAACTTAAAAAATCGAATTTTCTCTATCAATCTATTCTATTTGTGAACCTGCGTCGAAAGAACACTACAATTGCATTCTGCAAAACATACTAGTTTTATCGTGTTTTTCTGGCATTGTAAAATCTTTGTTTACAATGAAAACCAATGGACTCAGAGGTTTTCGCGATTTTCCAAAATTAGATATTCTAGATAAGGCGAGTCCTCATGGATAGAAGATTTAAGAAAATTTTGAATAACTCGAATTTAAATTAGCGAAAAGAAATATGAATAATCTGACAAAAGGATGGGACTTAACAGAATTCAATTCACGATTCGATTTTAAAACAAAAACTGCGAGTTGTCATTATTAGAATTTAGAATTAAGTTTAAATATGCGTTACTTATCCCATTTTCCCAGAAATTCAGGCAGACACTGACAAAATAATGGCAGAAGTATAAACAACATTTTTTTATTATACAGATGACGCTAAACATCGACGAAGATTTCAGTTTGAATAAGAATTTTCAATACGACATAGTATGCTTGTATGAAGGATCAGAATTATAGTTAGGAAGAATAAAAATGACCATAACATCGACCAACGTGGGTGAGTTGAATCAGACACCTTTGAATGTTGACTTATACTTGACTAGACTTACAGTAAATGAATACAGGTGAATATCTAACATCACGCCGAATAATTAATTCGTCGAATCAAACGAGTAAAAGAATGCACGTACGTTCACCATCAACATTCGAATCCATTTTTTTTGTTTTTTTAAGATTGTACCTGTAGAGGCTGACGTCACGCTTTTACGTCAGTTGCTCGGTTGCCTAGGTAACAAGTTTTTTCACTCGCAGTACGATCGTACATAACCTCCGGGGGTGGGGGCGGCGTGAACTTCAGGTAAAGCAGCAATCTGCTGAATCGGCTGAATGTACCTTCACTGGAACGGATAGTCACAACTCTGACCACACCGTCAGCACCAGGATGGATGCTTTCGACCAGAGCTAACTTCCAACGAGAGGGAGGAATTGAAGATTCTTTTACCAAAACTAGTTGACCAATCTTGATAATATGATTGCCCTTTTTCCATTTATGTCTTAAGGACCATGTTTGGAGATAATGTTTAGTCCAGCGTTGCCAGAAATTATTTCGAATCTTGATACACAGTTTCCACCTGGAAGAGAGACTATTACATGGGTTATTAGGAGATGACATGTCTGGTAAAGCAAGTAATGGATCACCAATAAGGAAATGTCCTCGAGTTAAAACGGATAAGTCATTAGGGTCTGTTGATAAAGGAATAAGTGGATGAGAATTTATAAATGCTTCAATAAGGCATAGGGTTGTGGATAGTTCCTCAAAAGTCATAAGAGTACCTTGGCATGATTTGGTTAGATGCCGTTTAGCTAGCTTTATGGAAGACTCCCATAATCCTCCAAAGTTAGGACCATAAGGATGTATGAAATGCCAAATAATTTGGAGTTGTGCGCAAAAGTCTTGGACTTTTGATTCTTTGAGAATTAGGAACAGTTTTTTAAGATATGAGGCTGCACCAACGAATGTTTTACCGTTATCAGAATAAATGTCTGTTGGATATGAAACGCTGTAAAGTGCATATAAAGGCTTCGATGGTAAGTTCTGAAACTAATTCAATGTGTACTGCTTTGGTACATATGCATATAAAAAGACAGATATAGGTTTTAAAAGTAGTAGATTTTCGTTTATGTTGGCATTTTGTATTGATTGGGCCTGCAAAATCAATCCCACTGCGCTGGAACGCTCTACAATGATTAATTCGTTAAGAGGGGAAGTCACCCATGAGGTGAGTAAGCGGCTGGGCAGATATTCGAATGCAACTTATACACTTTCTTAATTCTTTCTTAACTGTCCAAAATTTTTGACGAATTAAGAAAAGAACTTGATCAGGACCCGCATGCAGACTATAGAGATGGAAAAACCTGATAATAGCTTCTGTTAAGGGATGGTTTTTAGGGATAAGCATTGGATGTTTGGAGTCGAATGACATGGTTTTGTGTTTGCTGAGGCATCCACCAACTCTCAAAATATTATCTGCATCGAGAAAGATGTTTAAAGAAAGCAATTTACTGGATGTTAGTAGTTGTTTGTGTTGTTTAAGTAGATTAATTTCATCAGAAAATGCTGACTATTGTAAGCACTTGGCGACAGTTTTACAAGCGTTGTTAAGTTCAACAGCGTTTAATGGCCCTTTCCTTTTTAAGTGGAATTTTGTGTTGTAGGCGAATCTTTGAATCCAAGCAACTACTCGGATTACTTTTGTATATGAAGAAAATCTGGTAAGAATGTCTACATCGGTTTCTAGTTTATTTATTAAACAAGAACTTTCGGTGGGTAAAGACTCAACTGCAAAGTTTGAAGTTATAGATGGATCATATATGAAATGATTAGAAGACGTGTAGAGCCAAGTAGGCCCAGACCACCAACATTCGCAATCTTTTAACTGATAGGGATATAGACCACGTGTTGCACAATCTGCTGGATTATGTTTACCAGGAATATGATGCCAATTTTCAATTGAGGTCAAATCTCTGATTTTATTGGTACGGTGAAGCACGAATTGGTTGCCTTTGGTTGGATGTTTCAAAATCCAGCTTAATGTAATGGTCGAATCGGTCCACAAGAATGTTTCGTGGATAGCGTCAGGTAATGCATCTTGAACAACTTGAATAAGGTTTGCTAGCAAAAGAGCTGAAGATAGCTCTGATCTTGGCAATGTTATTGCACTGGCGGGCGCTATTCTTGTTTTAGCAGCAACTATCATTACCGTGACAGGATTAAAGGTTTTTATATAGACAACCGCTGCGTATGCACGTATAGAAGCATCACAGAACCCATGGAGTTCGAAAGGTGATGATGTGCTGAAATTCATAAATCGTGGAATGTGCATAGAATTAAAAGCATTTATTTCAGAATGGAATCTATTCAACGTTTCTAGACTATCTGAGGGAAGAGGATCATCCCTCTTCAAGTCTGCCTTCCACACTTCTTTCAATAACATTTTCAAAATAACAGTGGAAGGTGACAAAAGACCCAAAGGATAAAAAATGCCAGCGATTACAGATAATAATTGACTTTTAGTCTTTACTGTAGGTTTTTCTACAACTTGTACAGGCAGGGAATCTGTTTCCCGATTCCACTCTAACCCTAGAAAACTTTCAGATGAATTCGGATTGAAAGAATGAGTTAAGTTACTTGCCTTTAAAGAATGTGGCAAACTATCATCTTTTGCTATACTGGCAGCGACAGGAAAATTAGTTTTTTCCTGATCACAAACTTATTTATTTTGCCGAGTTGAATTGTGATACAGTTCTTTAGCTGCATCTGATTTAATAAACTCCTTAGCAGGAGAAACAGACTCTGAGTTGAAAAAATCAGTCAAGTCTACTGAATGGCAGACCACGGTCGTGGCCGGTTTAGGCGAATAGAGTACTGGACCACTTAGAATATATCCCAGTTGAGTTGGGAATGCAACGGGTTTACCAGATTGTCCAAAAATGGGTGACCCTAATAAGAGATGTGCAAAAACATCTGCTCCTAGCAGAATGCCAATAGATTTTGAGATATGAAACTCAGGATTAGCCAGCTGCAAATTTGCCGTATGCGGCCATGAATGCCTTTCCAGCCTGAAGTTAAGGAGAGGGGTAGTAACCTGATTAACTACAAGGGCTTTTAAAGAATTGTAATTATTTTCAAAATATGGCGAGAAATTAAATTCAGTGAAATTTAGGCAGGTTTCAGCCAAAATGCCATTTATACCTACAAGCTTATAATTCGTTCTGCCTACAGGCAAATTCAATCTTTCTACACAATTTTTTGAGATTAAAGAATTTTGAGAAGCATTGTCAATAAGTGCTCTGCGTTGAATAACATTTCCTGTGCTAGATTTTACATTAATAAGAGCGGTAGATAATAGAACATTATAATTCTGCAAAGATGAATGACACTGCGCACTATTAGAAACAGAAATTTCTGGTGCATTATCATTAACAAACTCTCTATTAATTTAACTAGTCATATACACATGTAATAATGTATGATGCATTTTGGAACAATTTTTGCATTTAACATTAATTCTACACTGCCCTACTTTGTGGTTTTGTCTTAGACAATTTTCACATAATTTGTTTAATTCAACGATTTTCCACCTCTCTTTCGCTGGTTTTGAATTAAACACAGGACATTTGAATAACGCATGGCTTTCATTACATAATGGGCGGTTATTACCATTCCTAACAAACGCGCTGTTCATTTCGTTGGTTTTGACTCGGCTACCATCTAAAGGCTTTTTTGCGAAATTGAATTTAGACTCTACTTTAGTGCATTTTGACTTTTGATTGAGCTTCCCGCTCAATAAATTTTCGAAATAAATCCATATCCGGTATTTTATCATTGTCTAAGAACAATTCCCACCTTTGCTTGAGAGGCTGATCTAATTTATTCAACATAAAATTTATTAACATTAAATCACTCAAAGCATTAGATTCTAATCCCAAAATTTTCAAATTCCGAATTGCTTCATTATATGTATCAAGCAATTCTAACAAACATTTTGAATTACTAGCTTTAAGAATCTTTATCGAAAATATTTTATTTATTTGACTTAATGCCAATTGTCTTTTATTTTCGTATCTTTGATTTAACAAATCCCAACACTGCACTAAATTTTCTGCTTTTAAAGAAAATCCTCGAATTAATTTTGCGGCATTTCCACGAACAGAAGAATGCAAATATTCTAATTTCTCAATATCAGATAAATTTTCATCCCCCAAAATCGTAGACTGAAATAATTCTTTAAACGAAATTCATTGTTCCGAGTCTCCATAAAAATGGGGCAAATCGAATTTCGGTAATTTCACCTGCGAATAATTCTGTTTATTCTGAGTTTCTACACGAATTTCAGTCGGGGAATCAGCTTTGTTTTTCCCCTCTAACTCGACTAACAGGTCACAAATAAGTTCCTGATACTTCAAAAAAGTATCCAAATTCTCTTTATTTTCTTCCGGCGACAGTTTTTTAAATGCTTGCGTAAGAGTGTCTTCATAAGAAGATATTTTCGATTTCAAAACTTTAATTTTTGCCTGCTCATCTGAATTCGAAATCTGAACTTTATTCTTAATTATATCTATTTCCTTACAAATTCGCTCAAAAAACAACTCCTGTTTAGTTTGTTTAGTCATTTTAAAATTTACAAATGAACAATATAAGAACTGAATAAAATTATAAAAATACGTAATTCACACAATGTCATACAAAATGCACCATAATATACAAATTATAAAAAACAAAGATCAATTAAATAAATAAACACAGCCGTTTTTACTTTTTTTTTTTAGTACTATATATCTAACACAGATAAATTAACTGACAGCTACGACTTAAGAACAGATTCCATCGTATCTCCTGGCTCGATACGGACCAAAATTATGGATCGAAGATTTAAGAATTAATTTTGAATAACTCGAATTTAAATTAGGGAAAATAAATATGAATAATCTGACAAAAGAATGGGACTTAACAGAATTCAATTCACGATTCGATTTTAAAACAAAAACTGCGAGTTGTCAATATTAGAATTTAGAATTAAGTTTAAATATGCGTTACTTACCCCATTTTCCCAGAAATCCAGGCAGACGCTGACAAAATAATGGCAGAAGTATAAACGCACATTTCTTTATTATACAGATGACACTAAACATCGACGAAGATTTCAATTTGAATAAGAATTTTCAATACGACATAGTATGCTTGTATGAAGGATCAGAATTATAATTACGAAGAATAAAAATGGCCATAACATCGACCAACGTGGGTGAGTTGAATTAGACACCTTTGAATGTTGACTTATTCTTGACTAGACTTGCAGTAAAGGAATACAGGTAAATATCTAACATCACGCCGAATAATTAATTCATCCAATCAAACGAGTAAAAGAATGCACGTACGTTCACCATGAACATTCGAATCCAGACTGTTTTGTTTTTTTTAAGATTGTACCTGTAGAGGCTGACGTCACGCTTTTACGTCAGTTGCTCGGTTGTCTAGGTAACAAGTTCTTTCACTCGCAGTACGATCGTCCACCTCATATTATAAGATGAGTATGGAAAAGTCCTCATATATAAAATGCAATGGGCAATTTTGCTTCAGCTTCATATAACATGAGTTCTGCTGGATGGATTTTGATGGGACTTACATTATATATAATTTTTCAGGAAAGATTTTAGTATCTAACATTGTATTCTACCTTGCTTAGTTATAGAAGTATTTGGAAAGTTCTATAATCAGTTGAACCCGATAATGAATGATTAAACTTTTGGGAAAGATCCCGCTTAATGGATTTTGATTTCACTGTTATTATTTCTATTGTTTATTATTTGTTCTTTACGAAATACTACTGCAAATGATCAACTAAAAGAGTTGGTCTTTACAATTCTAAATTATGGCTGACACATTATAAAATATAACAATTTAACTGAGTTCGTATTTTTTTTTTCAAAATGAAGAAGGACATTACAGGTAAAGGTCCATATTTTTTTAACTGCGGTCAAATGCACCGATTTATTCCGTTTTATTCAAAGTTAACTTGGAAAAACCAACCAACATTGCGGCCGAATCCAGCTAGTGTATACACTGTAATATTCCTAAATATCGAAACAATAGGCTATCTCCTTAAATTTTGCCGCTAGGCACATACTTCCAATTGCAAAGTTTCACTAATAAAGTGGAATTTTGCTGTAATAATTCACAACTCCATGGGAGGTCAATTTGAGAAAATACGAAAATTAAATTTTCATACGATACTCACACGGTAAAATTTCCAATTAGGATACCTTATCCTTTCCTGAATTAAACACAAAAAGTTCCATCTTCATATCTGCAAAACTCACGGAGTTATGCCTATTTAAATAACTTGTCAGGATTTATGGGTTTAAACACAAATTGAAATGCGTGTAATTCTTGAAAGAATGTTGCTTTAAGAGTTCCAGGAAACATGTGAAATTTTTTTTATTGAGTTAGAATTTGATATTTTTCTGTATTTTGTGATGATTAACCATATAATGTGCGAACAAAATCACATCCTAAAATTTCTCAGAAAGTTTTGAGAAAATTTTAAATGATTATTATTTTTTTAAGTGGCGGTAATTTAAAATCGTTGTAACTCGAAACATTACTGTCGAATTTCAAATTTTATGTTCGTTTAATTAAAGAGCAAAATATAATTTTAATTTTGTTTCAGGATTTTTTTATATGTTAATTTTAAAAATATTAAAAATACAAATAAAAAAAAGGATGTAAATTATTTTTAAAAAAAAAATCCTGTTTTTAAAATAAAATATTTTTTCAAATTTGCCGAAACAAAAATAATGTAAGACAATCAAAAAAGACATGTTCCAAGTTTGCACTTTTTTCTTTAACAATTCTCGCCTTTGAAAGACGAATCAAAGGCGAAAATGAATGCTGTTAAAAAAAAAAAATTACAGGTGAGTAATTAATTCCTTCCTGTAGTTTAAACTTTCGATTCAGTTTAACTTTTGCCCTTTCCACCTTTTTTCTTTCCACCTTTTCCACCTTTTTTTCACCTCTTTCCTGTGTAATTCAGTCTTAGAAGATTTTACTGTAAATCATTTTTGAAAGTCTCCAATACATGGATTATAGATTAACGATATTAATGATAAGTAAAACATTTTCATGCAAATGTAGATTCATTAAAAAAATAAATATCACAGCCTTTAACGCTTCTTTATAAATGAAGATTGTAAACATAAAAAAAGAAAAGCTAAAAGCAATAAAGCTGGTTTTTTTTTTTTCAGAAATCGTCCATACGAAAGATTTTTAACCATATCGACGTAAAAATCTAAGTTTTGTAGAAATTCAATCAGGACTAGCCAGACACGGGCTAAAATTTAAACATTTTTTAAGGCCGGGCCGAATTTTTTTTTTCTGTGGATCGGCTCGAGACTTGTTCTGTATATTTCGAACCGTGCAGACCTCTTTTAACGGCCTCCAGCATAACTTGAAAGCAGGTTTATTTTAAAATCTATATGCTGCTATTTTATGTTCAAAAGGAGAGGCACTGTCTTAAATCGACTTTTAATAACGTACAATTTGTGGATGATCCCTATCTTGCATTCAAAATGAGTTAATAACTCGTCGCTCAGAGGTAAAGAAAAAATTTCCTAACTGCAAATTTTACTCTACGGGGGCCGTATAAAAATTAGTTTTTGTATTTTCTCAAATAGACCCCCCCCCTCCCCCAAGGAGTTACAACTTATGCCATTAATTTTGGCACCGTTTTTTAAGAAACTTTGCAATTGGAAGTATGTGCCTAGAGACAATATTTAAGGAGATAGACTATTGTTTCGATATTTATGAGTAACACAATATATATATAAAATCACATATGAAGTACACATAAATAAATACTTTCAATTATTTATAAACAATAATGTTACTTTGAAATTTGCTTTATAAAATATATGCAACATTTTCATATACTATATCGAAATAAACGTAAATATTTTAAAGAAAAAGTTCACTTAGGAAAATTAAATTTTAGTTCAGCATTAAATATATTTTACTTAAAAAAAGTCTGAAGACGTTATTAAAGTTATTAAATATCTTGAACATGAGTTATTTTTTGTAAGATAGACATTTAAAGATAATTACATATTACAATCGTATTAAGAGTTTTTGTGTGTACCTTTTACAGATAAAACATTACTAAAATATTTGTTTTCTAAAGTACATTTCTTTTTCTGAAGAAAATAAAAATTGTCAATCAAGTACCTTTTCTTTCTGTAAATGGCGCCTTACTCATTTATGAATTCCAAAGATTGAACTATTTAATAAGATAACAGTCGGGACGGGCATGACATACCATGTTTGGGAACGTTTTTTACAATTGTCACCAATATTTTTTGAAAAGTTATCTACAACTTATCAGAAAATCTGTATCAATTTTCCTCGGCTAAAAAAGGTGTAAGTTTTTGTATTTATTGCTAACAACGTTATATATATATATATATATATATATATATATGTCAAATGCGTTTTGAACCCTAGGTATTTGAGATTTCTCACGGGTTAAGAAAGTTTTGACGTGAATTAGCCGTAATACTTCTTCAATTTAAATTTAAATTTAAAAATACTTAAGCTAAGTATAAAGACTTAATGAAGTTACTTTGTTTGGGCAATGGAATTGCAGAGCTATGAACATAATACATTATGCGTGCGTCTATCAGAAGAAACACTGTCATTGAATTATTTATTAAATTATTTTATATTTATAAAAATGGTATATTTATAAGAATGGTAATTTGGAATCATTTTTAGCCTTGATTATAATTAATTTATATTAGGTTTGTGTGTTAAATATGTAAGAAAAAAATATTATCTATTTTTTTTTTATCTTGTTATTAGCTATTAATTAATAAGATGAAAATATGAAAATCTTTTAACACTAGAACGGCGGGAAAATCTTACCTACTGGAACGGCGGGAAGGGGTCATTTTGACCCCTCGATGAAACTACTGAAATAACAACGCTAAAACAATTTTAAATGCCATACATTGGCACAAATATGTAATTTACGTGTATTTCATAATTTATATTTAATATTACTCGATAATTTATTGAATTTTTAAAGTACTGTATATGTAACGCCAACAGGGCGATTAATTGGTTCATACTACGACTACTCAAAAAACTCAATAATTTGATATAAAAATCGATTTAAAATTAATGTTTTCACAAACTAATGTTAACTAAAATAAAACACAATTTATAAAATAATATATATTTATATTTTCATCTACTTACTCGCCGAATGATTCACTCTCTAAATCCATAAATGAGAAATATGTTCTGTTGTTTTCGTTATTTCATTATAAGTGTAGCTGAATGGTTAATATGTTAAACATTCTCTTTCAATTTTATTTAATGCTTATAGTACTCCAAATTGTACACACGTATTAGGAATTAATTTAGTTGTAACAAAAAAAAAGTAATTTTTTCAGTACATTTTACTCCAAATTGTTCACACGTATTAGGAATTAATTCAGTTGTTCAGTTGTAACAAAAAAAAAAAAAAAAAAAAAAAAAAATATATATAGCAATTTTTAGAGTACACAACTTTGAAACATGGTGTGCAAAATTCTTGAGATTTGTTGCCATTGCATGTCTGTACTTGACATTTTTTCTCTTGATATCTATTTTATTTTCGTGTTTTTTTTTTCTGAAGACTCAGGAAAGATCTTTGGGAGATTTGAAACCATAAGATCCATTCTGAACACATCTCCTAAATTTAATAGAAAATCTCTTCTACTGATAGGCTTGCCTGTTACACTTTTATATATTATCCAGCGTTTAAATCTATCCAGGCATTTAAAGCTGCATGATCCAAAATATTGAAAAAGATATGTACAGGCCATCGTCCAGAAGCCGATTTCACGGAGTATTTTCGGCACATCTGATCATGGATATCCACACCATACTTCGTTGCGTTGTAATATTCTATTGAATCGTTCAACTTCATGAGACCGTCTTCAGTTTTTACAGTAGAATGTAATGAGCTCAGTAGAAAAACACATTTTTTTCTTTTGGCTTGATAGATGATGGTAAGTGTCATATTATCACATTCCACTATCTTCGATGAATAAAGAGTACTGCGCATATATTTCAATGATATAGGAATTTCTCTTCGGTTCTTTTTCATTGTGCAACTAAAATTGTATTTTTAGCTTTTAACATTTCTGCTAATTTGATGTTAGTAAAATAGCTATCTGTCGTAATATTCCTCCCTTCGTTTAGATGGGGATCTGTTAATTTCATGACAACATTTTCCGATAAACGTAATTAAGGATTTGCTGTTTCATCCTTTTCCAGATAAATAAATTCATCCAAGAGGTTTTTAGTATCAACGTCAACAGATCACCAAAATTTTATTCCATATTTATCCGATTTATTTGGCAAATATTGCGTAAATTTATATCTATCCTGAGATGCGAACAATTGTTCATCAACTGTAATATTTTGTCCTGGTCGGAGGCATGTTTTGCAATTTTCAATAAATTTATTCCACATTTTAGATGCAAGAGCAAATTTATCAGTCTGTCGTCTGCTAGATCCTGTTGTCTTTTCATCAAACCTAAAAAATATTTTTCTTTCTTTGAATCTATCTCTTGAGATAGTTTATTTGCAAAATAGTATTCATCATACCTTGGACGACAATGAATATAAATCTAAACCATTTTTTTATTGCTCCTCGAACATATAGTATAGCAACAAAAGCAGCTTCGAGTACAAAGAGTATTTTACTAATGGGGTCAAAATGACCCCCTTCCGCCGTTCTAGGAATACAAGTCCATATTTCAAAAACTAACAAATCTAGAAAGCTGAATTTGTTTTTAGAAATATATGTTATCTATTTAGGAAAAGTCCAAAAATTTCAAACGATTTCGCTCAAGCAAACAAAAGTAATCAACGGACGAAAGTACTCAGGTGTCAAAATGACCCCTACCGCCGTTCTAGTGTTAAATACTATTTCTATAAACTAATTAAAATGTTTGATAAATGAATAAGAAGTATACTTTACTTTTTAAACACTTAATAGGAACATGTTTTACAATGTTACGTACCTTTGCATATATGCAAACAACATTTTTTTTAACAGATTGTTTTATTCAAATATACATAATTCACACCGGAAAATTAAAATAGCAATATTTTCTTTAATTAATAACACGCATCCGTATTTAAATAAAGCGAAATTCACCATTGAAACTTTCCGGTGTGAAGTCAGATTCTCTAGAGTACGTAATTTCTACAACATATTCTATCACGGTAATTAAGAGGTTAAATGTTATATAACATTATTTTATAAAACATATGTTTTATAAAATATACTTATTAAAATATTTACTAATTTTCAATATTTTACTTTATTTTTTATTTTTTTTAGGTAGATTTCGTATGAAATACTACCTATTGGGATCGTTCCTATGTTGGAATTTCTGAAAAATTTTGCAGATCTACACCGATCATGACCCCTATAGCCAAAAACCACCCTCAGTAAAAAACTTTATATATCTATCTATCTATAATAAAAAATCGCGCATTTAAGAGATAAGAGCTACCATTTAAAAATTTGTGTAAACTTTGTACATTTTTGAAAAAATATTATTGCTTCCTTTTCTCATCCGTCACATAATTTGTAAGTTATATATATACACAGCAATATACTGAGGGTATATCAAAACATGAATATATTTATTAAATATATAATTTCAGTGACACTTATAAAATAGGTGGGCAATATACAAGCTTTTTTCATCCTCACTGCTTTTTTTCTCGAAATCTCTCCAAATTAATATTAATTGTTTTTTTTTGTTGTTGTTGTTTTGTTTTTTCTATTATCGTAATAACTGGAATATAATGCGCAACTGTGTATAACGTACACCTACGATTTGAGGCTATATTTTTCTATTTTTAGTTATATTCGCCGAATAACGCGCATTCTTTTCATTACAAAGAATCCTAAAATGAACGTACACATGCTCTTATCTCTTGAAGTCATTCATTCTAAGGATTTTCATAGGCTTTTGAACAATTGTATGCTGAAATGACAAGCGATACGTGGCAAAATGTTAGAATGTGGCGAATCATTTACAAAAGGAGTCCAAATGCGTCAAGGCAGTCTAGAAATAGTGTGGAGTGTATAATAAAAGCATCGATTGAAATTTAACACGACCTAATTGAAAAATCCTTTAAAAGGTGTAGTATATCTAACAATCTCGATAGAACGAAAGGTGATTGTTTATTTATATATTAGAGTGACAGTGATGGTGAAGATGAAATAGAATTCCATGATGCGCCTGAAGATATAACACAAGACGAATATGACGAACATTTCATTTTACACGATAATATATATATATATATTTTTTTAAAGTTCATATGGTAATGTCATTTCTTTTAAATAACCAGTATTTACGGTAACTGTAGAAATATAATTTTTACATGCTCAAATTTTCCTTATTTTTAAATCTGTCACTTTTATATTCGGTGTATAACGCGCACACGTAAATTTCGATCATTTATTTGGTATTAAAAATGCTCGTTGTACCCCGGATTTTACGGCAAATAGTTAGTTTTTTTTACAAGTTTGAAACAGAATATGAAGTTTTATTTGGAGTGGTAAGAAATATCACTCTATAATGCGAACTTTGATATCATTATGGGTACCAAAATGTATTTCAGTTTTATACGTTTTCCTTCATAGAATGAATTTTTTAGAAAGATTTCTGCATAGATTGAACATACACTATAGAGACAAAAGTCACCAGACTCTTTAATTATCAGATATTTTTTCTTTTTTAATATTTACAGAAATACTGGATTAATTCTTATGGAACCATTGTTTTACATGCATGTTTTTCAAGATGGTTTAATCTCGAAGGCACTTAAAAGACTAGTAACAAACTGATAAAGATATAATATTTACCATCCCCCTGATAAATAAAATTCTGAAAATGACAGTTATCTGCAACAAATGTATTTGTGGATATTGTCCAACAGGTGTGTTCATTTGTGCAAGAATAGCACTTATATTCCTTGAGATCTAAAAGTTTCTTTAAACTATTCAATTGATGTCTGTAATTTTTTTTGTTTATATCATACAATGTTCTATAAGCACTTGCATTAACATTTAACGCCGCTGCTAGAAAACTTGACAATCTGCTGTTGAAAAAACATACTAGAATTTGAAGGTTAATAAAATAAGCAATGGAAAATATTTAATAAAATATTTGAATTTTTATTAAATATATTTTTAGCTGTGAATGTGCAAGCGATAATAAGCTATTTTCTTCTTACCATTTAAAAAAATAATAAGGAGCATCTCAATGCCAGTTAAACACAGTCAAAATTCAAAATTCTATCGGAAATTTAGTGATACAAATTTCAGTTGTTTTCTAAAAGCAATTGGCTGATAAAAGATTTTCCACAAATTGTTATTTTTAGGTGCGTACGTAGCACTTATAGTCGTCGTCTGTTCTGTTCGTCTGTTTGTCTGTCCGCCTGTCCGTATATAAAAGCGCAAAAACTACCCAACTGAATGGTTTGAAATCTAATATATATATATATATATATATATATATCCATTAATTAAACATTACCGACCATCATTAAAAACTGCAATATTGTGAATGATTGACTACACGTCATAAACCAACAATATAGAACTGTATGTGTAAAATAAAGTACCGTATACCTAATTACAAGAATTAACATGGAAGAAAAAAAAAAGAATATGGTTTCCGAAAAAATTAAAAAACTTATACATTGAATTACGTGGAAAAAAAACTACAACCCATTAAATATTTAATTTATAGCAATAGAAATCTTACAAAACATACCGTATTAAATCCCAGTAGACTTTCAAAATATATTCCCGCACATGGAATCCAAAAAGCATGATAAGATTAAGGTGAATAAAAAAGTTAAGTCAACACAGAAATTAAAAGCTATGGAGTCAGTTAATTCATGTTGAAATATTGTGATAAATATAATTAATATAATATAAATAAAAAATAATTACATTATTTATAATACCTAAAAACAATTTTAAATTGTATAATAACAATTTTAAAACATTGCCAATATACAGCGTTAATTACTAACCTAGTGTAAAAAATTAAAATTATGACTTTAATAGAGGCTATTTAAAAATACAAAATTTATGGTGCTGCCATATATTATTTTATTTTAAAAACTATTATGATTATACAAATGTCACAATAAGTAGAACCTAATACATGCTAATGAATTAAAATGTATCAACTGCATTCCTACACACATCCTAATATAAACAATACCATACTGTATTTCATTATTCAGAATTTTTTTTTAATAAATTAAATGTTAATACAATATATTCTATTACCATACCATTAAATCTAAACTGAGAAATTAAAAAAAAAAACTTTTTAAACTTGATAATACATAGAATATAGGCTATATGCTAAAAAATAAAATAAATTATATATCATAAAAATATAATAGTCTTAATATTTAGCTTTACATATAAAAATTGAACAGGAAAGAAAAAAAAATAAATAATTAAATATATATATATATATATAATCGTTGCCGAATTGCGTCGAGTCACTTCAAATTTTATGAAAATCGAATCAAAACTTAAAAACATATTATTAAAAGTTTTCTTTATTCTGTTAAATCCTATCATGCGTAAATATTTCAATGGTATTCCATTATATGTAATGATTCTTGGTTGCCGTGGTAATTACGTCCTATTTAAGGTGGAGTCATATTATTTCCCTATTATTGAATTGAATGTATATAATCGTAATTAATTTTTTATTAACGCAGTTTTTAACCTCAGTGCAACAGCTATTACACCTAGATCTGAATATATATAAAACTTGTTATAGTACGAATGCACCTCACTTGACACGTTTGACGTACAATTTTTGACATGTTTATTAACTGACTATCAACAAAGGAGCTAGTATTTAACGCATGCCCATACATAGTTTAAGAACGGTATTTCCTTCTTCATAATTCAATTATAGTTGGAACGGCCACATTCAATTTTCATTTTATCTGCTATTCGGCAAAATGTCTAAAACAGAAAGTCTCCGGTGACGGCTTGGCGATATAGTACAGGTAATTTTTCAATATAAACATAAATGACTATCTTTTAATACAGAAGTATATTTATGTGTAAATAACCTAAAGTAATTTAAATTCTTTAAAGTTTATAATAGAATATTAAATATAGGTTTTACATATTTGAATTGGTTTCAAATTATTATATTTTCTCATCTATACTCTCTAACGTGAAATTTCGCTATAATATATTGATAACAGAAGTTCAGTTACAGCAATTATACTTCGTGATTTAGTTTCTAATTTAAAGTGCTTCATGGCATGGAGATATTTAATGCATTATCGCATGGTTAAAATCCATTCAGTAACCAAACATGTCACAGACACATTATAGATTACATTCCAAATAATTAGTGACAAGTATATTACCATTTCCATAATTAAAGGATGTGGTTTGGAACATTTAAGGAAATTAATATAAATTAATAAATGTAATACAGTGTGGACCTTTACCATTCGAAACAATAGTTGGGTATCTGAGGAAAAAAATTCCCGTTTTTTTGTTTTTTATTATTAGGAGTGTTTGTTTGTTTAACAGATAATCTTTTAAGTGTAAAACATAATAATCATTCTACAATATGATGTGAAAAACCTAATGCAGAGATTATGTATGTTTGAAAAATAAGTTTAAAAATGAACAACTAGATTTTTAAGCAACTGTCTTTTTTTATATATATTTATTCTGTATGTGTTTAAGAAGTAATTTATTTCAACAATCTACTCACTATCCCACCATCTGATCAGAGAAAAGGCATCTTCTAAAAGATACCTACGTTGCTATATTTATATGGCCACTAAATATGGACACTTAAATTTTGTATCCGACTTATTGCCTAAGGCTATAATACCAACTTTAAAAAGATTCTTTGTCGTCGTGGTAAAAGTTCTGTAACTTTTAGTGTCAACGTTTCGAATTTTGTAGGGGCTTCAGCAGAACTGATGCGTTTGCGCAAACCTGTAAATAGTGAAGTTGTTTTGAATCTTTTAGATTCAGAAGGCATCAACTGGAAAATTTCACCTGCTGGAGCACACAACTTTGATGGCCTTTGGGAGTCAGGAATTAAGGCATTTAAATATCATTTAAAAAGCGTAGTGGGATCATCTCACCTCACAACTGTAGTTACACAAATCGATACTATCTTAAATCGTAACCACTTTCTCCTATGTCAACAAATGCCAATGCTGGCAGAATAACTTTCTAAGCCATTTACAAAAGAGAAATAAATGACAGTTTAAAAGACCAACTATTCTACCATGCATATAATTTTCTACTCCTATTTTGCCCTTGGACTTCAGGCCGAAGTATTGAGGTAATCCCAGGTGCTGATGGGCATGTCACAGCAGTAGCATTATGCACCATAAAGGCTATTTTGAGACGACCTGTTTCAAAAACCAGTAGCTTGTCCATGAAAGATAATTTTACAACTTTCTGAAAATGAATTATGTAATACATTCTATGTGCTATTATTTTAACTTGTTGATGAACTGGGATTGTATACTTTTTTTGCTCATAATATGTTGTTTTTGTTTATTATTTGTATTTTATTTGGAATATATGGAAATATAAACACTATTTCAACGCCGGTAGGGATGGTCCGCATACATAACTATCTTTGTAACTTCGCCTATGGCGATGGATCACCACACCCGCGTCGATGCCAACTGGCAACTATTTTCGCAATGCAGCAATGTTGCCGAGACTTATACGGCAGTTGTGTAACTTACTTAGTGGCAACAAGCCTCTTGCTAATTCACATTTTCATTAAAAATCTTCTTTGTTATACATTCCTGTAGTTTTTATTTATCGTACCTTTGTCCAGTTATTATTATTTCAATAAACATTTTCCAAAACGTTTGTTTTAATTAAATATTTATTATCCGACAAAACATATCTTCCAAAGTGCAATTGCTTTTCATTTATTAATTAAAATATTCGTCTTAACAATACGACACGCAACTGATATATTATTACTCAAACACAGGTAATCTGGCGATAGAATATCAGCTTTTATATACAAAAGGTTTTATCAAATATTGAGATTATCAAGAACACTGCACGCATTGTACAGCCACTTAATTCTTTGATGATGAAACGCAATTGCAATTGATAAATTTCCCATGCTCTTATAGTGAACACTTATAAACCCAATTTTTGTTAAGATTGTTCAAACCGTTCCATGTTTCACTACTTAATGAAATTAGTTTGGCTCATGATTGAAAGTATTTCTTGTGTAATCAGAGGAAATTGTTAATTTTCCTCTGTGAAAATGTTGCTACATATTACATACTAATCATATTAACATAAAAGTAAAAAGATGTACGTTCACTGGAAGATATTGGATAACATGCAGATTTATATGCTGTGTTAAATAAATGATTTACTGTTCTTTATATTTTATTTTAGCTGCATATTTTAATATCATATTTAATAATAATAATAATCCAAGTTAATTACAATTTCCTTTCTTTTACATCAGCATTTGATTCATTATAAATTAAGTTTTATTAAAGTTACGGCAAACGTTTTAATTGTATTTATGTACTTATTGTATCAGGTGCTAAGCCTTATTTAAAATGTGGATTATATTATTTAAAAAAATAAAAGTATATTTAACACGTTCACGCCGGCGCGGTGGTTCACACTCCACTGTCTCAGAGCTGCCAAGTCTCCAGCTTTTTGGATACCAGTATTTTAATACAGAAAACGTTGTTTTATTTAATTAGAACAATTGGGCGATTTAAAGAAACAACATTTTATCTAAAATAACAGTGGTGTGCAAAAAACCGGAGGCTTGACAACTCTGGAACAGTCGAGTGTGACCCACCGCGCCGGCGTGAATGTGTTAAAAAATGAAATTTCTTTTTAGACGTTTTGAATTTTCCGAAGCGTTATGTTTAGTATATTTATGTAAATGAATATCACATATTCAGACTTTAATCTTTTTTTTAATAATACATCTACATTTTATTATATGCATATTTTTTATTATTAACTTATGATTGCAATATCACATTTCAGTAAAACCTTTTAATATATGATTTATTTACAGGAATGTTATTTTTGAAAACAAAAAAAGTTTAATATAGATTTTCTAGTTCATCATTCACACTAAACATTTCATGGAAAAATGTGCATATGTAAATTGTTTGTAGAATAAAAAGTATTTGTATGCTTATTTCTGCTATAGAAATTAACACTATGCCGTAAAATGTAATCAAAAGAGACGTGAAATTGTGGTAGAAAGGGCAAATCTGTAAGTGTCGCATTTTATTGAGAAGTATATATTAAAGAAATAATACAATATAAACTCAAAATCTTAAAAAAAAAAAAAAAAAAAAAAAAAAAAAAACTTCTTTATTAAAGCGGTTGTAAATCTAACAAGAATCTACAAAATATTATGGTTAAAGATTTTAAATTGCATACAGTCTATGATATTAAAATTATAAAATAGGTATTATAGGAATTATAAGTGTAATAGAAATTATTAAACTGCTGAGGCCCTATTTTCTACAATAATTTTCATTTATTTCTTGATTTGGAACTTATAAACACTAACAAGATAATACTTTAAATTTCTTTCTTTAACCCTTTATTTTCTGACGGTACTTAAATATACCGCTAACTATAAACTTTCATCCCATAGTGAATATTACTAATATTCTAATGGTACTTTGGAAGAACACTCTTCTAACTTCACTTTATCCGGATACATGGCAGCAGTAATTCTAGGTTTGTTATTTTAGCGAGGAAGGAGGGTATCTTTGAAACAGTCGATGTGTTTTGTGCAGACACTTTGTTCAGATTCTCACGCTAGCCTTTCTTTTGTTGCAAACACAGTAAAGGATATATGATAAGTGATGGGTTTTTTTATGTGTTCATTATGATCTTAGAATACAATTTCACTAGCGATTTTAGATGAACGGTGTATGTATTTGATTTAACAGTTGAATTCCTCGGTGGTACTTATAAGTACCGACAGTACACTGGGTGTTGGAGAAAAACTTCTTATTTACTTTTCGTCAGTGTAGTTATCCATCGTTTTCATATGCTTTAAAATGTAATTACTAATATGTAGTGCAGTAATGATATCCCTGGTATTTCATTTCTGTTTCATTATTATATTTTATAGGAAATCGAAAAAGTTGTGGCACCGGCTCTTTTTTGCAATCCTAAATATGGCATATGTAAATCCATATATTGCATATGTGGAGATGCGAGAGAACATGTTGTCCCTGGAAAACAGACGTCGCATAACAAAAGGACTGCTAACAAGATCGAAACCTAAAAAAATAGTATTTTGAAACCTTTCAGGGGCAAAGCATTTTCAACGCTAAACGGTTAAAATAACTGATTGGCACCGGAACTTGCCAAAAAATTAATAGTAAATATAAAAAAGGCTATATTTCACATACTTATTAAATCGAAAATATTTTATCAGAATTCTGGTGCCATTTGAAATACCTTGTGTATTTTCTGTTACGATATTTAAATCATAGTGTACTGACGGTACATTAAAGTACAACTTTAATTAATTACCTCTAAGGAATTAAAGGGACCGAGTAAGCGAAATTCAACCAAAAATTCGATTTTTACTTTCTTATATCATTAATTATTTTAAACATTTACCTTTTCAACGATGTATTACACATGTTTTTATATATATAGAAAAATGTGTTGGGTTTTCATTCTTTCTAAGAGCACCTCACAGCAGTGGGCTACTTTTTTTAAAATTTAGATTTCTTGATTGGCACCAATTTTCTGAACTGGTAAAATTCACATTGTTTTCGCCTTAATTAATATGTTATTAAATAAGGCGAATTTTACTATTTCAAAAAAGTGGTGCCAATCAAGAAATCAGAATTTTAAAAAAAGTAGTCCACTGGCAACACTGCTTCACAGCTTTAATTGACTTATTCTAAAAACTTCGATTTTCCTAATTTGTGTTCCTTTTTTTTCAATATTTATTAAACATTAGAACTCATATTTTTCGAAATACTTGCATTATGTTATAGTGCATACTGAAACACAGAAATTTAATTATTTGTTGAGAATTACTTATTTTAGGCAGTGAAGTCTTACCAAAAATGCTAATTTAAAAAGTCTTTCATTAAATAATTAATTTTCAGTTTCACTTAGTAAGAAAATGGTGTGTTAAAATACGTAAAGCATGTTATTGAAACTACACTAAAACAGTTAGACATCTATCTTTCACCATTTCTGAGAAAAAGGTACATAAAGTTGGTATATTTTAACATGGCCGAGATAGAGCTTATCCGGTCCCCTTAAATTTCTCATGGGTGATTTTTTTTTTTTTTAATGTTTATTCTTTAATTTTCATTGTAGTAACTGAAAAAAAAATTACATGAAAAAAATTGCAGTAGGTCCTAATGCAGTAGATAAAGGGTTAATACAACAGAGTTCTTTTTATGATAATTGGAAATTAAGTAGAAGATGAAAAACATTTGAAATGTATTACACACATATGTTGACATAAAATATGTTACCGATGAGTTGAGATAAAATAGTTATAATAAAATACTCATGCATTGACAAAAAATATATTAACGATGATTTGCAATAAAATATTTAAAATACTTCGACTTATGTGCCCTGCGAAAGTATGTGATGTTATAGATTGTCTTCCTGATCGAAGTCAATATTGTACCAACTAATAATAGAGATACTGGCAAAGGTCTAATATTGAAATATAGCACCTTTACAGTATTATTTCAAATGTATTTAGTGTACTGAGACAAAATATTATTTTATATTTTTTTAAATAAATATTCTGTGTACTGCAAACTCAGAAAGAATGGCTTATATGCCATTTTTGAGAAGCTTCTGTGCTTCTCTGACGAGATTAATTTCTGATTTCTTTATGAAGTTCAATTTTACAATTTTAATAAAGATATATATATATATTTAAATAAAGCATGATGATTTTTTATTTATTTTCATATACAATAAATTAAAGTGGAGAAATTCAGTTTCTCTTATTTTCAGCCATTTAAAAATGATTCGGTATAAATATAATATTTCAGATTGTGCATTATATGTAATAATTTCAGACTGACTGAAAAAAAAAAAAAAAAAAAAAAAAAATTCAGTTGCATGAATAAGCATTTCTAATCGATTTAGCATTGCAATAAGACACGCTGTGTTTCTTCAGCACAGTGTGTCTGAGTAATAATTTCTCAGTAAAAACATTCTAACATGAGCGCAAACATTGCTATTACACGGGTATCCCAAGATAACCTTATTCAATGTAGCATCTTCAACCACACAGCGTTTTATATTTATTATCCCGTATGCTGATTTTTAAATGTCTTATAAGTACATATATGTAAAATGGTGGACCAAAATTTTAGAAAGTTCGTTTAAATTATAATATTAATAGTTAGCAAGAGATAAAAGTTTGAATTTTGAAAGTGGCTTAAGTAACCCCTGATAACATTATACTCGTGTGTATGTGTATCACTAGTTTATATAATATTAATATTTTTCAAAATTTTCGGAAGATCATTTATCTAAAAATTGTTAATTCAGATTTGTAAATTTTAAAGATATAATCTAGATTAACTCAGACTTATAACGCTAAATTGGGATACCCTCTTTTGAAAGTGTGTTATGACATTTATAATTTTATTAAAATTATATGACCATAAGAAAATCTCCGTTTGATCACGTTATATTTGGATGTACACAAGTCAGACAACGAAGTGTTTAAATACCAGTAATAAAAGAAAATAAATCTATTATAAAATTTCATCGATAATTATTATTTTATACCTATTATTTGAACCTTTGACATTACAAAGTTTGCGAATTTTTTAAAAACAAATAACTATTCTTTTTTAACTTAATGCGTTACATTAACCACTAAATATGTTACAATGTTCTGAAAATAGAAATCTAAAGCAAGGGTTTAAAGCAATGTAAAAAACTACGTGCCGCTTCAAATTGTCTCTATTTAACATTTTAGTCTCTGAGATTTAATTTCGCTACTGCATGTGAAATATTTCGTTTGTTGTTGAAAATGCATTGTTATTTTTATCATCTAAATATAATTTCCGTTTCCTTTATTTTTTCTAAATCAACACCAAAGTTTGTATGAAAAATTTGAAGTGGAGATTCTAAAGTATCTTTTAATGTTCTTTTAACCGCAGTGTGTTTCGCTGTTATTTATTTTGTAGCAGCATTTCCAAAATTCCATGGAGGATTAAATTCTATTTTTCTTCCAAGATTTTCAATCTTAGTTTTAAGGCAACTTTTTGAAATTTATTTCGTTTCTACAGATGTTCTTTTCAATTTTGTTTATATTTTTAAAAATAAGTTTTGTATGTTTACAATAGTATAGTTGGTGGAAGAGAAGTATTTTCATAGCAGATTACATTTAATAAAATATTCGTTTTTAAATAATTTATTTAGGATTTAGATGAATGTTTTGAAGTAGTAAAATGGTCTTTTTAATTGAATTTAACATTCATTCATTTTTTAAATTTCTTCAGAAATATATATATGGGGCATTCTCACAATCTTTTGACTTTCGGGAATAAAAATATGGTGAAATTAAACTTGCTAAAATAACATTTTAATCTGATAAACGAATGCCTTAATGATTCAAAATAAAGAAAAAATGTTCAGCAGCGAAAATTGTTTATTTATTTCAGGTTTATGTTAAACTTGCGACTTTAATTTTCCTTACCATTTTACCACTAAAACTTTTTATTTTCTTCTAAATTTTTACTTATAATGAATTTGCATAGTATCTACAGGACATTCAAATAAGACATAATAACAATTTTGCATTTTTAGTACAAAATTTTGGTATAACATCGTCTTAAACTGATGTTAAAGAAGGGACGGTAAGGTGAAAAATGGGACGGTATAGGAAAAAAGTGACGAAATGTGAAGAAAAGGGACGGTAAGGAAAATTACCACCTATTTTAGAGAAATCATGTTAAGACTAAGTTGTGTTCATTGAATTTTAGAAACACATATTTATATTGGATTAAATTAAAAGAAAATTACCTGTAAAAGTGCAAGAATAAACCTTGGGGATGGTAAGACTACCAATAAAACCACGATGCTTGAAATTGATATTTAAATGATGATTTAAATTGTGCAGTAAATTGCCTGTCAAAGAATTTTATACATTCTTTCTCTAGCCTACTTCAGCATCAGAAAAAACTTGAAAAAAATTCTGTAGTGTCTGTAAAATCTGAAGTGATTTTCTGTATAATTTTAGAAGAGTGACGGTAAGAAATCTAAAACCCAGGGGCAGAGTTTAAAAAATAATGACAACCATAAAAATGTGTGCAGGTTAATTTTTTGCTACATATTTATATAAAACAATAGCTCCAGTTTCGGAAAAAATTAAATAGAATTATTTTTATTGAAACAATTTTATACAGGCAGCTCCAAACTTAAAAAAGTCAGCATCAGAGACACGGGACGGTATAGGAGTTTTCCTGGTATTTGGACCCCCAACATCGTCCAAAACTTATTTATCTCGTTAATATTGTTATGCAATCATACAATGGGATATTTCCCCAATATATGAAATAAAGAAAACACAGAACATGTACTAAAATAAAAATTATTATTCAGGGGCATAAAAGTCAAAAGATAGTGAGAATGCTCCATATATATACAACTTATTGATTGGACGTAAAATTTTCAGGAATTATTTATTGTCGTTTGATCCGATCCGATTATATTTTATGAAATCTAACTATATATAATATAATAAAGGTATATCATTATATATATATATATGTGTGTGTGTGTGTGTATTGTATATATAAAATATAAATGGGGATTTTGTTCCAGCTGCTTATAACTTGAGTTCTGCTGTATCGATTGGGATGGTACCTACATTGTTTGTTAGATTAATCTTCAGGATTATAAAATATTTAATAAAATATTAGCATCTGTATTAAGTATTTTTTTAACTGTGCATGCGCAAGAGATAATAAGTTTTTTTTTCTTTTGTTTAATAAAGGGTAGCTCAAGGCCAGTCAATAGTTGTACAAATATAGAATGCTATAGACGATTTAGTGAGATAAATATCAGTTACTTTCTAAAAGTAACTGAGTGACAAGGGAGTTACCACAAATTGTAATTATATTTAAACTGACTTCCAAAAAATTATTTAGTATTTAACTTATTAACCATACGTTGTTTTGGAACGATGCTTCGATTTTGGAACGGTACTTTATGACGATTCTTCTAAGGGAAAATAAAATATCATTAAAGAAGATAAATTAAAAGTAAACCAGATAAAAATGGCAATTTATGAAAAGTCTCTTGCCATAGAGCTGCTTTTAGAAAACAACTGAAATTCATCTCACTATATAATATTTTTTATATCAACTGTGTCTTACTGAAAGTTCATGATATTTGACATACCTTTTTTATGAGTTGCAATATATAATTGACAACTAAATAATGCAAAACATATGTTATGGCAGGCCATGCACATTTAAAATTTATGAGATACAAATACTCTTATTTTGATTGAAATTGAAAATATTTATGTTCAGATTCTAACACATTGTTTCTACAGTACCTCGCTAAGTTTATTGAAATTAGCATTCAATTTGATTGAAAATACTCCATAAAAACATGCAGACATGTTCTGATTTTTTTTTTTTTTTTTTTTTTTTTTTTTTTTTTTTTTTTTTACATTTTAGAAATTTTTATCTCTTCATGAGCATATTACTCATTATTCTGGCACAACACCGTAAAAAAATCTATGAGCTGGCAAATAATTATCTAGGAAACTGGGATGCCTAGAACTTTTTACGTAACTGCAACAACAATAAAAAATAACTTTATAAATATAGTTTTGTAAATTGGCATATTTTTTCTTTACAGTTTACATATAAACGTTTAGTATGCTTACAGTTTAGCAACAGATTTCTGTCGCTTTTACAAAAACTAGTTTTGTAGATTAAGGGGGGTCCGGGATACGAAAATATTAAAATTTTCTTAAAATTTTTTATTGCATTAAAATTTCTCTTTTTTTTTGTGCTTAAAATGAAGTTTAAACCATGTTTCTATCTTAAGCGGAAGAGAAAATATTCATTTTTAAGTTTTGGTTTGTTTTCAAAATCGAGCTTTCAAGCAATGGTTGTCATGAAAACGACATTTTGCGAAAATGCGTTTTTCTTCATGATGGGTTTTTTCGACATTTCTCGTTTTTAAGTTGTTATAAGTGACGAACAATTAAAGATAAATAGTTCAAATTTGGGACATGTCTTTTTCAATTGTTTTACTTTAATTTTGATTCAGCAAATTTGAAAAAAAATATTTACATTTGAATACATAATTTTTTTAAAGTTACGTCGCTTTTTTCAGCTTTTAATTTAAATATTTTTAATTTTTTTTATTAATATTTTTTAAAATGCTGGATCTAAATTAAAATTTATATATTTCTGCTTATTTAAATTAAAAAAAAAATTAAATTCTTCAAATAATATTTAGAGTTATAACGATTTTAAACTACCCCACTTTTTTAATAATATTTTAATTTAAAATTTTTAAAAAAATTGAGAAGTTTTATCATGTGATTTTATTTAGAAATGATATGGTTAACCATTACAAAATTTTTTTCCAAATTTTAACTCAATAAATAAAAATTATTTGAAAATGTTTCCCGGACCCCCTTAAATCTTTTTATTTTTATTTATTTATTTATTTATTTTTACAGTGAAAGAAACGCAAATGTTATACGACATACATTTGATCAAACGCTACATTTACAAACAATTTCGGCATTTAATTTTACAAGGAGCTCTCAACATATCTTTTTATTATTCCGTTAGTTCTTGGTTTCTCTAATGTTTCTCGTCATGAAACCATCACCGAAAAATATAGAGTCAAACATGAATTTTATATAGTTCAGATTTGTCATGTATTTCTCTAATTTATCTAGCCATTCAGCAAAACGTCTAAAATAGAAAGTGACCGGTGACTTTTGGTCATATAGCGTCGGTACGTTCTCAATATGTTTCAAAAGAGAACTGTATTTACGAGTAAGTAACATAAGGTAATTTATATTCTTTAAACTTCATAATAGAATATTAGATATACGTTTCGCAGGGGGTTTAATTTATTACAATTACCGGCCTATAAGCTCAAATGAGAAAATCCACTATTATATATTGATAATAGGAGCTCAGTTACAGCAATTACATTTCGTGACCTAGTTTCTAATTTAAAGTGCTTCCCGACATTCAGATATTTAATGCATTATCGCATGGTTAAAATCCATTCAGTAACCAAACATGTCACATAGATATTATAAATTACATTACAAATAATTAGTGAAAGTACACTAACATTTGCATAATTAAAGTATGAGCTTTCGAAAATCTAATGAAACCAATATAAATTGTAAGTAAATGTAATACATTGAATACCTATACCATTCGAAACAATGGTTAAGTATCTTATTCGGTTTTCCCCATTTTTTTTGGTGCGTTGGTAATTACACAAATACATAGCAATTATGGTCGTCTTTTGGTCTTGAAAATAACAGCGCAAAAACTACCCGACCGAATAGTTTGAAATTTAATACATATAATCGTTCCAGAATTTTGTCACGTCATTTAAGTCTTTCTGCAAATCGAATCAAAACTAAAAATATATTAATAAAAGATTTCTTCATTCTATTAAATCATTTTATACGTAATTAATTCAATGGTATCCCATGATATGGAATGATTCTATGTTTCCATGATGATTACTTGATATTTAAGATGGAGATATATTATTTCCGTATTACTGAATTTAATATATATATTCGTAATAAATTTTATATACATGCATTTTTGCATAAGAGTGCAACAAGTATTGCACTAAGATTTGAATATTTATAAAACTAGTTTTAGTCCGAACGTACCTCATGTGCCACGTTTTGCGTACAGTTTCCGACTTGTTTTTATTATCGGGAGGATTTGTTTGTTAATAAGAAAAAGTTTTAAGTTTAAAACGTAAAAGCAATACTACAATATAATGCGAAAAACAATGAAAACTAAATGCATGTATTATGTTTTTTTTTTTTTTTTTTTTTTTTTTTTTTTTTTTTTTTTTTTTACAAATTAACAAGCAGATTTTAAAGTACCTGTTTATTATTATTATTTTCAAATAACATGCTTATGTTTAGAGACTTCTCACAGCTTTTGAGGAGCTTGGGGTCTATTGCCCCACATCCCCGAGAGTAATATAGCAGGAACTTAATCATGGTGGCACTGGGGAGAAAACTTAAAATTACTGGGGGTTGGGGCAGAAAACAAATTCCTGAGCTCATATGAAAAAAAAAAAAAAAAAGAAAAAAATTCAAAATTTACAAAGGACAAGTTAAGAATTTTAAACATACTAAAATATAAACTGGGAAACAACTAGACGTTGGGCTGTGTCCACCGCGCCCAATCCATCGCGGCGCCCAAAGCAACCAACGAAGGACCGAGTTACCAACCTCCACCCGGCATACGCAGATCGTCGCCTTAAAAAGGGTCCTTTGTATACCTCGGCTTCATCTGGATTAGGAGAGCTGCACACAACGATAGCTGAGGGGGAAAGGACAAAATCCCGCTCCAGAGCGGTGTACTTATAGATGCAGGGACAAATGGGAGAAGCTTAAATTTGAAAGGAAGAATATTACTGGCTGAGGGTGAGTTTAATGCAGAATCTTTTAGAGTTTGTTGAGCAGAGACAAGGAAAAGCCAAAGTTTAAAATACAGAAATATTATAAAAAATAAAGTTAATTATTAAAAGTTCAAAATTAAATTTAGAAGATGTACAATGTATCTAAAATCATACCTAATTTCGGTCTTTTTCTGTTATGGATGTCAAACATATCAAAACGCTAGAAGTGAATATAATGTACTGTTTTTAGAGTTTTCTAAAGAGAGATGAAAGTTAATATTTAAGTCTTGAATGTAAGCATTTAATATGGGATAATCGATTTCTTTATAGAGATGAAAATTTCGAACGTAATACGGCACATCAAAATTATGTCTAATGCTTGTGATTAAGAAATAGTTCATTTCTACCATCTCAATTCTTTTTATTCTTTCCGGTAAATATAACATGTATATAATTTAATTCACAATGTGTAATTAAAACCCTCAGACAGTCTTGGGAAAGGGCAAAATTGTAATGTTGTTTTCTGATGTATTAATCATTGTTCATTGTATTAAAAATACATCAAATCAATACAATTATATTACTTTAAATATTGCTTGTATTGCAGTGAAACCTGGAGCTTAGTGAATGCATTAACACGGGCTTGTGAGTGAGGGGGTTAACTTTCAATGTACATGAAATGTATGTTAAAAATAATATTAAACATAATTTAAAAGAATGTCTTCTACTTTAACTTACATAACCTATATTAGAAATCGAGCGGATTAAATTTTCAAATTATAACATTTTTCAAAATAATGGGAAAACTGTTTCATTCACAAATCATTTTTACTTTCTAATTTTAAAAACGCTAAGGACAAGTTACAATAGTAACTAAGTCTTACAATAGTAAGACAATGACGATTTCATAATCGAGATTTTAATGGTAAAATTAAATACATTTAAAAAATGGAACAAAGGAACCCTTTTTATAATTTGAACTTATTCTCTGTTCTAAATGCACGTGTAAATAATATCTGTTTTTATAATTGATACTAAAGACAGTTTTTGCAAGCTTCATTCATCAAGACTATATTTAATTTAAAGGAAACAGTTGCAAATTATATGTATGCTACAATAAAAATAATAATCTTCATACTGAGCATATTTTAATCGTTTTAATTTATAAGGAAGAAAACGAATTGTTTAATATTTAGAAATAACTTTAAAAATCGATTATTTTTTCTTGCATAAAAAGTAAAATGGCCATTTTTTTTCGTTTATAAGTGCGTAAGTATATAATCAAAGAAACTGCTTACACTTTGTAGCAAAAAAGTATTTTTGTGGTACTTATGTTAAAAAGATTTACTGGTATAATTTCTATCAGACATTTAAATTTAAACAACAGGATATAAAAGGGTTGAACGAGGAAAAATTAAGAAATCAACTCATGTTTTCTGTGCAAATGTACAAATCTTTATGTCAAAATTATAAGGTAAAGCGAGGAGAGTCTGCGCACATTTCAAAAGAATAGTAATAAAAAATCTAAATATTAATATTTTGCTAAACTATGCATGAATAATTTTGACTTTATTTTTTTTATGCATTTCCATTGTTATTTTGTTGTTACACTGTAATTTAATAGAACAGCAGTAATAAAACCAAGAAAACTATTTTGCGCAATCTCTCTTTACAGGGTAGGAGAGACGCGCACATGGGTAGGAGAGATAGCGCACATAGGTAGAAGAGATTGTTATTAATAATAACTACAATTAAATTGTTAACAATAATATTTACACTTAATCGACATTCTTGAAAGGTTTTTGCGAGTAAATATTATTGTATCAGATGTGAATATTTCAACCAAATGTTTAAATAATATATAAAAGAAAGAATTTTAACAACAGTTAAAAATTTTAATTTAAGAAGATTAAAATATTAGAAAAAGTAAGCCCTACTAAGATTACAAAATAACATTAATCTAGTTGATAACATGTTTAACTTGAAAATTACTTCATTTTCATTTCCACAGTTTCATTGTATTTTGTTTGCTAACCGAAGTTGTCGTCGTCCACAATCGATGCACTTATTGTTGTAAACTTTCGTACATCTTTCGTGCAATCACCTGCAACAAGCAATAATTGCAAGCATTGAATCCAGTCAGTTGTCGAAGTTGTCTCCTGGTATAGTTACAGACATTCAGTGCACTCATCATCATTAACCTTTGGTTATTTTCCTTGAGTTTTTTTATCTCACTTTTTGTGAAAGCACATTAGCTTCAGCTTTTTTTTTTTTTTTTTTTTTTTTTTTTTTTTTTTTTTTTTTGTAGCGGCATCCTTCTTAAGGGGTCAGGTAACCTTTGAACCAATAAAGTACATGGAAAAGTGACCTCTGTAAGAATTGCAATTATTCTTTAACTATTTAACTTCTAATTATAAAATTGAAAACACATGTTAGGAACAATTTATTTTATCAATCAAAGTTTTTAGAAAAGGTATACACATATATAGTTTTTTTTAAATTTATTTTTAAAAATAATACAATTTTTACGAAAGAATTATTCTTGCATGCATTGCGCGCATGAGTTTTCCCATTTCAATGGCTGAAACAAGCCAAGATTTTTTTAATGAGTACAGATATAAAGTGTTTTCAAAATGACCTACAATGAAAAAAATAAAACTTGAAGATCCAGAGATAAAAATTTTTTTTAGAATAATTCGAAATATCGAAATTTTTTTATACAAAAGTAGCCGTGAATTCTAAATTTCTTACTTGAGAAACATAATAATAGGTCATTTTGTGCTTCTGTACGTTTAATACATCCACCAAAAATTTCGTGAAATTCTAGGCAACCGTTTTTCAGAAATCGTGCGCGCAATGATCAAAATCTCTGTTTTGAGAAAATTGGCTTTCAAGATTGAAAAACCCGTTGATCATATAGAAAAAGCTCAAAGTGTTTTAGATTTTACTTCTCTTTTAACACGAATTTTTGTATGGGGTTTGATTTTAAATGTTCCCAAAGAATTATATTTAATTATAAGCTATTTAAAAAAAAAAAATCGATTTTTGGTTGCTTCAAAGGTTACCTGACCCCTTAAGTCTTTTTTCATGTATGTTTTGTAGATTAGTAACATTAGTTTCACTCTGTTTCATTTTGATTTCGATGGCATTACACTACTTGGAATGGGTGAAAGCTTTCCAAAACACTATATTAGAAAATATATTTTAGTCAACAAAATTAATTGCTCATAAATTAAAATATATATATAAATATTTAATTAAATTATTAACAAATATATTATTAGTTTATTAACAAAAATAATTACATAAAATTTATTTAATAACAACTGTATTATTAATTTATTAATAAAATTTTTATTTGCAAAAGTATGTTTTTGCAAATTACTTTATTGCAAAATTTAGTTTTGATAATTATGTGTTTTTCCTAAATTATTTCAAAATTGATTCATTCATATGTTTTACACGTAATTTGCAATTCATACAAATTTATCAATAAGCTGTGTAATCTCTCCTAGCACTTAAACTTATGGGAAAATGCGCCATCTCTCCTATGTAGCAGATGCGCAAACTCTACTATTTTGGTAGGAGAGATTGCGAGGCCTTTTTTTTAAATACGGTCACTTCTAAAATGAATTGCTGGTGTTCGCATACTTAGTCCAGGTTAGTAGTTTATAAGAAATTGTTTAAGTTCAAAATATTTTGTATTATTTACGCTTTATAAAAATTCTGACGAACAGTTATGAAAATTCAAGTACTTACTTTGGAAAAAAAATGGCACTGCTTTATCCAAGACACTTGGAGCAATCAAATTGCACATTCATGTAGACACTGCACTAATGCTGCTGTACAACTACCTCAAGTCTCTGGGCGCGCACTCTGCTCCTTCCTGTCGAATCTCTTTTTGCACAATCTCTCCTCCCGCGCGAACTCTCCTCGCTTTACCATATATATGATATTCCAATTAATACTAAAGCAATAGTTTATGAAAAACGTATAAATATTTTTTAAATACGTAATTTTATAAATTTTTGCTGAAGCAAAATGCTAAGAACGCAGTAAATATTTTGAAACTGCGGCTCGTGATTGGTGCACATTTTCGCAAAGCATTTAACCCTTAGGACTCCAGCGTCTCTTACACGAAATTTATTATATCGGCACCATTTTTTAAAAAGAAGATTCCTTCAAGTATACAATTTCAAAAATACTCTGATTATATAAGGCACATTTTATTTTCCTTTACTACGGGTGCCAAAAACAAATTTTTCAAAGAAAGATGATGTTGCTGCAGGGGCGACAACGGAGTGCAAAGAATTAAAAGAGATTCTGAGCACAATTCTTTTTTTTTTTTTTTTTTTTTTTTTTGCAAAACTTTTTGATGATGGGGAGAGGGAAAATGTTTTCGGAAATCGAAAGAGGACAATTTCTGGCTTATAACATAATTGGAATATCATTTCAGAGAATTTCGGATAACATTATGCGAGGGATGTTCAATAATTATTGTCCCGGGTGTGTATACAGAATTTGAACTGCAATGTTTGATGTAAAATATTGAAGCCTAATGTTTTAGATGGCTATATGCTCGATTTCAGAACCGTAGCTGCTATATTAACATATTTCTTTTCGTTTTGGGTGTGAGAGGTCGCACCTAGTTTGAAAGGGAGTAGTTGAGAGATGACAGTGAATGAGAGCGGCTATTGTCGTTTGGACTCAAGATCATTGTGACGTAGCCACATCTCATCCACTATCACAAATCTATCACAGAACAGCTGAAGGTCTGTCCACATAAGCTCCAAGCCAGCCTTTACCCCTACCCCCCATTTCAAGCTAGGTGCCCCTATAATAATATAGGTTAATAATAATATGTTAATATAGCAACTACGGTTGTGAAATGGAGCATATAAGACATTAGGATTCAACATTCCACATCAACCACCGCAGAACAGATATTTTATACACACTCCGGACAATAATTATTCAATCACCCTGGTACTTTAAAAACTACCCTTTTTAATTTCTTACAGAATCTAACTACATGTGGTACTGCAAAATCCACAGGAAGGTCGAGAATTATTTTGAATTTAATTGTTCGCATTGTCGCTAGAAAAAGAATAGCAGCAACGGAAACTGGAAGTAAAATAAAGACACGAGCATCTGTAAGGAATGTGAGAAGAGCAATAATAAGTTCAGAAACCGTTAAATATATTAAAATACGTCAGTGTCCGGGATTAGCCTTTGGTCATAGAAAATCGCGCATTGAGTTTACAAAAAAAAAAAAAAAAAAAAAAAAAAAAAATCTGAAACGACAAACAAATTAGTCTAAAATTATATTCAATAATGGAAAGATGTTTAATTTCAATGGTTCGGATGACATTCATTCACGTTGTCATGAACTTTTAAAGGAAATGGGCATATTTTACAAACTTCAACTATATGGATTCGCCTGCCTAACTTTTTGGTTTCCCTTCTTCTCCCAGTACTAATTTCATAATTGTTTTTCTTGAAGTACAGGAAAATAGGCATACTTATATCTATATGTTAAACCAGCATCTGTTAAACCAGGGTGAAAACATTGCTTGTCTTAATTATATACACTAGTCATTAAAATTAAAGGATAATTCGAATAAATATGTTCACCAAGTTAATGTTGCAACCAATGCCCAATGCTGCAATTATTTATGTTAATTAAACACTGTTGAACTCAAAATTGCACTTCCACGCATACGTTAGCGTTGGAAATATGCAAATAACATGATTGACAATGTGGTGGCCAAAGAACGTATGCTGGAATTCTGGTCAGTAGTGTTGTTTAAAGTGAGTGTTGGGTCTGAGTGTGATCGGTATTCATTAGTTATGGCTCAAATGCATCATTTAAGTTAAGGTCAAAAGTGGCGAATAATTGGTTGAATCGAGGAGCGTCAAACACAAATGGAGGTCGCCGAAGAGATGAATATCCCTCAAAGTGTCATATCAAGAGCTTTTTGCCGCTTCTTAAGCACTGGATCCGTTGATAGCCAGCCTGGTCAAGGGAGAGCAAGAGTAACAACCGCATCCGAAGACCATTTTCTGTGAATGTGGCTCGAAGAAATAGCGAAGCGACTGTAAGAGATTTGGTTTCGGAGAGATTTGGTTGAATTTTTTTGTTCATATTTTTAATAGTTTGAAATGCATTGCATAAATAAAATATGTATACATAAACCATTTTTTTCGCAATGTATGTAGACTTCTTTTCTTCTAAATGATCCAATAAATCCAACCGATAAAATAAAATTTGAGATGCAATGCATTATACAAAAATTGAGTATTTTATTACAAAATGTGTATTTTTTAAAACAATTTTTAATATTATAACTACTCTGTTTTACTAATGCATTAAATTATCAAACATATGGAAGAATAATAAAAATTATTAATAACTTATTCACTAGTTTCTTAGAAGAATATCAACTTCTTTGATATTGTGATGTATTTTTTAGAAATATTCTGAATTAAATTAGAAACTATTTTTCAGAACTACTGTAAAGTTTTTAAAGCTTTAGAAAGACATTAGGATATTCCAAATGAGAAAAATAAGTGAAAAAATGTCCAATTAAAATTGCATTAAAAAGTTTAATTACAATATTTTAGAAGCATTGAGACATTTAATAAAACACAGAAGCACTTGTAATTTTTACAACATTCTACTAAATTAAAAAAAACAATTTTTTTGTTTAGAAATTTTAATCTAAATTTAATTAATTAAACTTAGATTAAAATTTTTATTATTATCATTAAAAATTAAATTAAATTAGATTAAAATTAACTAAATTTTAATCTAAAAACGACATTTGGACAATGCACTGAAAATTCTCAAACATAAAAACAGTCATATTTTACAACACTTTTTTCATCAAATTAAAACACATTAATGTGTTGTAAATTAGAAAACTTATATCTAAACTTATACCTAATGTAAATTAGAAAACTTATATCTAAACTTATACCTAATGTAAATTAGAAAACTTATACTTTTTTATTAGAAAACATATACAAAATATTTTCTGTATTGTGTTTGTGTTCTTAATATGTTGCAAAAGTGTTGCTATCTAGAAATGTGTTCTTAATATGTTACAAAAGTGTTTTATCTAAAAATGTGTATTAAAAATTGTGTTGTTAATTGTGTTGAAATCGTGTTGTAAATACTGTTGGTGAAAATATTTTTTTACAATGTGTTGTGCTGCACAGCACTACACGTTTGTCACCAAATTAACAACACATTGTAAACACCACGCAATTTAGAAAACTATAAAACAACACATGGAAAACACTTTCAAAACACTTTCAACATGGTGCCTTTAAAATAACACATACACACACACTTAAAATATACTATTTATTAAAAATTTATAGCGCAATTTTAGAAATGAATGTTTTGAAGTGTTTTGAAAACACATTTTCTCCTCTTGTAATTTTTAACAACACTTTTTATTTGGCACAACACATTCGCAACACATTCACAAAACAATCGAAAATGATTTTATTTAGAACTGTTAATTATAATTTTTAGTTAGTGTCGCAAAAAAGTTTCACGAATTTGCAGTGTGAATCTCACTAAAACAAAGGCGCATCGTTAAATAAAAAGTAAGTATAGAGTTCGAAATTAAAAAGATATTTAGATGCAGTAAAATCTGCGGAAAAATAATGTTATAACACAACCCTGCTTTAAACGAACTTAAGTCTTCTCTAAGAAAATTATGCAGTAATATCTTCAAAAAAGCTTCAACTTCTAACAGAGAGAAATATAGTTTAACCCAGCCAATAGTTAATCAAATAAAGTCAGTGCTACCGGTTTTTATTCTACGTTCTATCTTTACATTTTTGGAAGTAAAAAACATAATTGCTACAATTCTTAATGAATTTCCTATAATGAACATAAATGAAATCCGCTGAAATTAATAGCAACAAATTTATAAATAAGTGGTTTCTTTAATTGCCATTTTCCCAGTGGTCGGTCAGGCGAAAGAAGTTAATCCAAAAACTAAAACGTTATCTTTAAAATACCAAACTTCGGCTATGATTAACAATAAATCTTATAAAAATATTAATTGAAATAAGCAAGATAGTAGAGGATTATTTTAACTTAGCGTAATTGTCTCTAACTAATAAAAAGCTGAATTTTTAAATTTTCTAATAAATAAAAAAAAAAAAAATCATAAAAGGGCTTCTTTTACAGCAGACAGCTGACAACAATGTCACATCACGTGCACTGACATTCAAACAAAAATATTAAGCCTAGTGCCACGTATAAAACTCATTACCACCAGAAATGACGCAGTATTTTAAAAATTTTATCAACTACTGGAAGGGTATCAACTGCTGCAAGGGTCACCCTATAACATAATAAATATGAATAAACAAAAAATATGAATAATTATATTAAATTAAAATATCAAAAAACCCGAAAGCGTAAAAAGCGAATTAATTATTTCTCATTAACGTGAAACTACTTTTTATATTACTTGCCTATTTTATTTATTTACTTGTATTGATGACTTTTAAGTTGTGTTTAATCGTTAGTTCCTATCTATAAACACTATTTTGATGAGACCTATAGATGTCTATGAAGATTAGAGTTCCAGTACCGCTAGAGATACTTACCCACACAACTTCCAGATTGTGTGATATTTAAACGGAGCTTCTGACTGTAAAATACTCAATGAAACATCGTCTTCATTTTGAAAGATCTATCCAATGATATGCCACTCAGTACGGTGCATATTTTTTTTTTCGTCTCTACCGCCATTTTGTAATTTACGGCCGCCCTTTTGAATTTATAAAAACAAAACCTAGCTTATAACCACCGGACTGTTAAGACAAATCGATAGAGACCTCATTCATTAAAATCCATCCAGCCGTTGGGATGTTTCAAGGGTATAAAGAAATCCACATACCCAGATACGCGTGCAACGCATAACCCTTCTTGGCTGTCGGGTAAAAAGGAATATGTTACGGTTCCTTTCATTTGTGCAAGTTTCACTGCATAAAACTGTAAAGTATTGTGCTCAATAATATATGTATATTTAAATTTACATATTGAATATATATAGACTAGAATATGTACATACAGTAGAACCTCGATTAACCGAGCTTCGATTAATCGATATTTCTGTTAACCGGGACGATAACGAAGTCTGATTTTTTTGTGTGTGAATGAGCCTTGCAAAAGACCACGCTTTTTAGTTCACTATCCGTGCTACAAGCTCTTCCGCACCCAAAAGCACTTAACTTCCAAGAGACATTGCAACCTGAGAAGTTAACAGTGAAGAATTTTGTTTCCATTGACAGTGGCTGTGTGGTTTGAACACTAGGTGCGATGTGTTATCGGACAACTACACCCCCCCCCTCTTGACTAGCGATAGTGGGGGGGGGGGGGGAGATTTGGTTTCTAGCATTTTTCTGTTTTCCTTTCTTTCGCAAATCCACTGTTTTGTTGTTGACCTTTTCTTTATCATTTCACGTCTGACCGTCTCGTTTAGAGTAAGTCGTTCATTTTAAAAATGCAGAACCAGAAGAAAAAAAAAATTGCTGTTTCACTGGGTAAAAAGCTTGAGGCTTTTAAAAGAATTAATAATGGTGAAAGTAAAAAAAAAAAAAAATGCTCTCGGATTTGGAGTTGGTGAAACCACAGTATGCTGCAATTGGAGTCGTAACAAATCTCAAATAGAGGCATTTTGTTCAAAGTTGGACTCCTCAAAGGCCCAAAACTTTGAAGGACTCTCGACATACAAAAAGCCGAAAGTTTAAATATAACTTTATATATGTTGATTTTATCATTTAAAAAATGTTCTATTGTTTTTTATTCTAAGAGATGTTAAATTCGCGAACATGGCGATTTTTTATACACAATTTCTATTAACCGAGATTTGTGATATCCGAGGTACTAGCGGCCCCGATTAGCTCTGATAATCGAGATTGCACTGTATTATATATTCGCCAAAATAAATTATCTTAAACTATAAGCATCATCGTTCATGGAAATAAAACAACAAACACAATAACAACAAAACAAAATAAAATGTAAAAATAATTTTTTCACTAACATACAAAATATTCTCAAAACGAGAAAATCAATATCTTAGCTACCCATTTGACCTATTTTAACTAACGTATTTCAAACTCACAAAGATCAGCGCAACGAACATACTAGAGATATTTGCCTTAATTAAAACAATTATGAATTTAATTATATATTTAATATATATTTAATTATATATTTAATATAATATTTAATTATATATATCATATTTAATTAAAAGTCCTGCATAATAACCAAATGTAAATATATAATTGGATGTACCTCGAAAAGTTTGTAATTTGCGTATCCCAAATTTTCTACATTTTAATTTATATTTGAATGAGAGTGCCAATAAGTACAAACAGAACCATGAATAAATGCAGATTTAATTTCAAAAAGCTTTAACATTTTTTTTTTTTTTTTTTTTTTTTTTTTTTTTTTTTTTTTTTTTTTTTTTTTTTTTCACATCGTGGAGTCGTCTAGCATTCTGGAAATAATACTTGATATATTTCATCTTAGAAATTACAAAATTCAGAAATACGAACTGAGTTTTATATCTATGGAATATATACTACATATATCAAAAAATGTAATGCTTAATATGTAAGATCGAGGATTTATTTTGCAGTAAATATATTTCATTGCCTCGGTGATATGACTACAAAAAAAAGGTATACTGTAAAAAACGATAAATGTTTCTTCATCCTGCAAAATGTTACATAACCAAGGATGAAGCTGTTCAATAACATTATTCACAATAGCAAAAAGAGATCCTATTTAGAAACCACAAAAATTAATTTACCTTCGAGATTTAAAGAATCATTTATAAAATCTTTTTTTTTTTTTTTTTTTTTTTTTTTTTTTTTTCTTTTGCCACTGATTTTCGAAAACATTTTCAAGTATTATTTACTTTGTATTAGTCAGTTTTTCCAACCTAAAATATAGTTTTTCAAATGTTATTTGGTCTGAAGTAAACATTTTCATGTTAAAAATACATGTTTTACAGACAAACAATATTAATAAACAGTATAACTATAATATTAAATTTAGTATTATACTTTTGTTGCATTTGCATGTAGAAATTCCATTACGAATATGATAATGTTTAATTCAAATTCATAGCATCCTAAATACTGAATTTCAGCTTTGGTGAAATGATTAATTTACCAAAACAACTATTTGAAAACGTTCTCGAAAGTAAGTGGCAGCAAAAGTATCTTTGTTGTTTTAAATGATGTTTTAAATCTGGGAGATACGTTTGTTTTCTAGATTTCTAAGGATAAGCAACGCTTTTTATGTTCATGAGTCCCTCGCTAGTGGCTATTGTGTTTTTTCGTTCTCGGTTGTAAATTTCGCAGATTTGAAATTATTGGTTTTTTACAGTGTACAGTTATCCCTCTATCGCGCTAAAAATCCATACATTTAAATTATAAAATTGTTCCATAAAAATGTAATTAACCATTTGAAGAGAATACTCGTATTATACCCCTTGAATTTTTGTTAAACAAATAATGTTAATGTCTAGTGAAATTGCAACAAACCCTAAAATGTTCAATACAAAACTAATTATAAGAATTTTCAGGGTATTTTACTTTAGAATTAATTACCTATGAAAAAAAGGGACATTATTTGGTGAGTAAGTTTAAGAAATATTCACATTTACTCCTAATGTTAAATTCATTTTTTATCATTGCAAAACAGATTAAAATGCGTATAATTTTTTTAAGCCTCTCTCCCTATATATATTTCTCTTATGTAGCGGGCTGTAAAAAAAGGCTGTATTTGTAGCTTGTTATCTGGCAACAACCACAGAAGCGATTTTCAGTGGTTAATTTACAGTCACGTGACACTACCTATTCAGCAAATCAAAATCCAGACAGAATCTCTCTGTTAACACAAACCGTTTGAGCGATGTATGAATGACTAGACTCCAGCGAGAGTCCTTGCTACCGTGCAAGCTACTATCGTAATTCAAAAACCACTTAGGAGAATGAGGAGGTATTTTAGATTTCCATATTAGAAGTTTCTAACAATTTATTTCTATTGACATTTCTACACGTTTCAATACATATATTTTCAAATATTAACTAAATATTATATATTTTTTTAAACGGTTATTCGAAAACAAAATCTATAAATATACTCTATTATTTATACCTATAACTTTTCTGTTAACAAATTCCGATTTCTAAAACTTTCAAATATGTTGATAAAGAATATCACCTATTTCTGCTGAGTAATTTTTAACTATATACCTAAATAATTGCTGTTTTTTTTTTCTTTAACTATGAATTTAACATTAGGAGTTCAAAACTTTTAATGTATTTATTTCCTAAACTTCTACACAGAATGAATTCACATTTGCTATCATAAGGTAAAATGTATCAAAGAAACAATATTCGATACCAAAATTGGGTGTTCTCCTAAAAAATGTCAGAGTTTTATACAATTTAAGTATAGAATCGTATGAATAAACTAGTTTTTTAATATAAATTGAAAAATACATTATCCCTAGTCACAATTACAATCATAATTTATCAGTATGTTTGTTTAAGCGGCAATTTAGTGATTAAAATACAATGGATATTTCCTTTTCCTGGCGGATTGCTTCATTCTTCAACAGTGTGCATTTTTCTTGTGAATGTTTACTCATAAAGACACATTACAGAAATTTAATTTTTTGTTGCGATCACACAAAAAAAAAAATACTTAATTAAAAAATATATGTATTTATATTTTTTATTTATGAGACCAAAATTCTAAAATGTTTTAAAGCGTCCCATACATCGCTTAGGACATTGTACATATTTTTGCGTACCCCATAATATTTAGATAACTATTTTAAATTAGACGAAAATTACAGGGTTATCTAAAAGTCGCGCAGCCCTTGAAAAATATTTTGTTTACTAAAATACAAACATGAGTAAAAATTACAAACATAAACTAAATTGAAAGAGTAACAATAATGAGAAAAGATTAACATTGTTACAGAAGATATTGAAAATGTGACTCTTTTTTTGGATACTTCTTATGCTTTTCTTCAAATTTGAGGCGACTTACCTCAATATTAGAACATTTAATTTTTTTCAATCTCATGTTCATTGTTAGATTTCTAGTCAGGTTTGTTTTCACCTAAAATATCATGTTTTTGCACATAATACTCTCTCCTTCTTTCCATCGTTGACCTGAAAACAAACAATGAACATGAGATTAAAAAAATAAGTATTCCAACATTGAGGTAAATGGCCACAAATGTGAAAAACGCATACGTCTTGTATTTGAGAAAAGGGTCACATTTTTAATATCATCTGTAAAATTGATAATTTTCATTCAGTTTTGTGTCAATATATTGTTCAATTTAGTTTTTGCCTGTAATTCGTATTATATTTGTAATTCAGTAAACAAAATATTTTATATATTTATATTGTTATTTATGAAATCTAAAATTCTAAAACCTTTTAAAGTACTGCATACATTTATTAGGATATTGTACATATTTTTGCGTGTGCCATAATATTTAGATAACTATTTTAAATTAGACGAAAATTACAGGGTGATCCAAAAGTCGCGCAGCCCTTGGAAAATATTTTGTTTACTAAACTACAAACATGATTAAAAATTACAAATATAAACTAAATTGAAAGATTAACAATACTGAGACACAAAACTGAGCAAATATTAACATTGTTAAAGAAGATATAGGAAATGTGACCCTTTTTATTGGGTACAAAGACGTATGCTTTTCTTCAAATTTGAGGCGACTTACCTCAATGTTGGAACACTTATTTTTTTTGGTCTCGTGTTCAATGTTAGATTTCCAGTAAGGTTTGTTCTCACCTAAAAGCCCATGTTTTTCCACATAATACTCTCTCCATCGTTGACCTGAAAACAAACAATGAACATGAGATTAAAAAAATAAGTATTCCAACATTGATGTAAGTGGCTTCAAATTTTTAAAAACGCATACGTCTTTGTATCTGAGAAAAAGGTCACATTTTTAATATATTTTCTAACAATGTTAATTTTCACTCAGTTTTGTGTCTCAATATCGTTCAATTTAATTTTTTTTTTTTTTTTTTGTAATTCGTATCAAATTTGTATTTTAGTAAACAAAATATTTTCAAGAGTTCCTAGGCTTTTCGATCACCCTGTATTTCATAGTGCAGGCAATTTTATTTCAAATTACACTTTGAAAAATATTGAAAAATTCATAAAAGCAGAATCTGATAGGTTCCTTTATCATTTGATAGGTTATATTTTAAATTTTAAAAGTTAATCCTAAAAGTCATATCATAGGCATCTGCCGCAGTTTGGGTAAATACAGTCTATCTCATAATAAACTAACTTGTAAAATCTAATTAGTTGATATTGAAAATTATCCAAAAAATTACTGATGCATAAAATTAAAGCTGTTTGATCATTTGACCGCTTGCATTTTGAATTTCTAAAGATGACCGTAACGAATATATCGTATACAAACCTGTTCATTAATGGTAATTATATTCTATAATGTGATGAGTCACTTGGTAAAAGTTATAATTAGTATTTGGATTTTAAAAGCTTTAACGTGCAATCAGTTTTCAGAAGCGTAAAATTTACGGTTCAAATAACTGTTTGTGAAAAAATACAAATAAATCTAAATTTTAGAAATATAGAGGAAAATGTATTCAAGTTTTTCTCATATCTTCTCGTTACAAATTTACATCATCTTGAAAATCAAATTTGCTTATAACTGCTTATTTAAATATAGTTATACTTTCCAACTTGGAAAGGTCCTTTGAAACAATAATAAATAACATTTGTATGCAATTATATACTATACTAAAATGAAAAATGAATATAATAACGGGATGGAAATTCTTAAAAAGTATTTAAAATAATCACTCTAAAAAATCATATAGTGTTTATGTGAGCGTTTGAGAAAAAATTTATATTTTTAAATACTTTTCAATATTGGAAACTGCATTAAAAAGAAATATATTAAAATTCTTTTTGAACCTATCATTTTTTTTATAAAAATAGTGAATTTTTTTCATCTATTTATCAATAAAATAAATCTCTTTTTCAAATCTTTAAATACGTCGTTATCACATAATCACAAGCAGTACACATGTTTAGATAACACATATGGGAAATGTTTGAAATTCTACTAACAAGGGAACCACTTTTGGTGCTGCTCGCACCTAGCATCGAGACCTGGTGCATTTTGTAGCCCTATACATAAAAGTTAGAGAACCGAAAAAATTTCTCTGTTAAAATAATATTTTATATACATTTTTATACTTTTAATTTTTTATTATTACATATTTATTTGTTTATTTCACGCCAAAAGTGAGTTAAGTCGCCAAATATGGAGCTACAATTTTCCGACCGCTTTATCCAAAGAGAAAATGTACAGAAAATATTACTAGAATTATATCAGATTGAATTTTTTTTTTTATAATTGATAGCATAAGAAACAAATATTAGGTTTTTGTTTTATTATTCTATGCAGACGATAAATATATAAGTAATAAATATAATTCTATAAAAGCTTCGAAGATCATTGAAAACTATTTTTTAGTGAAATACAAAATAAGCAAACTATGTTCTTTTGAAATCGAATGAAATAAAGTTTCGAATGTTTAAAATCAAATGTTGCTGCATTAAATGGTCCTTCGGTATAAGTAATCATAAAGTAAATTAATGTTTTTACACAATTTAGAAAAATTACTATGGCGAAATAGGTCGGACATTGCAAATTCTAGCTATTACAAATTCAGCTATGACATTTAGCTAGGGTTGCCGGAAAGCTCTACTTTTGAAAACAAACGCCAACTGTTTCCCCGCCAAAAATATGAATATAATGTTTCAATTTTTGAAAATCAAATTCGAGGGTTCATAAGGGATTTTCAAACTTTTTTCAATGTTTTATACTTATTATTAACTAATTTTTATTTTTAAATGCTTTTCTTTAAAAAACTTCAATGTTAATAGTCCGATAAGTGGTCTCGAAAATTGCATTTTCAGAAAGTTATGCTGCTGAAAAATCAAGAAATATTATTTTAACAGAAACATTTTATCGATTCTCAAACTTCGTAATATAGGGCTTTAAAATGCACCAGGTCTCAATGCTAGGCACGAGCAACACCAAAAGTGGTTCCCTTGTAAGTAGCAAAAATTTTATTTTCACATTCGTACATATTTTTCATATATAGTCCACTTTAGTTTTATTTTTATTATTATTTTTCTTTTCTTTTCTTTTCCTTTTTATTCATTAATTTGTTAAAAGTATGATCATCGTTTTGTAAAATATATATTTTTTTTTCTTTAAACTTGCCATTTTAACTCCCTTATTGTCTAGCAATACTTATTTTTATTATTCTTTGGTGTTTAAGTTTCATTTACTCCAAAATAAAATTTGAAACAGACCACCTCGCGAATATAGCAAAAAAAATAAAAAATCTTTCATAATTCTTTGCAGATCTGAAACATCTTTTAAACTAAGAAATCTGTAAAGAAAGTTTTTGTTCCGTAAGACTTGTTTAATACTGATAAAACAGCTTCAGGACACAATTATTGTCATTTTAGTATGTTAGAAAATTTTGATAACGATGCATAACATTGTAATGACGTTCATGAACGTGAATTTAACAATATTAGAGATATAGCAAGATATTATAGTTTTTCCACGAACTTCATTAATAAACTGGTTTATCAAAATAAATATAAAAACAATGGAACTGATAGAAAATTTAAATAAAATCATTATAAATTCACAAATTTTAGTATATCACTGGTCAATTTGATACATTACAATACTGTTAACAGAAATATAAAATAAATTTAATTGCTAAACCACAATAGAAGAGAAAAGTAAAACTTTATAGTAAACACCCTCTACTAACTCCTCAACAAATTATCGTAGATGAACGTTACTGGTTCCAAACGATTGGAAAAAAAGTCTACTTTTAATTTATGTATATAAAGTTTCCTTAGGGAGCCATCCACATATTAAAACGAACCATAACTTTGTTTTTTTTTCAATAGCAGTACACAATTCTGACAGCATAAATGAACTTCACACCCTTCAATTAGTCTCAAAACAATTTTTTATGCAATTCGTACCATAAGTTTCCGAGAAATTAATTATTTTAAAACGAGCGTATTTTGAGGGCTGTATCCAAATTGAAGTTCGGTACTCGATTCTTAACCGAGAGAGCTCCCTTCTTGATTAAGGCACCTTAAGCAGCCAATTAGGCCTGTTAGATTACAGTATATCATAATAAATTTCAAAATATTTAGTCACTTCTAAAATAGCGGCCCCTTAAAACATCATTTTGTCGTTTTTTTAAGCATAATTTGAAAACTATTTGGAAGACAAATGCAAAATTTTTGATGCCCATAAAGCAGGACTTAATAAATCTGAATCCTTAAAAACAATTGTAGGTTGCAATTCATAATGTTTTCGAATATTAATTTCATAATTGATAATTCATATCAGAAAATTATAAAAATTGAAAATTCAACGTATTTATGTTTGGGTATATTAGTATTATTGCTACACAAAACATTAAAACATTAGGATAATAATTTTAGAAGTTATAAATTAAAATATGAAAAGGTAATTTAACATTAGAAGCACTAAATTTTGAATGTTTATAATTCAAAAACTTATCATTCAAATGATTTGAAATTTGGTGTCTAGATATAGATTGAACAAACGATTTCAAATATCTCGCTAAAATTAGGTATTGCCATTGAAAAAAATGAAGTTTGGATTCGTTGTTATATGTAGATGATCCCCTAAGCAAATTTTATATACGTCATTTAAAGGTAGACTTTATTTCCAATCGTTCGGTACCAGTAACTTTCGTCTACGATAATTTGTTGAGAAGTTAGTAGGGGGTGTTTACTTTTTTTTTCCACGACTGTACATTTTAACAAAGCCAAGATCATCAAGAAAATATTTGGTTATTACGGTTCATCTATTAGCGATTCTTTGGAGATTATACGCAGAAGCAAAAACACCTGTAACCTGTAACGATACTTTATCCTACATTATCCTCAAAATTTGTATCAATTTACTAAGTTACAATAACACTTTTCACACACCAAGTGGCCCCACCAGTGGCTGAGAGGTTCTGCTCTCGAAGCTGGTAGACGGGAGGTGCTGGGTTCGATTCCAATCGCGCCCGTCGGCCTAATCGTTCGCAGTTTTCGTGGTTTTCTTCGAACCTTGGTTCTCCAAGCGTTAATACGGGTTAGGTTCCCTTAGAAAGACCTCCACGGAAGGCACTCCCCCCCCCCCCTTTGGGCCCATATCCCACAAGCAGATAATTGACCGACATAAATACAACCAACCACACACCAAGCAGTCTACACTACGCTTCATTTTGAAACATTTCAGCCGATATTTGATTTGAAAGCACAGTATGACATCAAACATCCGACAACTTCAAAACTCTGGCAGAAATGTCATCGTGCACCACCCCATTTTTTTACATGTCCAACTTACGAAAGAAACAAAAATAGCAATTGTTCCTTTTCAAATTAAAAACTTTGAGATCGAAAGTGGTGCATCAGCTAGATGGCTGATTATATGGCTAAATAGAACTACCGATAACTACCGTAGTTGTTCAGAAGATAGAGGACGAGGACGAAGAGCAGGCAGAAGAAAAGATGTCGCTGAAAAAATGCATAAATTTGACTTGAAAATTAATATTGGATTTAGAGAAAAAAGACTATATTTCCGAAATCTATATTCTTCATTTTTATAAAATCTAAGAAAAACTTGTTAAGGAACGATTTAAAAAAATAAAAAGAAGCAAATGAAGGCCAAAAGAAGCAAATAAAATTTACATAAATTATTTAGAAACTACAGCAGAAGAAATCACTAATTATTAGATATTTTTTTAAACATAGAAAATATCAGCAAATGTCAGGTTTTATTTTCTTCTCTTTTTCTAATATAAGTATCGCTTGACTATGAACTCAGTTATAAATAAATGCACCATTAAGAAGATCGGAAGTACTTTTGATATTCTTTCAGAAATCTGGATTTTCTAAAAATCTAGCTTAGACTCGGTCCTGACGATGCCGGATTTTCGAAGTTATACTGTACTCAGTTCTCCGATTTCGTATTTTCTATTTTTAATCCTGGTGACGACTACGATTGAAACTGAGTGTATTAGGTTTTAGATAACCAATCTTGATATTTTTAATTTTCAATTTTATATTTCTAACAGCGTATTGAACAACTTTTAGTAAAACTTTGAATGAAATATTTCTGAATTTATTCCTGTAACATGATATAGAATGTCTATGATTTTCATTAAATAATTTTTTAAAGTATTCTTCTTTATAACACAATGCTCTAAACAATATATTATCGCCCAAACATAGCTAATAATTATTGTAAAAATCATTCATTTTCACGAATAGATTACATCGTTTCTTTAGATCATCACAGAATTTGATCACATTGTTCAACCACTTAATTATATAACGATCAGACACAGTTACTGTCGATAAATTTCTCATGTTCTTATCTTGTATGTACATAAAGCTCTTTTTTATCTTATGATTGCGCATTTCATACGATACTTCCCTGCTTAATGAAATTTATTTAGCGCATGGTTGAAAGTATTCTTGATGTAATACTGGGAAATAGTTAATTTACATCAGTGAAAATGTTACCACAAATTACAGTCTAATCATCTCTAAGATGAAAAGCAAAAGAATATACTTTGATTGGAAAAAGGAGTTAACACGCAATATTATATATGATGAAATATAAAATTAATTATTTTTGCTACTGTTTCTGCAAGATAATAAACTCTTTGATTAGAATTTTCTATTCTTTCAATCCTAATTTCATTATCTTATGAAGCAAACAAAATTTCGTAAAAAAAAAAAAAAAAATGAATAAAAAAAAAAAATGAAACGATTTTATTTTCATCGTACTGTGCCTAGTCCTATTGTTTATGCTTATTTGATGAAATGGGAAAATAAATAAAGTCCCATAAAAAATAAATCAGTTTAAAATTTTCTTTTTTAAATTAAGAAATATTTAGGGACATTCATTATTTTCCATTTATGATAATGAGTTTTAAAGTAAGATTGATATTTAATGCTCATTCTTTTAATTATTGTATTAAAGTTTTTTCAGTATAATATTTTCAAAAGACGCTTTGATTAAAACAAATACTAATTTACAAATAGATTATTAAACATAGTAATATAAAATGCGCTTTCCAATTCAACAAGAAATCCAAATTTCACCTGTATATATATATTTGAAATATACTTATAGTATAAGAAGATTTAAGCAATTTTATTAGTCAAAGAAATGAACTTTATTCACTTTATGTGAAAAGTAATAAATTTACGAAACATACAAAATTATTATTTTAAAACTATCACTTTACTTCAATAAAACCTTTTGCATATTTAAGCCTGCTTTGCTTAAGTCTCGAAAAGTTATATAATGATTTTTTTTTAAATCTACTTTCTTAAGAAATGTTTTCGTTTATCATTTTTGCATAAAGCTCTAGTGCAATCCCAGAATGGATTTAATTATTTATTTTGCAATATATTATCTCTATGGTACACTAAATATATGAATATTAATGAATATTAAGTTTAATGAATATAAAGAACAGAATCGGAAAAAAAAAATATTTAATCTAAAGCGCAAGGCCTGTTTTTTTATTATTCTTTTTTTTTAGTAGTACAATTCAAACACATATACTAAACTCAAAAATAATATTTTAATTTAAATAAACATGAACAAAAAATCCAATTTTTAATGAGAGTTGTCTAATTTGTGACACACTGGAATCAGTGTTGAAAGATTGGGAACGTTTTTAATTCAGATTATTTGGCTGTCACCACCTATTTAAAATAGTATAATTCGCCTATTTTTCAGAATTGTTGATCTGTTTCTAAATAGGCGAATATTTCTATTTAAAAAAAGCGGTGACAAGCAAGAATCTGGGGACAAAAAGTCCCCAATCTGGCAACATTGACTGAAATATATCGAATGTATCTTTAATAAATTAACAAGTTTAGATTGTAGATGAAAGTCCAACAATCTACAATCAGAACTTGTTAATCATTCAAGAGCTACCGACTGATTCCCAAATTATTAATTATAAAAATAATAAATAATAAAATAATTTTTTTATTAAAATAAAAATATTAAAATAATGAAATCTAACTGAAATAATTTTAAAAGTTGTATTTTTGTAGAAGTTGGGATTGCAACATTATAGAATACTCAACTAAACGAAGCATGTACATTTCCACCATAATATACTGTCCTATTTTTGACGCATACATACTCCATTTTTATTTATTATTTCAAATTCATATCTTAAACATGTGTAAACGACAGATTTGATTTTGGGTGACATTTGTACTGATGATGAGTTTGTATATAGCTTGAAATGAATACCGTAATTTTTTAAATTTTTAAACATTAATGATTTTTTAAGTTTATTAAATGTCTGATTTTAAAATTTAAAAGGAAGTTTGTTGAGAAGTATGATGCCTAAATTTGCCTCATTTCCTAAATTATTAGTTCAAAACTAGTTTAAGCATAGCCTAGGTAATCTTCAGACATAATAGATTTGTGGAACCACAGATATACCCCCTAGACCACTGGCTTTTAAACTCTGGAGAACTTAGCATAATCCACATAGTTTTCTTTTATAATAATTAAAATTATTATAATTTATTATGCAGAAAAAATGAGATAAAGAATTTGAAACTTAATAATAATTTCAACTTCATGAAAAAACCCACGACATTTCAAAATATTCTGCAACTTTTTTTCCTTTGAGATTTAATAATGTTATTGCATATGAAATAAAAAAAAAATTAACGTGAATTATTTTCAAGCATTTTTACGAATATTATTATCGTCTAAATTTAAATTTCGATAAAAAATTAAATTATTATGAAATTAGACAATTCTAAGACACCATTTAATGATTTTTTAACGGCATCGGTTTTTTCTTATTCCATGTGTTTTAAAGCTGTATCATACGATTGTACAATTACATTTTTATTTTTGAGTACATATAATCTCAGCGAAGAGGGGTTTTAAAAATTAATTTTGCTTAGATTAAACATAGATTTAAAAGTTACATAAAAAAGTGATATACAATATAAAATTGTGCATTGTTACTAAGCTGAAAAGGAAGAACTATTTTTGTTAATTGGATTAAAATTGGTTAAATTGTTTCCTTTTTAGTATTATATGCATGATTATTTTTATACGTGAAATGTATCAAAACGGGGAAAATGCTTTTTAATGTATTACTTCAGTTGACTGTATTTTAATTTTTACTTTATTCTATCTGCAATAGAAGAAAGTATTGTAATCGAAATTTTTTTCGACTTCCAGTTTTCGACGGATTTACAAGTTAGGGGTCACATATCACAAAAAAAAATGTTTATGCAAAATGTCTGTCTGTCCGTGTGTCCATATGTCATTGTGTCGCCACTGTACCATCAAAAATTGTATGAAGTTATATGTAGAATTGAACCATTTTTTTTAAACGTTTTTGGCTATGTCAAGCAGGTCCTCCATTAATTTGGAAAAAATCCGCCGTTAGGGGCACTGTAATAGCGATTTTTGTGCATTTTGAATACTGTAACATCGAAACGTGTATGAAGTTATCCATAGAATTGAAATAAATGTTTTGTGTATGTTTTTGGACATGGCAAGAGGGTCCTCCCTGAATTTGGAAAAAAAATCCGCCGGTAGGGTGCGCTGTAATAGCAATTTTTGTGCTATTTTTGTATCATCGAAACGTGTATTTTGTTATGCATAGAATTGAACCAAATTTTTTGTGTATGCTTTTGGCCATGGTAAGAAGGTCTTCCCTGAATTTGGAAAAATTCCGCCGGAAGGGGCGCTGTAATAGCGATTTTTGTGCAATTTTCAATATTGTACCATCGAAAAGTGTATGAAGTTATGCTTAATTCTAATAAAAATACTAATAAAACAAATTATAACGAAATATTGACATGAGAAAGAAGAAAGTTTTGGGATTGCCACATACAACTAGTTGGATATGGAAAACACACAAAAAAAAATTATAAATACACTTTAAAAAACCACGTATTTACATGCATTTTTCAGTAGCTTGTATTCTATGAATTCATGAAAATTGAGCCATTGATTACCAATTTTCCCTCAAAACATAGATATTACGCCAATCTAATAATAGTAATAATAATAATAATAATTTCCTCCAATCTAAGCTGACATTTCTTTAAATCATTAGGGCAGATTTGCTGAAAGTTCTTTTTTCGTTCAAGAAATTTAAATTTTACGTATAGCCTTTACCGAACAATCACAGAGACGTCGAGAAACTATGCTCAAAGTTTCAAAAAATATTTCTCTCAAAAGACAGAAGTTTCGAAAATTAACGGAAATAAAATCAAATCTTTAAATAATCTATATATATATATATAAAAAAAAAGTCTGGATTTTGTATTAATCAACGCGCAGCCAAAACTACTGAACCTAAAATCTTGGAAATCGGGGTAAAAATACTTCTTATGATATAGAGTGCCGCTAAGAAAGGATTTTCCGAAATTCCACCCCTAAGGGGGGTAAAAAAGAGAACGAACTTTAAAAAAATTCCTATATTTATTTTTCAACTGATAACATATTGTGGTGTATTTTTGTATGTTGAATCGAATGGTACTAACTAAATTCTTTTAAGCCCAATAGTTCGAAAGATATTACATATTTTTCTAATTTGGCACTATCTTTTGCGCCAAAACCTGAATTTTTCAAGTGAAAATTTCTAAAAACTCATTCTTTTCATTCTGTTACTATAGTAAGGGAAAAACATTCAAATTTGATAATTTTTTAACCAATCCTTTCGGTTAAATAAAAACAACTTCGTCAATTAGAAAAAAAAAAATTCAAACGCCTCAAAGAAAAGTAAAAAAAAAAAAAAAAACTGTGGTACTTTTTCGTTCTAATTTTCGTCGCAATACCATGCCAAAATGTATGGTATCGCGCCATTTAATTCAACCCTAATCGTGCAAACGATTTTTATTGCAAACCGTGCTAAACATTAACATTTGCTAATTATTGAACGGGAATATTTTTACGCAGGAATTTTTAATGATGGAATTTATTTTATTCCATCATAATCTCGCAAAACTTTTTTATTTGTTACTTTTTGAATAGAAAATATTTATTACTGATACTGATATAGATTTTACCATTTCGCAGTTAGCTGATGATGAGGAAGCTACAATAAAATTATTTCAGAAGTTAGGAATTATACATATAAAAATGTTTTGTTAAAAAAACCATGAATGTCTTCTTTGAAAGAATGAAATGTATACTGCAGTGTGAGACATACGTATTACGTACGCCATGCTTCAGTAGTAAAAGACATTTACAATTTCAAGACAGCAGTTTAAATTGACTATATTTTATTACTTGCAAAATATTTATTTATTCTTATTTTTTAAGTATTTATTTTTGTACAAGTCCACCAATTTCGCCAAATATATAAATCGCCAAACCACTCGCCAAATTATACAAATTGACATAATTTTTATTTTAAATAACGAAAGAAGAATTAAATTAGTATAACATTAATAAAAATACATTTAAAGCTTCGAAATAAAAATCACCTGATGACGTAAATACGCGTAACTTGCTTAAAGTTAAGTGAATGTGACATTTACGATCAACCATTATTGTCATTTAATCTTATAGTTTGGCAATAGATTTTTGATCGACGGGATAACCAAGTAGTACCATTATTTTGATTGATTTAAAAAAATGGTAGGTCAAAGTCTGTAATTTTCAAAAGCTATATTTTCTAAATGATCATTTTTTTTTTTTATCAACTAAATTATTATTATTTTTTTTCAAATGTATCATTTCATTTTTGTGCCTACTATTACGCTTGGTGACAATGGTGTTGGCATAACTGGGAATTACCAAAACAGATACTGATTTTATTTCAAATGTAAAGAAAAAAGGTTTAATGAGCAATAAATATTGTAAATATGACTATAACTCAGATTCTACTGAACAGAATTTTGAAGAACTTACACTGTTAAATAGTAAATTTGATTTATAAATGGTTTAATGTAAAAACCATCATTCTAAGTTGCTACGGGAGTTCTAAAATTAGGTGGACTCGATTATGAAAGATTTCAAGTCAACTAATTAAATGCATAGTATATTAGATAACAGGGATTTTTTCAATATTTATCATATCATTCTGTGTTGTTTAGTTACGGAGCTATACGGAAAAAAGTTCTCAGTGGTACAGTAAGGAAAATTGGAAGATATACGCTACAGAGATAGGGTATACTAGAGAGTATATATGCTATAGTTATGGAAGTTGAGCTGAGTTCCTTAAAAAATGCAGAAGTGATGCAGTATATACCTACCCCTACCTCCCAGAGAGTTCTATAATCAGGTTAAGGGGATTATGAAAGTTATATTTAACTATCTCAATATGTATGTATAATGCAAAGAGAAATTTCATTCCGGCCGCTTATATCTTGAGTTCTGCTGAATAGATTTTGACGGCACTTACATTGTTAGTTAGATAATTTTTCAGAAAAGATGTTAGTATAAAACATAACCTTCTACGTTGCTTAGTTAAATAATAATGGGGAAAGTTCTAAATGAGATGAACCCAAATTTGAAAGATTTGCTTTTTTTAAAGGTTCCACTGAATGAATTTTTCTGGGATTTAAACTGTTAATTAGATCATTTTTAGGGAAGATTTCGGTATATTTTCGAGTTTAAAAGATTCTGCTAAGTGGATTTCGATGAAACTTAATCGGTTAGTTAATTTTTCAGTGAATGTTTTAGTATAAAGCACATATCATTTGCCGTTGCTTGGTTGCTAGGTTGCTTGATTGTAGAATTATAGATGAAAGTTCTAGAATCAGGCGAACCCAATTATTATGAACGATCAGCCTTTTCAATAAGTCCAATTAACATATTCCGATGAGACTTGCATTGACAATTTTTCATGAACGCTTTTAATATATTACATATTGTTCTATTGTTCTTTACCGAATCCTACACTAACAGATCAACTAAAGAAATTGGTCCTTAACAGTCTAAATTTTGTATGACTCAATAAAAGATATAATAGCGTAATGATTGCTTTCAGCAATTCGGTTGGATACACCAGGTAAATGTCCATATTGCTTTAAAACGTATGATCAAATTCACAGATATATTTTGTTTCATTCAAGATTTCTTTAGAAAAACCGACCAGCGTAGCGGGCGAAGGCGGCTAGTCTATATATATAAAAGAAAGTCTGGATTTTGTATTAATCAACGCGCAGCCAAAACTACTGAACCTGAAATCTTGAAAATCGGGGTAAAAATACTTCTTATGATATAGAATGCCGCTAAGAAATGATTTTTCAAAATTCCACCCCTAAGGGGGGTAAAAAAGAGAACGAACTTTAAAAAAATTCCTTAAAAATCTGATTTTACAGTTATTTTTCAACTGATAACATATTTGGTGTATTTTTGTATGCTGAATCGAATGGTACTAACTAAATTCTTTTAAGCCCAATAGTTCGAGAAATATTTCATATTTTTCTAATTTGGCACTATCTTTGGCGACAAAACCTGAATTTTTCAAGTTATAATTTCTAAAAACTCATTCTTTTCATTCTGTTACTATGGCAAGGGAAAAAATTCAAATTGAATAATTTTTTAACTAATCCTTTTGGTTAAATAAAAACAGCCTCGTGAATTAGAAAAAAAAATTCAAACGCCTCAAAAACTAAAATTAAATAATAATAATAAAAAAAAAACTGTGGTACTTTTTCGTTCTAATTTTCGTCGCGATACCATGCCAAAATGTGTGGTATCGCGCCAATTATTTCAACCCTAATCGTGCAACGATTTTTATTGCAAACCGTGCCACTCATTAACATTTGTTAATTATTGAACGTTAGTATTTTTATGCAGGAATTTTTAATGATGGAATTAATTTTATTCCATCATAATCTAGCAAAACTTTTTAATCATGGATAAACCATGAATGTCTTCATTGAAAGAATGAAATGTTTACTGCATTGCGAGACATACGTATTACCTACGCCATGCTTCAGTAGTAAAGACATTTACAATTTCAAAACTGCAGTTTAAATTGACTATATTTTATTACTTGCAAAATATTTATTTAATCTTATATTTTAAGTATTTATTTTGGTACCCGTCGACCAATTTCGCCAAATTATATACATCGCCAATCCACCCGCCAAATTATACAAATTGACATAATTTTTATTTTAAATAACGAAAGAATAAATAAATTAGTATAACATTAATAAAAATACATTTAAAACGTCGAAATAAAAATAATCTGATGACGTAAATACGTGTAACTTGCTTAAAGTCAAGTGAATGTGACATTTACGATCAACCATTATGGACATTTAATCTGATAGTTTGGCAATAAATATTTGGTCGACGGGATAACCAAGCAGTACCATTATTTTTATTGATTTTTAAAAAATGGTAGGTTAAAGTCTGTAATTTTCATAAGTTATATTTTTTAAATGCTCATTTTTTTTATCAAAAATTTTTTTTCAAATGTATCATTTCATTTGTGTGCCAACTATTACGCTTGGTGACAATGGTGTTGGCATAACAGGGAAATGCCAAAACAGTTACTGATTTTATTTCAAATGTAAAGAATAAAAGTTTAATGAGCAATAAATATTGTAAATATGACTATAACTCAGATTCTACTGAACAGAATTTTGTAGAACTACACTGTTAAATAGTAAATTTGGTTTATAAATGGTTTAATGTAAAAACCATCATTCTAAGTTGCTACGGGAGTTCTAAAATTAGGTGAACTCAATTATGAAAGATTTCAAGTCAACTAATTAAATGCACCGTAAGTTAGACAATATTTCATGGATTTTTTCAATATTTATCATATCATTCTGTGTTGTTTAGTTACGGAGCTATGCGGAAAAACTTCTCGGTGGTACAGTAAAGAAAATTGGAAAATATACGCTACAGAGATAGGTTATACTAGAGAGTATATATGCCATAGTTATGGAAGTTAAGCTGAGTTCCTTAAAAAATTCAGAAGTGATGCAGTATAATACCTACCCCTACCTCCCAGAGAGTTCTATAATCAAATTTCCGCGATTATGAAAGTTATGTTTAACTATATCAATATATATATAATGCAAAGAGAAATTTCATTCCGCCCGCTTATATCTTAAGTTCTGCTGAATAGATTTTGACGGGTCTTACATTGTTAGTTAGATAATTTTTCAGAAAAGAACATAGTATAAAAAATAACGTTCTACGTTGCTTAGTTAAATAATTATGGGGAAAGTTCTAAATCAGATGAACCCAATTTTGAAAGATTTGCTTTTTTTAAATGTTCCACTGAATGAATTTTTCTGGGATTTAAACTGTTAATTAGATCATTTTTAGGGAAGGTTTCGGTATATTTTCCAGTTTAAAAGATTCTGCTAAGTGGATTTCGATGAAACTTGATCGGTTAGTTAATTTTTCTGTGAATGTTTTAGTATAAAGCACATATTATTTGCTGTGGCTTAGTTGTTAGGTTGCTTGATTGTAGAGTTATAGATGAAAGTTCTAGAATCAGGCAAACCCAATTATTATGAACGATCAGCCTTTTCAATAAGTCCAATTAACAGATTTTGATGAGAATTGCATTAATAATTTTTCATTAACGGTTTGTTCTACTTGGGGGGCCTCCGTACATCAACTCCGGCTAGGAAAACCTCGAATTGGTTCGTGGACACGACTCCTACATAGGTGTTCGGTTCCTGCTGACTGTCGGGGCGTACCGGGTCGGGAACCAAGTGAAATAACCATTTGGCTCCTCTAGCTAAGTGGCGGGATCTGTCGCATGCAACCATTCATCCTCTTGGGAATAACCGGTGTGACATGCGATGGCAGTGCATCGACTTGACCGGAGTTTGCACATGGATCGGCCCTGACGGGACGCGCCGCGGGGTGTGGCACTGGGGTTGTTCTGTGTGTAGACATATGGGCCTGCAAGGGCCTGGGACCGGGAGATGGCACCCCGTCTTACCTATTGTTCTATTGTTCTTTACGGAATCCTGCACTAACAGATCAACTAAAGAAATTGGTCCTTAACAGTCTAAATTTTGTATGACTCAATAAAAGATATAATAGCGTAATGACATTCATATTGCTTTCAGCAATTCTGTTGGATACACCAGGTAAATGTCCATATTGCTTTAAAACGCATGATCAAATTCACAGATATATTTTGTTTCATTCAAGATTTCTTTAGTAAAACCGACCAGCGTAGCGGGCGAAGGCGGCTAGTAGGGATATATCCGCAACATGCTCCCAGTACTTTTATGGTTTTTTGAGAAAAAAAAAAGAATTAGAGTGCATAAAAATTAAAATTTAGAAACTTATGTTGCATAGATTAATTTTCTTAAACGCAGATTATTAAGAAGGCTGAAGTGTGTATTTCCTAATTTCCCGGATTTAACGCGACAGTAACTTTTATATGTTCAGACATTTAATTCATGAACATTGACTTTAGCATAGCTTTCAAGTATTACGCTTTTATCATACCACTATTTTTTTACAGAGAAATTTCTCTTATTTATTCATAGAAAACATTGGATTGAATAAGGGAATTTTTTTCGATCAAAAATAGCGGTAGGAAAAAGCATTAAAGGTGGCAGCTATATTTTAGGATGAAAGTTTTTATTTATTTTTTTTTGTTCTTTTTTTTTAACATTGCTAAACTTTTAACACTGTTAAAAACTGATAAATTAAATTCACAAATTCATTACTTCGTTTATATCTTGTGTCTGTAGATTTATTACGCAGAAAGGAAATTTAGAACAATGCATGTAAAATGACTCAAACTTTACGTTAGTCATGCTTCATTATTTACTATTATTTAAGAAGCTATTATTAATTTTTTTCGTAATATATTAAATATATTTATAAATGAATTTATATATAAATCGAAATTACTAGTTCAATCAAATACTTTGTTTATGAGATACTTAGTTTAATCAAATCTTATTTTAATAACCACAGGGTATTTTACTTAACCCCTTGGGGACGAGCGACACGTATACGTGCCGCATGAAGCGCTCAGAATCCTTGTTTTTCCTCACCAGTAAAATTTTACTGTAAAATTTGCCTTATTTAATCAGCTCATTTTCTCGATTCAAGAAGACACAAATTTCTGTTTTTAAAAAACGGTGACTAAAGATGAAAAATTTCGTAAAAGGCTCCCGTCCCGAAGGGGTTAATGAGAAAAATATTGTTAAATGATAGATATATCGAAAATAAGTACATTTTATTGTTAAGAGCCCATTCAGGAACTGTTCCACATTTTTTAGTGAAATTTATGTTTAAGTTTGCGAGTTGTATTGCATATTATATAAAATACGTAGCGTATTTACTTGTGTTTAAAGTGCGCTTTTCCCAAACTTTAGGGAATAAAAAGCAAGATGTATATTACACAAAAGAAATTCCCAAAACTAAAGGAAGCCAAACGTGCTTTCACTTAGCAAGCTTGTCCCCACTTCTGGTATGGAACTTTTTAAAGTTTATCTCCTCTATTTTTCCATAAATGAAACAGTTACTGTCCAACATCAAATGTTAGAGCTGTATCTATGACGCCATTTGCATTTGCATAATGTAAAACTTACTGTTTTTAACCCATGCAATAGGTTGTCTTTCTAACTGTTATAATCGCACCATTTTAAAATAAAATTTCTGCAAGTACATATCCTAAAATTACTTGTTTTTATAAATTTCTTTTAAATACTAGTTTTATGATATTTCCGACGTGAAAAATTTAATATAAACTTACTAATATGAGAAAAGTATATGTTACGTTAAACTTAAATTTATGAAATTTTGTGGTAAGAAAATGAAAGTAAATACAAAACTTTTTTTTTTAATTATTTTTTTTTTTCTTTCGACTCAAGATCGTTACAGAATTGTCTTTAAAATTACGGTTTTTCTGTAGCTAAAATATAATAGTGCACATTATACAACAAACATAACTTTTTTCGTTTTTTCTACTGAAAAAAAGGGAGTGTGGATTATACACGAGTGCGCCTTACACATGACGAAATACGTTACATTTGTTCAAAGAAATTCGTGTTATTTTAAGAGAACCGTACCCATAACATGGCTGAGAATATACATAAATTTATGTATAAAAAATATATTTCAATTCATCAGACATACAAGTAAAAATTACATAAATACACTTAATACTGTTAAAAAGCAAACGTTTCGAGCTAAATTTTATCCCCTCATCAGTGCAATAAATAACATTCAAATGACAGAAAACTACATATCATGTTTGCAGTTAAAATTAAATAAAGTATAAAAAATATCAAAACAATGCTATGTATTCAGGTGAAAGTGCACATGATTCATTTATCGGCGATGTTTGCATACGAGTGAACTCACCTTCCATTTTCTAATTCAATTTCCTATCTTCAATTTCTAAAATTACCCCCTTACTAAGAATCGGTTCAATTTACAGTATACCATGTAAAGATTGCGACTCGGTATGTATTGGCGAAACTGGTCCTACTTGCGCCATTCTCCTTGCAGAACATAAATGTGTCTACAAATCTGGAAGCCTACAGTCTAAAATTGTACAGCATTCTTTAGATTCCGACCATATCCCAGATTTCGCAAATATGAAATTTATAAGATTCGGTCACAATAATGTTAAAAGTAGCGTTTTTCTGGATGTTCTGTTCACTCGTAAGCAAACTTCGCCGATTAATGAATCATTAGGCCGTGGGCCGTACGCGAATATCATGTAAGTTCGTTTCAATCATCGAGGGGCAATTTTGAGTTAATCTTAAAATTTAAATAATATTGTATAGATAAAGAATTCATAATGTTCTGGTATCATAAAGTGCACATTTTTTCATAATCAATTATATAAATTCTTAATTTTTACAATTTCTGCGGTCCTGTTTATATGTTGGTATGTAAAAGTAGCCGAATATCCAACTGAATCCTCCAATCACAAGCCGCCGTTTTTTTTTGACTGAAATTATGATCCAATGAACATCGTCGAATCGCAAACGCGCTATCTAGCGTTATCTCCATCGTATGTTTACATCCTAGAATTCGCCTTGTTTACAAAGTTGATTCCGCGTATGAATGATACTAATGCCGATATTAATACAATGTCTGATCTTATGAAATATTTTCTGCATCTTGTCAATGATGCAGACATGAAAATATTAAACTTTTCTTCCGTCAGTTGGCAAAAGTTAAACAGTGTTGTTTGAAATGGAAAGATTTTGATACGACTGAAGGTAAAATAGCTTCTGAATTGTTATTGTTGTCCGTTAATGAAACAAGAAGAATTACCTGATGATAAAAACAATGGTTTTCATCGTAAATGCTATAGTAAGTTTACGGATAAAACCTGAATTGCTGCTGCTAAAAAAAAAAAAAAAAAAAAAAAAATTGCAAAGCATCAACTTCAAAAGCAAAACAATTTTATGATGCAGCACTTTCCGAAAACATGATTTCTAAACGAATTATGCGAAGTGATTCTATATTTTCGTAGGGTGTAAACAAAAAATGCGTGTTGCCCGCCGTATGTGTTGTTTGCAAACCAGAAAAATATATTGTTGACAGACCTACAGGTAAAAGAAAAAAAGAAAAATTGGCTAAATCTGAAACAAACAACAATTTATTGCTCGAAGCTGAAATCGCAAAGAAAGATGAGCATTTACTGATACAAATTCGTGATAAGGACTTGGTAGCAATCGAAATGCAGTATCATAGATCTTGTTACAAAAATTATACTAAGTTTTTAACCATTGACAAAAGCGCACAACCTGTTGACACACAATATTCCATATCATTTAAAGTTTTCTGCACTGATGTAATAGAAGATTTAATCATCAAGCAAAATAAAATAATGAGGATGAACAAACTAGTAGATATGTTTGTTCAAATTGCCCTTGAAAATGAAAACATTGATATATCTGGATACAGAAATTGTTTACTTAAGCGGCGTATTTAAAAAAATTTCCACAGATTAGTTTTGTCAAGCGTCTACGTTCTAATTGGTGCGAACTTGTATTATGTGACTCGGTTTCAAGAAATGTGTGTCATGTTATGAAACAGAACAGTTCAACTGAAACAGAAAATGAAGATGCAGATGCAGCAGAGCAAGAAGAACCACCAATCAAATCAAAGGTTAATCAGAGTGAAATTAGAAATTTGTATTTTGCTGCGAAAATGTTAAAAATGTAATGCTCGACACTCCTGGATTTATAACTGTATGGCCTCCGAAAGATGATGATCTAACAACAGAGGCAGCATCAAATTACGTTCCTAAACACTTGTTTAATTTTATAGCATGGTTTGTAGGAGCTTCAGAAGAAGTAGCAGAAGATTATTATGTTTCTGTAAATGAAGATATGAAAAGAAAAAGTTTATCAGTATCTCAAGACTTGATGTACTTATTATCAAATGGAAAGCTACAAACACCAAAACCTTTAGCTTTGGGCATGACAATACGTCCTTTAATAGGATCTGCTTCCTTCATTGTAATTTTAAATGGTTTTGGACGCTGCGTATCTCATAGTACTGTTCTGCAACATGATACAGCTTTAGCTATACAGCAGTTAAATAAAAACAATTTAGTACCTCATGGTTTTGCTAAAAAGACTTTTACTACTCTTGTCTGGGACAACAACGATTTTGGTGAGGAAACGCTTAGTGGGTCTGGGACAACTCATAATACAAACGGTATTATCATTCAATAGAGCAGTCATCCTTTAATTGAAACAAAACACCCAAAGAAAATGAAACGACAACTTCACCAATGAAAAAAGGAAGAAAACGAACTTTGGATACAAATATTCCTACTGTTGAAGTTTTTACTGGAATTAAGAAACATTGACCTCCTCGCTATGATGATCTGCCTTCTACTATGGATGATAAATATATAAATTTCCAAGATATCTCGCGAAAAACTGATCATTTTGCAAAACTGCAAATGTTTGGTAGTGAAGGTCAACAATTACCTGGCTGGTCCGGGTTTAATACTATGCTTGAAAATGTAGAGAAGCAGAATTATCAAAACACAAAAATAGGTTATTTACCTGTTTTGGATGCTAATCCTACAAATATGTCCACTGTAAATGCTCTATTAAAACGTAGTATACAAATTGCTGACAACCTGGCGATTAATAGCATGTTTTTTGTTATGGATCAAGCAATTTATTCGAAAGCGAAACAAATAAGGTGGCAAAATGAAATATTTAAACAACGGTTAGTTATCAGGTTAGGTGAATTTTATACAACAATGGCATTTTTGGCTGTAATTGGAAAAGATTTTCTGATGCTGGATTGAGTGATTTTTTATTGAGTCAGGCGTAGTAGCTGAGGGATCGAAATTGATTGGATGGCAAATGAACCAGTTCCAAGATCTCTTCTGCAACAAATTCATTGCAAATGCAAGAAAACATCTTGTGAAAAACTATTGTGTACTTGTCGTGCATCTAATTTTCATTGCACTGAACTATGTTTTTGTTACAATTGCGACCAAACCGATGTGCAGCCAGTATAGGATTCTGATGATAATGGATTTTCTAAATAGTATATTTTCCTAGGCCAAATTTAATAATCATTTCATCTTGCTTTAATTCAGAGCTTTTTAATAAGAAAAATAGCTTTTATTGTAATATATATATTTTTTTAATAAGTAGTATAATGATTTTGTACAAGCTTATTTGGATCGTGTTTAAGAAGTAAAATTTAATGTATGTGAAATGATCTTATATTATTCAAAAATTTAAAATATGCAAACTTCTAGTCTCAAGGAATATAATAATATAAAGATCTTCGACTGTATATTGACATGTTTCTCACATATTTTGCCATGTTTACAAGGTAAGTTTTGAGTTTTGATGATGTGTGAAATGATCTATATAACACAAAATTCTAATGAACGCAAATCCCTGCGTTTATAAGTTTGTGTTCTAAAGATCTTGTACAGTACTATATTTTTTGTGGTGTATATTTATATTCCTAAAATTTGAAAGCAATGTTAATTTCAGGTGTCAATTCAGATTTTATTTTTCAAGCCCATTTTTGTCAAAAAAAAAAAAAAAAAAAGAAGTGAAATTTCTATTTATTGTTTTATTATTATTATTATTAAAATCATGTAAAACCTTCACTTTTAACAGTCACTATATTTTACATTCAATAACAAGGATGTTTCATTAAACCAAATTAATCCAGGAATTTAATATAATACTGAAAAATATTTGTACTGTACATTTTGTGTGATTGGATGCTTCTTTAAAACAATAATTTAGATTAAAAAAATTAATGGTTTAGTGTTAAAAGTATGTGAAAACAAATTAGTTCATGAATATATTTGATAATAACCAAAAAAGATTGATTAGTACATAAATAGATTTGGTAAAAAGATTTTGATTACCAGTGATATCAGAAATATTTTTTTCAGAGATAAATTTATACTTTCTTCATGAAAAACCACGAGTTCAGACATATTATCATGTATTACATATTAAAATACATACGGAATGATATAAAACAAAAAAAATCTGTAATTTTGTCTCTATATTTTAACTGAAAGTTTAATTGTTTACATCTGTGATGATGTGCGGATTATAGGCGTTTGCAGATTTGAGGGAGTCTGCTGTACAAACAGAAGTAATTTGTGTACAAAAAATAGTATATACATAAATAAATGTTTATTTGTTTAAATATATTCATAAACAAGCCTAAAAAGTCCATCAGGTTTGTTTTAATATCGTTTATCAAACTTTAGAAAGTGAGATTTAAAATTTCACTTTCTAAAACATGAATTGCTCCAAGCTTTTAAAATACCGCCAAGCCCCCTATAATGGAAAAGGACAGCATGCTCAAAAGTGTGATAAAAGAACATAGATTATGAAATTATAAAAATTTACTAATTTATATATTAAATACGCCAAATGTAAAATATAGACTTTTTTTTTTTTTTTTTTTTTTACGCATTTAAACCACGATTGTAAAATAATGTGCAAAGGTTTTTTCCAGAACATTGGTAAATTTTGTTCATCATATGGCAAAGAATGAATTAGTAACAATTTCAAATTGCCACCAAAGAGTTGAAACGGAACTTGCAATTTAAGTACATTTTTAGTTCAAGGCCCACAGCCTACATGTGCACTAGGGTGGGCCGAAAAAAACTTTTTTTTTATTTTCGATGATGGGTAGTGCGGAAAAGTGGCCACTAGTTGCACCAAGTTCACACAAAAAATTTGAGATTTTTAGGACAATTCCTATATTTGCCGCTTTTGGCTTGAAGTTTTGTTAAAATGCTGATTTTTTAACTTTTTTAGCAAAAATTTTAAAAATGTTAAATTAAACTTATTTTAATCGTATTTATTTGAAAAGGCATATTTAATGTTCCAAATGTATAAATATCCTCTGATAATGTATTATTTAATTGCTATATGTATTTTAAATTAAACGATTTTGATAGCCTTTTCGTGTTTAAGTGAGCAAAAGTTGCAAGTATTGTTTGAATCTTTCAACAGTTTCTCTCCTTTGTCTTGTTTATGTCCCTTGGTCTTCCTTATTTTTTTCGATGCTTTAAGGGTCATATATTTGGGTGACGGACAGCAGAATCCCCCAGAAACAGATCTGGAAGGAGAGAAGGGGGTGAGGCGAGAACTTAAGCGAACGCAGTGACTCATCGCGATGTTGGGGGAGTGAAGGAGGAAATACGAGAAGGGAGAAAGTGCGATAAGGGATGTTTATTATTTTTCAGTGCTCGGTTTCCCTGTGACATTTGTTCAGTGTAAAAGTAAAACCTTTTTCTCGTGCAATACATTGCTTTTTCGATCGTTTAACGTGACTTTACTGTGTTTTGTGCGTTTTATTACGAGAAGTTTAGAAATGGGTAGTGCGAAAGTTCATGACCATGTAAAGACATGTGATAGCGTGAAAAGTAGCCATTTTGGGGCACCATGCAAATTGAAAGACTTGCAATTGCCAACTATTGCTGACATCAAGCGCCACTACTATTGGTTGCGAAACGATATAGAAGAAAATCGAGATATTTATCTTCAACCAGTGGATGATATTATTAAAATGGCAGGTGAAAAAGTTTCCGAAATCTGGATAAAATCTTCCATACCAGTGGTTCCCCAACGAACAATTAACGGAAAGATTAAAAACTACTACAATGAGCGTAGATCATTGGAGAAATCTTGTAATCATACGGGCGTTAAAGGCAAGGTGATCTGCGAAGATTTCGTACGAAATGCGGAAACCTCTCTCTTTGACATCGCATCTTGTAATTGTAGAGGCTTGAACAAGTGTAGCTGCGACGTCAGACGTAAAGTTCCACATCGGGAGGTGAACTTCTTGAAGGATCAAAGAACTGTTCGAAAAATGTTTATAGGAAATATTGATTTAAAAACAAGCAAAACTCTTGCAAAGAAAATATCGCGGAAAATGAAGAGGGATACAATTTCAACGATTAATAGTGGTTCTGTGACAAAGCCTTCAACGAGTGGAGTTAGATCCAGATGGAAGACAGTTATATTGTTGGAAGATTCAAGTAGTGGGAGCTTTCAAGCAAGCAGTTCGACTGAATCTGAATTTGAACCATGTCCTTCAAAGCCAAGCACTCCTAAACGCATATTCCTGTCTCACAAAGCGTCCGCCATGTCTCAGGGAAACGGAACACTGAAAATAATAAGCATCCCTTATCGCACTTTCTCCTCTCTTGTATTTCCTCCTTCACTCCCCCAACATCGCGATGAGTCACTGTGTTCGCTTAAGTTCTCGCCTCACCCCCTTCTCTCCTTCCAGATCTGTTTCTGGGGATCCTGCTGTCCGTCATCCAAATTTATGACCCTTAAAGCATCGAAAAAATTAAGGAAGACCAAGGGACATAAACAAGAGAAAAGGGAGAAACCGTTGAAAGATTCAAACAATACATGCAACTTTTGCTCACTTAAACGCGAAAAGGTTATAAAAATCGTCTAATTTAAAATACACATAGCAATTAAATAATACATTATCAGAGCTTATTTATACATTTGGAACATAAAATATGCCTTTTCAAGTAAATACGATTAAAATAAGTTTAATTTAACATTTTTAAAATTTTTGCTAAAAAAGTTCAAAAATCAGCCTTTTAGCAAAACTTCAAGCCAAAAGCGGCAAATATAGGAATTGTCCTAAAAATCTCAAATTTTTTGTGTGAACTAGGTGCCACTAGTGGCCACTTTTCCGCACTACCCATCATCGAAAATCGAAAAAAAGTTTTTTTCGGCCCACCCTAATGTGCACTTCCACCTGAATACACAGCGTTGTTTTAACATTTTAACGCTGGCATCATATTTTCGATGGCAACAACTTAACACAACAATTAATTTCCCATTTACTGCAATTTAACCTCTAAAAATCGCACATTCGATTGTTCCAACGTTTTATAGAAAACAAACTTATAGATATCAAATCAAACTATTCAAAATAATCAGATCTAATAAGTATATAAAATGCAAATGGGAATTTCGTTCTTGGTACATATAACTTGAATTCTTGAGAACGGATTCGATAACGAATTTCGATATATGGCGCACTTTAACAAATGTAACTTATACCTTTTACGGAACCTATTGCTTACAAAAGTATAACGCCATTCATGTTTTTAGCGAATTGTTGACATGTAACTTGATTACAGAATACTAACATCCCGTAAGGCATGGTGACGTCACGGCGACGTCGTTGTGAAGTCACACTGTGATTTTGTGACCGTCGATGTGACGTCACGTGACGTGGATGTGACGTCACAGTGACTAGAATGTGAGGTCGTTATGGCCGTTTTAGAGGTCGTTTGTGACGTCACATTGTGACCACTCTGTGAAGTCACGGTGTGACTAATTTGTGAAAAGTATGTCATTTGTGACTATTTTGGCATTAACTTTGTGATGAACCTGTGACGAAAGTGACAATGTTTTGAAGTCACACTGTGACCAATTTGTGAAATATGTGTCATTTGTGACGAACTTGTCATAAACTCTGTATGATTTCAAATGAAAATCAAATTTCAAATTAATTGCTTAAAAGGCGCAAAGGCGAACTAGTGAAAAAGATTCCATGCTGGAACTCGAACCCGGGCCATCAGTATAGCGCACTTACGTTCTACCGACTAAACCACATGGAACGATACCCAGCCTGGAAAATTTCTCACTATTACATGTTGGCAAGGCTACAAACGCAGCACAAGATGCAATATTTATCGTCAGCCACCGACATGGCGCAAGCACGAAACTTAATTAAATCCAGCATCGATTGAAACTATATTAATACTTGGAAATTTTTTCAGAGAGAACCATTCGCCTTGCATACAATATTTCAAATGAAAATCAAATTTCAAATTAATAGCTTAAAAGGCAATTTTAATTTGAAATTTGATTTTCATTTGAAATACTGTATGCAAGGCGAATGTTTCTCTCTGGAAAAATTTCCAAGTATTAATATAGATTTAATCGATGCTGGTTTAATTAAGTTTCGTGTTTGCCCCATGACGGTGGCTCACGATAAATATTCCATCTTGTGCGACGTTTGTAGCCTTGCCAACATGTAATAAGGAGAAAATTTCCAGGCTGGGTATCGTTCCATGTGGTTTAGTCGGCAGAATGTCAGTGCGCTATACTGATGACCGGGATAGAGACCCGGCGTGGATATTTTCCCCTATGTTGGCCTTTGCGCCTTTTAAGCAATTTATTTGAAAATTGATTTTCATTTGAAATATTGTATGCAAGGCGAATGTTTCTCTCTGGAAAAATGTCCAAGTATTAATACTGTGATGATTCTTGTCATAAAAACTACGATAATTTTAAAGTAAAGTTTTGTTTGAAATATAGAATTTTATCTTTTTACCGTACTTTTTAGCAAGATATCGCTATTTTGGAGTCCTATTCTTCTAAAATATTTTTAATTTTCCATTTAAAAAACAATGCTTATTAACTGACATCTTTTTTTATTAAGTTAGCTTGATCTTGAATTCAAGCTTAATATTAAGAATGTGTAAGCTTTTTAATGTGTTATGATTTGTCATTGCTTTTTTAAATACGAACATGGAGTCTAACGGACATTAATACAACTGTTACTTATAGAACTACATGATAAGCCCTATTTATTTAAATTTTTTATTCCCGTATATATTGTATTTTGTGAATATGAGCTAATTAGATTTGGTATTTTTTATATGAAAAGACTGATGTTTTATATGAAAAGTTGTTTTATATGATTTTTTTTATATGATGTTTTATATGATTTTTTATATGAAAAGACTGGAAAATAGAAACAACAAGTAAGATATATCATGCGTTAGGCATAGATTATAAAACACTTTCCAACTCTTCCTAAATGTTTTATCAAGACATCGGGGGAAATAACGTAAATAAGATAACTAAGTAAACATGAAAACGCGTAAAACATTTAAAAACTGATTTACGCAGTTACCATCCACTAAGGTGTAAAAAAATCATAATTTAAAAAAAAAAAAATAAAAAAAATCGGTTTTTTTATTTAAATCAGATTTTTTTTATTTAAATCAGATTTGTATGATTTTTTCCCAGCGTTCAAATACTGAAAGTAAAGTGTCCTTAATTGTCTGAGCGAAGCGAAGGCTAATACTCAGCGAAATATTACTGTCCGGACACTTTACTACTACGATGGATATTAACGCCATGTCCTACTAAAAAAAAAGCCTAACAAAAACCTTTCGACAAGCATAACTCAAAAAATATTTGTCGGATTTCGTTTCTGATTGCACCAGAAGGTACCTATGAGGGTCGCCTACTGGATGCACCTGCTATGAAAAATAAGTTCCAAACCGTTTAAAAATTATATAGAAAAAACTCTTTAAAAAGCACAATTTATCTGCATACGTCACAGAATTTGTGTGCGTCACTTTCACCGGTTGATGTTTTCGTAGACAACTGGTTTGAACACATGGAGCAAATAAAAAAAAAAATACGCACGCAGTAATATTGAATAGATCAGTTTCAACCCCGTGATCACAAACTTTGCAGCAACACGTGGCAACCAGTTTTGGTGGGCAAACAAATAATAATATAGTATTCCGTACCACGGTGACCGTTTTTAGCCTGTTGTATAAAATCTGGCATGTTGTATGACATACAATTGTGGATGATTAAAACAAAAGACATGAGTGTTTATTGATCCGGAGGTTATCTTTCTCTGGATGTCTGTCTGTCTATCATACAGCATGCAATTTTCTTGTAAAGGATGATATTATTATGCAGTAAAACCTCCATAACGGACACACCCGATTAGTGGACACCTCTATTTAGCGGACATTTTTTCGATTACCAACCCTTAAATAACTGTACATTTTTTACTCTCAGTAGCGAACACCTCCAAATAGAGGACAAATTCTGCCCTCCCGATGTGTTCGCTATTCAGAAGTTTTACTGGTAAAACCTCCATAGCGGACACACCCGATTAGCGGATACCTCTATTTAGCGGACATTTTTTCGATTACCAACTCTTAAATAACTGTACATGTTCTACTCTCAGTAGCGGTCACCTCTAAATACAGGACAAATTCTGCATTCTCGGGGTGTCCGCTATTCAGAGGTTTTACTGTATATAATATTGATAATTATTTTACAGGGCCGCACAAAAGAATAAGAATATATGAAACGAATATAAACTAAATTCGGGATTGGTAGATCGCTGATGGTAATGTAATTTCAGAATGTTGTTACAGTCATCCGCAGCATGTTTTTTAGAGTTTCGTCCATCTAACGAAACCCTACCTGTCTGACTCCTTTGTCTGTCTGTTTGTCCGTCTGTCACAGAGCCCGTTCGCAGAAACTATATATGTCGGAGACTTGAAAATTTGCATACTTATAGCTGAACACCACACATCAAACGGCAAATAATAAAATTTTGAAAATACCTAATATTTAACCCTCTGGGCTCTAACTTGTGTATTTTAAGCAATTTTTCTAACTCAGCCCCTAATTAAGTTGGAGACATGACATTTTGCCTACTTATAGCTGAACACCTCACATCAAACGACAAATAATAAAATTTTGAAAAAATCTAATATTTAACCCTCCGGTCTCTAACTTCTGTATTTTAAGCAATTTTTCTAACTCAGCCTCTAATTAAGTTGGAGACATGACATTTTGCATACTTATAGCTGAACACCTCACATCTAACGACAAATAATAAAATTTTGAAAAAGTCTATTACTTAATCCTCTGGGCTCTAACTTGTGTATTTTAAGCAATTTTTCTAACTCAGCCCCTAATTAAGTTGGAGACATGACATTTTGCATACTTATAGCTGAACACCTCACATCAAACGACAAATAATAAAATTTTGAAAAAATCTAATATTTAACCCTCTGGTCTCTAACTTGTGTATTTTAAGCAATTTTTCTAACTCAGCCCCTAATTAAGTTGGAGACATGAAATTTTGCATACTTATAGTTGAACACCTCACATCAAACATCAAATAATAAAATTTAGAAAAAATCTAATATTTAACCTCTAATATTTTGTCTCGCGCAATTTTTAAATTTAAACTGTTTTGCAATACTAACTTTTGTTCATTTTGCATAATAAGTGTAATGTGACGTAATTTGTTCTATTTCAGATTTCTAACGCATGTTAATGAATTTATTTTACAATATCCTTTCTCTTTTAAAATTCACATGTAAATATATTTTTTATGGCGTAATTTCCAATAAGTGCCTGCTTTTTATACCTAATTATTTAATTGTAATTTGAAGGTTTTTTTCTGTTTATAATAGTAACGTGTAAATAATTTTTTTATTTGAAGCAAACATTATTGTTTGCGCTGTTTATACAGTTGGCAACAGTTTAAATTAATACCATTTTCTAAAATATGTAAAAAATATCTGTCAAAATGCTGAATATTTGAATTTAAAATAGAAATAAAACCTTAAAAAATGAGTCAAATTAAAAAAAAAATTATGAAATCTGCAGACCGGGATCTTCTATTGAATAAAATGATCTAAAAATGATTAAATTCCCATGTATAGTTTTTGCTCTTATAATTTTCTTTAATGGAACGATTTTGTCCAACTTTAGCATTAAATATCTCTTAAAATAATTCTTCGATTTGAAAACTGTATGCATTAGTGTGTTGATCAAACATTTCGCTATAATACCACCGATTTTCATATATTTGTATGCAATAGTTTTCTTAATATTAACGAAGAAAGACCTCCGGTCACAAAAAATTCAAAACCGGCGGCGGCGGCGGTGACAACGTTAGTTACTTTTCATAGAATAGAGAGATATATAAAAATGAAAACCTGTCTTGTCTGTCTGTTTGTAATTCTATAAAAAATCCACAATTTGGGAGCCAAAATTGTGAAGAGATGTGTACATGTGTATTAAAACATGGTCGAGACAACTAAAGTAATCCGGAATCGAAATAACTTGTAGTTAATTTTTAATTAATAAAAAACCACCAATTTAACAGCAATTTCTTACCAAATTTCAACATTTTTCGTTATAGCAGTTGCCAACAATTAAAAAACACAATACAATTATTACTACAACAATTAATTTTCTACTGCAAGATTTCCACGTGAAAAATGAAAATGAAATAAATAGTTTGCCGAATTTAAAAAAAAAGGTGAATATTACGTCATAACTGTTCTATTGCAAGATATTCACGTGAAATATGAAAATGAAATAAATGGTTTGACGAATTTAAATGAAAGTGAATATAACTTCATAACTTTTCTATTTCAAGGTTTCCACGTAAAAGAGGAAAATATTACGTCATATTGGAAATATAAAGGGCATGGTGGATATAGTATAACGTCATATGCGTGTGAAAAATGTATTGAAGCATAATAAAAACCCGATTAGGGAAATATTGGCGTATTTTAACATTATTGCTCCAATTATAAATTTAAATAAGTTAATTTATAGCTGTATACTTTTGCGTCTGTTATATACATTTATACATTTTTATATAGCGTTTTCATATGATTCATTCAATTTCGACTGCTTTTTTTAACCCTTAAATGCATATGGTATCGTTTTTGATACAATAATTTTTCCCTATTTATTGGATTTTTTATTCACATATTCCGTATTTCCACCAGAAAAATAAAAAAGAAAATTTCACTCCATTTAATAACAGCCATTTCGTTATTAAATAAACCGAAATTTACCATTTATATTTTCTGGTATGAATTCCGATTTTCTGAATTGTGAAATTTCGGGAACGCATTCTACCCTATGCATTTAAGGGTTAATGTTTGTTTTGTGTTGTATGTTAAATTTTGAAATTGATTTTTCAGAACAAACATCCTTCAAATTCTGGGCAACGCGGCACTTTAGCTTGTAACAGATAAATGGCTTTTGTATCTGTACATCTAATGCTAATTTTATAAAGCGTTATAATATTATAAAGTATATAATATTATTAATGCTTGTACGTTTCTGAGGTATTATCTCTGAAACTACATAGCCAACTTAAAAAAATGCTGCTGGCCATCTCTGCTCCGAAAAAAAGACTATTTTATGTCAGTGCAAGAACCTACATCGCTGCAGGAGCAAAAAAGTTCTAAAATTGTGATTTCTGCGATATTGATTGGGTTAGAAACTTTAAATTTGATGCTGTAGTTACTTTTAAGATGTAAATACTCGTAATGAATGCTCTCTAAAAGGTTCAATTTGACGGAAAAATGTAAAAATTTCTAGTAAGGTTCTAAACTATGATTTATTTGGAATACTGAAATTTTTGGTATACTGTTGGGGTTAGAAACTAGAACTTTGGCATGGTAGTAATTAATAAGATGTAAATGCTCGTTGTAGAACGAATTCTAAAAAAATAGAAAGACTAAACAAAGCGGAAAAAGATCTAAAGATGATCTAAGTAGCGAAGAACATGGAACTGTTAGGAATATAAGCATGAAAACTGACATGGCTGTATTTATCATGACGTAAATTCTCTCAATAGAACAATTTCTAAAAATGTCGCTATAAAAAACAGTGCAGAAACAAAAAACTTTCAAAAATTTTCTATTTCTCTGTTACTGCTGAGCCCAAAATCTTGAAATTTTGCTTCGGGTTAGTTTTAAAATATACAATTGTCTCTATGAATGGTTTCTAAAAAATTTAAAATTTAAAAAGATGAAATTAACGGAAAGCGATCTCAATTACCATTAATTTGGAATTATTAGGTACAGGAACTTTAAATATTTCATAATACTGCATTTCCTCCGCAAAACATGTGATTTAAATGCAACAAAACTGATAGATTCCCACCTAGCATTAAATAAATTGTGTAAATATTGAATAAAGACCTGTATGAAACAGTGAGTAGGTTGCCCGAAAGTACTTGTTAAAGTGTTCCTTCTCTAGGCTTTTCTCTCTCTCGCCAAGGCCACTAACAGAGGGAAGTGCCGTTTTAAATGTGATATGAATTTTTTATCCGATTCATTTTTCTAGACATTTTATCATAAATCATATTCTCAATTATCATTAGTAGATTTTATATATATTAACTTATTCTGGTGAAATTTTGTAATCGGGTTCATATTGGCGTATGTTAGCTTGCATGATTTGTTGAATAAATATGTATGGATTTGTAAATTACTTCAAATGACACTTTGACAGCTCAAAAGTTATGCAGACGATATATTCAGATCTTGTGTCATACTTTATGTTGTAATCATTGCTGATTTCTTTTATTTAATACATACTAAATACAGCTCAACTTGTGCAGAATATGTTTGAAAAGAAAACAATACAGCGTATGTAGTGGCCAGCATACACTCATCATTTAAATCCGATCGAGCATATCTAAAACACACTCTAACGAAGCATTGCATGCCACTTTTGATGTATTCGGTACTTTGATACTATATTAGATTTTGAGAAGAGAATTCCTTAAATGTTATCGACAACCTCATTGCATCCGTGGAAAACAGATATTGTACAATATTAACTATTCCGGGGGAGCACACCATATAAAGTATAGTCCATTCTTTTTAAACATCATATATTTGTCATTTAAAGTTACTCAAATTGGTGCAGAGCGTCTGATTATGCTCTTGACATCATTTTATACAGTTAAAATTCCGATATAAGTAAATTAGTGTTTCATTTTCTATTTTACTTTTAATATATTGCGTGCTTTCAATTTTATATACATGCATGGCTGCCTTGAATGGTTTGATTTCCCATTTTTTAAACAGTGTATACGAATTTATATATAAGATTTTGTAATTCTACAATTCGTTTATTTTCATCATTTCAATTTTTCGCAGTATATGGACAATTAAAGATAACATCTCATTTTCTTTGCTTCCACATGTTATTATTAAATCTATGTTCTCAGTAATATCGCTCAGACTAATGCCTCTGAGGGAAGTCCTAGTTTTTAATAATTTTATGAATAACAAATTGAAAAATACAATTAAATAACATATTTTAATAATATCCTGTTTTTTCTAAAGAAATAAAGTTCTATATTTTTGCAAGATTTTTTCCACATGAATTTAGAATACTGTTGAATGGGGAAGTTTTTTACAAGAAATCTCTGGCTACAACTACAGGTAAATTTCAACTTTTTTTTTCTTTTTTTTAAGGCAGGGTGCATTTTGCCAATTTCAAAAGGGGCATGGTGTGGCACCATTAAACAAAATGGCCTAGAAGAAGCAGTATAAGTATTTACAGAATTAATAAAAACTGCAAATAAGTAAAATTTATTAGTTAGTAGCACAAATAACAAAACTAACAAATATTATTTGCAGCTCATTTTGCATTTGTATTTAGGAAAATTTCTGTAAACCACCAAAATCTATACTTACACACATGTACGTGTATGCTAAAAAAAAAAAAAAAAAAAAAAAAAAAAAAAAAAAAAAGAAAATGAGTTAAACCCATTCATATAGAATAAATATAAGTTAGCCACTAATATCTGAAATCCTCAAAATATTTAAGTAACAGCATTATTACCTCTATTAGCTTTCAATGGTTCAATTTTTTAATATATATGAGTTACAAAAAATAATAATAATAATAATAATAATAAACATTTATTCAACCTATACCAAAGAAGCTCTTGCTGTGCTTAGCATTTTTATACCAATTATTTTTTTTTCTCTTATGCATTCATTTACAATTTAGCTGCTGAGCAGATGTCATTCTTTCATTCTTCTTTAACTTGAGATTGCTATTAATTACTATTTATTCTTTTACTTGTAGAAATGTAATTATACTTGCTATGTGTATTTTATATAAAATAATGCATAAATTGATTACCTAAAGGAAATTATGACATTGCAAATTATGTTAGATTTAAATATCGTTTTTAAATGAAACTGTTTTAATTTGGATAAAAACTTAAAAACAATGCTTTTTACAAACTCAACTGTTTTAACTTTTTTTACAATACTAATGAATTAAGCTTAGAAACAATTATTTAAAGCTCTTTTTTTGTTTATTAATAAGTCAAAATACCTGTAGAAACTTTCAAATTATGTTCATGTTAGATTTTAATACTTTTTTTTGACATTTTAAACATTTAGAAAATTTTTGATTTTAATCAATGATTTTTTTTAAAAAATCGGTTGATTAAAATCATGATTTAATCTCTGATTTAAATCAACCGATTAAAATCGTTGACACCCTACCATCCACAGCCAAATATGTTTTCTAATTCTTTTAAACAGTCCTGTATTTGATCTGTAGATTGATATATATATACTATATAATGGAAAAATTTAGTTTATCAAGGAAACGCATAACAGGTTGAAATTCTCTTTCAGCAATTTATACTAATATATGGAAACATACTTAAATAATTTTGTACAACCCTGTAGTTTACCTAGAACCTTTATTACACGCCACTATTTAATTAAAATTTTATTCAAGCTAAAACACTCTTAAAACTGCTGAAATTACATTTCCAGAAATTATAATTCATAGATGGCAACGTATCCAATTCTTTGCGTGACCCTGTATATCATTTTATCTATATACTACAAACATTTCTTAGTAAATTAAATACAGTGCAGCGTTAAAATGCATAACTTATTTAAAAACCTCCTTTAAGAAATACCCAGTAACCCTTTCGAATACTTTTGTATATTCCTGTATATGAATTATAGCATATATATATACACCATATACTATGCATAAATGTAGTGAATCATAAAAGTGTATATCATAATTAAAAATGTATTTCCAGCAATCATCGCTAATGAACAGTACTTCGGATACAATATAGTATCTGAAATATTTTGTGTGTCCCTGTAAATGCTATATACACTTCGTATTATACATGAAATAATTCATAGTATGTAAACCTCAACGACGTATATCAATTTCAATACATATCATATAGATTAACATAAATAAAGTACGCCGCAAACAATTCCCTCCACCCCTATATCATTATGTATTGGAATTCCTTTTTTAGCCCTGTAAATGAACAATAACTATTCTTTGCATCGCATATTCTATGGAATGCACATTTTAGTGCGCTTCATAAATGCATATCAATTTTATTCTGTTTGAAAGCGTGTAAAATCATTAAAAATCATTTAAAACGATTTTTTTCCTACAAGCCGTAATGTAATGGAATGCAATTGACTGTCCCTGTAAATGAAATAACATGCTACAAACTTCATTACAAATAGGGGTCTTGCTATGGTAAACGTTATTAACATCCAAAAATTTTAAATAATTTAATTATCTTTAAATGTCTATTAATTATGTTAATGATTGATGATAATACTTGTCCATATACTTTTATATTTATGCCACCATGTGGTTTTAACCCAATATTTAAATAAGAAAATAAACCAGATTAAAATGCAATTTAAATCACTAATTTTAATAATCTGATCAAAGCTGTTGAAAAGGAAGTTAGATATTTTAACAAAATAAAAAATAAATGTAATGAAATATTTGTGTTCTATAACATGTTTATTAGAAGATAACTGAAATCATTGTAATAAAAAAAAAAAAAAAAAAAAGCAAACAAGGAAAATAATATTTTAGATATTTCAGCAAAATAAAAATAAATGTAATGAAATATTTATGTTCTACAGCATGTTAATGAGAAACTAACTAAAATTGTTGTAATAAAAAAAAAAAAAGCAAACAGGGAAAATAATATTTTTACATACCTAATTTCATTGACGTTGTACGTGATACTTTGATTTTGGGGAACCAATTAAATCCGATTATAAGTACGATAGCAATGACTTGAATCATCTTCAACAAGTCAAAGCTACCGTAATTTTCTCGGGTTTATATTTTGTTAGCTGAACTAACTTGGATCCTGAGAACGTTCTTGTTTCAGTTTTTAAATCCGTGTCAACACATCTATGCTGTCCAGTGTCCACAGAACTTCAGTGTCCACAGTGTCCACAGAACTGTCGAGTGTCCCGCGTTTATTCTAAAAAGTTTCACTGTTACTTTTATCCGTTATTCTGCGGTCGAGTGGTAACAACTGAAATAGTGCAGATGCAGACGATTTTTAAGTTTCGAAGTTCGAAGCAGATGTTTTTATGTATTTGTTTTTCTATACCACAGTTTCGGAAGGAAATTAAATGCGTAATAATTTTGTCAAATTGTCTCTAATTCAATTTCCTGTTTGAAAATGTTTTATTGTATTTCATCTTTTATTTTTATCAGTTTTATTGAATTGTAAAGTTTCATTTACGTAAATTATAATAATAATATTATCCATAATTAGAGTTTACTAGATAAAACATTGCTTAAATTTTCAAAATGTATACAAATTAATTTAATGGTAATAATGATGACTCCCTCCTTTTTTTAAAAAGTAAAATTTGTATCACAGGTAATATATACAAAATATCTTCTTAAAACATACAACAAGATTATCGAGAAGAGATGAGTTTTTCTTTGTCAATCTGTCATTCTCTTAATATTAATTTTCTGTAGAATAAAACTTGTAAAATAATTTTTAAAGATATATTTTGAAAACAAAAAATAAAACATGAATAATTAATTATGTCGTGGGCTTTGCCTAAATTTTGTACATTAATTTTATATTCGGAAAATGTCAATTCTATTTTAAACGTTTGAAAGAAGTAGAATAAAAAAAAAATACTTAAAATAGTGAAACACTAAGAGGAAAAAAATGACTTGAATGCAAATTATAAAGCAAGAAATGCATATATGACTGAACTTTGAAGACGCTTTCTGTGCTCATTAAAAGCTGCAGCCTTAACTGTAATAGAAAGTTTTTAGTTTGAAACGACAGAAATGTTTCGACTACTCTTTGAGAAACTTCTAGTATAACAGATGATCATTTACAAAAATCTTTATAAAAGATAAGTCGAGGTCTGCTTACCTAAAACATTTTTTTAATAATATGAAATTCTCATAATTAGGAAATCGTTTTGTGTTGCTGATGAATTAATTACATTTTATGTTATATGAAAATAAAAAGTTTTTGTTAGAGGCACAGATGCGACTTGGACCACGGTTTAAAAAAAATTTTTAATCCGGCAGAAAAATATATTTTACAGTAAATAACAAGTTTTTAATAATTTTTGTAATTTTTTAAAGTTTTCTAAGAAGTTCACATCTCAGTCACAATGTGACATCACTGAGTGGTGGCATTTTGGTCACAGATGTGACGTGACCACAGTGACTTACAGTGACGTCACAATGACGTCACTGTGACCATGCATGCTATGAGGGATGCAATAATGCTTAACCTGATGTTTGTGATAAGCCTCAATTTTTTAAATTTAATTTTAAATCTCGCGAAATTGAATTTTAGGGAAAGACACGTCATTTTGACGTAATTATAGTAATGTGCTTCAGCTTTTAAAACCAGAATGCTTGTTTTATTCAGCAAGTATAACTAAAGTATACGATTTCTCTGACAATACGCGGAAAAAAGCAATAAATATACCCAAATGACCTAGCATTTACTGAAATTTTAAATTCGCGTGGCTTAAAAATATATTTTCAACTTTATGGATGGTAATAATAAGGATTAATTTCAGAAGATCAAGAGTCTCTCTTCAGGATAAAACATCATTAGAAAGTAATGTCAGTTAATCAGAAATTGACCTCATATCTAGCAAACGATTTTTTTTTTATTATTATTTTCTTTTCCTAAAATGTTTTCTTGAAATTAAAACTCCTGTATTAAAAATAGATTTTTTAAGTTTAAAATCATTCAATTACTTGGATACTACGTCATTTTAACACGTTTTTAGTTAAAGATTTTACATATATATAGGGAAATTTTTCCTTTTCTGATTAGAATGACGTCGATTTCAAAAATGTAAAAATATAGCGGTCGAGTCTGAATTTTTATTGGCTAATAAAACAAAATACTCGAGTTATATATATTTTTTTAAATTATTGAGCAGTTTTCTGGATGTGTGGCAACAGGAAAGAAACGATTGAATTATAAAATTAAAAAAGCAGATATTTCTATAATGTTAAATTATGGAAGTTGGTAGAAAAAGGGATAAATACGGGTCTGATGATTTTTTTAAGTAGACAGTGATCTTTTCCACGTTCTAAAACGTATGCACATGAAGTTTCGTGCAAATCGGTCAAAAATTGAAGATTTGTATAAACGACATACACACAGAGAACGGCTTTTATGTATATACATTTTCTAGCTCAATTTGTTCAATAGTTTGTTAGCTACTTTAGTCTTCGTAGCGGACGATATTTCTCAAAATCAACCGCTAACTTATTATACACTGGTTATCAAAAATTAAGGAAAAGTCACAAAATGCTAATTTTTAAATACGTGAACACTCAAAAGGAAATAATATAATTCGAGTAATTACTATCTCTACAACACAGCTAGCCTGTATAGCATCTCATTCATGTCACACATGGTCACAAGTGTTACAGTCACTACGGTGAAGCAAAAAAATAGGAAATGCCATACATCTCATTATGAGTATCAAATGATCACTATATGTGACTCCACTGAGAAGTCAATGTGACTGCTGCTTTGTGACGAGTCACCAGGTGACTTTACAATGTAGTTAAATTGTGACTCTCATGTGACTGTCATTTTGAGACTCAATTTCATAGTCATCATGAACGTTTCATTATGATAAGTCGCCAAATAATATCATATTATAGTCACATGGAGACTTTTCCCAAAAGAGCACAATGGTGACTTCATAATAGTCTCTCTGTCACCTGAAAGTCATCGTGTGACTTTAATGTGACATTCTTATTTGTCAATGTTTTTATTTATTACAATGTTTTTATTTATTTTAGTATCTTCTGAACCAATTTTTATTAAAAATTTTTATACCATTCCTTTGCTTTTTCTTATTACAAATAAATATTTAAATATTATTATTTATTTTCTAAAAGACACATTTTTTAATACAAATAGACTACAGAGATTTTCAAATTTCATCACGTACTTTATATACTTTAATAATAATATATATTTTTTTATATATTTTATATACTTTTGGAAAAAAATATTGTATTTTCAACAAAATTGCAGCTTGTACAAAAATCAAATCTTCCAAAAATAAGAAATGACATCATTATAAGATTCGGCAATATTATATTATGTAAACAACACTTATAAAGTGTATATGAGTTATTTTTTATTTATTCGACTTAAATATAATTTGTGTATTACTGAGAACAACATTAGTACACTGTTAGTGCTTTTGCGTGATATTTATGTATTTAAAAAGAATGTCGAAAGTGAAAATATCATTACAGTTCCAATGATTTTCATCCCAAAGAAATATGTTATTATTTTAAAGAACTCTCTATAATATTTCATAAACAGTTTGTTATCCATGCGCGTTATTATACATTCTAACAAATAAAAAATAGTGTCTGAAATGTTTAGTTCTGCACAAATTTCAATTCAGAAACACCTTATATAGACTATTATTTTGGTTCTGTTCAGAAGCATTGCAAAATAAATAACATATATGTTTAGCGGTTAGATTTTGATATAAGGATAATGTAATTAGGATAATATAATGAATATTTATCTAATACTGTATAAAGTAATTACATGCCTTCAAATACGTCTGAAACCTTTAGAGTAACAGAAATTTATAATACCTTATTTTACCCATTCTTCAGAATTTATTTCAAATTTAAAAATATGAGTACAATGAATAAATTAGCTGTATCCGTCTTATTTAAATATAATTATGAAGCGCTGTATAACGAACAAATTAGAAAATCTAACTATTTGTCCGTCTCAAACCTTTAATTCATGAAATAGAAATTTTTCAAATCAGAAATATTATATATTCTATGTGAACTCATCAAATACCGGTATAAATTTATATCAATATAATACCGGTTTACCCATGAACGGGTTATCCGAAGAATTGCTTGATTTATAATTTTAAAATATTTTAGAATAGTAATTATAGAATTTCTATCTGGTGGAACCAAATAAATTTCATGTGATCATATTTCATGATTACTACATCAGCATATATTAAAAGTAAAATTTCGCCTACAATCTCATAATGAGATGCTTAGTGATTAAAATAAACGTTTGAGAGACTTGATCAAAATCAGAATTTTATGTAACAAAACACATAGAAAATTTTAATTTTCATCATAAGAATAATTTTATCATGATTTTAAAACATATTTGTACATTTTTCGATACAATTTCCAGAAACTTTGGAAAGTTTAATACATGTAATCAAAATAACATAGAAAAATTAAAACTGATGCACTTGTGTGATTTACTTTGGCGCAATTTTAAAATATCTCGTGTTTTCATATTTTATTTTTTTTTAAATTTGTATTTTATAAAACGTTAATATTCAGAAGCCATAGCCACAATTTAATTAAAAATTTAAACATATATATATATATATGTGTGTGTGTGTGTGTGTAATATTTCTTTATCGTGTAATTAATTATGCATCCTGTTCAGTTTATTTTAATTTGATTAAAATAGATATATAATTTCCTCTATGCAAATGGTGAGTAGATGGTTTCACGATCATAAAACATTCAAACACAGAATCTTTCGTTTCAGCTCTAATAGTCGTTTTATTTTTGTAAAATATATAGTTTTTTTTTTTTTACGTTATACAGTAATTTTCAGATAAAATCTTTTTTTTAGTAAGTATTTTAATTTTTTACACATTTCTCTGTAATGGTCCATATTAATACAAAAGCACTATATTAATAACTTCTGCTATTTTATCTATTAATAATTTTGGTAATATTTGAGAAAACAATTTTACTGGATTACACGTGAAAGAAATATTTTTCTTTTTATAGGTAAACGGATAAGTGAATTTCAATTTCTCTGAAAATTTATGGTTTAAGTAATGTAAACATTTTGATTGTTTAATAAAAAATAACTGCCTAAAATATATATAGGAAAAATTTAAAAAGTAAAAACTTATTTAAAATTCAAAATAAAAATAAAAATTACAAATTTACACAAATATTACAAATAAAAATAAAGATTACAAATTACAAATTTAAACTTAAAATTACAAGTTTCATCTTTCTAATTTTTAAAAGTAATGTTTAAAACAAAATTGGCCCTGTTAAGTGTGTTTATCAAGTCAACCTTTATTATTTTCAGACACCGAATTCAAATTAACTTTGAGACTAAATATGTAAAGAAAAGGCATTTCAAACTCATTTCTACTTTTCCTGTTGTTTTTTATGCATCCATGTACGATCAAGCGTTTTTTTTTTTTTCGTCACACGCCAAGGCACAATCAAAAGCTATTAAATACATTAAACTTAAGTTTACTTGAAACTGAACCTTCTAAACTGAAACTGGAAAAATTAGAAGTTCGTCATAAAGCCGCTGGCCGCCAAAATAGCACGATTTTCTAGTAAAATGAGTTATAGTCATCTTTACGACACATGTAGCGTATTTTCGGAACGACAATAAATGATTAAAATTATTCAGATTCTCTCTGCAAAACAACCAGACTTAAAACAGAATGCAATGTATTTGAAAAAAAAAATAATAAAGCCAGATTCTGCCCGAGCTTGTTTATGCCGTATCATTCTCCTTTAACGCACAAATGTTGAAAATAAAAAAGTAATATGAGACATCGTACACACAGACACATATGCACAAAATTGTTTTTATTTCGTAATGTTTTCTTCTCACCCTACTATAATTTCCTCTTGTAGCTTTGAAGTGTTATAGAGTCCTGCAAACAGGTGTCGCTATGGAGTGTATTCACGCAGCCTCACCCAAATATAGGTGATGGAAAATTTGAACTTTGAGTTGGGAAAATTTAGATTTTTGAAAGGCTTTTCTTTAAAAATAGTAGTAGAGAAACAGGAAATTTTTATTGTAAGTATTTTTCTGAGTGCTGAATTATTAAAACTAGAACAAAAAAAAAGTAAAGTTAGAAAACAGGAAACTCACTCTGTCGTTGTGTTCCTCTGTTTTGCAAAAATACATCTACCAGACTCGAATATCTCTATTCCTGTCCATGAATTGCGGTCTAAAGAATAACTGACTTTTTTTTTCATTTCATTTATTTTTATTTATATAGAAGAGAGATTATGACTCGCACACAATAGAAGACAAAATATTCGCAAAACTTAATGCTGGTTGACCACAGACATAAGAAAATATTTGTTTCGCGTTACATCTCTAAACAAGTAAGAAAAGTTCAGAATAGATTATGAAACACTTTCAAACACTTCCTGAATGCTTTAAAAACTTCGTTATTTAGGGAAATAAGTTATATAGGAGAACTAAGTAACCATTTTAGAAAACGCATAAAACATTTGAAAAACTGATTTCAGCAGTTACTGCCCATAACAAATATGTATTCCAATTCTTTTGAACAGCCCTGTATTTGATCTGTAGGTTGATATATACATATTATATAATGGGGAAATTTAGTTTAGCAAGAAAACACATAACAGGTTGAAATTTCTCATTCAGCAATTTATACTAATAGATGGAAACATCCTTGTATACTTTTGTACAACCTGTAGTTAACCTAGTACTTTTATTACACGCCACTAATTAGATAAAGTTTAATTCAAAGTAAAACACTCTTAAAACTACTAGAATCACATTTCCAGAAATTATCATTTATAGATGGATGTGTATCCAATTCTTTGCGTGACCCAGTATATCATTTTATATTTTTTCTACAAACATTTCTTAGTAAACTAAATGCAGTTCAGCGTAAAAATTCATAAATCATTTAAAAACCACCTACATAATTAAAAATGCATTTCTAGCAATCATCGCCACTGTACAGTACTTTGGATACAATATAGTATCTGAAATCTTTTGCGTGTCCCTGTAAACTGCACTTCGTATTATACATGAAATAAGTTATAATAAACATCAGCCACGTATATTAATCTCATTATACATGGAATAATTAAACATAATTAAAATACGCCTTAAAAAATTCTCTCCATCCCTATAACATTATCTAACAGTATTCGTTTATGCGGCCCTGTGAATGAATAATAACTATTCTTTGCGCCGCATATTCTACAGAATGTATATTTTAGTGCACTTGATAAAGGCATATTAATTTAATTATGTTTGAAAGCATGTAACATCATTAAAAATCATTTTAAACTATTTTTTTCCAGTAGGCCGTAATGTTATTGAAAAATTTTGATTGCCCCTGTAAATGAACTAAACATGCTACATACTTCATTTGAAATAGGGTTCGTGCTATAGTGTAGGTTCCTAACATCCAAAAATTTCAGAACGATTCGAGTATATTTACGGGAGTTTGAGCGCGTGCCGACGGCCAGAAGGACAGACTGACAGACGGACAGACAAACCGAAGTCATAAACACTTTTCAACTTTGTTGGAAAGTGTTAATAAAAATAAAAAATAAACTTAACATTCAATTAAAAAATATTCTAATGTCACAAATGAAAATCATTGAACAATTTATGCAATTCTTTTTCGATATCGCCATATAAACAAGCCGTCGCCAAGAAGGTAATGCAAAGGCTTTGATCGTCGCAGTAAACGATAGACATAAATCTGCAAATATCACAAAGTTTCATTTTTAAATTGCCTTTTCTTATAATACTAGAAAAAAAACACGACGTATGTTTCTCTTATATTCTGATCTCAAATAGTATTGATACAACTTGAAATGGAATAAGTAATTTTTAAGATAATAAAAGTATTTTTTCATTTTCTTTCTGCGCGTGGATAAATTAAATTTTCAATTTAAAAAAGAATGAGACTGTTCATTCTGAGCTATTCATTTTGCAAATGGGTATGTGAAATTTTTGATCTTTATTTGTATATCGAATGATTCCAAGGATCTATGATTTTAATTATTTAAATGCAAGAGTTGTATTTAGTTTTCTTAAACGAATCAATAGCTACAATTTTTATTTTTTTTAGTTCCATTATTTATCTTTGGAAAGGAATATTTTTCGTATAAGTATCATTATAATTATACACACATTTGCATATCATACGTACATATTTTCATATTATAATTTCGAGTTGGAAATTAGAGTAATTTGTTTCAAACTGGGTATTTTTTTCTTCCACCCCTCTCTTAAAAAAAATCCTCAGCTATGACCCTGGTCATGCAAATAACAGTATTCGGTGTCGGTTCCAAAAACCAGATTATTTGTTTTTCTATCTATCGCATATGACAACTAGTGGCGTCTATCAAACGCCTATTCAAATTTACACCAGTCGGGGTCATCGCGAAACAACTTTCTTTTAAATGGGCCTGCTTCAAAAGCGTCCAGGAGAGGATGATGTCACGCAAGAGATCTAAGTATGAAACGAAATTAATCAAATAGTTGTACGTGTGCATCAAAAACAGTGCTAGAAATTTCAGTTTTATGATCATTTTGAGCAATTAGCGGCTTATTTTATGTCTGTTTAAATTATGCATTCAATAATTAAACACCCAAGGCTCAATAAACAAGTTTTTTTTTTTTTTTTTTTTTTTTTTGGATTTTAAATCCATACTTGCCCCTTCATTTCATAAACAATAAAATACATTTGATTCGTGATTTTTATCAAAGATTTTAACTTGAAATATACATTTATGGCAGAGAAAATCATACATTAAAATTACACAATTTAATAAGAAAAAAATTGTCATCTTTTGTAGATTTTATTGGATTATATTAAATGCCATATTTGTTGTAAATTATATGAAAGTACATACTACCAGTGGAAAAATGCTTTTCTAGTTGTAATACTTATCAACAGAATGTGTATTTTATGTTAATCATACATTATGAAATTTGAAATTTTAATTGATATATAGAATTTTTGTTTTAATTGATTGCAAAAATTAATATTTTTATTTACGAGTTTATTATTACATAGAATCCTGATATATATAATTTAAAATTAAGGCACATTTATTTTTAAATTGAACTTTAATCATTTACTGCTAAAATTGGGTAATTTTAATGTATAATTTTTCCTGCCATAAATTTATATTTCAAGTTAAACTCTCCGAAAAATACCATAAATCCCAATTCTTTAATTATTTTTGTATTTTTATTTTTGGCTACTAAAGTTGTGCAATTTTAATGTATAATTTTTTCTGCCATAAATGTATATTTCAAGTTAAAATCTTTGATAAAAACCATGAATCAAATGTATTTGATGGTATTTGAAATGAAGAGGCAAGCATGAATTTCAAAAAGTGAAAAAAAAAAAAAAAATCTTTTTTACCGAACCACGGATGTTTAATTATTGAAAGTATAATTCAAACAAATCTAAAATAAGTAACAAATTGATCAACAAAGTATTGTGAAACGGAAATTTCTAGCATTGTTTTTGATGCACACAGACAACTATTCGATAAGTTTCGTTTGCTACTCAGATCTCTTGCATGACGTCATCCTCTCCTGAAGCAGGCCCGTAAGAGAAGAAACTTGTTTCGTGACGGCCCTGCACCAGTGCGATTTTTTTTCTTTCTACCAATCTCCTCTGATGCAGGGGGGTGCCATTTCCCTTTACTTCTGGTATCAAGGTTTCGGTGCGCATCACGTCACTGCGCGTGCTAAGGAGGAGTCTTGCAACAGAAAATAACCTATTTTCTTATTTAAAATAGAATTTATGCTAAAAAAATTGTATCTTTGGTCAGAGGAGAGCATGTTTCTTCAAAATAAAACATTTTTTTTAACGGAAATATTTTTTTTCTAGGAATAAAACGATTTAGAAGGGATTTTTTTTCTTCAAATAGCCGTGTATTTTTTCTTTTCTAAGATCAGTTTTTATTGCTTCTTATCTTCAGTCGATCTTTAAAAAGGGACGGAGGCGTGAAGTAAACATTTATTGTTATTTTCTTTGACACCTAGGGCAGTTTGCCCTCACACGAAGCTTTAATTGCTTCTCTAAAACAAGGTTACTACATCCATAATAAAAACATTTGTGAAAACCAGGACTTTTATTCGATTGAGGCATTTTAATCAAATATATTCATCAGAAATAAAAAAGAGATACGTTGCCAGAAAATCAAAAATGTGGAGTAAGTCAAATTTGATTGCATGATAAAACAGTACGAGAAATAGCAAATAAAGGAGCACACATTAAAATACATCTTCAAAATGCACTCTGTGATGAAATCAAATGCTGGAAATGAAAGCATATTCTGAGGGTAAAAACCTAAAATATATTATTTATTAAAATAATTTTATATAATTTTATCCCCATACAGCATTAAAATATAATTTTATATAACTCTTTTGGAAGGTATTTATAAACGTATAGTGCTCTGAATTTCAAATGTTAACTTTTCTATATCGCATAAATGTTTCAGTTTTAAATATTTGGCAATTTAAAAATTAAAATTTCTGTTATTTGTATTCTAAATCTCCTTTATAAATACTGCTGTCCTCATTTTTATTATATAAAAAAAATAAATCATTTTAATATTTAATCACATTAGCTGCATCTGAAGAAAACAATAGTACATTTAAAATTAAGTTTTAAAAAGCTGAATTGATGTAATTTTAAATTTTAAATATGGCACTTTATTTGGATATAAAAATTTAGTTTAACCCATTACCCGCTGGTGTTGCGTTCACGCAACAGTCAAAATAAATACACTTATTTAAGTTATTTACATACCCACCGCTATTTTCCAATTAAAAAATTGGCCTTACTTAAAGACATAAAATTTTAAGACCATATAAAGCGAAAATTATCTTCCAGAGTTTGTGGTGGCAAACGCCGTTCAGGTAAAAAGTTGAAAATTTCAACCTTATAGTTTTGGCGGTTAAAGGGTTAAACGTTAAATTCACTTTAACGCAATAATTTGCCTTAATTTCTTTTAATTATGTATGTAGATTTATATTTATTATTATTATTATATAGCATTAAATTATTATTTTAAATAAACTTTTTAGTGTATTTATAAATTATATTAATCTGAATTTCAAAAATTATTTCCACCAAACCATATAATTACACCGTATTAACCCATTACCCGCTGGTGTTGCGTTCACGCAACAGTCAAAATAAATACACTTATTTAAGTTATTTACATACCAACCGCTATTTTCCAATTAAAAAATTGGCCTTACTTAAAGACATAAAATTTTAAGACCATATAAAGCGAAAATTATCTTCCAGAGTTTGTGGTGGCAAACGCCGTTCAGGTAAAAAGTTGAAAATTTCAAATTAAAATTCAAATTTCCGTTTAAAAATATTAAATATTCATATGTTTACTTATTAAAGTTTCTATTTTATTTGTCTTTTAAATCTAATTATTCAAAACTCAATCTTGTGTAATCTTGCTATGAAGTTGAAACGTAACTTATTATTTTTTAAACCTTTTTTATGGGTTTTTATCAAAGACATATCGAAATTATAATAATATTAGAATTATCTTAGATTTCAAATTGAATACCAATCGAATATTATAAATATACTATATTAAAAATTGTTAACAAAATATTATCTGCAGTCGTGTAACGATGAAATTTCCTGCTTTTGTAGGTCTTTAAGATTTTATTTATAAAAAATATTATTTTACACTTTTTTTTATGTAAATGAACTTTTTCATATTGAATCGTAAACGAAACTTAATGAAAAAGACAGCAAATTTAACAATTAAATTTCGAAGAGCTAAAAAGAGATAATAGCTTAAAATTTAGATGTGATGTTTGTCCTATGTATAAAGAATATATTTTAATCATTAAACTTCTTTTCACGCAAAAATTTATGCTGATATTTTTTAATTAAAAATAGCGCCTTTCTAATGCAAAGTCAATTGGGAAACTCATCTTAGCACGCGCAGTGACGTCAAGCAGCGAGTCGCTCCCTATTGGCTACGGGGTGAAATGGCGCAACCTTTAGATATAGTAACCTTGCTCTGATGATCCATGTGAAGCTTGGCGCATTGGCTAATCCTTATTCTTCGCATTGCTGTTGCTGTAGTCCTGGTGTCAAATTAGTTATTTTCTATGGTGTTGCTATATGAGGCATTAGAAAAGTTTAAAACAAAATGTCTATAATCACATGTTTATTTTACGCCTATAGTTTTATTTTTCAGCACAACTTAATTATGGGTCTACCCTTCTAATCTACCTTTAATGCCTGATTAAATTATAAATACAATTACTGCTTCAATAAACTTGACCACATAATATTTTACATAAAATGGCATCATTTTTTTCGTGCTATAATATAAAGCATGTATATGTAGGTGTACAACATTTGAATTAATTAATTAAAATGTTAGCCTTATTTATACAACACGATAGAAAATACCATAATCATAAAAATGAACTTTAATTAACATCAATATAATCGAAAACCCTAAACACTTTGTACAACCACTTATTTCCTTGATGATCAAACTGAATTGCTATCGATAAATTTATCATGTTCTTATCCAGAATATAAATGAACCTCATTTTTATTCTGAGATTGTTCAGTTTGCACGATGCTTCACTGCTTAATGAAATTTGTTTGGCTCACAATCGAAAGTGTTTCTTGCGTAATCAGAGGAAACAGATAATTTTCTTCTTTGAAAATATTACCACAATTTACAAATTAATTATTTCAAGCAAGAAAGTGCAAACATGTACGTTGATTGGGAAAAATCGTTAATAAGCAAAATTACAAGTTATGTAATATTAGAATATCTATTAATGTTTGTAATTATAGAATTTAATAAAATAGTAATTTAAAATAACTAGCCATACTTTAATATTTCCTCATTTTTAAAAATATATCGTCCGCATAAAATCTCTAGTGTTGCCAGTTCGGACTTTTTGTTTAACTTGCATATTTCGCATTCATACCAGAAATTACATATAATATTATTATTTTTTATTTAATAATATATATTAAATATCTCCCATTAAATAAGAAAAATAATATTATAAATAACTTCTTGTATGAATGCGAAATTTCGGGATTAAAAAAAAGGGCTAAACTGGCAATCCTAAATCATCTACAAATGAGTTATTTTTAAAAAACTAGGGAGTTCTGCCCCCTACGAGCTACGCTCGCCAACCCCCGTTCAAGCACACCAAAATCCAAAAAGCACGCTAATTTGATCGGCTTTAAAAATATTGAATTAAAATGAAAAAAAAAAAAAAAAAAAAAAAAAAAAAACAGTAGCGATCTCTCTGTAAACGGGTTTCCATTCGTCTCCCTTGGATTGGGGATTTTTAAGGCCAAATATGCCGCTGTTAAGAGATACAATGGCTGTTTTCGTATTTAATTAAAAAAATTAGTTAAACATTTGAAAATAAGCTAATGTAAAATGAATTAAGTAAACAGTGTCATTGTCTCCCGGTATTTTTTAACAGCGCTATAAGATAGTTCTTTTAAATAATTCATTTTAAATGTATCGTTTCAAATCTGACGTAATTTACACCAAAGTTTTATTTCTCTTATTAATATTCACGTGAAAATACTTTTGTTGTTAGAAGGAAATATTATTTGCGCTGTCTTCGAATTCACGATAATAGTTGAAAAGATTATCTCAAAATATCTCGTGCAAATATATTTTTCAATTTAAATTGTTTTGCTATATTTTTTGCCATTTTAAATATGACGTAATTTACTCAAATTACAAGTTTTAACGCATAATAATGATTTTTTTTTTATTTTAAGATTTTGTTTCTCTTTTAAAATTCAAGTGTAAAGATGGTTCGGCACAGTTGTCATATACGCCCCATATTGGCGAAATTTTTTTCTGACGCCAATTTCATATACGCAACGGGTACTTAACTGGTGCTAAAGTGCCGTTATTTTGCTTGATATGGTACCACGGATGTTGTTGTTTATGCTATTGATGTTTTCGCCAAATTGGCGTCGGAAAAAAATTGCGCCAATATGGGGCGTATATGACATCTGTGCCTATGGTTCTTATGACGTAATTTTCCTGCTTTTAACATGTAATCATTTAATTCTAATTTTAATGTTTTTTTTTTTTTTTCGTTTGTAATAGTCACGTGTAAATAAATTTTTAATTTGAAGTAAAAATTATTCTTTGCGCTGATTATGCAACTGGCAACAGTTTAAATTAATAACATTTTCTAAAATTTGTAAAAAATATCTCTCGAAATGCTGAAAATTTGAATTTAAAAATAAATTAAACCACAAAAAATGAGTCAAATAAGAAAAATAAATGCAATCTAAAAATGATTAAATTCTCATGTATAGTTTTTGCTCCAATAAAACTTTTTTAATGGAACGATTTTGTCCAAATTTAGCATTAAATATATCTTAAAATAATTCTTTGATTTGAAAACTGTCTGCATCAGCGTATTTATCAAACATTTCTCTATAATACCACCGATTTTCATATTTTTGTATGCAACAGTTTTTTTTAAATATTAACGATGAAATGCCATGCTTAAGCATTTAAATTTGATGCCGATCTACCCGGAATATCTACGCAGATTTTCATTGGTCCATTTCCAAATCAAAACTTTTTTTTATATATATAGAAGGATGAGGAAATTTTTAAATGCAATTAATATTTACTTAAGCTACAGTTAGAATCTTTCCCAAAGGCGCACTATTAATAATACATTTCATTGAAGTCTGGGTTTTGTAATGTTACAGACAAATCGGAAGGTTCTTACGGACATTGTACTCTGGAACACTGTTTAAGTAATTATTAAAATTAATAAATGGTTTTACTAGCTTCTGGTACAAGTTTTGAATTTAAAAAAAATCAAACTGGCAACTCAGAGATTCTTCCTTTTTACCTTTAAATATGCGAAGAATGATGCATTTTTCTGCTTTTAAGAAACATTGCGTTTAAATAGATATAATATATTCAGATATGAATATAAATAATGGTGAAATAGTATAAAAATAGCTGTTATTACACTTATTTTTGGTCAACATAATAGAATATTTACTTATAAAAAGTGAGTATATTACATTATACTTTCCTTTTTTCAAAAATCAAATTTGATCTATTTAACAGGTAAATAAATTCGTGAAAATGAAATTGTTATACAAGAGAAGGAAATCATAAAGTTTCGTTCCATTTCGTCAGTGTATTTTTTTTTTTTCTATTTTATTTATCGTTCTACTTTATCTGAATACGCAAAAAAAAAATTAATATTAAAAAGTATTATTATCATTATTATTTAAATTTTCATGCGCACTAAATATTTACCTTTCATAACAATATACATTAAACAAAAACCTAATTTGCAGAACAAATTAAAAAAAACAAAATTGAATTCCCAAATTGTTTAAGCCCGAGAAGGGGGCAGATATTAAGATATTTCATTTAATTCGTTCAGCATTTAATGTTAAATTTTCGTAACAAATAAGTTAAACTAATTGAACATTAGAAAATAAAAATGAAATTCATACCATATAATACTTTAAACACCTATATACTTAGATTCCGTTCAAAAGAAATCGAAATAAATCTTAGACTTTTTTTTAAGTTTTGTATTTTGCATGTATCTTATCATATGATGTACAATCGTCATAAACATAATACAAAATCTGCAGTACAAATATTTACAACTTAAAAATGGAAAATGTCTAAGATTTATTTTGATTTCATTTGAAAGGAATCTAAGCATATAGGCGTTTAAAATATTATATTGTATGAATTTCATTTTTATTTTTTAATGTTCAATTGGATTAACTTATTTGTTACAAAAATTTAACATTAAATGTAGAATGAATTGAATGAAATATCTTAATATTTGCCCCTTCTCGGGCTTAAACAATTTGGAAAATAAATTTTATTTTTTAATTTTTTCTGCAAATTAGGTTTTTGTTTAACGGTTTTGACCCTGACGTCTGGCAAATGTTTTTGCACTTTGAATTTATAATATTATTAGAATTAGCAAATAATTAAAAATTAGTGGCATCAGGGACAAAAAGGTGGGAAGAAAAAATGAAAAAGTTATGATCTCCATAGGCTTTTCTATGTCAAATTAACATTGAGAAGGGGACATTGACACTGGAAATAAATAAGTATTGCGCTGCCGCGCAATACTTAAATAACGTTAAACTTTAGTTCATTTTTCGTATTTCCTATACAATCTCTTATTTTCAAAAACATTATTCAGTTATAATATTCTTTTCTTACAAAAATATGTTATTTAACATAATACGATGAAAATTAGTTTTGTAATTTACCATGTACTCTAAAGTTTTTTTTGAAAAAAAAATGTCCTTGCCCATTATTAATTTTAAAATAAGATTTAAGTAGGAGTGTGGATTAAACATAAAAGAGACGTTTTCAATAGATAAATTTTCAAACATTATTTATTAAAATTGACCGATGTTATCTTTCTACACAGCTTTTGATAACATACAAACACTTTCTGCAACATATTGGGAGTTTTAGTTTTCTTACAGAATAAAATAATTTGAACGCGCATATACAATACTGCATTTTTTTTTTTTTTTTTACTTATGTATGTAAGGGGCATTAAAATGAAAACGAGACAGACTAAATAACATCTATGACGCTGTTGTAACGCATATAAGTGTTTCTATAGTAGTGCCCTCTATTTGGACTCAGGAAGAAACAGCGCGAGCGATCACCGCTTTGCCATATGTCTAATAGACGAACTCAAATTGAGGTGAAGGAGTGGTGTGTGCTTCCGACATAACTATGGAGACCGGTGTTGAGGAACATCGATGTGTAATGCGTTTTTTTTTTTACTGCGGAAGGTGTATCAGGAAGTAAAATTCATTCGCGAATGTCTGCTATGTATGGCGAAACAGCATGGTGCGCATGGTTTGAGTGGAATAAACCATTTCGAGAAATTCGGGTATCATTGAAAGACAAAAGTTGGCAAGGGGTAGCTCATCGTGTCATAACGACTTCTGTCATTGATGCGGTGGATGCTGGCGTCAGAAATGATCGACGGCGGATGATGGAAGACATTTGATTCATGTTGCGCATTAGTCACGATACCGTGCACGCCATATTGACAGCGCATTTGAAGTACTTGAAAGTCTATGCGCAGTGGGTTCCCCACAGACAGACTGAAGGTATAAGCTAAGATTAAAATTGATAAATCTAGAAAATAGGAATTCTGCTTTTTCAGAATTTAGTGTCGCCCCCAATGAAAAAAAAAAAAATACTTACATATAAATAGTACAAAACATATTTCAATTTTAAGATTTAAAACACACACTTTTATTTTATTTAAAATGACGACATTCACATCCGCTTAAGAATTCCACATTTACGATCCACTCTTAAATATCTGCAGTAAAGCATGCATAGGATGCCACTATAACAAAATAATACACAAATGCAACAAAAAGATGCCGTCATTTAAGAAACTCTACAAAAAACGGCTATCTAATGATTCATAGGCCTTCATTTGTTTGTAACATTAATATAGATAATTTAAAATTAAATATAGTTTATAATAGCTCCATGTTTTAACTGAAATTATTTGTTTATATGTTTTTCAAAACAGCACGTATTTTAATTACATTTTCTTTCGGTTGATAAGAGAAAATGGCAACAAAAAGATATAATTGTTATTTTTCAAATATTTTCCCTTTACTTTCTACATAAATGGAGTATTTGAGTTGCCGAAATTAAATAAATGGTGCTAAAAACTACAAAAAAATTAATCTTTCAAAAATCAATGGAGATACAGTTTTCAAACAAATTGCATTTAAAAGTACTTTTTTTTTCCAATACGACGGTATAAAAATTGAAAATGTGCGAAGCTTAGAAATTAAAAAAATTGGTATGGAGTATTGAATTGTACAATGATATACACCTGCTTTGTTTATTGCTGGCTTCTGTAAGGTAACGTTGTTTTTTGGACACAAAATAAATGGGAGAAAGAAATAGCTTGCCGTACCGGGGGATAATAATAAACAGTTTACTTACTTTTATTCCATTCGTCTCGCTTTCATTTGACTGCCCCTTATATGTATAAAATCTTGCTCCTGGAAAGCTTTCTTAAGAGGATCCAAATAAGTATTAGCTTGTATATAACAAGTTCGGATATAAGGGAGATGATCGAGTACTTTATAGTGAGATTTCTGTTTCTTTACACTAGTTTTGTGTAAGATATTTCTTTGTTGTAGTATAGATTAAAATACGAATCAGGATGGTACGTTTTTTGACAGATGTGTTCCTTTAATACCTAACAAAACAATAACATTACTATACTGGATTATATGTATGTCGCTCTTGAAAAAATTAATGAACAAAACATACCTGTAACTCTCAAAAACGTTCAGAGAAAACTTAAAGAATTTTTGCTTCAGTGGAGGTGTTCCAATTTTTGTGAGATATTTCATAGAGCATCGTCATGTGTCACTGCCATTTTTAAATAGCTTATGACATTTTACGTAGTTCAAACATTGAGATAGTGCGATTACCGAAATAATATTCAAGCAGTGACAATTTTTTATTGGTTTAACATTTTCTTTTGCGGAAACTTTTCTAATTATATTTTGTGCAACAGCTCATGTCACTTTGTGGTTAATCATAAAGCTAGCGACCAAATAAATTGATGTATGGAGAATAAAATTATACAAAACAAATTCTTAGACGGCAAACAGTTTATATACAGCAAACATACCTTTACAAAAGTATAGAAAAATTCTATTGATCTTAAAAAAGTCCTTTGTATCTGATCTTCCTAATTTAACTTACTTTCAAAATAAATGAGCCAAATGTACTTACTTAATATAAAGAAAATTATAAAAAGTCCTTTAGAAATACTATATTGAAGCAATAATACATTTTTTTAAATAATTTTAAAAAATAATTACAATTTTAATAGTATAAAAGTTTCAGTGGGAAAAGATAAGCATACAGGAAGACTTTCTTTTATCTGATTTTCCAGAAGCTGCTTTTCGTTCTCGTCAGAGATAATCTTTATCATTTCTTTTTCAAATGGATTATTTTGTTTATTATCAAAGAATATAAAGAAAAGAGTTTTCCAATTTTACAGAGTTAATGCAACGAATTTTTTAATTTTTCATTTGCAGTAAATGAGCACATATGATACTTTTATTGAAATCAAAATAATTTGCTTTGAATTTTATGTTTCGTAGAAACTATTTTGTGCTCGGTGAATATCAATAACTTTGTTTTTGATACATTTCCAAGAAATAAACATCTTTTTTACGGAATTTTCTATAATCGTTTTGATAATTTTACCATGATATAGTCAGAAAGTGTTATTTATCTCAAATCTAAATCGAATTATGTATTATGTTGAGAATTAAGTTTAAGCATTATAACTAAAATATTAAACATATTCTTTTCAAAAAGTAGTTATTTTTGTACTATTATTTTAGTAAATGTAATTTTGGTAAAAAAGTTCCAGTTAAAAAAAAAAAAGCATATTTTTTTACTTGATACAAGTTTTCACTCATAAACGGATTTCCAGTTTCTTTTAAACATTTTCTTTTCGAGAAAAGCTTAGTTGTTAGGAAAGTATGCATATAATTTTAAAAGATCTTTAAGCCTAGATTCATTTGATTTATGGAAATATCAATTCCCAAATCCCAGTTATGCATCTCGTCAAATTAATGTATTTGATAAATACTCAATTTAAAGAATTACGCTATATTTACATAACAGTATCAGAAGAAACAGTTCTAAAATATAATAATAATATCTAAATGTTATTTACATTGACAATTTCCCTAATTAACAGAGAAAACAATTCCCTGAAATTTATAATTTTAAAACATAATAGTAAAACATAATAAATAATTTCTCAAATTCTAATGATACAATCCACGTTTATACAAAATCACATTACTTAATTGCTTTTCTTTAAAAAAAAAATCTTCAGAGATTTCATGCCTTTAATGGATACGAAATTAAAATATAACATGTATTCGCTAGGGAAAATGTATTCCTCTTTCATTATATAAATATGTTATATATATCTATTTATATAAAATCCAAGTCTCTGTGTGTCCCTCACGATTCCGGTAGGACCACCTCATTGAAATGAGTAATTGTTGAAAAATACTAAAGCAGGGTTACCACAGTAGCGCCAAATGTTGGCCAACTTGGCAATAGCTGGCTGATTTGGTGAAATTCCCATTTATAACTATTAATCTTTCATAAAGGAGGTCACCAAAATTTAATTTAAACTCCGCTCTTTTAAGATATTTTTTCAAAATCTATGGGTGAGAATTTAAAGTACATCTTTACATCTTCCTCCCGATGCTACTAATAAAATAACCGCCAATAGACGACGCTGTACTGTATGAGCTCCTAACTGCGCGATTTTTATGTGCTTTAGGTACTTTTCCAGTATAAGTGCCTTGGCGAAAAAAGAAATTTGTCAACATTTTCCCGGAACCTATCCACTGTTTCATTTTATATGCACATGCATTTTTTTTTCGATATTTATACGATTAAAAAAGCCGTTTCTCTAATTTTATACAGAAACAGATGTAATTTGTACATAAAAACATGAATAATATACATATAAAATAAACATATAAAAAAAAAACACTCATCAAGTTTGTTTTCATAGCTGTTTATATGATTTGACAAGAATTCTCAATATTTTTCCGTTATACGGTCACCATGCCAAAATGTATGCGGTACTTTTCCATTATACGGACAGCATTGTCGCCAAGCGCAATAGTTGGCGCAAAATGAAAATAAGGTGAATTGAAACATTTGAAAAATAAAAGAAAAAACATTCTCGATAGTAAAGTGGGCATTTTAAAAATATAACATTTGAAAATTACAAACTTTTACGAACTATTTTATTAAATCACAAATATATACTTAAAATAAATGAACACATAACTGTTATACTATAAAGTAATAAAATAAAAAATCATATTAAACTGCTGCCATAAAATTATAAATATCTTTCAGCATTGCAGTAAACATTTCATTTTTTGAATGAAGGCATAGCCACATAAAATCTATGAGATGCGACTCTAAATGATGACGAACAGCTTCCCGATGTCTTTTGTTGCGCCATTTTGCGATGCCCCATAATCTTTCAACATTTGGAGTATGACATCCAGTATTAGGGTTGACAAAATTGTATTTGTGATTTACTGTGAAATGATCATAACCAGCACTTAGCAGTTCATCTGTTTTATATCCTTTCCAACAATCTGTATAAATAATACATGACTTTCATCTACTTCTATAATTTTATTAGGTCCACCGATTTTTCTATTTGGTCGAGAACATAAAGCATTTGCACAAACTTCTCTCGAATAACTATTCCATTCCACTGTTGTGTTGTGGTTCATATCAAGTTGAAGCTCACAAAACTCAATCGATGTCAACTCTTTGCACGATAAATATATAAACCTCAAAGCATTAAGAAAAGTCACCCGCGATCCTTTAAACCAAGTTTTTAGTCGTATTTCTATGCTTTCTTTGCATGATCGTAAGCTACAACTCAATTTCGGATTTCCAGAACTCATCGATAATTTCATTTCATGATTTTTTGAACACAATCTTTTATTATGCAGAATTCCAAATTCCTGAAACAGTTTTATCACAACTTTCTCATCATCTGGTAATTGCCAAACAATAAAATCCATCTCAGCATCAGCAGTAAAAGTAAACTACAACTTTATAAAAAAAAAAAGCCTTTTTAATTCGATTAATAGCAGATTAAAAAGCTTTCCAAGGTTAAGGTTAAACAATAATCATTCACGTGATTCACGTTTCATAAATAACAAATCACAATGTTTCGCATTGTTTACAATAAAAATCTACGATCAAGGTTGAAATAATTGGCGCATTAGCATACATTTTAGCATGCTGTCCGTATAAAGGAAAAGTACCATGTATGCTAATGCGCCAATTATTTCAAAATGCTAAAAGATATTTGTAATTTTATGCCAGCAGTTTAATATGAGTTTTATTTTATTGCTTTATTTTATAACAGTTATTTGTTCAATTATTTTAAGTATATACTTGTGATTTAATGAAATAGTTCGTAAAAGTCTGGAATTTTCAAATGTTATATTTTTTAAATGCTCACTTTAGTACGACAATATTTTTTCTTTTATTTTTCAAATGCCTTAATTCACGTGACTTTCATTTTGCGCCAACTATTACGCTTGGCGACAATGGTATCCGCATAACGGAAAAGTACCCAAATCTCACTTTCTGATGCCCAAATTACACCAAACTTTTTTTTAAAAATGCCAAAGCCCCTACAGTGGAAAAGTATCAAACTGTCTATTATTTTGCGCTATCTGTGTTATAGTTTATACTATATGCAAGGTGAGTGGAGCGAAGAGTTTAAACATTAAATATTAAAGTTTCGGCACAGATGCCATATACACAACGGGTACTTAACTGTCATCAAAGTGTCGTTATTTTGCTTGATATGGTAACCCGGATGTTGTTGTTTATGCTGTTGATGTTTTCGCCAAATTGGCGTCGGAAAAAATCGCTCCAATATGGGGTATATATGACAACTGTGCCAAAGTTTCTATAAAGCAGTATAAGACTAAAAATTAAGAATAAAATAAATGCAAAATAAGACTAAAGAAGAAAGAAAAATCATGCGTTAAGCATAGAATATGAAACACTTTCCAACACATCCTGAATGCTTTAACAAAACTTCGTTATTTAGGGAAATAGGTTAAATAAGATAACTAAGTAAACATTTTAGAAAACGCATAATTAAAAAAAATTGATTTCAGCAGTTACCGTCCATAGCAATAGTACCGTTATTACATGCCACTATTTAGCTAAAATTTAATTTAAGCTACTCTTAAAGCTACTGAAATCATATTTCCAGATATTATCATCCATAGACGGTTATGTATCCAATTCTTTGCGTGACCCTGTATATCATTTTATCTATATTCTACAAACATTTCTTAGTAATCTAAATGCAGTTCAGCGTAAAACTGCATAACTCCTTTAAAAACCACCTTTAAGCAATTTATTCTCATACTCAGGAACCCTTACGAATTATTTTGTGTAGCCCTGCATATGAACTGTAGCATTTATACACACGGTATAGTATGCATAAATGTAGTGAAACATAAAAGCGCATATCATAATTAAAAATGCATTTCTAGCAATCATTACTTATGTACGCACAATACTTCGGAGAAAAGTTTCTTGGCGAGAAAGAAATTTGCCAACGTATTTTCTGACAACCTATTTACTGCTTCGTACTCACAAGCAATTTTTTGCATATGTATACAATTTATTTAATGTAAAAAAACTATTTATCCATTTTTATAAAGAAACAGAAGTATTTTTTGCACAGATGTCATATACGCATCGGGGTTGGCATGATTTTTCTCTGACGCCAATTCGGCAGAAATCTCGCTTTCGAATACCAGTTACTTATATATTTTTAAATTATTTGCTATCATTTTGAAAAGGAAATAACTATAAATAAATAAAAGTTTGAATAATAACTATAGAACAAAACAGTTTATATAATTTAAAAACAGAAAATAAAAGTAAATAAACAATGTCACAGATGTCATATTCGCCCCATATTGGCGCGATTTTTTTCTGACGCCAATGTCATATACGCAATGTATACTTAACCGGCGCCAAAGTGTCGTTATTTTGCTTGATATGGTAACCCGGATGTTGTTGCTTATTCTGTTGATGTTTTCGCCAAATCGTCGTCGGAAAAAAATCGCGCCAATATGGGGCGAATATGACATCTGTGCCTAAACAATTTATTAATAAATAAAAAACAATAGCCGGCAAAATAACACCATTTTAGCGACATAGGTATCCCGGTTCATATCTGAAATCTGTGCCGTAATTTGTATATAAAAAAATATTATATATATTTAGAAACGATTTTTTATGTATATAAGTGCATATATAAACAAAAATAAAAGTTCATTAGATTTGTTTTCATAGCTGTATATTTTGGTAACATATCTCACTTTCTGATGCCCGAATTACGCCAAGCTTTTTTTTTTTAAATGCGCTATAATGGAAAAGTACCTAAATAAATAATTAACAGAAATAACCAATTATACAAACTAAAACATTTTATTTCGAGATTAAAGCATTGTTTTTAATTTCGATTAAAAATACATATATCTTTGGATAACTTTAATTGAAATTGGGTTCACGGCTTAATATCTCATTCCATAAACCTAAACAAACACAAGTGATTCATTCATCGTGAAACGTCAAAAATATTAAATCATTGAGGTAATCATTCACAAAGTAAGTTCTCCAACAATCAATGGACAATATTCTAATGACGTCATAGTATGTGAAATGGTGGCGGTATCATTTGTTTATGGTTTGAAATCACAAAGATTTAATTTTGCTATGTCTCTTAGTTACATTATTTTATTGTCGTATTTATGAGATCAGAACAAAAGCATATATTTTCATTATTTAGTTATTAAAGACGAAAAAAAATTATAAATGTGCATGATTTGAAAAATTTAAATAATTTTCTTTCTTAATACTAAAAAATAACATCGGGAAGTAACAGCGAGTTTAAGTTAAATAAGTTTAGCTGTTTAATTCTGTTGTAATATTCAAAATAACTGTATTTATTAGATTTAAGTAAACAACATCAGGGCCCGATTAAACTTTGAAGTTAGAGAAATTACAATGTCATTTCAGGACCTTTCTTTTGGAGAAGCTTTTCTAAATTCCACATATACATGGAAACTCTTCAGTGTTAGAAATATTATGCCCAGGACTGGCATAACATGAGAACGGCTTGCAATTTTACACAAGTTTTTGAGAACTACTTTATATCAGAAATTTTACTAAAAACTGGTTACTTTTTTTGTTATAGAGGCCCACACTATTAGAATTATGACAAGTTGCAGCCAATTTCGCCAAAGTCGTAACCAAGATCGTGAAGCACACACATATAATACTATATAATACCATTTTATGAAATCGTATACGATAATTTAATAGTTTTTACCTTACTTCAAGTGTGTAATTTATTTATTTTTAAGGCTTAATAATCTAAATTGTCCAATATATGAATTTAAAAAAAATGTAAACAAAGACTGAATAGACATGACCGCAAAAATCTGCAGAAAACTTGGAATTGTGCAGATTAGTGGTCTTCTACTGTACACAGTTTTTCATAAATGTGTTTCGTTCTTAAAATGTGTTATTTTTATCTATCACTGCGGAACAAATGAGAAAACTCATATTCTTGCACATGAGTTGCATATATCTTTATATCTAAATTTCCGTCATTTTTGACGGGCTACCTTTCTAGTATATATATATCAGTGCTAAAATTGTTTGAAAAATTAGATGCAGAGATTTTAAGCTATATTTTCATTTTCTGTAAACCGCAAATGTTTCCTCTGTTATTTATCTTGTTGGTATTTTTTTCAGAATTCGACAAGGGATAAAATTTTGTTTCCATTCCAAATTTTTCTTTGGTTTCCCCCCACATTTTTGAAGACAGCGTTTTACAATTTTCATTTTCGTGTCCTAAAATGTTATCTTTAAAATTTTTATGCGTTTAAACAATAATAGATTTTTTTAATGCGTGCAGGATAATTGTTTATGCAAATGTGGGGCATTTACTAACAGATTAAATGTTATTAAACATTCGTATTTTGTTAGATATGGATAAAAAAATTAAATTAAAAAAAAAAAAAAACATTAACAGAATATTAATTTAAAATTTATTTTTACATAAGCAACAAACCAGATATGAAACACAATTGAATAATTTCACAAATTCTAATGATAGAAATTACCTTACACAAAATCACATGACTTATTTCCTTTTCATAAAAAAAATCCTCAGGATTTAATAACGTTAATGCGTATGAAATAAAAATTTAACATGTGTTTTCTAGGGAAAATGAATTATTCTTTTCATTATATAAATACATTTTTTCTTTTTTAATCAGCACTAAAATTTTTATGAAAAATTAGATGCAGAGACTGTAAGATATATTTGAATTTTCTGTAAACCGCAAATGTTTCATCTGTGTTTTATTTTGTTCATGTTTATCTATTCTTCAACAAAGGATTAAATTTTGTTTTCCTTCCAAGGTATTCAATCTTATTTTTGGAGACAGCGTTTTAAAATTTTTATTTTCGTGTCTTAAAAGTAAATTCTTAAAATTTCTGATGTGTTTAAAAAACAATAAATGTATGTTATTTTTGAAGGGTAAATGTTCACGAATATATGGGACATTTACTAACAGATTAAATGTAATTAAACATTCCTATTGTGTTAGATATCGTAACAAAAATTTTAAATTAAAAAAGTAATAACAGAGTATCAATTTAAAATTTATTTTTATATAAGCAACAAATAACACATAAAAAAATTTCTTTCTAGTTATAGTTTTCAAACGCAATTGAATAATTTCTCAAATTCTAATGATACAAATTACGTTATACAAAATCACATGACTTAATTGCTTTTCATGAAACAATGCTCAGTATTTAATAACATTAATGCGTGTGAAATAAAAATTAAACATATGTCTTCTAGGGAAAATGAATTCTTCTTTTCATTATATAAATATATATATTTTTTATCATCATTAAAATTGTTATGAAAAATTAGATGCAGGGACTCTAAGATATATTTTCATTTTCTGTAAACCGCAAATGTTTCCTGTGTTATTTATTTTGTAGTTTTGTATTTCCCTAGAATTCAACAAGTTTTTTCGTTTCCCTTCCAAGTTATTTAATCTTATTTTTAGAGACAGTGTTTTAAATTTTTTATTTTAGTGTTTTAAAATATTATTCTTAAAATTTTTGATGTGTTCAAACAACAATACATTTTTTTTTATGCTTGCACGGTAAATGTGATACATTTAGTAACAGATTAACTTTAATTAAACATTCATAGTGTTAGATATGGATAAACAATTTTAAATGAAAAAGAAAAAAAAAACTTTAAAAGAGTATCAATTTAAAATTTATTTTTATATAAACAGATTAAATGCAAAATAAATAATGTATTCTAATTAGAATTGTATGCTATTAATATTTTCAGATTTAATATATAAAACAGTATTAATCTTTTCTAAAAAAATCCACCATGATATAGCCGAATATTATAATCAGGCCTAAAATAAATGTTTTGTATTTTAAATATTCGTTCATTTTTTTAGATGAAGTATGTACAAGTTATATTTCTTTAAACATAACGAAATTAATATGCATTAGTATGGTCCACTACATTATGCATTTCGTAGAATATGTAATGAGTTGCTATTTTCGTTCATTGAATCGAGGCACACAAAATAATTCCTTCATATTATGTGCTAATGTGTCAAAAAACATTTCGCACTGTATTTTAATGTTGTTATTCTTTTTCAAACATAACGAAAATTAAATACATTATTGAATTGCGATAAAATATTGTGTTTACAGAAAATGCGATGCGGAAAGTTCATCGTTATTTAGAGAGAACAACATCAACCAATTCGGTTAAAGAAATAACTATAAGCTATTACTGTTGTAACAAGATGTATAATAATCACTTATAAACAGATTAAGTTAAATAATGCTATAAAAAGTGATAAAATATCTTTATTAAGATTGACGAACGTTCCATCGCACAAACGGCGACATTTTCAAAAACATTCATGATAGAAAATATTTTCACATAATTTAAAAACAATAACATAGTAAACAATTTCACGAGACATCATGCATAATGCAAAACATTGCAAACATAAAATAGATTAAAATTAAATTGGTTATTTGCGAGCGTGGATTAATTTCCACATAATTTAAAAAACAATAACGTGGTAAGCAATGTCACGAGATATCATGCATAATGAAAAACATTGCAAAACATAAAATAAAAATAAAATTAACTTGGCTATTTGCGAGAGTGGATTAATTTATACTATTGTTACTAATATTACATAACATCTCTTTCCAAATTTTAGGTAAAAAGAGGGACACCGAATCATTGCAAATATTCTCGTTGCGTAAAAATATCTCTATCGATTCCCGGATTATGAATAGTAAATAAAATCTTGATGGATAAAGTAACCTGCTATTTTTAAAATGAAGGTGCAAATGTTCTTCGCTGCATAATCTGTCTAAAGCTGTGGTTCTTCTGTTGTATTTCATGCCTGCTATATGTTCTTTGATTCTAGTTTTAAATTTACTGCTTGTTATACCTATATAAAACTGCTTTGTTCCATCTTCTTGGGTGAAAGGTATTTTATATACTCCTGATAGTATGCAAGAAAATAGATCCAATTGAGTCAAACCAGTTATCAGGAGTATACGAAATACCTTTCACCAAAGAAGATGGAACAATGCAGTTATATATAGGTATGACAAGCAGAAAACTTAAAACTAGAATGAAAGAACATATAGCAGACATCAAATACAACAGGAGAACCACAGCTTTGGTCAGATTATGCAGCGAAGAACATTTATCAGATCTATTTTAAAAATATCTGGTTAATTTATCCATCAAGATTTTATTTACCATAATCCGGTAATCAATAGAGATATTTTTATGCAACGAGAATATTTGCAAAGATTTAGTGTCCCTTAATTTACCTAAAATTTGGAAAGATATGGTAAGTAATTTTAGTAACAATAGTACAAATTAATCCAGGCTCGCAAATAACCAAGGGAATTTTATTTTTATTTTATGTTTTGCAATGTTATTCATTATGCATGCTGTCTCGTGAGGTTGTTTCCCATGTTATTGTTTTTACTTACTCATCATACGTAGTATAGGATAAGTCTTGTAATCGTTTTAAACATCGAAAAAACTTTTGATGGATTTACACGTTTCAGACACTGGAGATTCTGAAAAACATATTTTTAGAAAAAAAAATTACCGTCGTTCGTGTGTGTGTGTGTCTGTAAACACTTGTTGTGTATTAAATTCTTAACATATAGGGCTTACCGGGCCTTCATCTTACAGCTAATTAATTTTATTATACTAAGGGGTGTTTGTAAAATATATATAATCCAAATCCAGGGCTGTACAAAATAAATAGCATACATTAACGTATTTGAATGGTAAGTTTTAGAAACACATTTTTTTAATACGTTTTCCAGCTGAATTCAATTTTTGATGTGGTATAAAAAAAATTAGATCAGATACAGAGCTTTAGAAAAGATTTTGAACGCATTACTCTTTCAGAAAAGCACATTATTAGCTGAAAGTGAATTTTAATTTATGTTTTGTGTTTTCTAAAATAAATTCGGTGTGTACTTAGGAAGCAACAGTGGAAAGAAGCCTATTAAATATCAGTAACCTCGATTATCCGGAACTATTTTTTTTCGGACTCTCCAAATATTTGTTCTGATAAAAGGTATACAATAATTTTCGAAATAGTTTATTTGAAAGAGTGAGTATAAAAGACAATAAAAAAACATAAATTTTGCATCATGAATGAGCTAGATCGGATACTTAGTTGCCGAGATATTTCTAATCCTATTTTTCACACTCTTCGATTTTTCATGACCCTGTATTTCCTTCAAATTTCAATTCAAAGATATATTTTAATTGGAGGAAATGAGACGCTTAATCCGAAGCAGTAAACTGTTAGTTTATATGATTATAATTTTTCGAGTTACAAGGATGTTTCTTTTACGCAATTCGGTACTACTCGATTATCCCACCGACGAAAAAACTAACGCCAAACTATAAGATAAAATGCCAATAATGGCTTATCGTAAATGTCTAGCATTTAATGCATATCCATACCTATAAGGGGGTGTTCCCATAGGAGGGACCCTGTTCTGTCGCCAAATGCCGCCAACTTGGAGATATATCGCTAAATTTGACGACCAAAATGAGTCGCCAAAAGTGACGCCAAATTGGCGGTATCTCTAATATTTCACCAAATCCCCATAGACCGCCATTGTAAACCAATAATGTTTATTTGTTTACAAAAAATCGAGATTAAATTGAGATATTTTAATAAAACAAAAAGTAATATTAGCTTAAAGGATTATATTAATTACATTTAAGGGAGTCCAAGTAAATTAAATTATAAATAAAAGTATCATGATACAATGCGTAGCATGTATCACACGTTTTATTATCATATTTTATATTATATATATCCATGATGGGTAACTATTACGGTGGCCCCCAACGACTTGTTTAAATTATGTGAAAATTAATCCACGCCCACAAATAGCAATTTTAATTTAATGTTATGTTTGCAATGTTTTTCATTATGGATGATGTCTCGTGACATTGTTTATTATTTTATTGTTTTTAAATTATATGAAAATATTTTCTATTATGAATGATTTTGAAAATGTCGTCATTTGTGCGATGAAAAGTTCGTCAATCTTAATAAAGATATTTTATCCCTTTTTATAGCATTATTTAACTAAATGGGATAACTGCTGATATGCGTTTTCAGATGTGGTAGGCCTTTTTATGTAACTATAATTTAATATACATATGACGAGTATAGATTTTATAGATAATACGCAGGGTTTCATAAAGAATGCGATAGTGAGTTTTACACTTGTTGTGTATTAAATTCTTAACATATAGGGCTTACTGGGCCTTCATCTTACAGCTAATTAATTTTATTATACTAAGGGGTGTTTGTAAAATATATATAATCCAAATCCAGGGCTGTACAAAATAAATAGCATACATTAACGTATTTGAATGGTAAATTTTAGAAACACATTTTTTTAATACGTTTTCCAGCTGAATTCAATTTTTGATGTGGTATAAAAAAAATTAGATCAGATACAGAGCTTTAGAAAAGATTTTGAACGCATTACTCTTTCAGAAAAGCACATTATTAGCTGAAAGTGAATTTTAATTTATGTTTTGTGTTTTCTAAAATAAATAAATTTTAGCATAGATTTTGATGATTTGTGATGCCATCTAATTTTTAATAAAGGAAAGTCAGTAATATGAATTACAGTTTGCTCTTTAGTTACTAATTTAGAATTATTCGTAATATGAGAAAATTACACGCAGTGTCATATTGTTAATACCTATGCAATTTGGAGATATAATGAGAATATAATGATTACGCTAGAAATAAGTAATGACAAATCATTTCATTTCCATAACTAAAGTATCTAGATGAAAACTAAATATAATCGAGAAAATAATAAATATACTACATATTTCGGACGAGTTGAGATTTAAAAAAAAAATTAAAGTTCCAAAACCAACTTAGGGCTATTTTTAGGATTCCTACTTTTTGCTCGTACTTTTTGCTACTTTTTGCTGGCCATTTTGCTCGTAAACTATGGAACGTGGAAAGATGAAATTAAGTGAAGTAATAAAGACTATTCACCCACATATGCACAGATTATTAAACATTCACAACTTTTGTAAGGCTGAGCTCTTCAATACATTTCTTTTAATTTTAGGTATTATGTTTTCAGAGATATCGTCGAAAATGTAATGCCAAACTATGTTCCTCCCCTCCTTTATATCCGAATCTACTGAAACTAAAATTATGAAAAACTTTGAGGTATTAGACATTAATTTAAACCTTGAAGGAAAACTATAGCGATTAATCTATGACACATAGTTTTTGAGAAAAGCACATTTATCCGTTATACGCAAATTTCGATTTACGGGTATTCAGCAAAGGTGTTGAGAAACACTGGAGAGACCTCAAGTAGAAGAAATATAAAAGCATTGTTGATAATGATTTTCGAAAAAAAATCGGCGGTAATTAGCCGAGATATTAACCCTTAAAGACACATACTGTTTGGACATATATAAGGACAGGGGCTACATACCCTATGTAGCAGCGGCTTTTAAAGCATGTATAACAACGTTTAATCATATATTTATGTAATGGAATGCCTAGTAGCGGTATAAAAGCAATACACGTTAAATAGTTAAAAACAGACTAATTAGAATTATCCACATATATACTCTGGGATTCGTGACTAGTTTGCATTGAGGGGATCTCTCAATACTACTCCAGTGTGTTTAAAGTTTCATTAAATATCTACCTGGAAAAACGCGACACGGACCAAGGCGGCGTTGCATCTTTGCTACGCCTTTTCGAAGCTCGCTTAGCACAATGCAAATGCTGAATTACTTGAATTGAAACTTTGAATAAGGGTTTTGTTTTAGCTACACTTTAAAAAGAAAAGATTATTACTGCGATGAATTTAGTTTTATGAAATTCGAAATTAAGTTTAAATATGCTACTACTTTTATTGATAGTAACGTTTCAGGTCATCATTAACAGAATAGGATAAGATTAAAAAAAAGAGCGATACGTAATAGCAATATTTGATATTATTTAGGCTTCATATCTCTTTCAACTTTTAGGGAACCCATTCATACGTTTCTAGTAGATACAGCTATACACTTCCCTACGTTGTATAGTTTTTTTACGAAGTCTTATTATTCTTTTAGCAGCGATTTCTTTTAATGATACAACTAACAATCCATATATTTATTGTACGGAACCCTCTGAACGCAAGTAATAGTAGTGCTTGACCGTTTATTTAATTATCAAATACAATTTTTTAATGGGAGGGAAAATTTAAAAGGTGTATTATGAAACTAATAAATCAATGTAACTAATGATCGTTTGAAATAGTAAAGAACTATGTTTTGTAAAAAATCTACAAAATGTATAAAAATATAAAATTAATTGTTTATCAAACGGTGGTAGAAGATTGATTAACAATATGCATAAAGTGTATAATAAAAACTAGCTTAATTCGTCGTTTTACTGTTTTCTTTGATACATTGGAGAAATATTTTGTAATTCTAATCTGAATAATCGTTCCTTAATATGTTAGAATAAATTTAATATGAATGCTTATCTCAAAATGCATAATCCAGAAATAGCCTTGAAATTTTGTTTCAGGTTCTGAAATATGTCACATAAATAATCTGTATTTTAAAAGATAATTTACAGTTTTCTTCCAAAACAAAAATAATGAAAAATTAAAATAATCCTAATTATCTTTTAAAAAATACAAGGAATGCAGAATACATTTACAACAGAACTTATCATATAAAACTAAATGAAAAGTAATTATCAAATAAATTATTTGATAAAAGTCAAACACTAATGAGGTGAAACGTAATAATTTCCACATGAATCATAATTACAAACTTTAATATTTTTTAAAACTGCAATTTAAAAAAAAATCTCTTCAAGTTTCTGCTCAATTTCAAATGTTAAATGATTGAATATGAAGTAATTTTTAACAATTTGGACTGCGGGTATTTTTACAATCCCCATTCAAGAATTCTATATTTAAGTTTGATGAAGCAATCAAAACGTTACAGATGTAATAAAATACTATTAATAATTTAGATGTTGAGGCCAGGTAATTAGACATGTGCTAATTGATTTCAACTAAGAAAAAACATTATTTTTTTAAATTTATTTAATAACCGAACTTTTGAAAGTCAAGTATTATGATATAATTAGTAAATTGTTAATTCTTTGTCAGCGAGTTTTACAATTTAACTTCAATTATTAGCTAAAAAAACTATTAATCACTCAAAACTAATATTTTATTACCAATTATGTGGAGAAAATTTTTGGGTTTTATTTTTTTTAATTGAATGCCAAGGAAATCTTGAAAATCAAATTTCGATTGCTCAGGAAAATTAATAAAACGTAATAATAAAAAAAATCAAACAAATCAAGAAAAAGTTTTACACTTTTTTTTTAATTATTGGAAAAAAATTCTAATATTAATATTGCTTCTATTAAAAACGTAGAGAAAAAGGAAAATTCAAATAGACTACACACTTTTCTAATTAGGTAATATTAGTTTTTTAAACAATACTTTTTGTAGCAAAATTGTGAATTTTTGGATAAATTTGTAGGCAGTTATATATTAATATGACAGAGCGATAATCAAATTCAGTACGGATTTACAATACTGCGAAGCAATTTTAGTGGTAATATATTTTTATTATATATTTATGAGTTTATTTTACACATTTCCTTAATCAGAATGCTATGTAAACTACTAGTAAATGAAACCTCAAATAGGTAGTTTTTCAATGCTTTAATATTATATTAAGTAAATTTCTTTTGTTCTAATTATAATAAAAAAAATTATAATTCGTATGGTTTATAAAATACGGGTTGATTAAAATTCATAAAAAAAACATAAAAATTCATAAGGCAAGCATAGTATCAGGATGCGGTTTCAATCAAAATGTACAGAATAACATAGGGAAGACTAGGGAGGGTTGACCCTCGTTTTACAAAATGATGTTTTGTTTTTTAAATATTGAACGTAGAATAAAGTTTTATATATCCTTTTATTCCTTATGCAATCAGTTATCAAAATAAAATTGCTACATAAGTGTAATATATAAGAAATTTGAAAAATAATTTATTTTAATCATGAAAAAATAATGGGTCAAGGCTCCTCAAATATAGGAGGGTTGACCCACTTTCTTTATATTGTACTATTTGTGAAAAGAAATAAAATCAGTTTAAAAAAAGCAAAATAACTTTATTCTACATGCTTTAATTATATAACTTGTAAATATCTGTATTATGTTGACATTTACCAGTAATCCAGAAATATTAAACTAATGCTATTAATCATTTATCGCCTTTTTCCTATTTCACATACACATACACACACATATATATATCCGCGTATAATCTGACCGACCTTTATTTTCGCAACCGTTGGTTCTAGATGCATACTTCCAATTACAAAAATGGTTTAAATAAGGTAAAGAAATGTTTTTAAAGCGATTTGTGTCACGAAAAAAAATTATTAAAAAATTACGAAAGTTAAATTTTTATACGATCCCCCGGTCCTATAAGTGATATTTAGTAAACATTTTCTGTTACACTGACAAGTAAGACAAAAAAAGTCCCATTCCTTAACATTATAATTGACCGAGTTATGAAACTTTGAAATTCATGATTTATACCACTTTTTTGCACATCAAAACAGATGATTTCAGCCATGCTTTCAGGGGTCATATATAAAATACTTAAAATTATTTCATGGTATCTGCGCTTTGAAAGAAATCGTACAACTATTACGATTGAGTTAACTTAAGTTTCAGATTAGTTAAAATAATTGTATTTTAGCATATGTTTTATTTTGTAAGGATTTGAGACTATGATTTCTTTTAACAAAAATTATGTTATTTTCATAAGGTTTTATTTACCTTGCAATGATCGTCTTTCCAATTTAAAATTTATACTCGAACTTTAACTCACTTTCAAATGTCCGATCGAAGTTAAATTTTGCATACTGATTTAAATCAGATGAAAATGTAATATTATTATTATTTTCGATGCTTACCATCTTATACATACTTATATTAGAGGATAACAGAAAAGAAATCGGATTGATTACCGTCAACAAGTTTAAGAAAGAGATTTAGATTAGATAACATAAACCTGCGATGGTTGTGTATTTTTTAACTTTTATAATTACGTTTTATGTATTTTTTAACGCTGAATAAAAAAATTACCTTCGCTTTTAATCATCATGTCAAGATTTTTCGCAAATCGTAAATTTCAAGGTTAAAAAATAGCTAAAAATCTGATACTATAAAATAGATGTAAGACTCTTTTATTCAGTTTAATTTTATTTAATTCAATAATTTATTAAATTTTTTGGCTTATACTGGGTATCTTACAGCTAAACAGCTCAGGGGTCCGATGAGGTTGGGAGAGGAGGGGGGATCAATTTTAACATTGAGCAATTTGAGAAAAATTCTGTCGTGATGATTTAAAATGAAGGTCATTTTCGGATTTAGCGCTAAAAAAAACATAAGAATCAATTTTCAAAAGCTAAAAAAAATGGCGCAACCCAAAATTTGAAAGACAGTGTAACATAGCAGCATTGAAATATATGTATATTTTGTGAAGAAGTGTTTTGTAAAGTGGCTGTTGTTTGTCATCTTTTTTTTTAACAAAAATTCTGTTATTTTTATCCTATTATATGTTCAATACAAATTGTATATTTTGCAGTAATATGTCAGAATGATTAAAGATTTCAAATTTATATTGCAATGCTAATTTTACTCTCAACAATCTCTTTAATATATCTGACGAAATTATATTTCAAGTAAATTTATGAATGACCCCTAACTTGTAGCAAAAAAAAAAAAAAAAAAAAAAAAAAAAAAAAAACTTTAAACAGCTATTACTTGACCAATTTTAATCATATAATAACGGGATTTTTTTTTTGTCTTACTTGTCAGTGTAACAGGAAAATTTTACTAAATATAACTTATAGAACCGGGGGACCGTATAAAAATTTAGATTCTGTAATTCTTCATTAAATTGTTTTTTCGCTTCAGACTTTTTCTTACCTTAACTCTGCACCTTATTTTGACCACTTTTGTAATTGGAAGTATGCATCTAGGACCAATGGTTGCGAAAATAAAGGTTGATCATGTTATACGTGGACACACTGTATAACATATCATACGTCATGTAACATGTCGTACGTCATTTTGTAATATGTCATACGTCTAGTCCTTTTAATAAAAGATTTAGCAACAGCAAAACAGTTATAAGAAAGATTAAGAGTGCGAAGGAAGAACATGAGATTGAGCTAGTACATTTCGCAAAACATGGAATTGAAAATAAAATTACATGAATTAGGATTTTACAAGATATATATATATATATACACACACACACACTTAATATATATAAGATTTATATTTCAGAAATCCACTCTTTTGAAGCAAGCTAATAAAGAACATTAAATGCATGCAAAAAATGTTTTTAAATGCATGCAAAATAATCGCAGATATATAAAATAAAAATGTCTGCATCCTTTCACATTTCGATCTGTTATATGAAATATATTTCGAATCCACAAGCATGGGAATAACGAATATTTCAGATAAATTCATTCTATTCAAAGATAATTATGAAGCAATGTATGTTGGACAAAATGACAAAATCTAATTAGATATATTCGTTTGAAAACGTGCGTTGCAAATGTGCTACATTAGAAAAGTTCTGTTTTAAAGGGAGTACCTATACAAGGACGAATACATGAATAAATTCCTTTTATATTTTGTATCGATGTAATATTTCTATGGACACAGCGAACGTGTACAAAGTTCTAGAATTACAGTTTTAATATATTACAGGTTGGCAATTACAAAATTCGTGCATATAAATCGAATTTTATCTTTATTGAAAATTTACTACAGATAGCGAATTATTTGTAATGCATAATGGTATACAGGATTGAAAATTTCTATCAGAATCAAAATTTCTATTGCATCGGCAATGTATTTTAATAAAACTATTTGATAAGACCGTATACACTAAGTTTTATTTCTATCGTTTTATCATTCTGTAGAGTTTGTGTCTTTAGATTTTTTTTATTTATTTAAAGATAATATGCAACTTAAAACGGTAAATGACATGTCATTTAATTCCGTTGCTTCATTTTAAAGATTTCGTGTTTTTTTTTTTTTTTTCATTCATGGATTTTTTACGGTAAATATTTGTAAATCTTCGACAAATTTTTATCTATTCACATTGTAAAGCAATCTAATTTGAAACTATAAATCGTCTAATGTTTTATTCAGTTGCTTTATAAAAAAGTGTTCATTTTTTTTCCAATTACAATATTTCTGCTTTTTTTCGCTGTAAATATTTGAAAATTACCTCTGGAATTTTTATTAATTCACTTTTAAAATGTATCACATTTACATTGTAATTAATTAATTTTAAACAGATTCGATTAAATTTATTTATTATAACACATAATAGGTACTTTAAAAAATCTTTTGTTCATTGAATGGCAATTAAGAATTTATATTGATGTTATATTTTATTTATATGAATAATATTTCGAAAACAAGTTAATGAATAAGACCTATTGACAAAAAAAATATTTATATATTTCAGGAATGTCGAAACATCTAAAACATGCATTTTACTCTTTTCTGAAATAGATGCGGCAGATTTAGCAGGCAGGCTAAAACTGTTTAAAATGCACTTACCTACATCGGACTGTCACATGCAAATTAATAACGGGTGACGTCAGCCGCAGTCGTTGTAACATCCGTTATCAGGAAACTATTCATTTACCTATATAATGAGCTATATGTATTTTTATCTAACTCAAAATCTATTGGCTCATCTATACCTATTTTAGCTAGGCAATAAAGGTCCTTATATTGAAAAATAAAAATGCTATGTAAGAAACAAATTACCGTTATCGTCTTTATTTATACATTTATTTATACTTATTTATACATTATTTATTATTGATTATACATTTATTTCCTTGCTTTGCGCAATAAGGCATACTTTTAACTACGAGAACTTTAAATTATTTCTGCTATGTTATTCATAATTTCCATAATTATACAATCGTACGGAAATATTTCCTCACTGTGGAGAATATCCAAAATAAAATCTTTTAATATCACTCATTTATGTTTATTAATTGATTTATTATTATTATTATTTATTATTTAAAAAAATAACTGGAAAGTATGTATTTTTAAAAACTAGAAAGTGTGAATTGGATCTTTTTCTCCAATTTTCAACTAATTTCTGGAAAATAATGAAACAAAATTACAATTTTATGAAATTTGTTGTTATATGTTTATCCACAACTTCCACTTTCTTGAAGTGTCTGGTAGCACTTCTTCATAACTTGAGCGAAGCATAAGGTCGACATCCCAAATAATTAAATTTATCTGACATTATTCTTAACATTATTCTTAAAATATTCAATCGGGTGTAAATATTTAAAACATATATATTGTTTTAACAATGTTAGGGCAAAATTGTTAATGGGAGTCCATATTTTAAGTAGACTGCAGTCTTTTTTACCCCATCTACACACCAAATTTAGAACCAGTGTTGCCAGTGGGCTACTCTTTTAAAATTCAGATTGCTTGATCGGCACCACTTTTTTGAAAAAGCAAAATTCCCCTTGTTTTTGCCTTAATTAATATGTCATAAAATAAGACGAATTTTACAAGTTCCGAAAAGTAGTGACAATCAAGAAATCTGATTTTTAAAAAAGTAGCCCACTGGCAACACTGTTTAGAATAATCTTTTGTGTGAATTAAAAAATAAATAAATAAAATTAAATCTGTTTTTTCCTGTGATTAATTACTGATCAAAATATTTTCATTCAATTATAACTTTTCTTTTTATCTATTTAAAAATATATAATGTGAACTAAAATTTATCTTATAAAAAGTTCGATTTATTCTAATACTCGGTCAGTATTGTAATTATTGCTAACATTATTTATCTTTTGTGATTTATGTGTTATTTTGGGCTACGCGAAAAATGAGTAACTTGATTGTATTAAGGGTAACGTTTTTTGTTAATCAAATCACTAAATTTGAAAAACTAGATAGTATAGTTGTAAGTACATATATTTACACTCGAACGCAAATGATTGTTTTTCTAAATAGTCATTTTTTTTCTCTATTAAATGTAACGTTAATATATTCTATTTTCTGTTGTAGCACATTTAATTTATATAAGTAATGTTAAAAGTTATATACTTTTCTCGTAATTTATTCTTTCTCTCGTTTTTGAATTTACTGTATTTTTCATGTAATGCCTTGATTTATGTTATTCTTTAAAAATTACCAATCTTGATACACCTTTTTTCAGACAATTTATATGTTTATGTTACATAGTATAATAAGAAAATTATTTTGAAATTAATGATTATTAAGATGATGAAATTAACTAATAACATAGCATAATTATAAATTATGTTATGTTATTAGTTGTCTTTGATTCTTAGTTGCATACATGTGTTACCTTTATCACATATGTTTTTGTTTATCATTATTCAAATATGAAAATCTTAAAAAAAAAATTGTAATTTTAACGTTATTTCTACATATGTATTTATTCTTTTTTATAGGTAAGTGAATAAATCAATTTGAAAATTTTAGCAATTTGTGTTACCGTGATGTAAGTATTTCGATTTTTTTCATAATGATTTTGACTAACAGATATGTATTTGGATTAATATTTACAAAAACGTAAATAACATGTTTAAATTTAATTTAATTAAATCAAGCTTAACACTTATTATTTATTTAAGGGATTTCATCTTATTATAATGAAAAATAAATATTCAATATCATTATCGTTGTATATAATCTATGCATCGCCCTATTTCCAAAGTTTTGGATAGCTTTCTAGTGTTCTTAGTTAGTATTAAAGCAATGCCCAGCTTGTAAAATCATTTTTAAACGTTCAATATAAATATATTTAATTATTGAATATAATGCTTAAATGTATAAAAAGTTTAAATTTTACCAAAATGTTAACTTAGAATATATCAAGGTTTTAGACAGTATTACAGAAATGGAAGACACGTTTAAACTATTTACGCAAATTAAAAAATATATATATAATAATAATACAGTGAAAAAAAGGGGGGGGGGATATTGAAAAGTGCTATGAATAGAAAGCAAACTGACCGATGGTGTAAAATAATCTTTTTTATAGTTTATAGAGTAGCGGTTCTGTGTTATTTGTAAAGGACAGTTCAGTGAAATAAAAAGAAAAACCTTTTTTGAAACAATTTTTGTAAAAGACTATTTGAAACACTACTTTTTAAAATCCGTTAAAAAATGTTTAGGAACTTAATACATGAAAGGTTGTTAAGAAATAACTTAATATACCGTAGTTTAGACAATCACTTTATGCTGCAATTTTGTATGTCTTGGAAGAAATAAAATTCATATAAAAAGCACAAATAAATGTACTAAAACTACTGTCAGATGCATACATATAATATAAAATTATTTAATATAAGTTTTAAAAAACTTAAAGTACATTAAGAACCATTAAAATCCCAAAACGGATTCAGCCGTTAAACGGCCGTCATCAGTGAGGATTTAAAAGTTGTTGTTATTTGTGTTATGTTATTTTTTATGTTAATAACTCATGTCGACCGTGTAATACCTGAAAACATTTTGGGATTTTAATGGTATTAATGTATTTTAAGATTATTCTTGAGGTATTTTAAATATTTTTATGTTATATGTATGAAACTGTAAGTAATTTTAGAACATTTATTTGTACTTTTTATATGAATTTTAATTATTTAACTCGAGATAAATATAATGCTAAAATTTTAACTTTCATTTATTGTTCTGGAAGACGTTTTATGTTTTGTAGTTGTTTTGTTTAACAGATTACTCAAGACGTGTTTGAAACAATAAAAATTATAAATATCTGAAAGTATAGTGTTTGAAATAATTCTTGTTAAAACTAGAGTTTTTAATTGGAAAAATCTAAAATCTTCTGAGAAGCACATTAAATAATATAAGAAACCACTTTTTCAAAATGTGAATAAATATGTCCATGCCATAGTTATGAATTATGTTCATGTCATAGTTAGATACTCTTAAATTACAATTTATTTCACAATCAGAACCGGCCCCACCAGTGGCCGAGAGGTTCTGCTCTCGAAGCTGGTAGACGGGAGGTGCTGGGTTCGATCCCAATCGCGCCCGTCGGCCTAATCGTTCGGAGTTTTCGTGGTTTTCTTCGAGCCGTGGATCTTCCATGCGTTAATACGGATTAGGTTCCCTTAGAAAGACCCCCACGGAGGGCACTCCCCCGGGCCTATATCCCTCGTGTAGATAATTGGCCGTCAAAAATCAACCCAACCCAACCCACAATCAGAACCCCAGCCGATCATGGCCACGTTGAAATTCTACCCAGATAAAAAGAAAAGAAGATTCTTTGCTTAATAGATAATAAATTGTTTGATGCAGTATTAAAACAGTTCTACGTTTAAAAATTATGTCTCATCAGTGAAATTTGAGCACAATATTGTGCTAGTTTTGTTTGATTCTTAAAAGCTCCTATGAAAGCATATTAATTTTAACTCGGGCATTATCTCTGAACAATGTTTCAATGACTGTATCAACTTTGATTCTGGACATTTCATATATAATACCCGATCAAACATTTCATAAGGACATTGAAACGAATTTAATTTAGAGGAAACTATTTGCGTGTGAGTGAATACATACCATTTAATGCATAATATTTTACAATATTCAAACGATTAGTTGCAGTTAGAATATAGTATTTATTAAAAACACACGAATTCGTTTTTTTTTCTATTGTTTATGAAATAAATAAAATATATTTTTAAGTCATTACATTAGAAGCAATATGATTTTCTTAAAAATGCGTTTTTAAAATTTCAATTTTAAGATAATTGCCTGAATCATACGAGTTTTAACATTTTTACTTGCTTACATGATACGAATTATAAACTCACAAATTCGTTTTTTCTACTGTCTGTGAAGTAAATAAAATATATTTTTAAGTCATAATATTAGAAGCAATATGGCTTTCTTAAAAATGCATTTTTAAACTTTCAATTTTAAGATAATTGTCTGAATCACATTAGTTTTAACATTTTTACTTGCTTATATGATATGAATGATAAACTGAGTATAGTTATTTAAAAAATAAATCAATGCTTAAATTACAAAACATTGCTCGTTAATCAATTAAAAAAAACAAAAACAAATAGATTGTTTTGCTTTGTTTTGCGTTCATGTATTGAGCGAGTATTTATTTTATTTTCTGTAAATGCATAAGTTAATCCGAATTATCTGAATATACATTTTCTTTAACAATGTATTTTCAGCATTAGTTTGTTTTGTTATGTAGAAATTTAAATGTTTTTTAAAATAGCAATCAGATAAAATTAGTATTGCTATATATATATATATATATCAATACTAATGGGAGACTTTTAAAAGGGGAAAATATCTAACATTGTACTAGTAATTTGGTTACGTGCAGCAACATTCCATCCATTTAATCTCTCAATGGAAGTGGCAAAATCTGTAGAATCGGGGTTTATCATCGACAGTTTGACAAAATATTACTCTTGTACATACGAAGAAGAATTTCTATGTACAAAAATACTATTCCATTAGCACTACTCATCCTACACCGGGTATCTATTCTCAACGATCTCCAATGGCTAATTCCTAAACTGTTAAATATAGACATGTATTTCCAATTACAAAAATGTTTTAAATGAGGTAAAGGAGTATTTTAAAAGTGATTTGGGTCAATAAAGACATTTCTAATAATAATAATAATAATTTTTTATACATTCACCCGCTACTGTAAGTTTTATAAAACTAATAGATAATTAATTTGTATATAATTTTTCCGCTGAATCCAAAAATGGCTTTCATTTTTAACCATTACTCAGGATTTTTCGCAAATCGTTCATTTCAAAGTTAATGCTAGCTAGAATTAAAGTTAGAATTGAAATAAAAAATATTAGAATTCGAAAAAATTAAAGTGAACGTTTTTTGCTATACTTTAGTTATTTATTTAATTCCTTCTTGGTAGCATATCTTTGAATATTAATATAAATAAACCCCTAAGCAAATTTTATATGCATCATTTAAAAGAAGACTATTTCAAAATCGTTTGGTACCTTTAACTTTCTTCTACAATAATATGTTGCAGAGTTAGCAAGGAGTGTTTACTTTTTTATTTTTTTTAATTTTTTAATTTTTATTTTATTTTTATTTTGCCACTGCTGTACATCTACATTTTAAAAATAAATACAAAGAAGAAATTATTTTAAAATGAATAGATCTTGTTTTTCTCTCTGACAAATCGGCAATTAAAATGAAAGAGGATATTTCTTTTTATAGACATTTCAGTGACTGTGAATTTAAAAGTATATTGATATGAGCCCGATACTGGGAATAGTGATTACGATGCTTTATATAGAAGAGAAAGAATCTAGGATGTACCATATCTAACAAATAGTATAATTAACAATTAGGCCTTTAGATGTTGTCTTACACTAATGATGTAAAATGTAATATTTTTGGAATCTATCATAATTTAAAAAAATAATTAATTTGTAAAGTGCTATATAAAATATTCTCTTCAAATTTCAGCACTATCTGAAAATCATTAATGCAAAAAAAGTAATATTTATAATTAGGGCTATATATATTTTCAATATTATCATTCACGAATTTGATCTTTTATTCCGGTGAAGCAGTCATACAGTTTCTTAAAGGAGAAAAAAAACCTTAATTCCTTGTATTTTATGAACGCTAATTATTTTCAAGAAAGATAAAAATGTCAAATTATTTTAAATTTGTAACTGAACTTTTGAAATTAATTATCACTACATAATTAGTAAATAATTGCTGATAGGTTAGCCATTTTTGAGAATATTCTCTGATTTATTATCTGTTAAATCTCGAAGAAACTAATTATATTTCCTTTTTTGCAGGTTATTATTACTAATCGTTGGAAAAGTTTTTATTTCAAATTGGTCCAGTTTATTAAGATATATAATTGAAAATTGATCTTTAACTAAACTCAGAAAAAATAATTTTAAAAAGCCGAAGGCAAAGTGATAATTCACTTTTAACAGCAGTTAAATTTTTATTAAATGTACTAATTATACTGATTTTAGTTCTGTGTGATTCCATCGAAATTTTCAAAATTATTTTTTCATTATTATAACATTTTTCTTAGCTTGAAAGAAAAAAAAAACTTTTAGTTTTCTTTAAAAAACTTACAAAAGTATGCTAAAATTCTTAAAGACTTTATATCTATATCTATATATATGTATATAGACACTTTTATTATAAATTTAAAATCTATTTGTTGTATTTTGCAATACTGTTAACAAATTGATTTACAAATATTAATAAATAATAGATACATATTAAAAGTTAGAATATGCGCATTGAATACGCTTTGTTGCAAAAAAATATACGCACACAGAAAAAAATTGAGCCCCGACCATGAAATTTGATATGTAAATTGTGTCTGCTTAGATAACAAGTAAAATTTAAATTTAAAAAATCAAAAAACCCGACTGTGTAAAAAGCGAACTAATGAATTATTCCTCATCAATGTGAAATTATTTTTTATATTACTTACCTACTTTTTTTAATTTACTTATATTGATGACTTTTAAGTTGTGTTTAATTGTTAGTTCCTATCTAAAAACACTGTTTTGATGAGGCCTATAAATGTCTATGAAGGTTAGAATTGCAGTAAAGCAAGAGATCCTACCTCACAACTTCCAGGCTGTGTAATATTTAAACGGAGCTTCTTACTGCAAAATAGTCAATGAAACACCCTCTTCATTTTGAAAGATTTACCCAATGATATACTACTCAATTCTGTGCGTAATTCTTTTCGTCTCTACCGACATTTTGTATTTTACGGCCGCCATTTTGAATTTATAAAACGAAACCTAGCCTATAACCATTGGACGCTTAAGACGAATCGATAGAGACCTCATTCATTAAAATCCATCAAGCTGTTGGGATGTTTCGAGGGTATAAAGAAAGCCACATTCCCAGATACGCGTCAAACACATAACCCTTCTTGGCAGTCGGGTAAAAACTGATTATAAATTCAGAAAATAAAACACTTTATTGGCTAGTAGCAGCAAAAATAATGTAAATTTCATTTGGTTTTAAAGCCACAAAGCTGATATTCGATGAGGAATGGAGTCTAAAAAATGAAAAATGTCCCTCTGACTTAGAGTTTACTATAACTATAGAAACAAATGAGCTAGTTGGGCGGGGTTCCGAGACGATTGATCTCGTCTTTCCATCATTTCCAAAACATTTTCTATTGAATCAAGATCTGGTTACGTAGCAGGCTATGGAAAGACATTATATCGTTATAGACAATGTTGCTGGAGTCGTGCAGTAACTCTTCGAGCGTTATTCTGCTAATAAATGGCAACTAGGCGACATGATAGCATAGGACGTATCACCGGCTGGAAAATGTCGTCTATTTACCTGCGATCCATTAGAGTACCTTGCAGCACGACCAAAAGTGTTCAGCTGTCCTATCAGATCGCTTCCCAGAATGTCGCTCGAGGTGTTATGGCAATTCACTGCTCAGTAACGAATGCAGGTTTGGACCACGGACTTCCCTGTCTCCACACATATAAGGTAGTCACCAGTACTGAAGAAAAACGAGATACGTCGCTGAATATCACATTTCTCCAATCTGACACTGCCAGCCTGCCTTCACCCATCGCCTATGTTGAATGGTTAGATGAAACTGACTAAATGGACGTTGAGAGCAGAACATAGAGTCGTCCCGTCATCTAAGGATAGCATTCCTTGATTTCACATCCATATCAACTGGCTAATGTCATCGAATAGACATTGTTGGTGTAGATGTAGCTGCTCTTCTGATTGCTCGATCCATTCATTGTATTTGTGGCCCCGGGGCGTACTGACATACTGAAGTTTCTGGACGAGACTTCTTTGATTCACTGACGCCAACTCCGGGAAACCTATCTAGAAAAAACTGTGGCTATACGATTCATGAAGGATCAGGGCCTACAGTGCCCAACTCTGTTTACGTGACTCTGGGCCCCGAGGTGATTTGCTGCATGTGCCACGGCCTGGTGATTTGTATGAAGGCGGTTCAGTAGTTTTAGTTTCGTACATGCTTATGAAAAACTCCAACACAAATACGGGAACAAAAGCTTCATTTTAACTATTAAAATTACTAGAAAGCAAATTAGAATTACAATAAGGGGAAATGAATTTCTTAGAAATAATGGAGAGAGAGGCCCCATTTAAACCAATGAGCCGAAGTGCAGATACAGAAAAATTAGTACCTTCTCAGTACATAGTCAGCACAGAAGTGGATATTTTACAAACAGCTTCGATAACTTGGCGTTACAAATCCATCGCCAATTTTACTATTATAATCGTGAACGAAGAGTGAACAAAGGTTTATTGGCGCGCAAAATGATTATACCACGCAATCTGGTATTCCTCAAGGCATCAATCAAATGGTTTTTAAATAACTGTCACAAAGCATAATCAAAACGGCGTCAACGTTCAGAATTGAATAATTCGTTTATGCTTAATAATGATTTATATGATAAAATGACCATTACATGAAAATGTGCAATAATTATAAAAGGCATCTGTATTAGACAAAAAGGAAGTTAAAATTAACTGCAATCATTTTCCGAGACATAAGCTATAAACTTCATTTTATTTATGTTTTATTATTACATCGTAACAGCGAAAGATAAGCACTAAATATGAGTGAATAACTTCAGCGTGGGCATATACGAATCAAAGTTACTGACAGCTGCATTTCTCTTTTTGTGATTTATTTAATGACCCACTAGTTATCTGAAAGTAAATTGCTTTTCTGGGAATGAAAGATTACAACCACCTAAAAGGAATATTAGTACTTTAAATAAACCGAGGTCATTGAAAGAAAGAAAAAACTAAGAGATAAAATTCGATACGGAAAATAAGCACTTAATTAAATTATAAAATTTTAACTTAAAGAGGGGGAATAACAACACGTTTTAAAAGACAAAAAATAACTGATTTAAATTAATTTAGGAGAGATCGTGATATGTGATAGGATCTCCGTCACATATCTCAGCGGACAACCCGAAGAAAGCTGTGACGTGTACGTTGCAGCTTTATACCTATGTATACCCTTTGTCCACCTTCACACTTACATATTATGTACCCTAACACAATAATAGAATAACTATTTAAAATGATATATGAAGAGGAAACTATCTTAACTTGTACCTCAAACACTTAAAATGTAGTTCCCGTAAAATATTTTTTACAACAGTAAGTAGACACATTTGCTTGCATTAAAAAAAGCAATTCCAAAGAACTGTATATATATATTTTTTATATGACTGAGCGCTCATATTATTCAAATTAATCTTTTCTAATAAAATATTCCACGAAATAAGTGTGCCACATTTGTTGATGGCATAGGATCCTATATTTATTTTTATTCATTTGTGGCATTGTGTTTGTGGTGCTGGTGCTGGTACCAGCTGTTTTGTCATATATTGATAAGGAGAAGTATTCACATAAACTGCATTTATCACTTCTAAAAAAAAATTGATCTTACAAGAGATCATAATATGCAAGCAAATAAAAAACAGAACAAAAACACACCAGCAAAAATTAAAATGTAACTTTAAGGATATGTGAATCCCTTTATAAAATTGAAGTCCATCTGTATTATCTTAAGTTACATCTCTACTGGTATATGAAACTAAAAATTTGTGCATAACGCACAGGACTACTTGAAAAAATGTGCACGCACCACGCGCGAAAGCATAAGTAGCACTAACACAATTTATAATGGCGTCAGCTTAGTGCTTCTGCCCTAGATAAGAAAGGAAATTTTGTTTTAGGTTCCTGCATTATAACTAAGTTCCCGTACATCAAAGATGAAAGAATATTATAACTTAGTATATTATGAATTTTCATATTGCCATTCTGACTTTCTGTGTCTTGTATAAAATTTAACTCCTGGCAAAATTAAAAAGGTAATAAGAAATTGCATACTATTTTATATAGTGTAACAAGATATCTTACTTGATCTGCCACCTTCAAGTAAGAAGTATACAATGAAAGTGTAAAAAAAAAAAATGTTACATGTTTAAAGTCAACAAATTCGAAATGTATGTGTAGTTAAATATGTCATGTGACGGATAACTCCTAGTAACTTTAAAATCTTTGTACAAAGAAAAAGTGATGGTGTCATTGACATGTTATGACATTATGCAACACAAAGAAATAAACCTGTTAAAATTAAAAAAAATGGTAGAGTATTTTAATATTGAACATGGTGTAAAATTTAAAATATAGAAAATTAACAGGAAAAAAACCGTGTGTATGAAGGGAGGGAAAAGAAACTCCCAAACTCATGAACTACTTGAAATAAACACGTGAACAAATTGTATAATTCCACATGAACTATATGTACTAATGTCTCAATGAACTAAAATTATAATGTATTTGCTAACAAAATAAACAGACAATATGTGTGTAATAACCCCAAACAATTGCATACGAGTGAGATTCAATTACATAATTAATGAGTTATCATTAAAATGTAATGAATAAGTGTTAATAAAACAAATGAACTACTTGTAATGTGTGTGTAAACTCTGGTTAAACTCTAAACCAGCCAGTGTGTACTATACAATGAACTACCTGTAAGAAATAAAAACAAAAAGAAATATTGCCGAATAGATCGCTAGCAAAGTACAATGTGTAAAAGCAAATTAACTACATATGTAAATTAACTCATGAACTAGTGTAATGTATGTAAATGAGTGCAGAAAAAAATAAAAAATATTCTAAATAAGCAAATGTTGTGTAACACAAACCAATACCCAACACATGAACTACTTGTGAAAAACAATTGAATAAATGGTTGACTAAGGGTTAAAATTAAAATAAAGATGTATCTGCCAAAGTTATTACTGTATAAAGTAAACGAAAAATGTGCAAAAATGCACAAGTGCTCAGCAGATTGCATAACTCTACGCTAAAATGTAGAAGTTATGGCAAGCTAAATATGTTCCAAGTAAAAAGAATGAAAGAAAAAAAACTAGCGAACAAGCTATATACCTTATGTCATATGAATGTATATATCCGTCACAAGACACCTGTGAGACTTTTAACTCACAAAAAAAAATAAAATGTGAAAAAAAAGGCCAAAGATTTAATTTAATGACTATATGTGAATAGCCTTAACAAGAATCGTGATATGTGATATGATCTCCGTCACAGTCAGCCCGACGCGAGGCCCTCGAAACCAGGCTATCACTTATACCAAAATGCTGGCTGGTATGGCTGTTAGACAAAGCCGTTATTCTGAAGTCTATGGTTAAACCCTTTTCGAAGTCGAACCACTGTGCATATTGCCGTCGAGCATGTCTTAAGGATATCACTTTTTCAAATGTCATGTCGAATGTCACCAATAGTAGTCCAATTCTCATCACCAGTGAATTTGAGTGCTGGCACTTTTAAATGCTATAAACTATTAATTTTCAAAACTGTTAATTTTCACAATTTAAATGAGCATTCCTCAAGCCCCCATTGATCAGTTGTGCTGAAATGTTAATAATTTACTTAACTCATCAAATTATATAACCACGTCAAGTTTCGTAGCTCTGGCTCAAATTTTTCTGGGTGTATACTTTTTTTTTTTTTTTTAACAGAGTATATTTAGCTATACGAATATAAAAATTAAACATAATACTTTCATACTTTTTCTTAAGAAGAATGTTATCTATAGAACATAAGCTATTATTTGGTGTCATTATAATTTTTTCTATTCGTTCATTAATTGCTAAAAACCAACATTTGAACGCACAATATATAAATTAAGCACTGTGAACATAGTCAGGCGTATACGTTTTGTGAGTACTGGATACATCATCAGTGTAAAAAATGAAAGTATAAAATCAACATGCCCCCAGCTACATTCAGTTGTTCATAAATATTACATATATTTTTGAAAGAAATGTGTGGATAATACATAATGTTTGTAAGAAATGTGCAACCATGGGCCACCATGTAAAAACATGAGTTTCAATATTATTCTGGTATTTTTAAATATATTAGTGGCTTTTAGAAAACTAATTTCATGATGTTAAAAAAATACCTCCATTAATAAAAAGCTATGTTTAGCGGTTACAACTGGTAAACGAGCATGAAGTGATATTTGAACAATAACATTTACTCTTTGTTATTTTTTTAGTTAAAGTTTTGAAATAAAAAAAACAATACTTTTTTAAATAACCTCTTTTAAAATAGAAAAAATACCGAAATTATACATTCGCATGCAAAATATGTATATTCATCTGCGAAATATTCGCAGGAGTAGAAAATTCAAACTTGCTGATCATTTTGCAATTTGACGTCTGAACAAATTTAAAATTCGCAAAGCATAGTGAATATATCAGATTTATTTGATGATAAATCTGATCCTTTCGTTATTTAAATGTAACTATGAATTATTGTACGATGAATAAACTTACAAAATCTAATAAATTGTACATTTGAAAAGTCCATCACATATTTTCCACATTAGAAAGGATGAATTTCAAAGAGAGCAAACGTTAAATATAGAGACTACAATGAATTGATGCAAGTATAAATTTCTATTTATATAATATTTATTTGCGCTGGGAATAGTTGTCCAAGATACTCAATTTATAGTTTTGGCATATTCCAGGACGGTAATTATTGAATTTGTGCATATGAAGCAGATTTTTTAGTGAAGTACGCAATATACTAGACTGGGAATATTGCTCACATTTAAAATATTCTATTGTATTGTGAACATTTTAGAGTATATAATCATTTTTAAATATATACTCGGTGCTTGATTTAATAAATATAATAATTTAATAAATCTAAGAATATTTTTTCATAAAAAATAATTTGATTTATTTTACCTAATTAAAAGTTTTTAACTATCCAGGTAATATATGAAAACGATATAAGCTACATTATATTTTGCTACTTGGGAAATTTTTCGTATTTTTTGAGTTTATTAAAATTTTAGAATTTCTTTTAGTGAGATTTTCTGAAGCTACAATACAAGATATTGGTCCGATTGAAGGCTAATTATGAATCAGTGTATGATTATGAAATTGGAAAATTAATATTAATTCTGAATTTTAAAACTTTGTAAATTTCCCATCGCAAATTTTCATAGTTATAAAATTTCGATTTCGAAGCAATTTCTGCTAAATATTGAGACCTTCATGAATTTATGGAAATATAAATTTATATCTATTTTATTATTATTTTCTTACAGTAGAGTTTTCCCGTATTGTAACAAATATTTCAGAATTAAAAAAGATTATAGATAAATATTTCTTCCACCCGATAGCGCTTTTTCTTGCTAAAATTTAAAATATGTTTTGTAAATTAGAATAGATAAAATTTTTTACAGTATAATTACTTGTTAAAGATATTTTAGATGCCCTACTGAATATCAGAAATCTACCTTGTAAAAAAAAAATAATAATAATAATAATTGTTGTTTCAACGTTGAGTTTAGTTGTTGAATATTGATAATTGTTTAATTACGAAAAATATAATATGAACGCAAAATAAATATACAGTAATCTTTTTCAAGTTACTCCTGATTCCTAAAAGCTTTCTTTATCTTTAGAAAACTCCGAAAATATTTATAAAATTTACAGAATCTCTTATAAAAACAATTAATCTTTCCCTTATACTCATTTTCGGAACTGTACCCAAGTATTTTCATAGTGCATTAATCAGTTTTCTCAACCTCAACTATGGGATTTTCGCATACATACATTTTCTAGTAAATATTTTCCTAATCAAGAAACATATTTCACAAGTAAACGTATAAATTAGAAACAATAAAATTGACATTAAAATTATTTTTTGTTTTGTTTTGTTTCATGAATAAATTTCGTTAGCGGAAAATGTTAATTGAGAATAGATTTAATTCAAAATGCTATGCTCTGATTTGGGAAATCTAATTCATACACAATTAAAAGTACTGGGAAACGCTTCCAAAAACCATTGGCAGTGAAAGAAACGTTGTTTTTATAAATGCATCTTTAAATTTAAAACATACATCGGTTTTAAAATTTCTAGAAATCAAGAACTTCATTAGAAATCTTGGATAACTAGGAAGGGGTTATCTTATATTTTCATAAATGATTTTATTAAATATTTGTAGATTAAGACACATTTTTTTTAACAATGGAGGCTATGAAGAAAAATTATTGTATTTTGAAATTTCGTATGTTAATGGGACATTTATGATACGAAGTTCCCTTATATCCCTAGCGTCGTTTTTTCGTATGTTTAAAAACGAATGATGAAGCAAAAGTTATGTAAAAACTGCAATAGTATTATGAGAATTTTATGTCAAAACGAAAAGCAAATTATTATAGAAATTGTCGATATATATTACATTTTGCTAAATAAACTTGTTTATCTAATCTTGCATAATACATTAGGAATGAGGAAAAATCATTTTAATAATATGCAGTAAAAATTTATATATAACTGAAAATTGAAATTTTTAGACTATTGAATAAATATATATCTTTTAATATAAAATGTAATATGCAATAATCGAATAAGTGTTCTCATGTAAATTTATTACATTAAAAAATTAATTTAATTCTAGATATTTAAATTCGTGTTATTTCAAAAGTATCCTTCATTCTTTGTAATAAAGAGAGGGGTGGGGTGTAGTGGAATTTACATTGTTCTAAATTAACCTTTCAACGAGAAACATCAAGTTGACTGTTTTAGAATTTAAATCTTTATGTTTCTTAAAGTATTCATTATACACACAAAAATAATACTTTATTACTTTGAAATTTATATCGAAAAGGAAATGGCATGTTAGTTATAGAAGTAGTACAGTGCAACTAAACAATAAAGCTAAAACTCAGAGTATTTATTTCTTCAGAACAGCTTTTTCAAAATGAGTGGACTTTCTGTCTCTGTCAATTACCGATCAATCAACTTAATGTTTTTGAAAATTGTCAGGGAATACCTAAGGTTTTTTCTAAATATTTTAATTATAAATAATTATCGCTTTTCTATGCAAAATTAAGCAACGAAATTCATTGTTTGAGTTTAAATTTATATCATTTTACAAAGAGAAAGAGAGAGATTATAAGCTGATACGTAACATATTAGCAAGTTTCATGAAAAAGAAAATATTTTTCTTTTATCATTATTGTAAGTTAATTTTACAAAACGGTAGCTTAACCCTCTTTTCTCGAATAGCTCTCACCAGTCAGCAGTGAAGCTGCTATTTTATATCAACTGAAAGAAATATTATTTTCAACTTTAATATGTGTAATTTTATAAACCTTCTAATTCATTAAACAATTCCCCAATTTATTTTTTTATTTCAGGGAGACCAAGTGTTTTTACACATAATAAAAAAGGACTTTACGTTGTATATTCAAGTGTCTGAAAAAAAAAAATCAACAAGTTGCTATCCAGCTTACGCTTTATTTCGAGATTTTAAACAGAGATGTAAAGATTAAAATACAGTACAAAGTCTAAAGTTCGGACACCCAAAGTTCGGAATTCTCCAAAGTTCGGACTTTCCTGTGGCAGTATTCGAGAAAGAAGTGAAAAAACAAAATTTTTGAAACAAAAAAAAAGGTCTAGAGCAAAGAAGCTTCAATACTGAATCTCAACTCATGTCTATATACAGAATAAAAGAAAAAACTTTTTAATTATATATCTAAGTTAATAAAGCAGCCCACATTAACTATTATGCTCAATAGTTCAGAATGTTACAATTTATTCTTAAATTGTTTGTTCCATTAAGGCTGTTCTTAACTGCTCTGCTCAACAAGCGCAAAACGTTTTGATACATTTACAAATTCATTTTTTAACGGAAAGTCATAAAATTGGAAGACTTGACAATGGAAGCGATTTGGAATCGAACTGTGTTTTCGATTTTTTTAATAAATAAGTTACGTATTGAGTTATAAACCATTTTGTTCACGTGACAAAGACGTTTTTCACCCTTCCTCTTGTGGTTATTCTTTTTTCGCGCAGGAATTGGGTTCAAAACGTCCTTTTGAGACTAATTTCCGAAAGATCTATTGCGTTTAAGAAAAAACGGGAAACACAGTTCGATTACACAGTTTCTGAAGAACAACACCCGCTAGTTTTGTACATATCTGAATAAAAATAAAATAGAACTTATGTCATAAAGTTGCCCTTTTGGATTTGATAACAGACTTACATATTATTTTTTTTTTACTTTTTATTTTGTTATGATTTATTTAATAAAAATGATTGTTTAATTTAGTGTTAATAGTTGTTATATGCAATTTTTAATATATGAACGTCATATTTTTGCCTTTTTATGTAGTGAATTACCTTTTTTTTTTATTGGAAAAGCAATAGTTTTCATGCCCCAAAGTTCGGAAAAATCCAAAGTTCGGACTTGGTAAAGACCCGAGGATTCCGGACTTTAGACTTTGTATTGTTACAAAAATACTCGAAAAATTGTACTCGATGTTTTGATTTACGTTGAAAATGAAAATATTGATTTATGAAAAATGGCACGACCACGGGGTTGACACCGTTTGGAGGCATCCACGATGCGAACAATGGCTTTTAAGTTGCTCCCACGCTATCAGACACACATCCGGCGGGATCTGACAATATCGTATGCATTACCAACTCTCTGCGGCCTCTATAAGAGCATGCGTAGTCATCTTTCTCTTCAAATGGCGGGGTTATTACAGCAATGCCACTTTTATTTGGGCGACCCTTATAGTTGTTTTTAAAAATAAAGACCTTGCTTTCCCATTTTATGTTTAAGCTAGATTATATTGAAACTTTCATTTTATCACTTAAATTGGGTAATTCATCAATAAGTGAACAAATGAAATGAGTACCTTCACTGTCATCAATGGAGAGAAACAATGATACAATGTCAAAACTTGCCAAAAGTGCATTTTTAGATAAAATTAAATTATTAATACGATTAAGGTATTATTCCGTGGAAAAAATTGAATCGAGATAATAATTTTATGAAAAATAGAAAATGCTTTCTGAAAAAAATATAAAGGGCCTTGGTATCTGGCAACATCCGTCTTATAAGAAATATTTGAATCCTTGCATAGTTCATAAATTTTATTTCTATGGCGTTCTTTAATTTTCCTACTCTGGACTAATCCGAGTCCATCGACGGATCCAGTTGGACGAAACTGTCAAACGTGGTTTTATATGCGGCTTTATGCAATTTAAAATATAAATAAAATGTTTTTGATGACAAAATATTTAAAACATACTTCTGATACGTACATAGATACTGGTGAATTCAAATTTCCGCGTGTTTTTACACCTTATTCAGTTTTACGTTTGTGTAAGAAGATTTTTTTCCATTATCATTTGCCGTATAGTCCGACATATAACGTTTACTTTTTTCGAAAATTACAGGTGTGCCGTATACGCAGAGTACAAAAATGAAACATTAAAAATGAAGAAAAAAAAATATATTCATAAAAACTATTTTTTTTTTAATATGCTATTTATTTCCAAAATATAATTTTAGCTATCAGCTGTCATAAGAAGTATTAGTTAGTATACCATGCAATATTATTCTTAACTTTTTACTATTTATCTGATAAAGGTTTCTTTGCAAAGAACAGGGTTGGCTATATACCGCAAACATATATAAAAATAGAAATATGAAGTCGGAAAATTTATGTACACGTTATATATCAGAATATATGTTATATTAAAACACCGTTAGCTTAAAACTAAATTATTCACTTCAAACTTAGTGCAAATCATTCATGTTTTAAGGATTGAAGAATAACATGCAAGAATTTTTTTTTTTTTTTTTTTTTTAATTCGATTTATGAAACGGTGAATTAGATATATTTATTTCCAAATTTAAAATGACAAAAATCGATAAAATTCGGCTAGTTTCAAATAAAAGAATCGCATTCAGAATAATTAATAAACATGGCTCTTAGGCACTCAGTAAGTCACATACTCACATGTGTAATTAAATAATAAATAATAATAATTTTTATTCTCTTCTTTCTTTAAGTAGAATGTATTGTAATGGGAGTTTTTCTCAACTTCAACCGGTTTCCGACAGATTTATTTGTTTTAGGAGTCAGAGAGCGTGGAAAACATGTTTATGCAAAATGTCTGCGTGTTCGTCAGTATGTCCGAGTTTCCGTGTGTCAGTATGTCAGCATTGTATCATTGAAAATTGCAAGAAGTTATAAGTAGAATTGAATAAAACTTCGGGTATATGTTTTTCGCTATGGCAAGCAGGTCCCCTTTGAATTTGGAAATATTCCGCAGGAAGGGGGCTTCTGTAGTAGCGATTTTTTTTGCCATTTGAATTATGTTACGTCGATAAGTGTACTATAAGAGCGGTTTTTGTATATTTTTTTTTCGAATTTTAGTAGTTCGGTTGTACATCGACGGCTCATACAGTGACAACAACTTCGCATCCTGCTAAGCTGGAGATTCGCAAACATCTGAATTACAAAAGAATAACGAAAAATATTCAGTTTATTAAATATTATGTTCGAGATTAACTCGTTTTTCATCAAATTACTAAAATGAAGCAGAAACTTGCGACAAAAATCAAAGTTAGTGCAGTACTGAAGTAATCACACTGAAGGATGAACATATGTAACATGTTTTTGAAATACTAACATGTATGAGAAAGAAGAATGTTTTGGGATTGGCACATCCGACTATTTTTTCATGCAAAAAAAAGGGCACATATGTCATATACTGCTTTATTTTATTGTTTATTTTACTGTACTAGGGGGCTCGGCCCCCTACGAGCTACGCTCGCCAACCCCCGTCCAGACACCATAGACTCTAAATGCACGCTAACTTGATAGGCTTTAAAAAGATTTCGAAAGACTGAATTATAATTTAAAAAACAGTGGCGATCTCTCTATAAACGGATTTCTATTCATTTATCTTTGATTGGGGAATTTTAACGACAAATCCGTTGCGGTACTACTTCATTATCCCGTCGACTAATTTCGCCAAATTATATAAATTACCAAACCACTCACCAAATTATACAAATTGACATAATTTTTATTTTAAATAACGAAAAAACAAATAAATTAGTACAACATTAATAAAAGTGCAAATAAAACGTCGAAATAAAAATAACTTGATGACGTAGACACGTATAACAACATTTCAAAATAAGCTAATATAAAAGGAATTAAGTAAACAGAGTCTTTGTCTCCTGGTATTTTTTAACAAAGCGAAAAGAAAGTTCTTTTAAATGAGACATTTTAAATTAATCGTTTTTAATCTGACGTAATTTTGACCAAACTTAATCTTTCTCTTTTTAATATTCACGTGAAAATACTTGTGTTAGAAATGAAATATTATTTGCGCTTTCCTAACAAAAATAGTTGAAAAGTATCCTCTTAAAATATCAAATAAATGTCTAGCGCAATTTCTAAATTTAAACCGTTTCGCAATATTATTTTGTGTTCATTTTATGAAATAACTGTAATGTGACGTAAGTATGACGCAATTTCTCCTATTTAAGACTTCTAACGCATGTTAATAAATTTATTGTTTTACAAATTCCTTTCTCTCTTAAAATTCACGTGTAATTATAGTTTTTATGACGTAATTTTTAATAAGTTCCTGATTTTTGTACATAATTATTTAATTCCAAATGTTTTTTTTTTCTGTTTATAATAGTCACGTGTAAATAAATTTTTAATTTATTTACACGTATAAATATTTTCTTTTTTGAAGCAAACATTATTGTTTCCGCTGTTTATACAGTTGGCAACAGTTTAAATTAATATCACTTTCTAAAATCTGTTAAAAATATCTCTAGAAATGCTGAAAATCTGAATTTAAAATAGAAATAAAACCTCAAAAAAAAATAGTCAAAATAAAAAAATTAATGCAATCTGCACTCCAGCAAATTCGAACGCATAAAATGATCTAAAAATGATTAAATTCCTATGAGCAGTTTTTGCTCCTATAAAACTTTTTTAGTGGAACGATTTTGACCAAATTTAGCATTAAATATCTCTTAAAATAATTCTTCGATCTGAAAACTGTCTGCATCAGCGTGTTTATCAAACATTTCTGTATAATACTACCGATTTTCATATTTTTGTACGCATTATTTTTCCTAATATTAACGAAGAAAGACCTCCGGTCACAAAAAACTCAAAACCGGCGGCGGCGGTGACAGCGGTAGTTACTTTTTTTTTAGAATAGAGAGATATTTATTTTGAAATTAAGTTTTCAAAACAAACATTCGTTAAACTCGTATTATTACTAACTTTGTTTTGGCACAGATGTCATATACGCCCAATATTAGCGTGATTTTTTTCTGACGCCAATGTCATATATGCAACCGCTACATAACTGGCGACAAAGTGTCGTTATTTTGCTTGATATGGTAACCCGATGTTATTGCTTATGCTGTTGATATTTTCGCCAAGTAAGCATCGGAAAAATATCGCGCCAATATGACATCTGCGCCAAAAAAAGTTAGTAATAATACGATTTTTAAGAATGTTTGTTTTGAAAACTTAATTTCAAAATAAATATACAGTAAAATAAACAATAAAATAAAGCAGTAAACAATATTTATTTTTGTTCTTCACTAAGGAACATAAAACGTTATGTAATTTCTAATATACATGCATACATATATGTATATACACGGAATAGATTTAAAAATGGCGAAAAGAAATTCAGAGAACCTCAAAATGTTAAAATATGCCACTATATTTCCATAATTGGGTTTTTATTATATTTCAAAATGTTTTTTTTCAAACTCATATGACGTTATATATTTTTGTTCTGACGTCCATATTATTTCTAGCATGATGTAATATTCACTTTTTTAAAATTCGTCTAACTCTTTATTTCATTTTAATTTTTCACGTCGAAATCTTGCAATAAAATAGTTGACATAATAATTACTTTTTTTTATTAAAAAAATCTTCAAACTATTTATTTCCTTATCATTTTTCACGTGGAAATCTTTCAATAAAAATGTCATTACGTAATATTTTTTTTTTAAAAAATTCGTCAAACTATTTATTTCATTTTTATTTTTCACGTGGAAATCTCGCGATAGAAAAGGGCTTGTTGCGGAAAGAATTTTATTGTGAATTTAAAATTGTTGGCAACTACTATAACGAAAAATGTAAATTGCTGTTAAATTGGTGTTTTTTTATTAATTAAAAATAACTATATATTTTTTTTTCGATTCCGGATTACTTTAGTTGCGTCGGGCATGTTGTAATACAGATGTCGCAACATTTCACAATTCCGGCTTCCAAACTGCGGATTTGTATTGAATTATAGTCAGACCAATTTTCATTTTTATATTTAATATTGTATGTTTTTTTCTCTCAACGTTTAATCTGACGTTGTTACTTAGCAAATAACATTATATAAAAATAATATGCCATAATAATTTTGAATACCCCCCCCCCCCCTTTTATTCATATGTACACTGTAAAAATTAAATCCCAAAACAGAGCAACTCCAAATTAGTCTTGTATCCAATTTAGGTTTAAAAAATAATAAAATCCCCAAATCGGATAAAATCATATCCAAATCAAATCTTTCAGCAAAAGTCATTCCAAAATGAGTAAAAACTTCATACGCAAATGTCCTCCAGCAAACGTCACCCTGAAATAGACACGCACTCTAACTAATTTAGGTTCCATGGCTTCCCCGTTTTGAGATTGAAGAAATGGCAACGATTGAACGCGCCATCTTGAAATATTTACGTCTGAGGCATGTTGTGTGTGGCGGTATGTTGTACCGGAAATCGTTTCGTTATGCAGTGATGTTTGTGCTACAGACTGCAGCTTATAACTGGATTTATTCATAGGTATGTATTTATCTGTATTTTATTTATTGTATCTTAATCATTTAAGTAATCACGTTAAAAATGTTTCTTTTTTTATGCGTAACCTTTCGAACTCTTGCATGTTGAAAGTTCCAAAGTTGTATTATCTGTTCTTATGCATCATTACGTAATTCTGATATGTAAAACATTACTGTTTTTTTACATTGCTAAAGCATGTTTAATAATGCATTATATATAGCTAATGCTAAATAAGTAATAAAAAGCTTTATATGATTTCATAAACAATTCCTTTTTCAAAAATAAATATAAACCAGAATAAAAAAGGTGGTCGCTTTTTTAAAATATGAGATTAGAATCTTTTACTCATAGTTAACTTTATCTTATAAGCAATGTAATGGATAAATGCAGCATAGACACATATAAATGTGCTAGAAGCTACATTTTGATATTTTTAAACCATTATATTTGATAAAAAGTAAAAACCGTGAAACACAATTATAGGTATTTGTAAATATACAATTACACGATTCAGATATACAACTGTAAAACTGTTTTTTACATTGCTGAAGCATGTTTAATAATGCAATATATATTAAGTAATAGAAATAAGTAATAGTAAGTAATAAATAAGTAATAGAAAGCTTTATATGATTTTATAAACGATTCATTTTTCAAAAATAAATGTAAGACAGAATAAAAAAGGTGGTCGCTTTTTGAAATTATGAGATTACAATTTTTTATTCATAATTAACTTTATCTTTATAAGCAATGTAATGAATATGTGCAGCATCGACACCCTATAAATGTGCTACAAGCTACATTTTGATATTTTTAAACCATTATAATTGGTAAAAAGTAAAAACCGTGATACACAATTTTTGGTATTTGTAAATATACTGTGCTGTCCTCTAAAAAAAACCCACTTTTTTAATTTCTCACTATATAAAATTTAATAAAAAATACAAAACAATTTGAAGTAGCTACATTTTCACAGCCTGTCCTGACTAAGATTTTAATGTATAGTATTTTTTTTTCTATCAATATATTACAAAATGGCAGCCAATTAAACAAGACTTAAAAAAAAAACCCACTTTTTTCTAAAAATAACCCACATGTAAAAACACTTCTAGAAATCAAAATATTAAACAGCAAAGTTTTTCTTTCATTATTAATTAGTTTTAAACACAATTCTGCAAAAAAAAAGAAAAAAAAATAATATTTTAATAATTGTAAATTGAAGGATTTACAAATGAAAAATTATAAATGTAAATTTTTGCTTATTTTTTAAAAAACTAAATAAACACTTAAGTAATTTTAAATGCTTTTATTATTGTAAATGACATATAGAAACAGGACAAAAAGAAATTTTGACTTCTTAGATTTTTTTGATTAAGTTCTAGGGTGGGTTTTTTTTAGGATACATTTTCCTGTGGGTTTTTTTTAGAGGACAGCACTATACTATTACACGATTCAGATATACAACTGTAAAACTGTTTTTTATGATGCTGAAGCATGTTTAATAATCCAATATATAGAGCTAAATAAGTAATGGAAAGCTTTATATGATTTTATAAACAATTTATTTTTCAAAAATAATTGTAAACCAGAATAAAAAAGGTTGTCGCTTTTTTAAATTATGAGATTAGAATTTTTTATTCATAATTAACTTTATCTTATAAGCAATGTAATGGATAAATGCAGCATATACACCTATACATGTGGTAGAAGCTATATTTTGATATTATTAAACCATTATATTTGATAAAAAGTAAAAACCGTGAAACACAATTATTGGTATTTGTAAATATACTATTACAGGATTCAGATATACAACTGTAAAACTGTTTTTTACATTGCTGAAGCATGTTTAATAATGCAATATATCTTAAGTAATAGAAATAAGTAATAGTAAGTAATAAATAAGTAATAGAAAGCTTTATATGATTTTATAAACGATTCATTTTTCAAAAATAAATGTAAGACAGAATAAAAAAGGTGGTCGCTTTTTGAAATTATGAGATTACAATTTTTTATTCATAATTAACTTTATCTTTATAAGCAATGTAATGAATATGTGCAGCATCGACACCCTATAAATGTGCTACAAGCTACATTTTGATATTTTTAAACCATTATAATTGGTAAAAAGTAAAAACCGTGAAACACAATTTTTGGTATTTGTAAATATACTATTACACGATTCAGATATACAACTGTAAAACTGTTTTTTATGATGCTGAAGCATGTTTAATAATCCAATATATAGAGCTAAATAAGTAATGGAAAGCTTTATATGATTTTATAAACAATTTATTTTTCAAAAATAATTGTAAACCAGAATAAAAAAGGTTGTCGCTTTTTTAAATTATGAGATTAGAATTTTTTATTCATAATTAACTTTATCTTATAAGCAATGTAATGGATAAATGCAGCATATACACCTATACATGTGGTAGAAGCTATATTTTGATATTATTAAACCATTATATTTGATAAAAAGTAAAAACCGTGAAACACAATTATTGGTATTTGTAAATATACTATTACAGGATTCAGATATACAACTGTAAAACTGTTTTTTACATTGCTGAAGCATGTTTAATAATGCAATATATCTTAAGTAATAGAAATAAGTAATAGTAAGTAATAAATAAGTAATAGAAAGCTTTATATGATTTTATAAACGATTCATTTTTCAAAAATAAATGTAAGACAGAATAAAAAAGGTGGTCGCTTTTTGAAATTATGAGATTACAATTTTTTATTCATAATTAACTTTATCTTTATAAGCAATGTAATGAATATGTGCAGCATCGACACCCTATAAATGTGCTACAAGCTACATTTTGATATTTTTAAACCATTATAATTGGTAAAAAGTAAAAACCGTGAAACACAATTTTTGGTATTTGTAAATATACTATTACACGATTCAGATATACAACTGTAAAACTGTTTTTTATGATGCTGAAGCATGTTTAATAATCCAATATATAGAGCTAAATAAGTAATGGAAAGCTTTATATGATTTTATAAACAATTTATTTTTCAAAAATAATTGTAAACCAGAATAAAAAAGGTTGTCGCTTTTTTAAATTATGAGATTAGAATTTTTTATTCATAATTAACTTTATCTTATAAGCAATGTAATGGATATCTGCAGCATATACACCTATACATGTGCTAGAAGCTATATTTTGATATTATTAAACCATTATATTTGATAAAAAGTAAAAACCGTGAAACACAATTATTGGTATTTGTAAATATATTATTACAGGATTCAGATATACAACTGTAAAACTGTTTTTTACATTGCTGAAGCATGTTTAATAATGCAATATATATTAAGTAATAGAAAGCTTTATATGATTTTATAAACGATTCATTTTTCAAAAATAAATGTAAGACAAAATAAAAAAGGTGGTCGCTTTTTGAAATTATGAGATTACAATTTTTTATTCATAATTAACTTTATCTTTATAAGCAATGTAATGAATATGTGCAGCATCGACACCCTATAAATGTGCTACAAGCTACATTTTGATATTTTTAAACCATTATAATTGGTAAAAAGTAAAAACCGTGAAACACAATTTTTGGTATTTGTAAATATACTATTACACGATTCAGATATACAACTGTAAAACTGTTTTTTATGATGCTGAAGCATGTTTAATAATCCAATATATAGAGCTAAATAAGTAATGGAAAGCTTTATATGATTTTATAAACAATTTATTTTTCAAAAATAATTGTAAACCAGAATAAAAAAGGTTGTCGCTTTTTTAAATTATGAGATTAGAATTTTTTATTCATAATTAACTTTATCTTATAAGCAATGTAATGGATATCTGCAGCATATACACCTATACATGTGCTAGAAGCTATATTTTGATATTATTAAACCATTATATTTGATAAAAAGTAAAAACCGTGAAACACAATTATTGGTATTTGTAAATATACTATTACAGGATTCAGATATACAACTGTAAAACTGTTTTTTACATTGCTGAAGCATGTTTAATAATGCAATATATATTAAGTAATAGAAATAAGTAATAGTAAGTAATAAATAAGTAATAGAAAGCTTTATATGATTTTATAAACGATTCATTTTTCAAAAATAAATGTAAGACAGAATAAAAAAGGTGGTCGCTTTTTGAAATTATGAGATTACAATTTTTTATTCATAATTAACTTTATCTTTATAAGCAATGTAATGAATATGTGCAGCATATACACCTATACATGTGCTATAAGCTACATTTTGATATTTTTAAACCATTATATTTGATAAAAAGTAAAAACTGTGAAACACAATTAGGGGAAGACGGGGTACAATGAAACAAAATTTACTAATTTTTTTTTCCTATCCAACATTTTGCATGCACAAAAATATAATTAATGCATATTTTTAATCTTGTATTTTCCCCATCTAAATAAATTTTTATTAGGTTCTAAACAATATCTTTATGCTTGAAAAATAACAAAAAATAAATGTCTTACAGTGTTTCATTGTACCCCGTATGCCTGGGTACAATGAAACACATACTGGGGTACAATGAAACACTCCAAATGATGGAAGCAATTTTCACCCGGTATAGTTTATTTTATTAAAAATGAGATAAATACAAAAACAAAACTTTATTAATATGGAACTTGATAAAAATATTATAGTCTAAGATGAAAAAGATAATTCTATTAGTTTAAGAAATACCTTTCATTTTATATTAAATTGGCTCAAGTCAGTTTCAAAAATTAGCGTTTCTGCTTATATTTCAGTTGCTCATGAAGGAATATGGGATGGAAGTTTCAACACAATGAGTTTTTTTTTTAATGTAAGTTTCTAAAAAAATAAAATAAAATAAATAAAACTGGGTTGGAGTCTTTTTATATCAAGTATTTTACATTTGACTTCATTTAAATGTATGATTTCTCCAACGGTATATATTTCCTTATGTTTCCATTTATATGGATACTGCTTGTGCCATACATGTTGTGTGTGGATATCTCATTCTTAGTACCTCGATGACCAGCTGGACCTAGAAAAAAAATCTGGATAATCATTAGAGTCTGTAGCAGGCAGAGTTTGTTTTCAAAACAGTCCCTTTTTAGCTTTTTTTTTCTCTTTCTATTTTTTAATTGCTTAACAAGAGCATTTCTTACTGACCTGGTTAGAACAAAACTCTTTTTTTTTCTGTTTTCCTACTCTTACTTCTAATATATTATATTTACTACTTTTATTACTATAATAAAACATGTTTCATTGTACCCCGTCTGCAAGTGTTTCATTGTACCCCGCACTGAGGTTACTAAGTAAAAATTTATTTTCAAACTTCTAATATTTATTTTTTTTTAGTTTGGTTTTGGAGGTATGAAGACAACAACCCAAAGATAACAATGCACAGAAAAAATAATTATTACATATAAAAACAAGGAAAAAGAAACAAAATTACTTTTAGTAAAGAAAGTTACTTTCAATGGTGTAAAAGCAATAATCTTCTATTGCTACTGTTGTAGAAGTGTGAATGTATCCAAATCACATCAGTAATTGGAACATATAGTTGTATAACATATATATAAACCAGGGTTGGCACGGTTTAAACCAAGTGGTTTTAACCATGGTTTAAACCAATTGGTTTTTTTGTCAAAAAAACCATTTGGTTTTTTTAGAAAAAATCTAATCTAATATTTTCTCTTTTTTGTAATTTCATTTTTTTAAATTATAGATAAAAGTAATTTCTACTTTTAACACTTCATCTCAGCAGTCAATATGAGACATAATGAGCCTAGGTCATGTTTCTATGCATGTAGAATGAAAATTAGCATGTGCTGATGAACATATCTGGTATCCTAAAGATTTTTCTTAAAACATGTGAAATTAGAAAAGATAAAATAGGTAAATAGTATTCAATACTTAGCATAAAATATTTTCATTTAAAAAATGCAAATTATTTACAGCAGTTAATAACAAAATACAAATCTTTTAGATTTTGGCTAAATTGTAAAAGAGAATTTTCTGGATTGGGATTGGGGAAGATTATCCTTAAAGAATTTAAAAAGAGTGACTTAAGATATCAAATTGAATAACACAGCTTGCAAAAATTGAGTACTAGTTATAGCATTTCAATAATACCAATCAATCTTTTCTGTTAGTTGCTGAATCTAATGGTCAAAAATGTTGACTTTGGACACTTGGGTTATCACTCAGAAAACAAAATAATCAGAGGTATTTGGATATTAAAAAAAATAATAACAACAACCACAGAATAATATATTATATTCATGAAACTGCATCAAATGTTTATTAATTGATTATTATATTATTAATCAAAGGGTTCTTCATATGATTTTCAAGGTATCAATGTTTCACTGTGTAGAGCAGTTTACTTTGAACACAAGACATAGCTGTTACTAATAATGTTTAAATTAGAAATGATTTCAATTTTCTATATAATTGACTGTAATGATTTAATTTAAATATTTTCAAAAGTTATATTACTTACATAATATCCAAAAATGTTTATTTTATCAGCAGATATGCATCAGTATGCAATAGGAAATTATATTTAAAAAAAACCCGGTTTAAACCAAAAAAACCTGGTTTAAACCAAATAAACCGGTTTTTTTGGTTTTTTACAAAAAAACCCGGTTTTTTTCCAACCCTGATATAAACTGCACCTCTCTATGACAAATTTGACTGATTTTACAAGTAATATTTCATTGTACCCCGTCTTCCCCTATTGGTATTTGTAAATATACTATTACACGATTCAGAAATACAACTGTAAAACTGTTTTTTACATTGCTGAAGAATGTTTAATAATGCAATATATAGATCTAAATAAGTAATAAAAAGCTTTATAGTATTTTATAAACAATTCATTTTTCAAAAATAAATGAAAGCCATAAAAAAACAGTGGATGTTTTTTTAAATTATGAGATAATTATGAGTGCCTGTAGAGGTAACCAATTTTTTATTAGTGCAATATAGTTATGAGCATCAATGTTTTTTGTTTTGTTTTTCTCGCCCATTCCTTGCTGATTAATTTTAAGAAACATTTTTTTTATTGAAAAATATTTTAAAGTTAATTTTATTTTAACAAAAGCAATTAGAACTTAAATGAAGCAAATTTGTTTCCATAAAATACAAAAGTAAAATAAGGTTAATTAATTGTAAGCTTTAAATTGTGTGTTGAGTAAATTTAAGTTTTTTGACAAATGTGTTTCAGAAAAAAAAGCGAAAAATTTGTTTTTTATGATGTTTATCATATTTTACATTTTTGTTTGTAGTTGCTGTTTGCTTTCGAAATTCAAAAAATTAGTAAATGCCCCCCTGAAGAAACATTGATTAAGAAATGGAATGATGCTATTGAGTGTTCGAGACATTATTTAAAGAGGACTGAACGTTTTAGCCCCATGACAAAAAACCTATAAATGGGATTCGGTAACCAGGTGTACATTATATACCAGGAATAATCATATGGTATGAGACACTTATTTATTTTTTTCATTTGGTTACTTTCCATGTTATTTATTTTTAACGAGATAATATATTAAGATAAGTGATGCTGCTAAATTTATCAAATCATTGGGAGTCTATTGGCTCTAAAATCTGATTTTGGGGGAGGGGGAGAATGTGAAATATTTAGTAAGGTACTTTCAAGTTATGAATGAATAGAAACTTCATTTAGAAGTACTACTTATAAAAATGTTTGTTTAAAGAAAATACTGCTGCATGGATTGGGGGGGGGGGGGGGTTGGCATGGTTCCAAGACCTTTAGTCTCAAAACCGATTTTAGTTCAGTGGAGATTCTTGATTGATATTAAAATTTTCTTTGTATCCTTAAGGACCTTTTCTAGCAAAATTGTTTAATCACTTTATTTTATCATAAAAGATAAATTTTAGTCATAATATAAGTACAAGATATAGAAATCATTAAGCCCATTTGCATTTAGTTATATCTAATGCTCGGAGATTTTCTGTATTGACTAGGACATGCTTTTATATCCATGGGACTTTTGATGGTGGGGGGGGGGGGGGGTGGCTTTGACGAAAAAAAACAGGATAAAAAATGTTATACTTTTATACAATGCAACGGGGGAGGGGCGTGGGGAGCTTTGAAGAAGAAAATCAGGATATAAAAAGTTTAAAAAATTTTATGTTAAAAAAATTCATCTGGCTGATATTGCAAAAGTGACCCCCCCCCCCCCCCCCTCTTCAAAAAGCTACTTAGTTAGGCAACTTTTAACATTGATGATCATGAACGTAGTAAAGTTGAGATGTTACTTGGTATATTTTAAAAAGTTGGGATCTGAGGAAAATCTGACACATTTTAAAAATTGCATGCAGGGGTCGATCCAGGCAAAATTTGGGGCCTGTCGAGGGCCCTTTCACAAAAATCTATTTAATAAAATAGGCCCCTTCACAAAAATAAATTAAATAAAATGGGCTCCTTCACAAAAATAAATTAAATAAAATGGGCTCCTTCACAAAAATAAATTAAATAAAATGGGCACCTTCACAAAAATAAATTCAATAAAATGGCCCCTTCGTAAAATTCTTTTTCATATAAACTGTTTTAAAATGTGAAATTTGTAAACAAAACCAGGTCATGAAAAACAAAGTTTAGCAAGGGGATTTAAAGAAGATTTTGTTAATAAATTCTTGCTTCGAATTTCAGTAACTGGATTTCAACTTTCGTTACAAAATGTTACTTTTCACAAAAGTATAATAAAATTCACAAAAATAACTTGTACCCTTCACAAAAGGGGCCCCAAGAATAAAAATCTGCATCGACCCCTGGCATGGTATACTTAAAATGTCATAAGTCTTCTTTGAAAATCGCACAGTACAGTGTCATGCTCAATATGCCTAAAATAAACTCTTAAAATTTGTGAATCTCTGAAAAAATTATGTATGCTACAATATGAATTGCTTGATTGATATATGTACATGTGTATATAATACAGGGTCACCGACAAATGCCTAGATTAAAAAAAAAATAACATCGAAACCTTTTATGTTAAATGAGTAATACTTTCACTACACGATAACTGTTGAACGCAAGTTTGGTTTTTGTTCACCAGAATTCGTTTACGTGTCTGTGTTATGCGCGGATTAGTTGCACAGTCGTCAAGGTCAGCCGACATGCCAGACTGCAGCTGCTCAGTACAATGTTGACTGTGCAACAAAAAGCACAGTGCGTGATTTGGTATGTGGGGTCAGTCAATAGTCAGTGTATAGCGGAATTCAAAATAAGCGCAGCAAATATAATGAATTTCTGCATGTAAAAGAATAAAATAGCCAGAATGTTATTTTCTCATTATATTTTTGCAATAATAAATTTATAGCAAATACTGTAGCCAAAGAAGAATGAAAGAATGACATCGCCTGAACCGCTATTGTAAAAGGATTGTATAAGAGAAAAAGAACCATCTGGTATAAAATGTTAAACAGAGAAAGAGATTCTTCAGTAAAAGTTGAATTATGTTTTTAATTTTTGAACTCGCATACATCAAATGAAAATTGTTATGGATTAAAAAGTCGGCAAAAAGTTTTGAAACACTGATGCTGAGATTTTGCACTGAGTGCTAATAATCAGGGCTGCGGAGTTGGTGGGGGAAAATGGACGACTCCGACTCTCGATGAAAAATGGGCCCGATTCCGACAACACGGCCCTGCTTGTAAAATGGACGACTCCACTCAGACTCCTGGAATTTTAACAGATCAGACTCTGACTCTTTCGCTCAAAAATGGGCCCAACTCATACTCCGCAGCCCTGCTAATAATGCTGCTGTTTAATGTTTTGAGGATTTTAGATTTACTCTGTATATGTATATGAATGGGTTAAAACATTTTTTTGTGGGGGGTGGGGGTTGTAGTATATTCATATGTGTGTAAGAATAGATTTGGGTGATTAAATGTACAAATGCAAAATGAGCTGGAAATAATGTTTGTTAGTTTTGTTATCTGTGCTATTAACTAATGAAATAACTTATTTGCAGTTTTTATTAATTCTGTAATTATTTATTGCTATAATAATTATAATTTTCCTCTGTCTTTTTAGGGCACCACAACTTGCCTCTTTTGAAATTGCCAATAAGCACCCTTACTTTTGAAAAATAATGAAATTCACCTGTAGTTGTAGACAGAGATTTCACGCAAAAATCTTCCTAATTCAACAGTATTTCTAGTGCCCAAGACCTTGCAAAAATGATCATCTTTATTTCTTTAGGGGGGAAAAATGTTATTTAATTGTATTTTTCAACTTGTAATTCATAAAATTAATGACATTTATTATACTAAAGCTATATACTATTTTTTTTTCTTGTATAATTACTAAACACATTAGTACTATTACATTTCCTCATGAAATAATACCCTTTTTTGCAACTAGCATCCTGTCCTTTACTTTCTAGAATGAATAGTAAATTATTACTTATCTTAGTAATTAAGGCATAAAAATGTGTATTATGTCTCTAATTACACAGTTAATTGTTTAATAATTATTAATTTTAAATTGTGTTAAGAAATTTAATATTAAATGCAATTATTAATAATTTTAATAAATGTAAATATCACTAGTATTTAATTCAGTGTTACATAATTATTACAAAATATAAATGTAGGTATATAACGTTGTATGCAATGAAACCACCAATTTGCAGTTTTTATAATTTATGTAATTACAAACTAATAATTATAATTTTATTAATTAAAGGGCAAAAACACAGATTGCATGTGCAATTACAAGTTTGTTTTGGAAACCTAAAACTGTTGGTAGCTATTCAGTATTTGAACGATGGGGGAAAAAAATGTTAAAATCCGATTTAAATAAAAAAAATCATTTAAATAAAAAAAGATCCGATTTTTTAAAATTATTTTTTATACCCTAATCAAATAGCACATTTAAAAATAAAAATTCTAAATTAAATATAAAGAATCTCAGCTGACACATCATTGTACAGGTACACACTGAATACATTGTGAAACATATGAAACGATTAATGCATATTTTTACCTATTGGAAAATATTTGTCTTATTTGATTTTCTGGTACTTTTCAGTTAGCCGGGCACCAGTGTTATATATAGTATGCATACGTACCTGTATATATACATGTGTATGTATATATATCGTACACACACACACACACACATATATGTATATATACATATACAGGGTGTATCTGAAATGCTTCAACAAACTTAGGGGGGATGATAGTACTCATCAAGACGAAAAAAAAAAAAATACAATGGAATATGGGGTCGCAAACCACTTATTGGGTCACAAATACAGGGTGTTTCACCCTAACTGAAGTCAGCTTGTGTGTAATAATTTTGCGAGAAATTGAAATATTGCAATAAAAAAATGTAACGATATGTACATTATTTTGTATGAAATGTGATAACATCACGAAAAGTTCTGGAAAACAGGGTACTCATACAATCGATGATACTGTATGAACTGATGATCACTGTCCAAAATGCGGAGCGTCCAATGCATACTGCTGGCGCTTATAATGGAAACTTCTATCAATTTTTTGTGATGTTATCACATTTCATACAAAGTAAGGTACATATCGTTACATTTTTATTGCAATATTTCAATTTTTCGCAAAATTATTACACACAAGCTGACTTCAGTTTGGGTGAAACACCCTCTATTTGTGACTCAATAAGTGGTTTGCGACCCCATGTTCCACTGCATTTTTTGTACGTCTTGATGAGTACTATCATCCCCCTAAGTTTGTTGAAGCATTTCCGATGCACCTTGTATATGTATATATAACATCGACGCCCGGCTAGCTGAAAAGTACAGATTTTTTTTTTAATAAAAGATTTTCTACAAGGATATGGGAAACTTTGAAATAATTTAATATAGGTCATTCAAAAGTATTTTTATTCATATTATGTAGAGATCTCATTATGTCCTTATGAACATGTAAATAACAAATTGTTAATATAATTCATTTGTGGACAAATTTGGAAAATAAAAATAAGGATTTTATGGTTAGTCTGAAATATATTTGTTTTTTAAATATAAGCCGACTTCCAAAGCTGACGCAGTGAGTTTTCAAAAAATGTTTCCTTAAATGTGTTAAAATATATAGTTTTAAAACCTTGTAAACTAGAAAATTTTTACATGGGGAATTTTTTCAAATTTTATCTTCTTCTTTTTTTTTTTTTTTTAATACTGAGATATCATTAATCATTACTTTGCTGCTGTTCTGTTTTTGTCCAATGAAATGTACATAATGACTAGCAATTAGTTCAGTAAAATTTGCTATTAATATTATTATTATTACAGGATAATACTGCTGTGGGCAACGCCATTCCAGTTAAAAGCCACCCTCCATGTCTTATAGCATTTGGAATGTAAAAAGGGGTAAGGTGCTGTTCTTGTATGTCAATGAGGTAGCAGTTTTTTTCAGAGAAATGCCTAATAAAGGTAGTTGGTTGCTGCTAGCAGCATGTATGGTTTGTTACAACAGTTTGACTTGTAGTTGTGTTTTAAATAAATATTCTTTTACTGTATAATTGTTACTTTTATTTATTTTTTCTGTTCTTTATAGTTAAACAGAACAAAAATACACAACTAAATATTTAATATATTTATATTTACTGTCCCATTATTCTTAAAAATTTTTTGAATTTCAAATATGTTGGTGAATATTCTTAACATCAAACGGATTTTAAAAACTAAAAATCATTGATATTAAAAACATATGTAAAGAAAAGAAAGACCTTACATTAACTCCAAGGTCTTTTGAAAGGATAGCTGTCATGAAAAATTACATGAAAATGATCATATTTGTGCTCGTTAGATCTCGGTGTTAATTAACATCTTTCTTTTCTTTACATTGTTTTGAATACCACTGGTTTTGAGTTTTTAAGACCAATTCATTTGTAATGGAATAGTAAATAAATTTTAAGCATCTTTTTTACAAAATTTAGGATTATTTTAGTTATATTAATGCAGTGTGAATGTAACATTCTGCTTTAAACTCTTTTTGAGTTTTTCTATTCTATTGTTATCGTCTTCAGTCAGTAGTTGAGTAAATGAAATGAGATCGGGTTATTTTGCTAAATTAAAAAAAAAAAAAAAAATTGCACATACATATTTACCAAGTCTGATTTTTTTTTATTGCATACTCTTGTTTTTAAATTATTTTAAGTGACGCATCGCTGAGGAATTAAAAAAAAATGTCAAAGATTACTTTCTTTGTGATTGATCACGGGAAAAAATTTTCTTTTTAAATATTACATATTTTTACCAGCAATTGGGCTCCAATTGTAACAAAGTGCTTATATTTCCTTATTTTTCTTTCATTTTTAAGAATTTTTACAAGTACTCTTCCCAAGTTCATGCTTTACTTTCAGAGTAGGATGCAGTTTTCAAATAATAAAATTTGCTTATGATAGTTTAACTGATCCAGTGGTGTTAAAACTGCTTACTTGATATTTTTGTTAATGCAAGAGATTAAAAAAAAAAATAATATATATTACTTTTTTCAGCAGTTGATAAATGTGGCATTGTTTAAAATCTAAACATAGTTTCATTGACAGTATCTGTAATAATATCTGGTCATATAGTATGGAAAGACTAGAAATACATAACTAAAAACTTTAAATCAATAACTAAAATTACCTTTCAACTTTAATCTCAATTTAAATTAAATGATTGCTAAGTGAAACCTATTTTTATAGCCTGAAAATTTTTAATAAAGATTTTCATTTAGTTTAAAAAATTTCATTTTATTTTATACAGAAGATTTTTATTACTTAATTTTTCTGTGTGTTTTGTCTGGGTTCAAAATCTTGTAAATTTTCAAATTGTTTGGTTTGTAAAAATTTGTTTTATAAAGCTATTTAATATGGTTGATTAAATTGTATATTTTCTTATAATTTACTGGCCTTCAGAATTTTTATTCTTTTGCTATGAAGATTTCAATTTAGACAGCTGAAAAAATGTATATTTTCCATTACAAAAATTTAAAGTTTTAATGCTGTGCTTTATAAATTTTCAGAATCTGTAATATATCTTATGGATTTTTTTTTCTTTTTAAATAGAGCAAAAAGGGACCCAAATTGGGTTGTAAGATTGCTGGGTAATGCAATGTTCCAAATTGGAAAGTGTCTCTTTATAACTCAAAATGGGTATAAAAAGTATCCATTTTAAGTTTATTGCTGATCCTAAATTAGAGTACATAGTTTCCATTAAAGAGTGAAATCTTAACCCATTTTGGTTAACTGGATTCTAAGTTGGGTTTCTTACAGGATCCAAATTGGAGATATCCAAAATGGGTAGATATCCAAAATAGGTTTATCTGGTACCCATTTTGGATAAACTCAGAATTCCAATTTGGGTTCTGCTATGAACCCAAAGTAGACAGTTTTTAAAACCATTTTGGGTTACAAAGAGACACTTCCAATTTAGAACATTGCTGTACCCAGCAATCTTACAACCCAATTTGGGTCATTTTTTGTTCCATTTTAGATTTTTTTTTTTACAGTGTAGGAGAGCAATATAAATGTATAGAGTTATATAAGACATTTATTTATTCAGTTTTCAAATCCTGTTTATTGCATAAGCCTATGTAATTCATTCTTTAACATAATTAAATAGCGTCAGTAATTGATAATTCCTAACTTTAAAATGTCACTGTCAGATATATTAGAAAATACGGTTTATATTACAATCATTTAACGGTTAACGTTCCTTAATCTAACGATATAATTAGAATAGTTATGTGGATATATTAATTACAGAAAGTCAATTATAGAAATTACCTCTCATGCATTATCTGTTAATTTAAAGTACTTTAGGAACTGATCACACACTATACATTTGAGTTTGGTTATTACCAATCCCGTTACTAAACGTATCAGATGGAGATTATGGAGTGTAATCCAAATAATTATCGGAATAGATGTTTTCACTTACAATAAAGATATTCCAGAGTTTGACAATCTATAGGAAATATTTAAAATATAAGAAAAATAATAATACCTTGCAAAGATGGACATTTCTCATAAATGTTACATTTACGAACTAAGTGGGCGAATTAAATTTCCAGCTTCTTTGCAGCATTAACAAACTGTATTATCTAAACAATAATTGATTTCCTTGTTAACAACATAAATAAGAAAAATCATGTATGTCACCAACTTAGGCGTCATAATCATGTTGGCTTCTGCTTATACTATAGTAATCACTTGCAATTTAAATAACGCATAATTTCGCTTTTTATCAAATCGGTTAGAAAAATGTATTTATAGTTCTATTGAGTATTAAAACTCTTTGGAACGACCCATCCAACATGATTAAAGTAGTTTTATTGCTATCTTTATGGTGTTCAATTTGAAAAAAGGTGTGTTTGCAGAAAAGTCATAATTAATTGGTTATTGAAACATCTTTAAGCACAGTGTCCTCCTTAGCAAAAAAAAAAAAATAAAATAAAATAAAATAAAATAAAATATTGGCATTAAACTTGTCAATGCATCAACTATCGGTAATAAGTAAATTCTCATCAAACATGTCATTGGTTTATTAATTTAACAAAGCTAAATTAATCACACTTCTTCTGTTAAATATCATTGTAATACAATCGTATATCGATATTTCCTATAAACTTTACCTATACTCATAAAAGCTTCTCCGCATTTGACAGATTCAATTTTTCCTTAATAGATCTGGAAAAATTCCGTTATTAACCATTTGAAAAAATGGTTATTGCTCTCGTCATGATGGGAAATCAAAAGCATATCTGAAGGTTTTTATTGGTTTAATCCGCATTTTATCCGTTTTCTGATTGGTCTATACAGTAATCTGTATTTCCCTTGACTTTCAACCAGATATGGATACCTTCTGTTGCCAATGTGACAAAAAAGTAATAAAAACTACAAAAAAAAAATAATAATAACTGAGAAACAAATTGAGATACAGCTTTGAAACAAATTGCATTTAAAAGTACATTTTTTGATTTATACGACGGTGTAAAAAGTTATATTGTGGGATGTTTAGAAGTTTAAGAATGAAATTGCCTTTAAAATGAGTCGTCAGATTTCTTGGAAATCTGACGATGGAAAGCCTTTTCCCGAACAGCCAATGAAATGCTTGGATATTACATAAGTTTCAGGTGGATAATACGTACGAGTCGCAGGCGATTTTTGTCGCTTGGAATTTTTACGTGTAATAACACTATTAATGTTTAATTCATGGCGTACGTAATGTATGATCAACTCCGTGCGATTTTTTACGTCTTAAATTTTTGTCTTCGAAATATTCATTTTCCAAATGGTCGTTATTATTTGATAAATTGTTTTTTTTTTTTTTTTTTTTTTTTGAAATTTTAGAGAAAAAAAATACACAAAAGAATTGCTGAGTATGACCAAAAATAGCTTAAAGGTGATTTGAAATCAGTTATGCATTTACGCTGAATTATATTTTGTATAGTAAGATATGTTTATAGAATATAGTTAACATGATATACAGGGCCAAGCAAAGAATTGGATACATGGCCGCCTATGAATGATAATCTCTGAAAGTGTGATTTCAGTAGTTTTAAGAGTATTTTGGTCTTAATTAAATTTTACTTAGATAATGGTGTGTATACCGGGTGTCCCAAAAATGACTGATGGATATTAAAATTCAATAACTTCCAAACGGTCACAGATATTAAAAAAATTCTTGCAGGATGGTTATGCATGATGTCAGGCGTTTTTGCACTGTAATTCTTGATTTTAGTTCCAATTTCAAACAAAAGATGGCGCTGAAAGCAATAGGCGCTCAGGCCAGAACCGATTTATGGCACTGCGGGATCGATTCAATACATTTTAATCTCCTTTCTTCGCATGGAAGAAGAGAGAGAGTCGAAAAATCGAGCCTGGATTTAGCGGTTATTGCTTTCAGCGCCATCTATCGATTCTATTTGTAACTAAAACTGAGAATCGCAGCATAAAATTGCCTGACATCTTACATTACACTCCTGCAAGAATTTTTTTTAATATCTGCCACCGTTTGCAAGTTATGGAAATTTAAAACCCATCAGTCATTTTTGCGACACCCGGTATAAAGATATTGGGTAAAATAAAGGGTTGTACAAATGCATTCAAATATACTTCCGTCCATTGATATAATTTGCTGAAAGTCAAATTGCAACCAATTTTGCGTTTTAACACTTTCCAACATAGCTGAAAGTGTTTATGAATTCGGATTATCCGTCCGAACTCTAACTTGCTTTACTATAATTGGATGGCTTTGTAATTGATATATGTTACTGCGATTTACCAAACTTATGATTTACTAAATTTCAACCCATTATGCGTTTTTAGCATTTTTCAACATACTTGAAAATAGTTTATGAATTCGCATTGTCTGTCCATCTGTTTGTCTACCCGAACTCAAAATTACGTTAATATATTTCGATTGCTCTGTAATTGACATATACACTGATGTCCAAAATTAAGGACCGATCACAAAATGCTAATTTTCAAGTACGCGAATACTCAAAAGGAAATAATATAATTCGAATAATACCTATCTTTTCAGCACAGCTAGTCCATATAACATCTCATTCATGCCACACATGGTCACAAGTGTCACAGTCACTACGGTGAAGCAAAAAAATAGGAAATTCCATGCATCTCATTCTGAGTCTCAAATGATCACTATATGTGACTCCACTGAGACGTCATTGTGACTGCTGGTTTGTGACGAGTCACCATGTGACTTTACAATGTAGTTACATCGTGACTCTCATGTGACTGTCATCTGCAGACTCAATTTCAAAGTCATCGTGAACGCTTCATTGTGATAAGTTACCAAATAATGTCACATTAAAGTCACATGATGACTTTCAGGAGACAGGTAGACTACTGTGAAGCCACCATCGTGCTCTTTTGTAAAAAGCCACCATGTGACTATAATGTGATATTATTTGATGACTTATGATAATGTAACGTTCATGATGACTTTGAAATTGAGTCTAAAAATGACAATCACATGAGAGTCACAATGTAACTACATTGTAAAGTCACCTGGTGACTCGTCACAAAGCAGCAGTCACATTGACGTCTCGGTGGAGTCACATATAGTGATCATTTGAGACTCATAATGAGACGTGTGGAATTTCCTATTTTTTTGCTTCACCGTAGTGACTGTGACACTTGTGACCATGAATTATATTATTTCCTTTTTAGTAATCGCTTACTTAAAAATTAGCATTTTGTGACTGGTCCTTAATTTTGGACACCAGTGTACTTTTCAGATTCACTGTGCTATGTATGGTATAAAAAATAAAGTATGTAGCGTTCATAGTTTATTTACAGAGACACCCTAAAGTATTCTATTACAGAATGGCCTATGAAAATGTGTCGTAATTATATAAATATGTAGCACATATAGTCGTCGTCTTGTCCGTCCGTCTTTTATCAGTCTATACGCATATAACAGCGCAAGAACTACCGAAGCGAATGGTTCCAATCTTAATATCGTTAAGATTGGAATAATCGTTGCAGAATTTTCTAGAGGCATTTCAAATTTTCTGAAAATCAAATCAAATTTTAAAAGATATTAATAAAAGTTCTTTTTTTTATTAAATCCTATCATACGTAATTAATGCAATGAAATATTATGATAGGTAATGATTCTATGTTGTCATTTTGATTACGTCCTATTTAATATGTAGCCATATTGTTTACATATTACTGGATTTAATATATATTATTTGAAAAAAGAAATTTCTATTCATGAATTTTTGCATAAGAGTTCAATAGCTATTGTACCAAGATCTGAATACTTATAAAATTAGTTATAGTACAAACGCACCTCATTTGCCACGGTTGGCATACTCTTTTATGGTCAGCCCACTTTATATGTATTGTAATGATATTTAAAAGCATTTTTTATAAAAATCTAAGACTCGAAATGATGATAATGAATCTTAATAGGCAAAATAATCTACGAATTCTTTATCTTATCAGAACATAGAGATGAAACAGAATAAGTTACTTACTTTATCTTTAACAATAAGTCCTTTAGATAGAGTGTAACCCTAATTATGTAAAATGTTATATTTTTGAAACTTTCCTATAATTAAAATTATATAAAATAAATCTGGAAATTGCTATATAAGACATTCTCTTCAAATTTTACAATGTTCTAAAACTTTAATGTGCAAAAATATTATTTTTAATAACTAAGACTACAAGTAATTTCAAAACGACCATTTACAAATCGGGTGAAGCAATCATAAAGTTACTTACGTACAGAAAAAATAAAAAAAAACGCTTAATTATTTGTAAGATATGAAGAGTTAATAGCATATGCACTAATTATTTTCAACTAAAATAAAAATGTGAAATTAGTTAAATTTTACCTAATAACTGACGAATCGAGATTAATTACTGTATCATAATTTGCAAGAAACTACAGTTTCGTTAGCCACTTTTCTCAATCATTTTTGACTTAAGTATTAAATATAGAAAAAAAAGAATAAAACACATAATGTTTTTTTGGGGTGTGTGCAAAAATTGATTTTTTTACTGTTCTTTTGAAAATCGTTTTATTTGAAATAGTTCAAATATTCATAAAAATAGACCTTAAATTAATTTGACAAAAAATGGAAAGGACTATTTTAAAACAGGCAAAGGCAAATTCAGAATTCATTTAAAAGGACGGCTAAATTTGTAGTTAAACGATATTATACTCCATTTAATTTTGTATTTTTCGAAAAAAAAAAAAATCCAAAACGCTTTTGCACAATGCTTATATTTTTCCTATTTTTGATAAAATCACTTTTAGTATTCTTTAACAAACATACAAATATGTGCTAAAAAACATATAGATATTTTAAAATTATTTATTTAGTAATAGGAATATAAATTATAAAGATCATTTTTAAGGCATTTGTAAAAGAATAATCTTTTCAATATAAGATAAACCATTTTTTAATGTCATTCTAAAATGTTTTATCCGTACATTACAACAATAAAAAAATCAATAATAAAATATAAAGGAATATAATATTCTTAGTGTTTCTTATAAATGTGTGACCAATAAAACATATGGGCCAATATTTTCTTTTGTGGTACTTTCATTGTTTTAGTTCCATTTAGACTACTAATTTTCTCCTTTAAAACAACGAGGTGGATCCCGTCGAATTTCGACGAAAGAAAATGTTTACAAAGGAACTGTTGCATCAAATTTATAATACATCGACAACAATTAAATAATTAGAATAAAAAGTCCATCTTACCCTTGTTAGTTTAACTCTCCAAAGACATATTTTAACCTAAGAGTAATTAAATACTTTATTCATAAACTTCTACTATTAAAATTATTGCAAAATGAAACTTTATTCATATGCGTAATAAGTAACATATAATCAAGATATGAAATTTTGATTACGTTATCAATTATTGCTTGGTATTACGGAATGAAAAATCAGCAAAAAGGATTTCATCTTTACATAATCATAGAATTTCCCCCCGCTTTAAATCTAAACCGAGTCAAGGCATTTTCCACGTTTCACATCCATATTAACCATTTAAAACCATTTTAAAGCGCAATAGGTTATTAATAAATATATTTTCAAGCTTGAAGTCACGTTTGTCAACTATTACAACTTTCCATGTGAAAATTCCCACTCTTGATTTGAAGTATTAGTATAATCTCTGTACCTGAGCTTAAAAATTCCAGAATTTTACAATTTTTAGACGTATTCAACAGGAAATATATCTTTTTATCAAATAAAATTATCGTTTTCTTTTAAATATGACGTCATTTTCAGTCGTTGAAATATTTGCCTATTGTCTCAAATTCAATATCAGCGGAATGAAAAAAATATTTTTAATTGTAATGAAAAAACGGCATCAGTAAGAATATAATCAATAAAGATAACTAAACCACTTTTAATAGAAATGAAGTACTTCAGTTGCCACGATTAGAAAACTGGCATTAAAAACTATAAAAAAAATTAATATCTCAAAAATAAATTGAGATACAGCTTTCAAACAAATTGCATTTAAAAGTAAATTTTTTTTCTGTATAAGACGGTGTAAAATTTTAAAATGTGGGACGTTTAGAAGTTTAAAAATTTGCAGTAGCGAAAATTGCAAAACCGAAATTTCATTTCAAATTTCAAAGTGTTGCCATTCGCAGAATGACGTATGCGTTACGCACAGATATGTTTGTCCTTTATAATATAGATAGTATCATTAATAAACAAGTCGGAAATTGTACATCAAGCGTGGAAAATGAGGTGCGATCGAACTATAACTATCTTTTTTAAATAAATATTCAGATCTTCGCACAATAGCTGTTGCACTCTTATGCAAAAATGCATAAATGCAAAGTTTATTACGGTTATATATATTTTAAATTCAGCAATACGAAAGTAATATGACTCCATCTTAAATAGGATTTAATCACCAAGGCAAAATAGAATCATTACCCTTCATGGGATATGATTAGATTTATTACGTATGATGATAGGATTTAATAGAATGAAGAAATTTTTCTATATTATCTTTTAAGTTTTGATTCGATTTTCATAAAATTTGAAATGACTCGACAAAATTCTACAACGATTATATATATTAAATTTCAAACCATTTGTCCGTGTAGTTTTTGTGCAATGATTTGCGGTCAGCCGGACGGACCAGATGACGAGTATGTGTGCTACGTATTTATATAATTACGACATTTATCCATAGATTTTAATTTAATGGTATACTTTTGATTGTCTCTTTAAATAAAAGCCCCACCAGTGGCTGAGAGGTTCTGCTCTCGAAGCTGGTAGACGGGAAGTGCTGGGTTTGAACCCAATCGCGCCCGTCTGCCTAATCGTTTCGGAGTTTTCGTGGTTTTCTTCGAAGCCGTGGATTTCCATGCGTAAATACGGGTTAGGTTTCCTTAGAAAGACCCCCACGAAGGGCATTCCCCGTGGGTCCTATATCCCAAGAGTAGATAATCGGCCATCAAAATTCAACCAAAATCAACCAACCAACTGTAAATAAAGTATGAATGCTACATACTTCATTTTCAATACTGAACATGGAATAGTAAATTTCTTTAACATGCATCAATTTCAGAGCAATCCAACCATAATAATACAACTTAGATTTCAGGCAGTCAGACGGCCAGATGGACATAGAAACCGAATTCACAACACTTTTCAACTATGTTGGAAAGTTTTAAAAACGCATAATAGTTTGAAATCTTATTTTCAGAAATTTATACCAATAAACGGAAGCATACGTAAATAATTTTGTACAGTCTGTATTTTATCTAGTATCTTCTTACACTTATTCTCTTTATTAGCTGAAATTTAATTAAGACTGCAACACGCTTAAAACTACTGAAATCACACTTCCAGAGATTATCATCCATAGATAATCATGTATCCAATTCATTGCCGGGCCCTGTATATCCTTTTATCTATATTCTACAAACATATCTTAGTATACTAAATGTAGTTCAGCGTAAAAATGCATAACTCATTTAAAAATCCGATTTCAGCTATTTTCGTTCATGCTCAGTAAACCTAACGAATTATTTTGTGTAGTCCTGTATATGATCTACAGCATTTATATACACAATGTAATATGCAAAAATTTAGTTAAACTTAAATTATTTAGGTAAAATTTAATTAAGACTAAAACACTCTTAAAACTACTGAAATCACACTCCCAGAAATTATCATCAACAGACGGCCATGTAATGAATTGTTTGCTTTGCCCTGTATATCATTTTATCTATATTCTATAAACATATCTTACAATACAAAATGTAGTTCAGCGTAAATGCGTAACTCATATAAAACCACATTTAAATTATTGTTCGTCAAACTCAGTAATTCTTTTGTGCATTTTTTTTTTAATTTTTTCAAAAATTTTGTTAAATTAAAAACTTACATCACGACTAGAAATGCACTTCCAGCAATCATTGCAAATATACAGTACTTCAGAAGCAGTATAGCATTCGAAATATTTTATTCTCCTGTAAATACTTTCTATTGCACGTTAAGTAACTTGTAGAAAACCGAAGCACCGTAAATCAATTTTTATTATATGTGAAATAATTTAACATAATTAAAATACGCGCAAACAATGTTTCCCCCTATACTATTATGAAACGTAATTATTTTGAGTGGTTCTATAAACGAATAATAAATATTCGTGCACCGCATATTCTAAAGAATCTATATTTTAGTGTACTTCATAAATGCATATCAATATAATTATTTTCGAAATGGTGTAACATAATACTTGTAACATAAACAAGTAACGGAATACTTTTAACTGTCCCTGATATTGACATATACAACCAATTTTCTAAATTTGAAATGACTTGACAAAATTCTACAACATCATATATTTTAAATTTCAAAGCCTTAGCTTGGGTAGTTTTTAATCTATTGTAATCGGACAGACGGACAGACAGTCAGACAGAAAGATGGACGGACGAACCAGACGACGACTATAGGTGCTGCGTATTAATATAATCACGAACGCACCTAAAAACTGCGTATATCACATTTTAGAAATACGTATTTATAGATATTAAACAATGCAATGGTCACAATAAAATCATATATACTATTTAGGTAATATAAAGTAATGGAATAAAAATAAATAAATAAATATATATATATATATATATATATATATATATATGCTGATAGCTTCTTTTAAAAAATACATACATATAAATTAAATATTCAAATACATACAAAATATTCACAGGAATAGAAAATTAACGATCGCTGTCCAATTCGCAATTTGACCTCTGAACATATTTCAAATTCCCAAAGAACAGCATAACGAATACATCAGACTTATTTCACGATAAATCAAGTACACTAGCTATTTAAAGTTATAAATTACAGTATAATGAATAAACTCGCAAAATCTAACTAGTGTACCATTTGAAAAGTCAATCAGATATTTTCAATATTAGAAAGGATACATTTTAAACTGAATACCATTAAATATGGAGATTATCATGAATTTCGATACATACATTAACTATCTGGGCTTGGTAAATGTGTCCAAGATACTCAATTTTTAGTTTTGGCATATTCTACAGAAGCGATTATTAAATTTGTGTACAAGATCAGATTTTATAGTAAAATATGTCTTGTGTGAAATACTTAATATACTAGTCTCAGAATCTAGATCACATTTTAAAGTTGACATTGCATTATTTATGTATTTGAGTATTTTTTTTTTTTTTTTTTTTTTTTTTTTTTGCAAATACATACTCGAAATTCAATTGAAATAATAATTAGTGAATATATATATACTAGAAAGGTAGCCCGTCAAAAATGACGGAAATTTAGATATAAAGATATATACAACTCATGTGCAAGAATATGAGTTTTCTCGCTTGTTCCGCAGTGATGGATGAAAATAACACATTTAAAGAACGAAACACATTTATGAAAAACTGTGTACAGTAGAAGACCACTAATCTGCACAGTTTGGTTCCAAGTGTTATGCAGATTTGAGGCTTTTTGCGGTCATGTCTATTCAATCTTTGTTTACATTTTTTTAAATTCATATATTGGACAATTTAGATTGTTAATCCTTAAAAATAAATAAATTTCTCACTTGAAGTAAGGTAAAAACTATTAAATTATCGTATACGATTTCATGAAATGGTATTATATGGTATTATATGTGTGTGCTTCACGATCTTGGTTACGACGTTGGCGAAATTGGCTGCAACTTGTCATAATCCTAATAGTGTCGGCCGCTATAACAAAAATGTAACCAGTTTTTAGCAAAATTTCTGATATAAAGTAGTTTTCAAAAACTTGTGTAAAATTGCAGGCCGTTCTCATGTTATGTCAGTCCTAAGAATAGTATTTCTAACACTGAAGAGTTTCCATGTATATATGAAATTTAGAAAAGCTTCTCCAAAAGAAAGGTCCTGAAATGACATTGTAATTCCTCTAACTTCAAAGGTTAATCGGGCCCTGATGTTGTTTACTGAAATCTAATAAATACAGTTATTTTGAATATTACAACAGAATTAAACAGTTAAACATATTTAACTTAAACCCGCTGATACTTCCCGATGTTATTTTTTACTATTAATAAATAAAATTATTTAAATTTTTCAAATCATACATTTATAATTTTTTTCCGTCTTTAATAACTAAATAATGAAAAAATATGCTTTTGTTCTGAGCTCATAAATATGACAATAAAATAATGTAACTAAGAGACATTGCAAAATTAAATCTTTGTGATTTCAAACCATAAACAAACGATACCGCCACCATTTTACCTACTATGATGTCATTAGAATATTGTCCATTGATTGTTGGAGAACTTACTTTATGAATGATTACCTCAATGATTAAAAATTTTTTTAAGTTTCACGATGAATGAATCACTTGTGTTTGTTTAGGTTTATGGAATGAGATATTAAGCTGTGAACCTATTTTCAATTAAAGTTATCCAAGGATATATGTATTTTTAATTGAAATTAAAAACAATGCTTTGATCTCGAAAGAAAAAGTTTTAGTTTGTATATTATTTCTGTTAATTATTTAGGTACTTTTCCATTATAGCGCATTTTTAAAAAAGCTTCGCGCAATTCGGTCATCAGAAAGTGAGATATGTTGCCAAAATATATAAACAGCTATGAAAACAAATCTAATGAACATTTATTTTTGTTTATATATGCACTTATATACATAAAAAATCGTTTCTAAATATATATAATATTTTTTTATATACAAATTACGGCACAGATTTCAGATATGAACCGGGATACCTAACTGGTTCCAAAATGGTGTTATTTTGCCTGCTATGGTAACCCGGCTATTGTTTTTTATTTATTAATAAATTGTTTATTTACTTTTATTTTCTGTTTTTAATTATATAAACTGTTTTGTTCTATAGCTATTTTTCAAACTTTTATGTATTTATAGTTATTTCCTTTTCAAAATGATAGCAAATAATTTAAAAATATATAAGTAACTGGTATTCGAAAGCGAGATTTCTGCCAAATTTACGTCAGAGAAAAATCACGCCAACCCCGATGCGTATATGACATCTGTGCAAAAATTACGGCACAGATGTCATATTCGCCCCATATTGGCACGATTTTTTTTCTGACGCCAATGTCATATACACACCGGGTACTTAACTTTCGCCAAAGTGTCGTTATTTTGCTTGATATGGTAAGCCGGATGTTGTTCTTTATGCTGTTGATGTTTTCGCCAAATTGGCGTCGGAAAAAAATCGCTCCAATATGGGGCGAATATGTCATCTGTGCCAAAATTACTTCTGTTTATTATAAAAAAGGGGTAAATAGCTTTTTTTACATTAAATAAAGGTACTTGTTAGTTATCCCGTCGACCAAATTACTGTCGCCAAATTGTAAGATTAAACGCAAATAATGGTTGACATTAAACATGATCATGTGTTTCTTACGTCATCAAGTGATTTTTAATTCAACGTTATATTTGTATTTTTATTAATGTTTTGCTAATTTAATTGATCTTTCGTTGTTTAAAATAAAAATTATGTCAATTTGTATAATTTGGCGAGTAGTTTGGCGATTTATATAATTTGGCGAAACTGGTCGATGGGATAGCTAACAACTACCTAAATAAATTGCATACATATGAAAAAAATTGCTTGTGAGTATGAAGCAGTAAATAGGTTGTCAGAAAATACGTTGGCAAACTTCTTTCTCGCCAAGCAACTTTTCTCCGAAGTATTGTACATAAGCAATGATTGCTAGAAATGCATTTTTAATTATGATATGCGCTTTTATGTTTCACTACATTTATGCATACTATACTGTGTGTATAAATGCTACAGTTCATATGCAGGGCTACACAAAAGAATTCGTAAGGGTTACTGAGTATGAAAGTAAATTGCTTAAAGGTGGTTTTTAAAGGAGTTATGCGTTTTTACGCTGAACTGCATTTAGTTTACTAAGAAATGTTTGTAGAATATAGATAAAATGATATACAGGGTCACGCAAAGAACTGGATTCATAACCGTCTATGGATGATAATATCTGGAAATGTGATTTCAGTAGTTTTAAGAGTTGTTTAAATTAAATTTTGGCTAAATAGTGGCATATAATAACGATACTATTGGCTATGGACGGTACCTGCTGAAATCAATTTTTAAAATTTTTTATGCGTCTTCTAAAATGTTTACTTAGTTATCTTATTTCCCCAAATAACGAAGTTTTGTTAAAACATTCAGGATGTTTTGGAAAGTGTTTCATATTCTATGCTTAACGCATGATTTTTCTTTCTTCTTTAGTCTTATTTTTCATTTATTTTATTCTTAATTTTTTAGTCTTATACTGCTTTATAGAAACTTTGGCACAGTTGTCACATACGCCAATTTGGCGAAAACATCAACAGCATAAACAACAATATCCGGGTTACCATATCAAGCAAAATAACGACACTTTGCCGCCAGTTAAGTACCCGTTGTGTATATGACATTGGCGTCAGAGAAAAATCGCGCCAATATGACATCTGTGCCGAAACTTTAATATTTAATTTTTAAACTCTTCGCTCAAACACCCCTTACATATAGTACAAACTATAACACAGATAGCGTAAAATAATAGACAGTTTGGTACTTTTCCACTGTAGGAGATTTGGCGTTTTTTTTTTTTTTTAAAAAAGCTTGGTGTAATTTGGGCATGATAAAGTAAGATTTGGGTTCTTTTCCGTTATACGGATACCTTTGTCGCTAAGCGTAATAGATGGCGCAAAATGAAAATCACGTGAATTGAAGCATTTGAAAAATAAAAGAAAAAACGGTACTTTTCGGTTAGCCGGGCGCCAGTGTTATATATACATATATATGTATATATAAATGTATGTATATATATACATATATATTTACATATATCTATATGTGTATATATACAATATGTGTATATACATATATATTTATATTTACATATTTGTATGTATATAAATATGTATATATATAGCACTGGCGCCCGTCTAAACGAAAAGTACAGAAAAAACATTGTCTATACTAAAGTGAGCATTTAAAAAATATAACATTTGAAAATTCCAGACTTTTACGAACTATTTCATTAAATCACAATTATATACTTAAAATAAGTGAACAAATAACTGTTATAAAATAAAGCAATAAAATAAAACTCATATTAAACTGCTGGTATAAAATTACAAATATCTTTTAGCATTTTGAAATAATTGGCGCATTAGCATACATTTTGGCATGGTGTCCGTATAACGGAAAAATATCGAGATTTGTTGTCAAATCATATAAACAGCTATGAAAACAAACTTGATGAGCGTTTTTGTTTGTTTTATATGTTTATTTTATATGTATATTATTGATGTTTTTATGTACAAATCACATCTGTTTCTTTATAAAATTAGAGAAACGTCTTTTTTATATAAAATAAATCGTATAAATATCGAAGAAAAATGCGTGTGTATATAAAATGAAACAGTGGATAGGTTCCCGGAAAATATATTGCCAAATTTCCTTTTTCGCCAAGGCATCTATACTGGAAAAGTACCTTAAGCACATTAAAATCGCGCAGTTAGGAGCTCACACAGTACAGTGTCGTCTATTGGCGGTTATTTTATTAGTGGCATCGGGAGAAAGATGTAAAGATGTACTTTAAATTCTCACTCATAGATTATGAAGAATATCTTAAAAGAGCGGAGTTTAAATTAAATTTCGGTGACCTCCTTTATGAAAGATTAATGGTTTTAAATGAGAATTTCGCCAAATTAGCCAGCTATCACCAAGTTGGCTAACATTTGGCGCTACTCTGGTACCCTGCATTAGTTTTTTTTTCAACAATTGCTCATTTCAATGAGGCGGTCCTACCGGAATCGTGAGGGACACACAGAGACTTGGATTTTATATAAATAGATTAACTAAAAAAATCCATTTATCTTAACAAAAAAATTATAATTTCTACATAATGTATAAAACAGGTAGAATTTTATTTTGATATTTATAAATATTAGTGCAGTATGCGTTTGTTAACAATTTTGCCTTATCTATAGCGAACTTTTGGTAAAGTCACAAGATAATCGTCATATTCATAGATAATTAAGAATCATTGTATGATGAACAAATTGACGCTGTGTCTTTGAAACAATTGTAAATTTCTCATCGCAAATTTACAGTGTTATAAAATAGCGATTTTGAGGAAAATATTAATTTATTTATATTAGTTAACGATACATTAAAATGCAAATTTTAACGAGTAAATAAATAAAAATCCCTGCCGGCCCGGCCTACAGGCAGAGGTAGATTTCGAAGTTAAGTATACTAATTTCACCAACAAAAACTAAATCATTTTTAGATATAAATCCACTTTAACAGTTTTATCTGTCTGCTTTTGACGAGTTTTTATTTCCTTTTTATAAAATAGCTGGTTTTATCAGAATCATGTTAAGGCGATATTAAAAAAATATTTTTCCATACTCAACAACTCGAAATTTTCTGGCACATTTTCAGATTCAAAAAAAAAAAAAAAAAAAAAAAAAAAAAAAATATATATATATATATATACACACATATATATATATATATATATATGAAACATGCTGACGTAATTTTTGAAAAGATTTATAAGCGATCTGTGTTTTTATTTTTCTTTCAATTAATTAAAACTTGATTAATAAAGAATTATTTTCTCAGTAGGACAATATTTTTCTTTTCTAACACAAACGCATCGGGAAATTCTGTTCAAAGTGCCCACTTTGACATCATTTTTTGAAATATATTCTGCCTCTATCAAAAAATCGATCATTACTGTACATTATATAGTTTCTGAATAAGAGAATCTACCAATTGGACTCGTTTGAGAGCAAAAATGAATTTAAAAATCCGTAAGAAAATAGACAGTTTGGATTTGAATGCACCCTTAATAAGATGATTTTTTTCTTCAACCGCTATGTATTTTTAATTTGTTTTTGCTGTAAGAATTGGCCCTATCAAAAACTTGTCTATATAAATGTTGAAGACAATATTAAGAAGATATATGATAAATTCATGCAGATTTTATATCTTGTGAATTGACGGAGTTATGTATTTTTTATCAAAAATCTGTGATGCATGAATTTTTGGCGCTATTTTTAGAAGTAATAAAAACTTTAAACTGATTTGATCTTAAAAAACTAAAAGCTATTGGTTGTGATACGGCAGCAAACACAGGCATTTCAAATGGAGTTATCACCTTATTTGAAAATAAAATACAACAACCACAACAGGCAGTTGTGTGTCTACTACATTTGAATGAATTACCATTTAGAAAAATTATGGTTGCTCTTGAGGGGCCAACTTCTGGACCAAACACATTTAGCAGGCCTATTGGTAAACAACTTCTAAGCTGCCAAAATCTGGATGTTGTCAATTTTGTTGCAATTGAAAGCGATATACCAAAAGTTCATCTTAAAGAATTGAGCACAGACGAAAACTTTCTGTACGAAATATCCAAACCCGTATCAATAGGTACATGTACAGAAGAGTTGGCCAGATGAAACCCCGGAAACATCTCGCACGCCAGGTGGCTTACCCTGGCAAATCGAATCCTTCTTTTGTATGTAGCCATGGATGATCCGACCCCTGAGCTGAGAATGCTTGCAGAGTTCATAATGAAAGTCTACATACCATCATGGCTCTTAATTAAGTGCAATCCCAAAATCCCGCAGGGTTCCATTAATATTTTTAAAATGATTCATTTCAGAAATTACTTGGAAGACGAGCTAAAACATGTCGTCCATGCAACGTTACAGAGAAACGCATTTATAGCTCACCCAGAGCATGTTTTAATAGCTATGTTGTTTGATGAACGAAAACATGTTAGAGTCTTGGCTTATAAGAGAATCCAGAAAGCTCGTGAAACAGAAAAGAAAGGGGTAAGGATATTTAAACCCCCTCAGATCAATTTTAATGCTAAAGACTATATAGATATGATTGACTGGCAAACCTCTTCAGTAGAACCCCCTCTTGTTACCGATATGAGCCTAGAATAGTTACAGTTAATTGCGGAAACGGGAAAAAGTGGAAGGGTTGAATTTACAATTCCTTCTCACACTCAAGCTGTGGAACGAATTGTGAAAGAAGTCACAGAAGCTTCAAAGCGAGTGTGTGGGATGATCGAAAGAGATGGTTTCATTCGTGCCAGACTGGATGACCGTAAAGAGCTACCTAAGTTCGAGACCAAGAGCCAGTACAAAACATCAGTGAAGGATTAAAATGTAAGTAAGTGTTTTTTGTACTACTTTGATTTTTAATGTTTTTAAATAACATCTTTATCTTACTGTCTTCCATATAATATTTCAAGTTCATTGGGGATCATTTCTATAATTTTGTAAAAATCTGTAGGCCTACGTAAATACTGTATATAACTTTCGTTTCAGGTTTTGAAGATGAAAGGACGAATATTTAAAAAAAGTCAGTTAATTTGAAATAGAACAAGAAAACTGCGCTCATGTTCTATGAAAATACATCAGCAACATTTTGTATTTATATACTACATTTTATTCAACGTTATAATATTTTATACATTTGTAATAAACAATAGTAATCACAAATAACGATAGAGTTTATTTGAACACCTTTATCAAACAATTTACATCGTTAAACTATCTTTTTTAACCCTAGATCTACCGGGAATTTTATTCAAGTTTTAATAAAACGTTCTACACCAGAATTTTTATTTAAAACTATTTAACTTATTTATTTACCTTATTTTTGTCTGGTTTATATACTTAGTTTATTTTAAAGAAATTTCTGGTTTGAATGAATATTTTGTATGTACCTGTCGGGTCCAATGGACCCGTCTGGTAGACGGAGGGTTAAGGTATACAACATTTATATATTATTTATGTAGTATGTATATATATATATATATATATATATATATATATATATATATATATATATTGTGTCATTTTATGCCTCCTGTAACATAAATGCACTTAAGTCTGGTGTTTTTAACGAAAAAAAATGGTTCACTTGCACTAAAAATTACGAAAGTTTCGTCAAAATTAACAAACTTTAGGCCTTGTGCGGAGACCTAAATGTTGTGCTAAGTTTTTGAAATACATTTTCTATCGTTTTTTGTGCTTATTGTTAGTGGAATTTTAACTTGCAATTTAGAAAAAAAGTGTTTTAGGTTTTTTTTTAAATTTTTTGTAAAAATTTACTTTTTAAGTAAAATTTCTAAACTTTAGGCCTTGTGCGGGAGACCTAAACATTTTTTTAAAAATCCAAAATTTTTTGTGGTAAGTTGTGGTGTCTAGTAGCAACTTTTTATCAACTTGGAATTTGGAAACAAAAAAAAAGTTAAAAATCGATACACCCTAGTCTATATAGATGTTGTAGACAATATTAAGAAGATATATGATAAATTCATGGGGATTTTATATCTTTTGAATTGACGGAGTTATGGATTTTTTACTTCTTGAAACCCCCTTTTTGTTTTCGTTTTTTTTTTTTTTTTTTTTGCGGTACAAATTGGTCCTATCAAAAACTTGTGAATATAAATGTTGTAGATAATATTAACGAGATTTATAATAAAATTAATTGGAATTGATATCTTGAGAATTGACGAAGTTATGAATTTTTTTCTCCCAAAAACCCTATCTTTTGCGCCCCTTGAGCCCATTTTTAACTTTATCAAAAATCTGTGATACATAAAATTTTGGTCCTATTTTTAGAAGTAATAAAAACTTTAAACTGATTTGATATGTACAAAAATTAAGAAGTTATGGGGGGTTTTCGGTTTTCACAAAACCCCTCCCTATTTCCATCCCCTTGGTCCGATTTTGCCCATTAACGAACTTGACCGAGATTTTATGCTCTTTGATTTTATGTATCCGTTTGGAAGAGATTGGTGCAGAATTACGAAAGTTATCGTGTCCAGAAGAAAGTGATATAGATCGATCGATAGATAGATAGATATATAAAGTTTTTTACTGAGGGTGGTTTTGTGTTGTAGGGGTCATGATCGGTGTAGATCTGCAAAACTTCTTCATAAATTCCAACATAGAAACGATCCCAGTAGGTAGTATTTCATACGAAATCTACATAAAAATTAGATACTTTATAATTTTAATGAATTGTTTAAATATATTTTGCATGTTTATCTTAATAAAAACATAACATTTGTCTTAAAGACAGCAATCAAGTGAATTAAATGTAATAAAATAAAATTAATAATAATAATAATTAAATAGTACTTCTGTTAACGTTTTAAGATTAAATATAGTAGTTTTGATAGTTTGATAGATTCACAATGTATTTAACGTTTTTCTACTTGTTTTTTTAAACAAAACTCGCTTTTTCAAATATATGGCGTCCTTTTTATATGTTTTAGGTATTCGTGTGCTTATTATTTAAACAATTCGAAAAATTCTACTTGATCAATCGATTCTGGAATACCTCATCAGTAAATTTCATATAAATTTTGTCATATACATTCGCTGGTCAATATTTTACCTTAACGCTTAAAAAATAATAATCGTGTGAAATTTCCCGTCAGTAGGTTACCTCTCACTCAACAGTCTTTAAGGTTGTCACGTTTATGCCCTTCCTGTATGTAGCTAAGGCCTTTTCCTCACTTTCATTTCGAAAACCCTGTATTTTTTCCTTTCATTATTTATTGTTTTCATACGTTAGTTAGATTTTTAACAGCTTTTAAAATTAAACTGAAAAGTTTTAACTGCGCTACTCGGAATTTAATTCGATTAAACAAAATCGCACGTTTCGATATATTTCAAATGAAAATCATATTTCAAAGTAATTGCTTAAAAGGCGCAAATGCCAACATAGTGAAAAAGATTCCAAGCCGGGACTCGAACCCGAGCCATCTGTATAGCGCACTGACGTTCGATAGACTAAACCACTTGGAACGATACCCAGCCCGGAGAATTTCTCACTATTACATGTTGGCAAGGCTACAAACACAGCACAAGTTCGAGTTCTGGCTTGGAATCTGATTTAGTATGTTGGCCTTTGCACCTTTTAAGCAATTACTTTGAAATTTGATTTTCATTTGAAATATTGTATGCAAGGCGAATATTTTCTCTCTGGAATAATTTCCATGTAGGCAAGGCTACAAACGCAGCACAATTTCGAGTTCTGGCTTGGAATCTGATTTAGTATGTTGGCCTTTGCGCCTTTTAAGCAATTACTTTGAAATTTGATTTTCATTTGAAATATTGTATGCAAGGCGAATATTTTCTCTCTGGAATAATTTCCATGTATTAATATCGTTTCTATATATTAAATAAATGTCTACCAACAACATAGAAAAAAGTGTCAAACAATCACTTGAAAATTTATAAGAATATGGAAGATTTTTATTTTATAAACAACTGTTATGCTGAATCATTTATTAGTTTTTAAACATGTTTTAACTCCAATCATTTAATAATAATTTGCATCTGGTGGGTCTTAAATTTCATGTACTGGAAATGTAAAAATAGTTTAAATATCCGTCAATAGATGGCGCTGCACCGTCTCAAACTACAATAATGCTCAAATAAATTTTAAAAATTTAATTGCCTTTTCCTGTTTCAATCGCTAAATAGAATAAATAATGAATTATTGAATTTTCAAATTAGGAATTTTATTTCTGGTCATCCTGTATATATTTCTATATGCGCCTTTAAATGACAGTCTTGGGACATACCTTTAGTAATTTTTCTATTAAAATAATACAATGTAACATTTAAATATATGTATATCATTAATCAGACAACAAATATTTTTACTTTATTTCTTTATTGTAAGGGGGTCGGGACAAATTTCAAAATCATTTTTATTTATTGAGTTAAAATTCTGAATTTTTTTGTGATGATCAACCTTATCATTTGTAAACAAAATCATATGATAAAACCTTCTCATAATTAAAAAAAAATAATTTAAAATTTATTAAAAATGTGGGATAGTTTTAAATCGTTATAACTCGAAATATTATTTATAGAATTTATTTTTTTTTTCATTTAAATAATCAAAAATATATAAACGTTTTAATTTTGATTCATTTTTAGAAGATTAATTTATAAAAAAAATTAAAGATATTTAACGAAAAAAAAAGTGGTGCAACTTTAAAAAAAAAAAAAATCATATTTTCAAAAGTAAATATTTTTTTCAATTATGCTGAATCAAAACTAAAGTAAAATAATTGAAAAAGATATGTTCCAAGTTTGAACCCTTCACCTTTAACGGTTCTCGAGTTATAAGAATTTAAATACGGGAAATGGCAAGAAAACCTATCATGAAAAAAACGCATTTTTACAAGAAGTCATTTCCATGACAGCCATTGCTTGAAAGCAAGATTTTGAAAACATACCAAAACGAAAAAAATAATATTTTTTGCTCTAATTCAGATAGAAACATGATTTAAAGATCATTTTAAGCAGGAAAAAACAGAAATTTTCAATGAAATAAAATGTCTTTGCAAAATTTAAAGTTGTTTGTGTCCCGGACCTCCTAAAATAAATGATTTTTAGCTAGTTACATACATCGCACTAAGCAACGTACCTACTCCTTTGTGTTGGATAATTAGATGGTTTTGTGTATCATATTTGTAGAAAAATATTTATAGCACAATGTATTTAATTTAAATTTAGACTTTAGAAACAATTCAAAATTTCTCGGATAATTAAAATGATAGTCCTTTGATCATTTAAAAAGTAGAGTTTGAAATTTATTTTGGTGAACTCTAAAAACATAAAAGACGCAATCTCCATAATTACGGGTAATTATAGATTTATGAGCCAAATTCTTAAATCAATTTAGACGTTTTAAAATTAAGAGATGCAGAAAATTAAACTCATTTGATCAATTTTATATTTCAAATTCTGAAAATTCATCTCGACGGACCTACCATATGCGTGTAATCTAGCTAAGGATAATTTATATTCAGAAGTATTTTGAATCAATAAATAAAATGTCATTAGATAGTAGTTTCATAACTTGGAAATTTAGTTCTATTTCTGTCATTTGCAATGAATGGGAAAATTTTTTCGTAAGGATAACTTGCAGAAATGTGGATCTCTGTTGCTTATTCTTCACGTGATATAGCCAAATGGGAGAGTTACACAGGGTGGAGTGAAAAAAACGAAAATAGGAAAATCAAAATGTAATACTGCACAAAAGTTGTGTATGGTCTTCAGAAATAAAACTGCGCAGTTTTTTTCAAATCAAATTTATCTTCCGGTGCCACCGGGCCCCCCAAATTTCCCCAAACTCGCCAAAAACACCTTGTAGAAGTTATAAATAAAATAAAGATAAAGCTTGAAAACAATAATCTCATACCGCGGAAAAATTGTGGATGGTACGTAGTAATATGCCTGCACTGTTTTTTTTTTTAATTAAATTTTATCTTCCTGTTGTCCGAGTTGCTTCAATTTTTGCGAAATTCCACAAAAATGCCTTGTACATCTTATAAATCGAAATATTATTAACGTATATTACAAGGCCCGGGGTTGTCGGGCAATAGATTTTTCGAGACCTGCTTTATAATGAGGAATCTGCCATAAAACTGTTTACGTCAATTTGAAGGGGCAGAGTGTCACCAATTTTAAACTACTTTTTGCACCCTGTAGCTTTTTTCTTTTCTTTTTTTTATACTATTTTATGCATGCAACAGCTCTTTAATTGTTTATGTATTAATTGTTTTCGCTAGAGTGTCTTTTACTCGGCACGTGGATGGGGACCTATGAACCTATCTTCCGCAAAAGAGTCGGAATAAGTAGAAGAATAAAGGGCTGCGGACCACGTAATATAAAACGTAATAAGCTGGACGCAGCAGGGGTCGTTCGGTAGCTTCAGGGCCCCGAACCCTTCCTTCTCGCTTTTCGGTGTCTTAATTATGTACAATTATCCTTTTAAATTTGTCCGGTTTCAAATTTCAATTTTTTTTCTTTCTTCAACCTGGCTTTCACTAGAATGTCTTTTAATCGGGATGTGGCTGGGGACCTATGAACCTTGCTTCCGCAAAAGAGTTGGAATAAGTAGAAGAATAAAGGGCTGCGGACGAAAAGAGGCCGCTCGCCGCGGCGGTTGCACAAATTAAAGACACCGAAAAGCGGGACGGTAGGGCTTGGAGTCCTGAAGCTACCGACCAACCACTGCTACGTCGAGCTTATTAATAGTCTCGGTCGGTGGTTGGGGGTGGGTAGGTGGGTCAACTGCCGCTACGAGTGGCCTCTTTTCGTCCGTAGCCCTTTATTCTTCTAATTATTCCGACTCTTTTGCAGAAGCAAGGTTCATAGGTCCCCAGCCATGTCCCGAGTATAAGACACTCTAGCGAAAGCCAGATTGAAGAAAGAAAAAAATTGAAACCGGACAAATTTAAAAGGGAAATTGCACAAATTAAAGACACCGAAAAGCAAGAAGGGAGGGCTCGGAGCCCTGAAGCTACCGAAAGACCCTTGCTGCGTCCAGCTTATTATACATTATATTATTACGCATTATATTACGTTTTAGTTACGTTGAAATTTAAAAATATCATACAACGGAAAAGTTGCGTATGGTACGTAGTAATATGCCTGCACAGTTTTTTTCGAAATCGCATATCTTCCAGAGACCCGGTCAATCGAAATTTTGAAAAAAATGCCATAAATTCCTTTTTATCTGTTGCACATGTATAATAGAATGCATCACACAAGAAGCAAGAGTGCAATAAAAACAATAGAGTGCAATAAAAACAATTTATCTGTGAAAAGCTCACACACAATTAAAGTTCAAGAATGAAAGTCAAATTCTAATAAATCAGTTCGTGCTCTTCAAAACAAATATCTAAATATTCGCAATGTTTTGGCATGGTGTTTATTGTTGGTCCTGTTGGAGTTCTGTATCTTAAAATCTGACTTCGTCTCAAAATATGGCATAATGGATCTTTCGAACCCATCATTGTAGCTTGCACCAAAAACTGTAGTGGCATCTTCAGCGACCACTCTGATACAGCTTTCTGAGTGTTGCATAGAAACTCAGCAAACGAATTGATATCTTCACGACCACGTCAATAATAACTTTAACTGCCTGGAGTATATCCATTTGAAAATAAACAATTTCCCAAAGATGGCTTGCACTTAATTACAAACCATACAGGTGCATACACTCTGACTACATGCTCCGTCAATATCTGCAGATTTAACGTTGTATCGGGAATTCTCACATAGAGTCTCAAAAATTGTTTGGCGATGATAGCGCATCTGCTGTGTGAAAGTCTACCGGGAAATCTATTTGCAAGGTCTTTCGAACAAATTCCTTTCTATTAGATAGAATAATTTTCTTCGGGTATTTCTGATCGGTTCTGAGAACTTCAATAACTGTTTCGAGGTTATAATTAAGCTCAAATAGACTGTAAAGAAACGAATGGATTGACACTTGTCAAACATTTTTCTAATCGGCCCACTATAACTGTATGGTCCCCTGCTGCATCCGTGTAGCACGAACTAATTTAATGGAACTTTAAATTTTTTGCACACTTTTAACAGATTTAAATGTTTCTTTCATTCTTGAACTTTAATTGTTTGTGTACGTTTCCCAGATAAAATGTTTGTATTGCACTCTTGCTTCTTGTGTGATGCATTCTATTATACATGTACAACAGATAAAAGGAAATTTAAGACATTTTTTTTTTTCGAAATTTCGAATGACCGGGACCCTGAAAGATATTATGTGATTTTGAAGAAAATGTGCAGACATATTACTACGTACCTTACACAACTTTTCAGCGGAATGACTTTTTTTTTCAACATTATGATTATTTCGATTTATAAGATATACAAGACATTTTTGAGGAATTTCGCAAAAATTGGGGGGACGCGGTCCGCCGTAAGATAAAACTTGATTTCGAAAAAACTGTGCAGGTATATAACTACGTATCATATGCAACTTTTCCGCGTTATGACATTTTTATTTTCCAACTTCATCTTTATTTTTATTTATAACTTCTACAATGTGTTTTTGACGAGTTTATCGAAACCTGGGGTACACGGGGGCACTGGAAGATAAAAATGTATCTCGAAAAATCTGCGCAGTTTTATTACTGAGACCATACACAACTTTTACGTGGTATTACATTTTGATTCTCCGACTATCGGTTTTTCACTCCTCCCTATATACACACCTCTTTGAAAACGTATGTGGTTATGATTATTATTTTGGAAATTTAATATGGTTTGGAAACTTAGCTGGATAACTGTTAATAAGTCTTTCTAACAATATATATGTATATATGAATGCCTTTTTAATTGTAGGTTAAAACATGTCGAAAATACGCAGTGAAAATACACGTGTCATATATCACCAACACGAAGTGTTAATAAGTTGCAGTCGTACATTCATGGTCAGCATGGAAAGCTAAGGCGTAATTATTTGGATGTTTTCCTGTAAATAATAAACGAAGCCGTACTATTCATCAAAGAAATTATTAGATACCATGTAAAGGATCACAATTCCACCAGTGCTTCAGTTACGCATATTCAGGTCGTGTCACGTTTTAAAAATAGACTTAAAGATGTTAATTGATTACAAACGCCATTGCGACTTCACGAACACAGCTCTCCCTTTGACGTAGATTTTATAGACAAGACAAAAAGCGTAGAGATATGCTCTCTTAACTCAATACAAGCGTATAAGTATAAAAAAGAACGCATAAAGGTAAACGGCTCGAGCCAATCCAGAGTAAGGAAAGGAAGGAGGCTGGGAAGCTTGTCGTAGAAACATATCTCTTTACTGGTGGAAAATTTAAAAAGAAAAAAATAATTAGGGCAGAAAAATACTTTCAAGGCACCATGGGATATCGAATAAGATTTTAATAAAAGATAAAATGATAATAATAAGCTTTCGAAAGAAATAAGAATTTCATGTCTCAAAATAGGAAAGAATAAAATAAATTAGTGGGATTTTTTTTTGTACAAAGAAAGGTAGCAATTAACAGATTAATTTTTAAGAATAACAAATAAAAGAATGCGCTGAATTCAAATCATGGGATATAAAGGATATTTAAGGTATTATTAAAAGACAGGTAAAATGGTAGATATTATAAGAGTTTCGAATAATTAACTAAGGTAAAAAGACGACTTTTTAAATTATTACGTGTATATATATACATATTTCTATATACAATTTATAACTAATGTATTGCCTTATACGCTGATAAAAAAGCTATAAAAATTATCTAACTTTTGTCTAACTGCAAAATTTTCTTTTATTATAATAGGTATGAGTGTCTTATTTTATTTTTAATTGCTATGTGTATTATTCTAAGGAAAGGTACATCTCTCTACATGGGGAAATACAATGTCTTTACGTGAACTTCCCAATTATAAATTATTGAAAACAATGTCAATATTGATTTCTTGTTATTGTTCTATTCAATTTTTTACCATTTCCGCCAAATTTAATTATTTTGTTTATCAAAATATTTTGCATCGTTTCAGGTTTTCTCATCCTTTGTAACTGACAAAGATTTTCTTCTTTAAAATTTGCCTTTTATATCTTCTATTACTTAAAAAATAATATCAACATTCTTTACATTTTATAATTTTTTATTCTCGAAAAAAATCAAAGTAAACTATAAAATGAACCATCTCGCAAATGATATCCGGGAAATGCTATTTCCTACATAATTAGTTGCGCTTTATTTACTGCTATAAAACATATCTTAAACATCAACAACAACAAAAAAAAAAGATAAAAAGCTTTTCTTTTTACGTAATCTTTTTCCTTTGAAAGTGCTTATAGAGCATTACTATAGACTTAAAAATGTTAATTTTAAATAGTAAACACAATTACAGAAATATTCATAAATTTATGCTTTTATAATATAATGCTTTTGAAATGAATATTTTTTTTTTCAAGAAAAACGATTCTTTGTACTTACATTGACATTTATATTTTGTTTTCATTTCTTACATTTTTAATACATACTTTCAAATTATTTTCTTTTACTTTAAACTATTTCAGAAAATTTGCCATCTTATATTCGTTTGGTAATACTTAGATGCCAATTAAAATGACATATATCTCACGGTGTCTTTAATATGTTAGAAAGATCTGTTGATAAATATGCTTCATATATCATATTCTTGAAAGTGATACTCACTATACTGTCGCGCATTAAAGTTTTATCATTCACTAAGACTTACAATGCAAATGTAAAAATAATCCAAATTTCCGTTAATAGATCGCGCTGCACAGTCTCAAACTGCAATAATGCTCAAATAAATTTAAAATATTTAATTGTCTTTTCATGTTTCAGTCGCTAAATAGAATAAATAATACAACTTGGAATTTGTAATGCACATTTACATTCTAGTTTGAGCATAGTTATAGTTTGAGACGGATGGTTTAGATTTGCTTAACCCCTTCACGACGGGAGCCTTTCAAGAAATTTTTAATCTTTTGTCACCGTTTTTTAAAAACAGAAATTTGTGTCTTCTTGAATCGAGAAATTGCGCTGATTAAATAAGGTAAATTTTACTGGTGAGGAAAAACAATGATTCTGAGCGCTTCATGCGGCGCGTATACGTGCCGCTTGTCCCCAAGGGGTTAAGAGGAAATCTGCATATCAAAACGAATCCAAACGTTTTTTTTTTTTTTTTTTTTTTTTCAATATGCAATTTTGACTTCATAAATAAATACTGCACCCTTCAATTAACCTAAATACCTATTTTCATGAAATTCGTACTATTACTTACAGAGCAATTAATTATTTTAAAATAAGCATATTTTAGGGGCTGTATCCAAATTGAACTTTAGTACTCGATTATTGAAATGCTACGGAATGACTAAGTTATTTTTATTAATGTATTATTTCATGCCAAAATGACCATTTCACTCACGTAAATGTTTCTACTATTGCAAGCTCAGATATTTCAATAAAATGACTAAAACTCTATTTTCGAATTGTGCTTTTCAGCATATGATAGATGACCCCTTAAATCATCATTTTTATGTTTTTAACGCCTAATTTGAAAACTGCTTGAAAGAAAATGTTGAAATTTTGGGATACAATAAATATAATAAATATAAATCTATAAAATATTATTGGTTGTAATTCCAAACTTTTTCGAAAATTAATTTCAGAGTTCAGAATTCATTTTATAAATTTCTATAAATTACAAATTCAATGAATTTATGTTTGGAGTTTTTATTATTATAACAATACAAAAAATTAGCACATTAGTTTTGTAATTACAGGAGATATTAATAAAAGTATGAAAATATATTTAACATTAAATGCTTTAACTTTTGAATGTTTATAATTTAAAAACTCATCATCCAAATGAATTTAAAATTTGTATCTATGGATGGTTTGATCCGAAGATTTAAAACAGAGTATCATAATTAGGTATTGGAATAAAAAAAATAATGTTTGGGTTGGTTTTGTTTCGTAGATGACCTCTTAACACTAGAACAGCCGGAAATTTTACTCAAGTGTTATAAAAATATTTTACACCAGAATTTTTATTAAATACTATCTAACTTATTTATTTAATTTATTTTTCCGTGGTACATATTTAACTTATTTTAGAAAGAAATTTCTGGTTCAAATCGAAGTATTTTTATTTGGTACCGGTCAAAATTACCTCTATGGCGGTTCTAATGTTAAGGAAATTTTATATGCATAATTTAAAAGCAGACTTTATTTCCAATCGTTTGGTACAAGTAATATTATTCTTCTGTAATTATTTTGCATAGTCAGTAAGGGGTGTTTACTTATTTTTCCACTATTGTACATTAAAGGCATCAGCAAATATATTCCTATTTATATCCTGTTAGTAAAACTATACACAAAAATTAACCTGTATTAAAAATGTATTTGTTGTTTTACTCTACACTCTTTACTATTTAAAAGCAGACTTTATTTCCAATCGTTTGGTACAAGTAATATTATTCTTCTGTAATTATTTTGCATAGTCAGTAAGGGGTGTTTACTTATTTTTCCTAACACAACTGATAAATTTTGCTTGAGGAAGTCATAACAAGAAATCTAATTTGAAGACAAAATAAATGATACAATGTTGTACAATATTAAACGATAAATTGGAAAACGAAAACTGAAACGATTTATTTTGTTAGTTGTAACATATTAAAAAATCGAAGATAATTTCTATTTTAAAAACATTTTCATTAAATATAAAATATGCAGGTATATATTGAAAATTTTACTTTCAGTGATTCTCATAGGTATGGAATTTTAAATCTTTAATCATTGATGTAGAAAACTTTTTCAAATTAAATAGAATTTTTCAAACCTTTAGAAAGGAAAATATATTGAAATATCCCTGTAAAGGGAATATCTTTTTATATAATAATTGAAATTTTGATGGTAGATCAACGGAATAATTAAAGGTAATTTTCAAAGTAGCATTAAAATATATACTCCCTTTTCAAAAAGATATTGCCGAAATTACTTTTCTTTTTATATTACTTTGCATTTAAAGCATATATATTTTAAGTAAAATATTTTGTGTTTTTGCAGTAAGATTGTAAATTGTTAATATGCATTGCATGCAGTACAATTATTACTTCGACAAATATTCTTCAGCTTCGTTTTTTTCAAATACAAGTAGGAAAAAATAATGCATTTAGATTGCTGTAGAGAATTATTCTAACAGCATTTCACAAGAATTAACATACATATACCGATTTGTAAATATTTAATTCCAAATAATCTTATTTCGATTTGCACTTTTTTTTAAGTAAAGGAGACTGGAACGGTTGATTATAAGGGAGGCTGGATGCACCCTTCAGTTTTCATATTTAAAATAATTTCGAGTTTTGCCAATAGGTGGTAACCAAAGCCATTGAAATGCTCACTCAATAGCCTATGTACCATGCAGGTAATTGAAACAGGTGTGAAAAAATAAATTGTTTAGCGTTTTCAGATTAAAAAGGGTATTTTTTAGAAACATTTTGTAAAATTTTCTCAGAATAGAATTTATCTATTACATATTTCTAAGAAGAAGAAATATATCATAGAAATTTAAGTAAGTAGGTTTTAAGTAATGGAGAAATATTGAGCTTTTAATCCAGGCATAAAGACTGCTCAGTAAATTAGGCTAAGCATAACCACGTGCTATACTTTAGAAAGTGGCTATGTCGGAAGGCTTGACCCAATCAATGTGAGGGAGGGTTGACCATATGGTCAAAGCTCCCTTAATTAAGTGATATTGGAAATTATTTTATTATACACTGTACACAATGAAGAGTTGATGGTTATATTTATAAAATATTACAAATTTGTTCTGCAAAGCCACACTAAAATGGTTTGATAGAAAGGAAAATGCTTAAAATTGATAAAGGAAGATGGGAAAATATCCTATGAAAGAAACATAAATTAAAAAGTTGATAGCAACTTTTATTTCATTTTAATAGTATCCATAGTCCTTAAATAGAAAGAATAAAAAAGACTAGAAAGGATTAATGCAGCAACCATACGAAATATTAAATATTCATACCTCTGGCAAAAGAATATAACTTTCATCAAAACACTTTAGGGAGGTATGTATACAAATTTCACAAAGTTGAACTCAATGAGATGAAGCATAACTAGTGTTGCCAGTTGGAGCATCACAAAAAGTGGTTGCTTAAAATGGAATTTTTCTCCGGTACCTTGAATTCCGATTAAGAATGTTTGTTTGTACATCACATTTTCCGAAATATTTTTTTTTATAATAATCTAACCATGTAGCGTAAAGTTCTTCTTCTGTTTTTAAACTGAATTTATTTCCATGATGAATATTTCAATACTAAAATAAAGTAGGTCAATCCTCCCATATAGTGGGTCAAGCCTCCCATATGTGGGAAGCATTGGACCGTTATTTTCTCATGATTAAAATCGATCATTTTCCAATTTTCTTATAGATTACACTTATGTTGCAATTTTATTTTGAAGGCTGATTGTATAAAGAATAAAATGATATATGAAATATTATTCTAGGGTAAATATTTTTAAAATAAAAAATCATTTTGTAAAGCATGGGTCAATCCTCCCCATTCTCCTCCTATATCAAATAAGAGGATTTTAGTGGAACATATTGCAATAATGTTACGCTCAGCTCTACGGAAATCTACTTAAAAAATCAATTAATGTACAAGATCATTTGAAGAAAGCAATCGTTTGCATTTAAAAATTGAGACCATGTCGGTTACTGCTGCACAATATTGTAGTGAAAATAAAATTTAAAAAATAATCAGAATAATTAAGATGTGATGTTTTCGTGATATAATTTTATATCTTTCTATTTTTCTGTAGGCAGAAAAGGCATTTATATCATTATATAATAAAGTTTTTGTACATAGGGGAGCTAGGGAATGGATGGGACAAGGGATGGATGGGACATTTTCAATATTTCAGGCAATAAACATTTATTTTAAATTGCTTCCTAACCCCATATACCTCTACCACAGTGTGCTTCAGAACTAAAAGTAGGACCACATTGCTGTTTTCATATTCCTTCAAAGTTGCATTTTCTGAAATCTCTGCTTAAAAGTAAGTTTTTTTTTTTTTTTTTTTTTTTTTTTTTTTTTTTTACATTTGTAGATGTGAAATATCTTATACAATATAAAAAATTAAGCTGTGTTGTAGTTATTTATTTTAAGGTTCAATATCAATAATTAAAATGAATGAATAGTAACCATTGTGACAAAATAATTTTTGAGGTACATTTGCTGAGAAGGGATATTATGCATCATGGGGATGATTGGGACATTTTAAATGGAGATGAATGGGACATTCTCACTCCTCCCTAGAGATGTTGAAAATTTTATTTATTAATTAAATAGTATTATATAGGATGATAAATCAATAATTTACGTCAATTAATAGTATTAAATAGTATTATATGAGTTGTTATTGTTTAAAATTTCTGAGTGTTACTTATTGTATTGTAATAATTATTAATGGATTATCAAAAAATTGGTACTAAAACTTAATCAAAATAGATAAAATTGATAAAAATAGTATATGTGTATTGATCAAATGGGGGAAATTATATTGAATTTTGAAATGTTGCACAAATAAATCCCCGCCCCTAACATATTGGGTCAATCGGGAAGTCGGGTCGTGTTGGGAAATTGAATTCGTACCGGAAAATACAATCATTTAATTATTAGATATTGATTCCGATATCTAATGTGTAATAATTATCGGGCTGAATTTACGAATTGATTTTCTCAACACGACATGACTTTCCGATCGACACAATAATTTCCGTTCTGCATGTTTCTACGATACATTTAATTAATATTAATAAGTTATGATTGAAACTTATTAGCTATGCTATATTTAAAAGACATTTTGCACTTTCATTTCCAATCTAAAATGACTCATAAGTGGAAAAAAAGAACAGGTTGATAGCCGAAGTCCGGATTAAAAGTTAAAACTGCAATAAAAGAAGTTATTGAAAAAAAACATATCGATTCGTGCTGTAAAATCATATATTACAAATATAATTTTCATATAAGGTTATAATTATAAATTTTAATTTGGTAAAATTGAATACAGGGAGGAAAATCTTTGTGTCCCGTCCATCCCTATTAGTGTCCCATTCATCCCTGCTGTGGAGATGATTGGGACAGGGAGGAACGTGTTTTTTCATTTCATAATATTTTTATGAATAAATCATAATCTAGAATAAATATTGTTCATATATGTTGGCAAATACCTAATGTATGAAATTTGATATATAATATTGATAGTAACTTAAATCAAAAAATATAAAAAGATATTTTTGTGAAAATGTCCCATTCATCCCCCACCTTCCCTATTATACATTTTAATAAAATAAAAATTATATAAGATTTAATCTTAATTCTCTGATTAAGTATCTGCAATTTCTTATGCACATACTTTGGTTTTAAATATTGCATAGTTGCAAAGAAATATAATAAAATATCGTTAAATTTTTTTTCTGTATCTTCGCACAATCAAAGAATCCACAACTTATCTAGAATTGCAGTTTAATGTGTAGCACGCGCTATTAAATTTTTTGAGTTCCTCATATTTTCTAAATGTAAAGGAAGTTAATACAGATATGTTTATATTTTTAAACACTGCGTTTATTTTATTTCTTTATTTCTAATTATGCTTCGTAATTTAGATTGTGTTCTTTTTTTTTTACGAGGAAAGTATCTCTCAACAGTTTTATATGTTGCATTTATAAGAGACTTCTACCATTAAATTTTTAATTACAATGTTAGTAAAAATACAGAATTTCTGTTTTAACAATAGAAATTTAAATTGTGATTTTCTAAATAAAAGGTATTAAACTTTCTATTTAATATCTGTTGATTGGTTTATAATTATTTTATGTTCCTTTTTTTTTTTTGCTATTTATTAATTTAAAATCTCAGTCTAATTAAGCTGTTTTCTACTCCTTATTTTAATTTATTAGTAAACGTGGTGTGCGTTTTATAAGTGATAAAACATTATTCTTTAAAATTTGCCGTATTATTATTGGTATTATCTACAAATTTTGCATTTCTTGTAATATGGTTTATTATAACTTGTGAAATATTGAATTTTAAATTTCTAAAAAAAATAAAAATAAAATATGTCCAGTTCTCAAAAATCCTTTATTAATGTATAGACAGTAAAGAAAATTGTGCTGCATAATGATGTATGATACTTCTAACAAACCATGAAAATATTAAATGAAACTAAATCATTTATGAATATCATTTTATTTATTACAAAATAAATTCTCAATAAAATACAGCAAATATATTTACTCCAATATTTTCAAAAGTGCATGTGAATGGTGTATTATTTCATAGCAACTTCATACAGTCATTCATATAAGCGAAATTATAACGTTACTTCGATGTGTACATGTACATGCATCTCTTTCTTTTCATACATAACAATTTATGTAATTTACGGTCTTTTTATTATCGAAATGTTTATTATACGCTATACTTGAAAAACAAAATGCATTTGACATTCTTGAAAATGTTTCTGTTACCTTCCAGAATATTTTAAATATTTGGTAGTGTCCTTACTCATTTTGTAATTATAGAGTCATTATTAACATCCTCCCCACGCACACACAAAAACCTCCTAAAGGCAAATTGAGTGCCAATTTTAAGAATTAAACCCTATGTTTCAAATTAGCTGCCAAATGTGTTATCGATTACACTGTCATTAAGGGGTCTCAGGACTCTTAAAGTTTTAAAATTTTCGAAATTTTTGTTTTTTTAGACGTTAACCTCCTATCTTTTCTGAACATTTTGATATAATTGTTTCCTTTAAATTCCTTTTAGAACTGAAGTTATGGCTTTTACATTTATACACATTCAATAGCTGAAGCGTAGTTTCGGAAACTTTGAAGCCATTTTTCTCCAAATGACGTTTTTGGGCATAACGCGCACGATATCTCAAAAACTTCTGATTTTTTTTTTCATGAAATTTTCAAAACATATGTTTCATGTTAGTCCGTATAAGCTGAACTTAAAAGTTCCTTTTTATTGTTCAAAACAATATTTTTTTAGGGGATTATACTATTGAAATTTTCTTAATTTTGCATTAGCTAAATACAACTTTGTATAAAAAATACAAAAAAGTTTTAAATACAAATTTATTTAGGTTCAGGGTAATTATTACAATCTGAAGTATAATTAGGCACCAAAATTTTCATTCTAGTTGCAATACTTATTTTGTAATCGTGCGCGTAAGCTGTCATGACGATTTTTTGCTCGTCAAATGTCTAACAGTTTGGAGCCCCCTGTAAATGCTAATTCTGCATCTTATAATCTTTTAAATACATGAAATGAAAGAACATACTTATATCTTTCATTCCCAATTAAAATTGTATCTTCAAATCAAATACATTTTAAGATATTAAATGTTGAAAATGGTCTTTTTTTTTTCTTTTTTTCCAATTTTAAGAGTCCTGAGACCCCTTAATAGAAACCTACATTAAATTTTAAAATATATGGATATCAATTATAGCGTTTGATATGGCATTTTCTTGCTAAGTTATACGTGTATATAAAAATTAGTTTTTTGTACATTCACCTTTTTATAGCTTTTTAAAAAGACTGTTGCTGACTTTAAAGACGTAAATTATTTTTTTTCCCGAACAATACTGAGTTATGAAACTTTGAGATGCCTTAAAGTATTTCTTCTAGCAATAAAAACGGAACGATGCATTTTTAGTGCACATTAAAGAGTATATGCGCCCTGCTAAATGTGCTGTAGCTTCTTGAGAATGAAGCGGTTTTGGGGAGTTTTATTTTTAATTTTTAACATAGTCAAAAAAACCAAGAATAATTATTCATTTATACAAAGATTCATTCTTCATAAAATTTCTGCTGTGAGCAGTTTACTCCTTAGATTATTGTCATAACATGTATGATTTAAAATATTAATAAAAATATCATTATATATATTGCTAATGCGAATAATATTTATATATTTTCAAAATAATATTTAATTACATTATGCATAAAAAATAAAATAAAACTTTTTTTAAACATTTTGCGTCATCATAAACACTTTTTAATTTTAAATCCTTCAGGTGTTTTTTTTTATTAATTAATCAGAATTTATAATACAACTTTTTATCGAATATATATTCGAAAAAAAAAAAATAATGTTTTTAGAATACTGCAGAAAGGAAACTTTTTCAGTCATCTAAAAAAAAAATCCCAAGAGCATAACTATGAAAATAACATTTCAAAATTATTTCATTCTAAAAGATTCTCTTTTTTGTTTGCCATTTTGAAATTACAACAAAGGAAAGTCTGCAGCGCAACATATTGCATGAATGTCATGCACTTCTCACAAAAAATATCGTTCTATGAAATTTCTTTGAAATAAATCTCAAGTTTAAACAAACAAGCAGTTCTTTAAATGCAAAGGAGAAAGTGTATTCGTTCATCTGCAAAAAAGTTCTTTGAAAATCTCTAAAACAAAATTCTGTAGAATAAATCATACTACATTCTACATAAGAATCTTCTAAAAAGATTCCATGACGAGATTCTCCTTTTATGAGTAGAAACAAATATAGATAAAATCTTTATATAAAGTATTTTTATATCTCAAATATATATGCATAGTACCATACAAAAGCACTAGTTGAAATTTATATAATCCATATGTAGTTTGAAAGGCGCGAGAAACTTCTTAAAAACGCCTACAGTAAATGAATCGAACTTTTTTTATAAGTATCAGCCAAAATTCGAATGTGCGTTTTTAGATGCATTCGTAATTATATAAATACGTTGCACCTATAATCTTAGTTCGGTCCAGCATATAACAGAGTAAAAACTACCCAATCGAATGTTCTGAAATTTTAAATACATAACTGTTGCAAAATTTTGTCGAGTCATTTCAAATTTTATGAAAATTGGATGTATAGTTTAATTATAGGGACAGTCAAAAGTTTCCGTTACATTACGGCCAATGAGAAAAAAAATTATCGCAAGTGCATTTTAATGATGTTAAAGCCTTCCAAATGATCTGAAATTTTAAATATGTAATTATTGAAAAATTTTGTCAAGTCATTTCAAATTTTATAAAAATCAGATGTATAGGTTAATTACAGGGACAATCAAATTTTTCCGTTGCATTACGGCCAATGGTAAAAAAAAATATTGCAAGAGCATTTTAATGATGTTACAGCCTTTCGAACAGAATGAAATTAATATGTACTTATGAAGTGCACTAAAATATACATTCAGTACAATATGCGGTGCAAAAAATATCTATAAAACTAGTTATATTACGAATGCACCTCATTTGTCCCGTTTGACGAGCAATTTCCAACTTGAAATAACTAGGTATGATTTTGAACCATCAAAATTTGAAAAACTCTGGATGTACCAAATACCTTCACCGAACTTTCCTCGACAAAACTACGTATTTTTAACATATGTCGTCGTAACAGTTCAGATAATGCAATTTTAACAGTTTTGAAAATGTTAATGCTGTCGCTGGCTATTTTTAATAGTATCAATAAAACATTTTATGCTGTCAAAGCATTCATTAAACTAAATTTTTCTAAAGTAGCTAATTTTTTATACTACTGGTCGAATTTTTTCCAGATTTATTTATATACAAATAAACATTTTAAAGACCTTTTCTTTAAAGATGCGTTATAAAACAATTATTTTAAGTTTGCTTGATATTTAAAAAAAAGAATCCTCATAACAGTAAGTTATTTTGTAACATTTCTACTATTTAATTGAAAATTTCATTTTATTTTCTTTTAAAATACATATTTTTAAATTTATTTACTAGATAGTCAGAAAAATACAGTAAAAAATAAATAAATAATTCATTAGGAGAAGTATTTTTTTTTTAGGCTCACATTTTATTATTACTAATATCTGAAACTAAAGATAAAAGAAAGCATACTTACCTTTCTTTAGCATGCAGTTTTCCAAAAATAAAACTCTTTATTTTATGTTTCTAATTCTTAACAGGTAGTTTTATTACGTAAATAGTTTTTTCTCTTGACACAATAAACTAAAAATATGAGCTAAACACCATTTTTTTCAAACTAAAATATTCGTCTTATTTAATCTAAAAATTTCTGTAAATAAATAAGGCGAAAATTATAATCAAAATAAAAATAGCAAAAAAAGCAGAAAACCATCTTAAAAAATATTTTATAGTATTTCTAATATTTCTTCTTAAAATCTCGTTTTATTTTTATTTTTGTCTTCTCCCAGATCGGCTTATTTCATCACGTATGTATGTGATCAATGTTTCTCCCTTTTAAACAGACATAGTATATACTTTTATTGAAAAAAGTATAGTTTTTTAAACAGCCAATTAGTAAATATTTTTCTAAGATAATATAAATTCCTTCTAATAAATAACCAATTTAATATGCTTTATTTTTATTTATTCATATACCTTGTACCTCTGTGTCAATTAGCTGCTTATCAAGTGTGATAAGCGTTTTACAACAGACAAATAATTATCATTGATCGTGTTATATATATATATATATATATATATTTAATGCGTTAAATTTGAAATTCCTTTCATTCTAAAATACCTTAAAAAATAAAACATTAAATAACCCATCTCCCAAATATAGCAAATTTGCAGCTAATTACAATTCTTAAAGACATTTAAAATAAAAAGAAAACATACTTAAAGCTATTTTTCCGTCAGATATTTTTGTTCACATAAAAATGTATCTTTATAAAACAATTAACTACCTTCCTTTAATGTAAACAAAGATATTACCTGAAATAGTAATAAACATGTAGTTATTGGAGTGTACAATTCTCAATTGAATTATTAGTTTGACGGAAAAAAAATGAAAAAAGGGAATACAATTTAACTTTCTGCACGTAGTAAAGTTATGGTTTCGCTAAAGTAGCCGACGATGTGATAGTCAGGTAAAGTTATGCTTTCGTTAAATTAGCCGACGCTGTGATAGTCAATATTCTCTAAAAGTGTAAAAGAGAAGAACTGAGAATAATTATATCGTATGAGAAATTGCCCATTACCTTCAGAATAATATGCCATTGAGAGAAAATATCTTACTATGATCGATACGCTTAATAACAAAACTTTGTTAACTGAAGAATTCAGGTAAAGTCTAAAACGAAATGTACATTTCATGTGTAGTTATTATTTTTCACCTGAACATCATGTATTATTTATTAATAAATTTGGTTGTAGAATTTTTGTACCTTGTTTGAAAAAAAAAAGAAAAAAGATCTTTACGTTTAATGTTACATCTAAAAATATTATTTTCAATTGTACTGCTATATACGATTATCTGTCTAATTTGGATTCGCAGTTGCAAACAAAAAATTAATCATCTTTTTTTAAAGCAGGGTTCTTAGCAATCATTATTTTTTTAATACTACTATTTTTTTAGTAAGAAACACTAGTTTATCTAATGGAATAATTTTTGTGAATAAATAAAGGTAAAAATGCTATTCGGGAATAGTGGTCTCCAAAAATAAGGATAGACACGCACTGCGTAAAAATGTATAATATCGCCTATTAAGATATTATGTACTCTTTCAATCGTGTTTCTCAGGTTTTGATCTCATATACCTAATTTGACACGCCCTTTTGCTATAAGTTAAGAGCTGAAACAACAAAATATAAAAAGTTTTAAGTAACTCAATATGACACATTTCATTGTACAGGTTAACGCAGCATGTTTTATCTATGATCTTGTGAGAAAAAATCTTATCAATGAAGTTCCATTCTTTTACAATGCTCTTTTCAAAGAAAAGTTACTCTATTTTATTACTTAAAAAAGTATTAAAATTAAATTGATTTTCTGTTTTAACAGACATTCCCATTGTTTACAAAGGGTTACTTTTTATTATACAGGGTGCAATATGTTATCTATCCCCGAACCTTAATTTCTCAATCGTTGGTCGTAGACTTGTGATTCCAATTACAAAAACGTTTCAAATGTGGTAAATATTCATGTTGTGGCATTATTTAAAGTAAAAAAAATCAATTTAAAAAAAATTATGAAATTTAACTTTTTATACGGTCCCCCCAGTCACTATAGTTACATTTAGTAATAGTTTACACATATCATAAAAGATATAACACAAAAAGTTTGACATCTGTACAAAAAAAATTGACTCAGTTATTAAATTTCAATGTTTGTGATTTTTGCACATATTATTTTTCATTGATGGATCAGTTAAAATACCAATTAAAGTAATTTGAGATCAAAAACAGGCTGAAATGTCCTTTTTTTTTTCGTAGAAACCACCTTTAACCGATATCGACAAATAAGGGTATCACCGAAGAGGGTTATTGCATCTACCTACTTTCACTTTTGAATGTTGTTTGACCCCTAAAATTTAGCTAAAATTTTTAGATTAAATAACCCTTTTTAGTTATACCACGATTTGGCGATACCGTCTAAAGGTTGTTTCGCTGGAAAAGGGACATTGCACCCTGATTTTTATCTCGAATTAGTTTAATTCATCTTTTAACTGATTCCTCAATGAAAGACAAAATCATATGCTTAAATATCAAATTTTGAAATTTAATAACTGTGTCAATTTTTGTAGTGCAGATGTTAAACTTGTTGTGTTATATATGTTATGATATGTGTAAACTTTTACTAAATATAACTATAGGGATTGGGGGACCATATAAAAAGCTAGCATTTTGTAATTTGTATAAAATTAATTTTTTAGTTTAAATAATGCCATAACATGTATATTTACCTCATTTGAAACGTTTTTGTGATTGGAACTATATGTCTTCGACCAACGGTTGAGACATTAAAGGTCGGCGATAGATAACATATTGCACCCTGTATAAAAAAAAATTCCTTTATACCAGAATATCTACAAAGAAATTTTTATGTTCGATAATTAATCGCGGAATGTCTATCATTAACATGCGCCGGTGTTGATCTTACCCCAATAAATATTTTCTCTGAAAAATTGATAAATTTCTAGAGGATGCCTCTGACGTGCCTTGTACTTTGTAATTTCAATGTTCAGAAAAGGAAGGTAAAAGAATAAATTTTTTGCTTGTTCGTTCTCTAGGACGGTAGAATGATAGCTCTTGGGAGTGACTAATCTCACATGTGTACGAAAAATTATTAAAGAAAGCAATAATTTTAATGAAAAAAATTCAAAGAGTGCATGTATATGTCAATAAATTAATATTAAATGTAACTAACATCAATTTTGTGAAAATATGCATGTTTTAAGTTGTACAATAAATTATTTGTAAATGTATAGCATATTTTCTAAAATATTTGTTATCATTTTTACAGAAACTAAAACAGAATCTCTAAATAAATATAACAAACATGATTTTGTTTTTGTAAAAAGAAGTCGAACTGATGCATTTTTCAATAAACATCAGTAAATTTGTTTTTTAAAACGTATTTAGCCAAAAATATATTCGAAGACAAAATCAGGTGGGATTCATCCCATGCATGTGCTAACGTTACAAAAATAGACATTACAAAAATTGCCATTCAGAATGAATGGTAGTATTTTAATTAAAATATGTCGACAACATGTACTTTAATATAAATATTATATATTTAGTTTAAATGATTCTACATTTTTGTTTCCATCCTTTTAAAGTATTTGTAAACTTTTGATAATATCATTTAAACAGATAGTCTTTTCGAAAAACAAAAGTTCATAAATAATCTTTTCTAGATTATTAAATTCACAAGAAAATATATAGCTAAAACTTAATTTTTGGTAAACTATGACCATTTAATTTTAAAATCTATTCTATTAGATATCTGTCTTTTCTACAAAAAGGTTTTTTTAATTCAATGTATAAACGAAATTGTTGTTGTTGTTGTTTTCGTTTTAAGACTGTATTGCGTTTTTCTGGTATGTAAAGCGTTAGGTTCCATAAGAAGAAATATGCAAATGTTACCACAAAAATATTTCATTCAAAATTATATTTCTGCCTCCCGTTTTCATAGGTATATCAGAGAAAAAAAATGAAACATATTGCATGGATGTCACAGTCATTTGACAGAAAATTTCTTTTTTGTAAAAGTTTCGAATAATAAGAAAAACATTTTATGTAAAACATGAGTAAGTATTCATGCTGTAATATAGTTCGAACAAAACTAAATCAAAAACTAAAATAGATTGCTTTAGAAGAAATCATAGATTACATGTGGTATTCTCGTGAAAAGAAAAGTTCTGTCGAGAAGAGACATAAAAGGATATTGTATTTTTATGTCACATTTTTCCATATAGCTATTTTATATAAAAAAGTAATAAAATTAAGTCAGATCTTACAAAATAGATGTTTATCTTCTTATACAAGTTGTAATTTAAAATACCTAAATATTTTACTAATCACAGACACACCTTAATTGAAAAAAAAAAAAAAAAAAAAAAAAAAAAACTTTGTATAGGGTTGGAAGAAAAATCTTGCCGAAAAACCGTTTTGTTCAGCTTATTAGCTTATATACGCACAAGTTTCTATCTATAAGTGTAATCAGCTGTGTAAAAATTTATTTTTCTACAAATTAATCTTTGTCAGCCAATTTGACGCAGAAAGTTTCATTACATTTTAATATCTATGAAATTTTCATAATCGCTGCTGATCTATCAGAAACGCTAGATCTGTCACAATCCTATGTTAAATTTGTGATGTTAGCTCTCATTTGTGATGTTGCAGGAGAATACTGACTTGCAACTGCAGTGTGACCTAAAACATCCGGCATCAATGTCATCTTCACCCTCTCCATTTCCTTTTACATTTCCAACTTATTTTCTACAAAGCAATTTTTATGTTTGATAATTAATCACGGAATGTCTATCATTAACATTTACCGGGGTAGATCTTCCCCAATAAAAATTTTCTCTGAAAATGGGGTTGAGAATGTGAAGGAGAATGAATATCTTTTTTTTTTCTTTGTTCTATAGGACTGGAGAAAAATGGTTCTTGGGAGAGACTCATCTCGCATGTGTACGAAATAATTTTAAAGAAAGTAATAATTTTAATAAAAAAGTACATGTATATATCGATAAATGTGTATTAAATGTAATTAACATCAATTTTGTGAAAAGATGCATGTTTTAAGGTGTACAATAAATCTTTTGCAAATGTATAGCCTATTTTCTAACATATTTGTTTTAATTTTTACAGAAACTAAACAGAATCTGTAAATAAATATATATATATAAAAAATACTTTGTCTTCATAAAAAGAAGTAGAACTCGTACATCTTTCAATACACATCAGTAGATTTGTTTTTAAAACGTAGTTAGGCAAAAATATATTCGAAGACAAAATGAGGTGAAATATAACCTATGCGTGTGCTAACGTTACAAAGATAGGCATTAGAAAAACTGCCATGCAGGATGCCTTGTGAATGGCAGTTTTTTAATTAAAATATATCTACAATAGTTCTTTTAGTATATTTGCTACATATTTTGTTTAAATGATTCTACATATTTCAGCCAATGCTTTCAAAGTATTTTTACTTTTGTTAATGTATTGTAATGTACTTGTGTGAAAGTATTGTAACTTTTGTTAATATCATTTAAACGTATATTCTTTTCGAAAAACACAAGTTTGAAAATAATCTTTTCCAGATTATTAAATTACAAGAAAATATACAGGTAAAACTAAATTTTTGGTAAACTATACACCATTTAATTTAAAAATCTATTGTATTCGATATATGTCTTTTGTACACAAAGGTTATTTTTTTTATTATCTAATGTATAAACGAAATTTATGTCTTTTTCGTTTTAAGACTGTATCGCGTTTATCTGCCATCTGGCGTTAGGTTTCATAAGAAGAAATATGCAAATAGTTACTCAAAAATATTTCATTCAAAATTATGTTTCTGCCTCCCGTTTTCATATGTATATCAGAAAAAAAATGAAATATATTGCATGGGTGTCACAGTCTTTTGACAGAAAATTTCTTTTTTGTAAAATCTTCGAAAAAAAAAGGGAAAAATCTTTATACGTAAAACGTAAATAAATATTCATACTGTAACATATTTCAGAAAGAAACTAAATAAAAAATTGGAACAGATTGCTTTTGAAGAAATTATAGCTTACATGTGGTATTCTCGTGAAAAGCAAAGGTCTTTCGAGTAGACATATAAAAGAATATTGTATTTTTATATGTCATTTTTCCATATATCTCCTTTATAAAAAAAAAGCAATAAAATTATGTGAGAGCTTACAAAACAAATATTTATCTGTGTATACAAATTGTAATTTAATACCTAAAAATTTACTAATCACATTTTTATTTATTATTTTTTTTTTTAAGCAAGCATTTTTAAAGTTTGCATAGGGTAGAGGGAAAATCTTGCCATTAAAAGTTTTGTTCAGCTTATTAGCTATTAAGCACAAGTTGCTATCAATAAGTGTAATCATCTGTGTAAAAAATTATCTTTATACAAATTAATCTTTGGCAGCCAATTTGACACATCTTGAAAGCTTCATTACATTTTAAAATTTATGAATTTTTCAGAAACACCAGATGTTCCACTAAACTGTGTTAAATGTGGGAATGTAGTTCTCATTTGCGATGTTGCAGGTGGATATTTAAATGTAACTATATTGTGACCTCAAAAATCCGGCATTCGAAAATCCGACATCAGAGTCTGACTGTACATACGGTAGAAAGAAAAATAACAATTGTTTACGAATAAAAAAATCGAAATCGAAAGCAATGGATTAGTGGGCAGCGAGATCGCTGTATCTGTGCTAAATAGAACCACCAATAAGGCTGGTAGCAGCTTAGAGGAACCACGATTAGGAGCCGGCAGTAGAAAACGTGTCACTGCAAAAAAGATAAATTTGGATGGAAAGTTTATATATGTTTTACGGAAACAACAGTATTTCCTATATTGGCCCAAAAAACACAGGATTTGTGGCCGCGTGGCGGTTTTGTCGCGGTCGACGTGAGTTAAGGCCATTTGTAGCCAAACCATACTGTACCGTAAGTAACAGGCCGCTAATTACGACAGCTATCGCGGAAAAGATTACGGGTCGACGGCGAGAAAACTGTTGTGTTTATTTTGCCCGCAAATCAATGAGGGTCGGTTTCTGTCAAACATGTAATGATCCATCATCGTTTAGAAAGTAGAGGTATAATATTACCTAACTCGTATAATTATTTAATGAGAGGAAAGTATTTTTTCATCAATTATTCTTAAGTATGCTTAATTATTTTAAATCTGGGTTTTAGTGAAAATACAGGTACCTTATGATTTATATTAAAAGCAGTAAAATAGATTAGTTATTTTTATTTAGTTTTAAAATATTTTTATAAATAATAAAATAATATATAATATGTTACAGTAAAACATGTATACATGTCAGGCTAGTATTATGAGCGCTTACCTGTTCCAGGTTTTACACAGTATATTTAAACTGTTTTCAGATAAACCTTACGAAACCAGTAAATTTAGAATCTAATTTTTATCAAAATATTTTAAAAAAGAATTTTTTTTTGTTTTTGCCAAGAAAAACAGTCTAATTTACTGGTGTGTGTGTGTGTGGGGGGGGGGGGGGGGTTATTTAAACAGTATAATCCTGGCCAGCTTCAGGCTAGTTTTCATACATGGTAAGAGATGGTGGGATGAATGTGTATAGCTTTCGGCTTGCATTCATTAATGATGCCCATTGATGGCATAAATGTGGCTCGCTTCCGGCTTGCATACATTAATGATGCCATTTGATGGTATAGGTGCGTCTGGCTTGTGGCTAGTTTTTATTTAAAATGACCCTTAATGACATAGTTGTGGCAAGATTTTATTCATGAATCCGATTAAATGTATAATTGTGGAGAGTTTGGGGCTAAATATCAGTTTTAGATGACCGTTAATGGCGGATTTGTGGGCAACTTAATGTACTTGCGGCTAATTTTCTCCCGGCCTTATTGTGTCCGGAGTGACACTATTTAGGGTTTCGTTCATCTGACGAAACCCTATTCGTCTCGCTACTCTGTCTGTCTGTCTGTCCGTCCGTCCGTCTGTCTGTCCGTCACAGAGCCCGTTCTCAAAACTATACATATTGGAGACTTGAAATTTTGTGTACTTATAGATGAACACCACACATCATACGACAAATCATAAAATTTTGAAAAAGTCGTACATTTAACCCTTTGGGCCCCCTCATGTTTATTTTAAACAATTATTTCTAAGTGAATCCCTAATTAGGTTGCAGGCGTAAAATTGTGCGTACTTATAGATGGACACCTCACATCAAACGACAAATCATAAAATTTTGAAAAAGACGTACATTTAACCCTTTGGGCTCCCACATGCGTATTTTAAACAATTCTTTCTATGTGAAACCCTAATTAGGTTGGAGGCGTGAAATTTTGCATACTTATAGCTGAATACTTCACATCAAACGACAAATTATAAAATTTTAAAAAAGTCGTACATTTAATCCTTTGGGCTACCACATGTGTATTTTAAACAATTCTTTCTAAGTAAGTCCCTAATTAGGTTGCAGGCGTGAAATTTTGCGTACTTATAGATGGACACCTCAGATCATACGACAAATCACAAAATTTTGAAAAAGTCGTACATTTAACCCTTTGGGCTCCCACATGTGTATTTTAAACAATTCTTTCTATGTGAGCCTCTAATTAGGTTGGAGCCGTGGAATTTTACATACTTATAGCTGAACACCACACATCAGACAACAAACTATAAAATTTTGAAAAAGTCGTACACTTAACCCTTTGAGCTCCCACATGTGTATTTTAAACAATTCTTTCTAAATGAGTCCCTATTTCGGTTGAAGGCGTGAAATTTTACACACTTATAGCTGAACACCTCGCATCAAACGACAAATCATAAAAATTTCAAAAAGTCGCACATTTAACCCTTTGGGCCTCCACATGTGTATTTTAAACAATCCTTTCTAAGTGAGCCCTTATTTAGGTTGGAGGCGTGAAATTTTGCATACTTATAACTGAGCACCTCGCATCAAACGACAAATCATAAAAAATTGAAAAAGTCGTACATTCAACCCATTGGCCTCCCAGATGTGTATTTTAAACAATTCTTTCTAAGTGAACCCTAATTAGGTTGGAGGCGTGAAATTTTGCATACTTATAGCTGAGCACCTCGCATCAAACAACAAATCATAAAATTTTCAAAAAGTCGTATATTTAACCCTTTTGGGCTCCCACGTGTGTATTTTAAACAATTCTTTCTAAGTGAGCCCCTAATTAGGTTGGAGGCGTAAAATTTTGCATATTTACAGCTGAGCACCTCGCATCAAACGACAAATCATAAAATTTTGAAAAATTCGTACATTTAACCATTTGGACTCACACATATGTATTTTAAACAATTCTTTCTAAGTGACACCCTATTTAGGTTGGAGGTGTGAAATTTTGCATACTTATAACTGAACACCATCATGCGACAAATCATAAAAATTTTAAAAAGTTGTACATTTAACCCTTTGGGCTCCCACATGCGTATTTTAAGCAGTTCTTTCTAACTGAGTCCCTTATTAAATTGGAGATTTGAAATTTTGCATATTTATAGCAGAACACCTGAGGCCAGGCGACAAATAATAAAATCTTGAAAAATTCTTACGTTAAACCCTTTGAGCTACCACATATGTATTTTAAGTAATTCTTTCTAAGAGAGCCCCTAATTAAGTTGGTGACATGAATTTTTGCATATGTATAGCTGAATACCTCAGACCACACGACAAATCATAAAATTTTCAAAAAGTCTTATATTATTTACTCCTCCGGGCTGTAACTTGTGTATTTTAAGCAAATTTTCTAACATCCGCCCTTTTCACCCGGGGAGCACTTTTCCAACTTTTGCCGACACCCCTTTGACCATTCTTGCATATTATGCACCATAGCCTTACATATTTTAGTTCCACTTTTTACCGCCAGAAGTGGCTACTTATCTCGAGTGCTATGAGCCCAATCCCTTCGTCTAATATATATACTGATAGTATGTAAAATGGATTTTCGTTTGGATAGAGGTTTGTTTAGAGTGCGCCCCTGGTTGCGAAATGTGGAACTAACAAATTTTTCAAGAGGATAAAGTGTTATGAAAAAAAATATTAAACGAAACCCTCTGTGCGATCTGTGATCACACTCACCCACTTGTTTTAAAGAGCCGTTACGGACAATGATAGCGGGCCCATATCAGACACTTTTGGCCAAGGCTAACATTGCCTTCAGTTGCCCACAAGTGGAGTGTTTTTTGGGGATGTTCTTCTTTTGTATCAAATAAAATAAACACTTGTTAAAGTAAAGCCGAAAAAATCGAAGAAAATTTTAAATTAGAAAAAAGTTTTTATTTATATATTTAATTTTCACTTTTTCTTAGTTAAATATTCCTTGGCTATGAATTAAATTCTGAATAAGGCCCATTACGAATATCGGAATTACTTTTGGTATTTTTTCATAAATCCAGAATTTTCAAAATTTCCGATTCGTTATGGTTCCAACAATGCCGGATGTTCAAAGTTATACTATATGATTTTTTTTTTCACATTGTTTGTATTCAGTATTTTCATATTCACCGGAATATATATCTATATATATAAAAGAAACTCTGGATTTTTTATTAATCAACGCGCAGCCCAAACTACTGAACCTAAAATTTTGAAAATTGGAGTAAAAATACTTCTTATGACATAGAGTGCCGCTAAGAAAGGATTTCCTAAAGTTCCACCCCAAAGGTGGGTAAAGAAAAAGAACGATGTTTAAAAAGATTCCTTTAAAATCTGATTTTATAGTTATTTTTCAATTGATAACATATTTTAGTGTATTTTTGTATGTTGAATGGAATGGTACTAACCAAATTCTTTTAAATCCAATAGTTCGTGAGATATTTCCTATTTTCCTAATTTGACAATGTCTTTGTCGCCAGAACCTCGAAATATCTAACATTACAAGTGATAATTCATCCATATTCATTTATATTGTACATCAGTTACCGTAGCACCGGAAGAAATTCAAATTAAATATTTCTTTAATCATTTTGGTTAAAGAATTAAAACGGCTAACAAGAATTTGAAAAAATTGATAAATACAAACAACTTGAAAAAAGAAAAAAAATATATTGATTTTATTTAAAATGCAAGGAAGCGATCTACTGATAAATTAACATTATAAAACGAGAATATTTAAAAATGAAAGCAATTTTTGTGCGACATTTTTTAAGGAAATCACATCCAAGCCATGTCACATACAACTGCGACAAGCATGGCGACGATTTCACTAATTATAGCAACCCTAATTTTTTGTCCATTTGATAGTTTATTTTTTATAGCTTTAAATTAATTTTATTATTATATATATTTTTTAATTATAACTTATAGCATGTAGTTTTAAGTTATATATTTTATTTATTTATTTACTTTAAACAATTTGCCATTTTTAAAAAGGTTATGTATTTAATAATGTTAAATTACTGTTTTGAACGTAACTGGCAAACGATAAACAATATTGGAAATCGCTAACCAATTTTTGGTGATCTATCGCATCTTCCGAATAATGCGCAAGTACCATTTTTTTTCAATGGAAGAAATTGAAGTTGAAATAATACATCAAGATTTGTCATTTGTTACTGGATAAGAAGAAAAAATGGGTACTTTAATGTCAGCCGTGTGTAAATCTCGACATTAGCATTTTTTAAATTGCCATCAGCAGTAGTTACATCTCGCGTATGTAAATTAAAAACAATTCTTTGTTTTATGTTATGGCAGTATTTCCTATTATTGTTTTACTTTTCAGTTTTTTTCAATGCAATTAGTCTAAGGCATGTATTTTAAATGAAATGAGTTTAATGTTTATATTTTGAATGAAAAAAAAAAATAAAACTAGAAAACAGGAATTCTGCTTTTTCAGAATTTAGTGTTGCCCCCGATGAAAAAAAAAATATATATGTATATATAAATAGTACAAAACATATTTCAATTTTAGGACTTAAAGCACACACTTTTATTTTATGTTAGATAACGTCATTCGCATCCGCTTAAGTATTCCACATTTACGATCCACTCTTAAACATCTACAGTGAAGCATGCAAAGAATGTCACTATCGCAAAATAATATACAAATTCAGCAAAAAGGTGCGGCGTCAAAAAAAAAAAAAAAAAAAAAAAAAAAAAAAAAAAAAAAAAAAAAAAACGGCTATCTAATGATTCATAGGCCTTCATTTGTTTGTAACATTAATGCAGACGATTTCAGTCGTGACGTCAGTCATGATGTTTTGGTTAGAAACTGACTCTCCAAACAAGCGATTGCTATGTTATAATTGTACTGGTAACTTGATATGTACTGGTAACATTTTCCACAACTTATATTTAAAAAGTAATGACGTATGGCAACCGTTTGTTTGGAGTCAGTTTCAAACAAAAACGTCATGACTGAAAGCGTCTATAGATACTTAAAATTGAATATAATTTATAACAGCTCCATATTTTAACAGAAATTATTCGTTTATATTTTTTCAAAATAGCACGTATTTTAATTACATTTTCTTTCGGTTGTTTGGACAAAATGGCAACAAAAAGATATATGTGCTATTTTTCAACTATTTATCCTTTATTTTCCACATAAATGGAGTACTTGAGTTGCCAAAATTAAACAAATGATGCTAAAAACTACAAAAAAATAAATATTTCAAAAATAAATGAACTGAAAAAAAAAAAAAAATATATATATATATACCAGTTTTCCGGTAGGAATCGGAAAAATAGTTGCCCTTATCGTACCGGAATAATTTACAACCCAGCTCGGAATAAAATCCGTAAAATACCGTTTTACTGACTATTTCCTTATTTTACGGATTTTATTCCGAGCTGGGTAAGAAATTATTCCGGTATGATAAGGGCAACTATTTTTCCGATTCCTACCGGAAAACTGGCAGTATTTTTTATTTTTATTTTTTTATTTATTTTTTTTTACTTTTTTTACTTTTTTTTTTTTTTTTACAGTGTGGAGTTGCAGTTTTCAAACAAATTGTATTTAAAAGTAAATTTTTTTCCAAATACGACGGTATAAAAATTGAAAATGTGCGATGCTTAGAAAAAAAATGCTATAGAGTATTTAATCGTAATGCTTTGTTTTACGGCTAGTTTCTTAAGGTAACGTTATTTTTTGAAGACGGCACAAAATGGGCTGGGCAAAAAAAATAGCATTCCGTACCGGGGGCTAATAAGAATAAGGCATGGAAACAATCTCTGTTGATTTATTAGCTGCACATGGCTAATATATAAGCATCACAAAAGCCATATAATGACCTTGCGAAAACTTCACGATGAATTCTGTTACAGAAAATCGGATCATCATCACCATCATCATCTACTACATATTTAAAACGGAAATGTGCATTTCATTTCGATTGTTTATAATATATTGATAGGATATGCCACTATTAGTTAGGTAATGTGTTTGGAACGGTTTTTGTGTATACACTCAGAGTTCTACATTGCTCAGTTTTAGAGATAAAGTTAAAAAAGTCCTTCCGGCCAGTGCCGGGAGGAAGAGGTAGCTTTCATAATCCTTATTTAAAAAAAGCCAAATTATATCATTCAAACACACGAAGCTCAATTTAGTGGAAACCGAATACAGGAGATTCAATACCAATTTTTATCAATATAATGAATGAGAATTTCGCGAAATTAGTCAGCTTTATCCAAGCTGCTTTTCTTTAAAGTAACTTATATTTGGCTGCCAAATTCGGGAATTTCTTAAAGTGCTTGTCATTTTAAGACAACATGGTGGATGAGGCTAAGCAGTGAACATGGTCGAGACCTTAGTAATTGCTGTGCACATGCTCACTCACATCGGAATCGGTTGATATATACAAGTGCTGTCGCAGGCAAAAAATCAGATTTTTCAAAATGTCACCCACAATAGAAATTGAAACTGCTATATCTGAGCCATTTTTTAAGGTAAAGACAAACAAAAAATGCTCCTGAATCCTTATATCAAGGTGAAATACTTAAGAAAGAAACCTTTTTCAATTTCTAATTTTTTTGCACCTCACTTTAAATATATATATATTTTTTAATTTAATGGTCGCCATTTTGAAACAAGATGGCTGATGAATCTGGCCAGCAAACTTGGTCGAGGTGTTGATGTATACTATCCACATGCCTTCTTACATCGAAATAGGCGAATACGTGTGTTATCGCGTGACAAATACAAGATCGTTTCAAAATGTTAGCCATGCTAGAAATTCAAAGTGCTATAAATCAACCATTTTTTAAGATATAGACGAAACAAAAACTGCTCCGAAATCTTTGTATAAAGGTCAAATATATAAGAAAAAATATTTTTCCATTTTCAATTTTTTGGTACCACATTTCAAATTTTAAATTAAAAAAAAAAATTTAAATGGCCGCCATTTTGAAACAAAATCGCTGATGAAGCTGGCCAACGAACTCGGTCGAGAGATTGGTATGTACTATGTACACACTGAATTACATCCAAATCGGTTCATAAATACGCCTTTTATCGCGTGACAAAATTCAGGAAGTTTCAAAATGTCAGCCACGCTAGAAATTCAAAATGCTATAACACAGCCATTTTTTAAGATATAGACGAAACAAAAACTGCTCCGGAATCTTTGTATAAAGGTCAAATACATAAGAAAAAAATATTTTTCCATTTTTAATTTTTTGGTACCACATTTCAAGTTTTAACATTTTTTTAAATTTTTAAATGGCCGCCATTTTGAAACAAAACGACGGATGAAGCTGGCCAACGAACAGGGTCGAGACATTGGTATGTACTATGTACACACCGAATTACATCGAAATCGGTTCATAATTACGGGAGTTACAGTGTGACATATGTCAGATATATATATACATATATATATATATATGTATATATATATCAATTTTGAACGGAGGGTGGTTTCGGGGTCTGGGGGTCATGATCGATGAAAATATACCAAATTTTTTTGAAATCGCTTTCCTCCGAACGGCTGCAATAGGTAGCTTTTTTGTAAAGAAAGCTACCTAAAAATAAGTGGACCTGATTAGTAAAGGTTACCCTTTAAAAAATTCTATTGAACAGATTTTTTAGTGCATAACATTTCATTATATGTTGCTTAGTTATAGAGCTATTGAAAAAGCTATAGAGAAAGGTGAACGCGATTATGAAAGATACATCTGACTGTAATTATATAAAATGCAAATTTGTCTTTCCTTCCACCTGTTTATAATTTGAGTTTTGCTGGATGTATTTTATTGAGACTTAATCTGTTCGATTTTTTTTTCTTTTTTTGTGGATGGTTGGTGCTTCTTGCATGATTGGTTTTCATGCGTAGATGTGGTACTTCTCTGTACCGAAGTTTTCTTCCGGGTTATTGTTTTTTCTGAAGCGCCAAATTGACAACAAATCAGATTGCAAAAAATCACATTACAATAGAAATTTCCAAAACTAGGAGAAAACAATTGTGAAAGATTACCTTTTATTTAAATTTCTACGGAACTTATTTGATTGGAGCTGCACAGTTAGGTAATATTTCAGGGATTGTTTCAATATTTAACATATCATTCTACAGTTTTAGTTATGGAGCTATGAGGAAAGTTCTTAGTGGTGTTAGTTGTATAAAAGCGTAGCATAAAATCTATAGGCAGAGGGTATATACTAGGGAGTACATATGTATAGCTACGAAGGGTGTGCAGAGTTTATAAAAAAAATCCCGAAGGTCTACAGCGTATAACCTATGCTACATTCCTGAAAGTTCTACAATAACGTTAACTTGATTATGAAAGATATGATTAACTATCTACTTCACATATAAAATACAAAGATCAATTTCGGTCCGACCACTTATAACTTGAGTTCTTCTGAACGGATTTTGAGAAGGCTTGCATTGTTAGTTAGATAAATTTTAAAGAAAGTGTTTCGTATATAACACATATCATTCTACGTTGCTTAGTTATAGAATTATGCGCCGAAGTTCTTTAATCAGTGAACCCTATTTTGAAAGATTAGCCTTTTTAAAAGGTTCTACTGACTTGAGTTTGACGGAATTAGGACTGGTTGTTAGATAATTTTTGAGGAAAAGTTTTAGTATAAAACAAATTGTCTAAATTCCTTTGGTATAGAATTATAGGCTAATGTTCTATAATCTCTGAACTCGGTTATGAAAAATTAGTCTTATTAGAAGGTTTTATTGAACGGATTTTGATGATATTTGCATTTTTAAATTTTCAGGGATGATTTTAATATGCTACATATTGTTCTTCCATTCTTTTCCATATTACATTCTAAGTGATCACCTAAAAGATTTGCTTCTTAACAGTCCAAATTTTATTTGAGACATTAGAAGATATAAAACCGTAATGGCGTTCATATTATTTTCAGCAATGCAGAAGATCATTGGAGATAAATATATATATATTACTATAAAACACAAGATAAATTACACCGATATATTTCATTTGATTAAAGTTTCTTTTGGAGAATCAGACCAGCGTAGCGGGCGAAGGCTGCTAATATATATATAGGTATATATATATATATATATATATATATATTTATATATATATATACATATCACGCATGCACCGCGATATTCAAATCTTGATCCGAGGTGAATCGACAGCCGTTGATGCCTCTTTGAATGAACTAAACAAGTGGTAGTCCAGAAGGGCAAGATCAGGAATATGCGGAGGTTGAGCCATTACTTCAAACTTGAGTTTCCGCAGATGCTTTGGGACCCATCTTGCAATGAATTTATGAAACCCAAGTCTGGTGTGGATGATTTCGTAGGAAGAACCATGACTAATTTGAAGGCGATGTACCACTTCATCAATAGTCAATCGCCTGCTTAACAGAACCATGTCAAATACACATTCAATGTTGTCATAATTTGTGACTCTATTCGGTCGTCCGACTCCTTCCTCACTCGTAACACTTGTGTAATCATTTTTGAATTTTTCAATCTATTCGTAGATACTCCTTTGCGGTAAGACACTGTTACCGTATTGTGCCGAAAGTCTTCGACAGATTGCTACTCCCCGATACACCTTCCGACCTCAAAAACAGGATCACTGCTTGTTGCCCCTCTTTGGTGCAAACCTCTAGCGAATCGGCTACGATCTATCTGCAACAAACGGAAGACAAATGGAGGAATTACAGTCAAATTTTCAAAGCATGACAACAACAGCATAACAATCAAATAATGAGGACAGAGGTCAGTATGAACAATGTAAGAAGAGCTATGTCAAAATTGCGGATAATTTTTGACTTACCTTCGTAAATATTATATCCACTTATAATACAGACAACCAACTCAAAGAGAGAAAGCAGTCATACTGGCACCATCAAGGAGACAAAGCATCAGCTGGCGTCAAACGCTTTAAGAGATATACGTGAGTTTAAGAGTATGCAAACGCACAAACATTGCGTATTTAAATGAGAATTCCGTTGTTCCTAGCGTTCGGCGTCAAACTTTTAATTTATCTGACAGTTTAATTTCAACCACACTTGGTTTCAAGTTCTATTATAAATGATATATCTTTTTTACTAACTTTATGAGAAATTAGATGAAAATGCTGAATAATAAAGTCATTTTGTCAGTTAAAAATTTAATTTGATTTAGATGAGATTTCGCATTATTAATAGAGTTTTTAGTAGGCAACTTTTACACATACAGTCTTTTTAAATTCATGTTTTTAGTATTTTCATTCCACCCTAGGTCCATATGTTATCAAATATTGAATCTGTTTAGAGATCTCTAGTTAGTATAATACAATGCACAAACTTGAAGCCTCAACCAGTCGTCTGATATGTCAAATGCCCTGGCTTGTCCAAATTCGCTGGTGAATGTCTTAAACTTATTATTATTATTATTATTATTTTCGGTAGATATTCCCGGATCGGCTTAATAACGGTCCAGTACCGGCCAGACTTGTGGTGTCGTTGTTCCACCTGTTCCGCTAGCAGCAGAACCATGCATAAAACAGTCACATATCTTAAATTTACAAATAAATCTTAAAAGGACTTTGTTACCTTTCACTTGTCATAAATTGAAGAAAATATCAATTTATGATTTTTTCCCTTAAAGATTATTTAGACATCTATGATATATTCTGGAGAAAGTATTTTAAAATACGTTTATAATAAATAAGCAAAATGTACTTCTTAATTAATCCATTTCTCCTTAAATCATTCAGAAATGCATTATTTTAATTATTTTTTCTCACTTTATGTTTTTTAAGTATAAATGTATCATCAAAATCCTAAAATATCAACATATACTTTTCAAATGACTGGCCGTTTTTTGGACGATCTTTAACCTCTTCCGTACCACCATGTATATATGAAGATTACATGTAAAACCAGTTTTTTCGACATTTAGATTTAAAATATCAAGTAATAGTTTTCAGAAAAATGAGGTGATTTTATTCATATTAATAAGGAGAGATATGGGTGTCGATATTTAAATATATATATACTAGAAAGGTAGCCCGTCAAAAATGACGGAAATTTAGATATAAAGATATATACAACTCATGTGCAAGAATATGAGTTTTCTCGCTTGTTCCTCAGTGATAGATGAAAATAACACATTTTAAGAACGAAACACATTTATGAAAAACTGTGTACAGTAGAAGACCACTAATCTGCACAGTTTGGTTCCAAGTGTTATGCAGATTTGAGGCTTTTTGCGGTCATGTCTATTCAATCTTTGTTTACATTTTTTTAAATTCATATATTGGACAATTTAGATTGTTGAGCCTTAAAAATAAATAAATAACACACTTGAAGTAAGGTTAAAAACTATTAAATTATCGTATACGATTTCATGAAATGGTATTATATGTGTGTGCTTCACGATCTTGGTTATGACGTTGGCAAAATTGGCTGCAACTTGTCATAATCCTAATAGTGTGGGCCGCTATAACAAAAAAGTAACCAGTTTTTAGTAAAATTTCTGCTATAAAGTAGCTTTCAAAAACTTGTGTAAAATTGCAGGCCGTTCTCGTGTTATGTCAGTCCTAGGAATAATATTTCTAACACTGAAGATTTTCCATGTATATATGGAATTTAGAAAAGCTTCTCCAAAAGAAAGGTCCTGAAATGACATTGTAATTCTTCTAACTTCAAAGTTTAATCGAGCCCTGATGTTGAGTACTGAAATCTAATGAATACAGTTATTTTGAATATTGCAACAGAATTAAACAGTTAAACTTATTTAACTTAAACCCGCTGTTACTTCCCGATGTTATTTTTTAGTATTAAGAAAGAAAATTATTTAAAATTTTCAAATCATGCATTTATGGATTTTTCCGTCTTTAATAACTAAATAATGAAAAAATAGGCTTTTGTTCTGAGCTCATAAATATGACAATAAACTAATGTAAATAAGAGACATTGCAGAATTAAATCTTTGTGATTACAAAACCATAAACAAACGATACCGCCACCATTTTACCTACTATGACGTCATTAGAATATTGCCCATTGATTGTTGGAGAACTTACTTTGTGAATGATTACCTCAATGATTTAATATTTTTGACGTTTCACGATGAATGAATCATTTGTGTTTGTTTAGGTTTATGAAATGAGATATTAAGCTGTGAACCTAATTTCAATTGAAGTTATCCAAGGATATATGTATTTTTAATCGAAATTAAAAACAATGCTTTGATCTCGATCACTTGTGTTTGTTTAGGTTTATGGAATGAGATATTAAGCTGTGAACGTAATTTCAATTGAAGTTATCCAAGGATATATGTATTTTCTATCGAAATTAAAAACAATGCTTTGATCTCGAAATAAAAAGTTTTAGTTTGTATAATTTTTTATTTCTGTTAATTATTTTTTTAAGTACTTTTCAATTATAGCGCATTTAAAAAAAAAAGCTTGGCGCGATTCGGGCATCGGAAAGTAAGATATGTTGCGAAAATATATAAACAGCTATGAAAACAAATCTAATGAACTTTTATCTTTGTTTATATATGCACTTATATACATAAAAAAAAATCGTTTCTAAATATATATAATTTTTTTGATATACAAATTACGGCACAGATTTCAGATATGAACCGGGATACCTAACTGGCGCCAAAATGGTGTTATTTTGCCTGCTATGGTAACCCGGCTATTGTTTTTTATTTATTAATAAATTGTTTATTTACTTTTATTTTCTGTTTTTTAATTATATAAACTGCTTTGTTCTATAGTTATTGTTCAAACTTTTATTTATTTATAGTTATTTCCTTTTCAAAATGATAGCAAATAATTGAAAAATATATAAGTAACTGGTATTGGAAAGCGAGATTCCTGCCAAATTGGCGTTATAGAAAAATCACGTCAACCCCCATGCGTATATGACATCTGTGCAAAAATTACTGGTACAGATGTCATATTCGCCCCATATTGGCGCGATTTATTTCGGTTGCCAATTTGGCGAAAACATCAATAGCATAAACAACATAATCCGGGTTACCACATCAAGCAAAATAACTACACTTTGGCGCAAATTAAGTACCTGTTGCCTATATGATATTGGCGACAGAAAAAAATCGCGCCAATATGGGGCGAATATGACATCTGTGCCAAATTACTTCTGTTTCTGGGTAAAAATGGGTAAATAGTTTTTTTTATATTAAATTGTCGGCACAGATGTCATATACGCCCATATTGGCGCGATTTTTTTTTTTTTTTTTTTTTTTTTTTTTTTTTTTTTTTTTGACGCCGTTGTCATATACGCACCGGGTACTTAACTGGCGCCAAAGTGTCGTTATTTTGCTTGTAATGGTAACCCGAATGTTGTTTATGCTATAATAATACACTCATACTACAATATATATATTAAAACACACATACACACATAAATAACGCCTGCATTCAACAGTCAAAGGTATATATAAATATTATACAGACATACAAACAATAAATACAATAAACCCAACTGGAGTGAAAAATTAGCCAGAGCCAGGAATTTCAGCCGACAGAGAACAGAGCCAGGCCGGAGTAGCTCAGTGGTTAGAGCAGCAGTCTTGTATACTGTGGTCCCGGGTTCGATTCCTGGCTCTGGCTAATTTTTCACTCCAGTTGGGTTTATTGTATTTATTGTTTGTATGTCTGTATAATATTTATATATACCTTTAGTTGTTTATGCTGTTGATGTTTTCGCCAAAATGGCGTCGGAAAAAATCGCGCCAATATGGGGCGTATATGACATCTGTGCCAAATTGTATACATATGGAAAAAATTGCTTGTGAGTATGAAGCAGTAAATAGGTTGCCAGAAAATACGTTGGCAAACTTCTTTCTCGCCAAGAAACTTTTCTCCGAAGTATTGTACATAAGCAATGATTGCTAGAAATGCATTTTTAATTATGATATGCGCTTTTATGTTTCACTACATTTATGTATACTATACTGTGTGTATAAATGCTACAGTTCATATGCAGGGCTACACAAATCAATTCGTAAGTGTTACTGAGTATGAGAGTAAATTGCTTAAAGGTGGTTTTTAAAGGAGTTATGCATTTTTACGCTGAACTGCATTTAGTTTCCCAAAAAATGTTTGTAGAATATAGATAAAATGATATACATGATCACGCAAAGAGTTGGAAACATAACCGTCTATGGATGATAATATCTGGAAATGTGATTTCAGTTGTTTTAAGAGTAGTTTAAATTAAATTTTAGCTAAATAGTGGCATGTAATAACGGTACTATTGGCTATGGACGGTAACTGCTGAAATCAATTTTTAAATTTTTTTATGCGTTTTCTAAAATGTTTACTTAGTTATCTTGGTACTTCTTAGTTATCCCGTCGACCAAATTACTGTCGCCAAATTGTAAGATTAATTGCCAATAATGGTTGCCATTAATTAATTAATTGTAAGATTAAATGCCAATAATGGCCAATAAAACCATTAATTCGAGGTTTTATTTGTATTTTTGTTAATATTTTACTATTGATTTGGCGATTTATATAATTTGGCGAAATTGGTCGACGGGATATCTAAGAAGTAACGTTATCTTATTTACCTTATTTCCCTAAATAACGAAGTTTTGTTAAAGCATTCAGGATGCGTTGGAAAGTGTTTCATATTCTATGCTTAACGCGTGATTTTTCTTTCTTCTTTAGTTTTATTTTGCATTTATTTGCATACTATTGATTTGGCGATTTGTATAATTTGACGAAATTGGTCGACCGGATATCTAAGAAGTAACGTTATCTTGTTTACCTTATTTCCCTAAATAACGAAGTTTTGTTAAAGCATTCAGGATGCGTTGGAAAGTGTTTCATATTCTATGCTTAACGCATGATTTTTCTTTCTTCTTTAGTCTTATTTTGCATTTATTTTATTCTTAATTTTGTAGTCTTATACGGCTTTATAGAAACTTTGGCACAGTTGTCATATACGTTATCATATATTGACGCGATTTTTTTCCGACGCCAATTTGGCGAAAACAACAACATCCGGATTACCATATCAAGCAAAATTACGACACTTTGGCGCCAGTTAAGTACCCGTTGTGTATATGACATTGGCGTCAGAAAAAAAATCGCGGCAATATGGGGCGTGTGCGACATCTGTGCCGAAACTTTAATATTTAATGTTTAAACTCTTCGCTCCACTCCCCTTGCATATAGTACAAACTATAACACGGATAGCGCAAAATAATAGACAGTTTGGTACTTTTCCACTGTAGAGGCTTTGGCATTTTTTTAAAAAAGCTTGGTGTAATTTGGACATCAGAAAGTGAGATTTGGGTACTTTTTCGACACCATTGTCGCCAAGCGTAATAGTTGGCGCAAAATCGTGAATTGAAGCATTTGAAAAATAAAAGAAAAACCATTGTCGATACTAAAGTGAGCATTTAAAATATATAACATTTGAAAATTCCAGACTTTTACGAACTATTTCATCAAATCACAAATATATACTTAAAATAAGTGAACAAATAACTGCTATAAAATAAAGCAATAAAATAAAACTCATATTAAACTGCTGGCATAAAATTACAAATATCTTTTAGAATTTTGAAATAACTGGCGCATTAACATACATTTTGGCATGGTGTCCGTATAACGGAAAAATATCGAGATTTGTTGTCAAACCATATAAACAGCTATGAAAACAAATTTGATGAGCGTTTTTGTTTGTTTTATATGTATATTATTGATGTTTTTATGTACAAATTACATCTGTTTCTGTATAAAATTAGAGAAACGGCTTTTTTATGTTAAATAAATCGTATAAATATCGAAAAAAATGCGTGTGTATATAAAATGAAACAGTGAATAGGTTCCCGGAAAATATGTTAGCAAATTTCCCTTTTCGCCAAGGCACATATATTGGAAAAGTACCTAAAGCACATTAAAATCGCGCAGTTAGGAGCTCACACAGTACACCGTTGTCTGTTGGCGGTTATTTTATTAGTAGCATCGGGAGGAAGATGTAAAGATGTACTTTAAATTCTCACCCATAGATTTCGAAAAAATAGCTTAAAAGAGTGGAGTTTAAATTAAATTTCGGTGACCTCCATTATGAAAGATTAATGGTTTTAAATGGGAATTTCGCCAAATTAGCCAGCTATCGCCAAGTTGGCTAACATTTGGCGTACTGTGGTAACCCTGCATTAATATTTTTCAACAATTACTCATTTCAATGAGGCGGTCCTACCGGAATAGTGAGGGACAAACAGAGACTTGGATTTTATATAAATAGATATATATCAATATCTAAATCTATACGCATAAAAATATAAAGATATTACAAAATCGGTGAAAGTTGCCACAGTTCTTCCTTTTCCATGGTATTTGATGTGTCAACATAAAAAAAGAGAGAATAAGAAAAAAATGAGAACTAAAATAAGAGAGAAACAACTGCAGAAACGTGTTATTTGAGAACGACCAGAAAAGCGAAAAAAGCGCATTCTCATCTGTATGGTGGAGCCATCTCTTTTGCAGAGGGAAATTTAAACACTTCCCACATCTCTCACAATACACAAACATATGTTCCTGCTATACCATTTTTAGAAGCAATGATAGAATAATTAATGGACATAGATCCATTCGTGGATCCAATGGTACGGAAGAGGTTAAGGTGTTTTTCTCAAGATTAGGAATCGGATTTTTAGTAATTTAATATAAAAAAAAAGACATTTGTAATGTATTTTTACATAATGTTCTAACATTTTATTGTTTTTCTTTTTGAAAAAAAAAAAAACTATTTTTTTAATCTTATTTTAACAATTTTCAAGAAAAGTATGAAACTAAATGTGCTTCTAAAAGGTAAAAATTGCAGTAAAAGTCCTGTTTTAAAAGTTCTTAAGTTTTTAAAAATAAAGATTAAAAGTCGATTAACAGTTACCACAATAATTATATTTTTCTTTTTATCAAAATAATTTTATTCGTACATCGATCCGAATCTAACCCATAACCAAAAATGTCAAAATTGCAGTAAAAGTAGGGTTTTAAAAGTTCTTAAGTTTTTAAAAATTAAAATTAAAAATTGTTTAAATTTTACCACAATAGTTATATTTTTCTTCTTATTAAAATAATTTTATTCGTAAATCAATCGGAATCTTTCGACCTTCCCTATACCTTTAATGTCTTTGTCATCTATCTCTGGAGAGAAAGACGATTTTTTTTAATATGTACTGTAGCACAACTATTGTACTACGGATAGACAAAATGATTATGGCTCCTCTAAGATGTGTTAACAATTACTTGTAGATAGGGAGTGGAGTTACTTTGCAACTAGGTATCCCTGAAAGCATTCACCTCTTTACCACTTTAAAAAATGTCATAAAGCAGTATGAAGTATAGTACAAATAAAAAAAAATCAATAGTTCAAATCGTACAAAGTACCCTTAAGGATTTGTGTAAGAAAGTGTTTGGTAAAATTAGTCCTTTAACAGTTAGCTTTGATTTGAGTATAAAATTAGATTTTGGTAAAATTACCTACACTGTTCTATGTAAAATATGTGAATATATAAATATATTCAAGTACAACTGTTGTAGTACGGCTGGAAAAGAATTGCATGGCTCCTCTAAGATGTGTTGCACAATTACTTATAGACAGGGAGTGATTTTTTGTTCAAGTAAGTATCCCTTGAAAACATTCACCTGTTCACCACTTAATTTGTCATAAAACTAATATAAAGTTTCTGAAAAAAAAGTAGTTCAAATCGTACAAAGTACCGTTGAGGGATTCGTGAAAGAAAGCAGCTAGTCGAATTAGTCAGTTAGCAGTAGGGTGGTGCGAAAAAAGTCAAGTTGATATTTCCGAGTTGCTATAGTGCGGAAAAGTTGCGATTGGTAAATACAAGAAAAACAAAAACAAAATTATTTAAATCGTACTTTATCTTCCGATCCCGCAAACCGCCTAAAAATTAAAAAAAAATTGGAATTTTCCGATTTTTGCAGAATTTTTTACGTATATATATATATTATCGCTATAGTGAAAAATATTTGCAGATTGTAATGTTTAATAATAATAAAAATAAACAGTTGCGTTTAAAGAATATCTTCCGATCACGCAAGCTCAATACAAATCGGCAAAAATTCAATTTTCAGTGATTTTGATGAATAAAGAAAATAATCACCTGAGATCAGTTTGCGTTCCAATATTAACATTTGCATATAAATTGTACAATGTACAACTCTTTGCTTGTTTAGATATTTGATAATGTTTAAACAAACCAGAACTCACCACGGGAAGGTAGCTGCACTTCGAGTTCAAACCACACCCTAACCTCCATCCAACCAATGAGGGTATTTGCAATTTACATTACTTAAATATATAGTTTATTATAATAGAGTCAAAACACTGTATTAAAAAACTAGTGTCGTGACAGTATAAGATATACAATTTGTTATGTCATCTGCTTAAGTCTGACTTTTAGACGCAACTTTGTACTGCGATTAGGTGGTAATGTCTGGTATTATGGACATTGATTTCAGTGTGGTCCTGATGCTCTCTTGATTGGGGCCCACATACCTTAAATGATGCTTCCGTTACCGATTTAACGCACCGCTGGACATCTTACGTGTAGTTGGGATACTTTTTATCATCCCAGACTGAGATATGACCTGATTGAACGAAGAAATGTATTTCTTCATGGGTTATTCTCCGAAAAAGAGGTGGAAATGTTAATTTTGCTACATTACAATCAATTAATTCTGGATTGTAGGAGTGATAAAGATTCAGATACCTTTACCCTTTGAAACATTTTGCCTGGCTTTTAATACTCTTCTTAGCCCTAGCTCTCTTATGTGCCTCCTCTTATAAAAGACCATTGCCATCAGTAGGTTTTCCGGGTGAGCAAAGAACGAGTTTCGTTCAGTTTCAGGGACTACACTTTCTTCAGGTTGTCACGAAAGTATCGAGATGTTTCAATTGCTCTGTACAGATGAATAGGCCCGTCTGTAATGTACTTACAGCATTTTATTTCAAAACAAACTGGCAAGTAAGATTTTAAAATAAATGTCAATATGGCTTTAAGGCATGCGATGGGTTTTCCACGCTCGCGTAAAGTCGAAGGGCTCTATTTGCACAAGTGAGCAATCTGGCATGTGAAATTGGGCCGGAGTCACACTTTAATAAGTCATTTGGAATGTTGCTACTTTTAATTGCTTGACTTATGCCAAGAAGATATCTTTGGTCCTTACTCAACAGTTGCCTGTCCACTTCTGGAATTTCACAATTAGTCAATTGAAAATTTATCACCGAGAGCTTTACACAACAATGATATTGTGTCCAAATGGTGTACTAAATGATCTTGGGCCAGTTGTTTCAACATTCAAATGTTGAAAAAAATGGCGGAAAGGTAATTCAACAAAATGGTATAAACAAACAACCCACTGCAGTGGTCGTCAGAGATGAACTTCAAGCTTTCTGATAGCACCACCTTTCTATCCAATATTGATATTTGTACCATCACAGCCTACCAAATCTAAGTATTCTAGTGAAACCCCTTGTTCAGTAAGACATGATACCATGAAAGCTACAATGTCCTTAGCAGGCCCGGAGTTTGGAGGCACATGGCCTAAATAAACTGGGCCACGTTCTTTTATGACAGGAAAGTGTTCCTCTTTAATAGTTCGACGAATCTGTTTAGATGCAATCCTTTCTTTAACTAGGGTATCGTCCTTTCTTCCGTCAAAATAGTATATGCCAAGCAGTTCATCTGAATCCAGTTGACTTTTCTGTAAATTTTATGGAGTTAGGTGAGACTAGGTGGGAGCGCGTACGCCGACACCACCGCTGAACGTGGCTAACGGCAGTTGGGTGCACTACTAAACTTTTCAGACCTGAAACGAACTCTTCGTGGTAAGTTCTAGGTTGTTTAAAAATTACTTAATATGCTCAATAGTATCAATTAACATTTAAATCTTAACCTGAGACTGCAAACCTCAGTTGATTATATTCTTGACCTCAGTTGATTATATTCTTAATGCATGAAAATCACTCAAAATTGAATTTTTGCCGACTTTTATTGAGCTTGCGCGATCGGAAGATATTCTCTAAACACAATTATTATTATTATTATTATTATTAAACAGTACAAACTGCAAATATTTTCCCCTATAGTGATAAAAAATATATAAACGTAAAAAAGAAAAATTCTGAAAAAATCGGAAATTTTCAATTTTTTGGAATTTTTAGGCAGTTTGCGGGATCGGAAGATAAAGTCCGATTTGAAGAATTTTTTTTTGTTTTTCTTGTATTTACCAATCGCAACTTTTCCGCACTATAGCGACTCGGATATATCAACTTGACTTTTTTCGCACCACCCTAGTTAGCAGTAATTATATTTTAGTCATATTAGATTTTAGTACATAATTAGATTTTTCTAAAATTACCTACGCTGTTCTGTGACAAATTACACGTGTTTTACTTATTTCATAAATAATATCGTTATCTAATAAAATTATATGGCATTAATTATATTTGGGCAGTATGGTGTCCATTTATAGATGCATAAAACATTCGATTTGTGGAGAAAAAAATACTTTTTTTTGCTTCCAAATAAATCTTTCTGTTTACATATTTAATAGTAAAAAATAGTAATAAAAATACTTATTTAACAAAACGTCCTATCACTTGAATTATGTGCATTGAAAACACAAAATCTTCATTCTAAAGTGAATATTCTTCAGAAATGTAAGTAAATCTACATAAGATTATACTATAAAAAGATAAATGACACATATAAATTGAACTGTTCTTTAAAGAAATACCAATGGAATAATACGTATACATAAATTTATTACACAAGTTAAAAAGGAATATATATATATATATGCATATTTTTCACGGGACTATATTACTACAAGTTTTAATATTTATTATAAGACTTTTGTTATGAAAAAAACTATTCCTTTGAATAAATTTAATGCATCTTTTGATATTTTTTGTTATTTTTCTTCTTTGTCATTTTGTATTAAACTTAATCCCTTATCTGTATATATTTATAAATTAAAAGTTGTTTACTTAAATGTTCTTTATTTATTCTTTCAGGATTACTTTTCAAATCTGCAAAAGGATTTAAATTTTTACAGTAACATAAATAAAAATGAGATGATTAAATGTTTTTCTTTTACAAAATTCCTTTTACAGCATTCTCGGAACATTTAATATATATATATAATTTATTCATAAAGAAGCATTCTTATTTGTAGATTTTTCCTTTTTTATCTCCAGAGATTTCTATCAGAAAGACATATTATTTACTGTTTCTGTATTTTGTGTAATTCGTTAGAGAGAAAATAAATGTAGCACAAAAGAATTTTTATCAGATAAATATATTAAAGAAGTATTTATTTTCTTATGTTAAAATTATTTTATTTATTTAATATATTCATTAGTGTAGCTAATATAGTATTGTGTGTTAAACTAGAAATATCGATTGCGTTATATTTCCTGTGACTGAAGAATGAAAACCAGCTGCTTTTAAAGACGATGATTTTAATGAATATATGTACCACAAATCCTATTTACCTCGTTTAAGAAGGCAGTTTGAAACCGGATGAGTTCAGACATGTTGCGTAAGATATAAGTGGTGCTTCAGTTCTAATAATTGTACGTGAAGGAGCTATAAATAGTCATTTCTTTATTAAAGTAGCGAATATAGTATTGTGTGTTAAACTAGAAATATCGATTGCGTTGTGTTTCCTGTGACTCAAGAATGAAATTCAGCTGCTTTTAAAGACGATGATTTCAAGGAATATATGTACCACAAATGCTATTTACCTCTTTTATGAAGGCAGTTTTTAGCCGGGTGAGTTCAGACAAGCTGCGTAGGATCTAAGTGGCGCTCCAGTTTTAATAATTGTATGTGAAAGAGCAATAAATAAGTCATTTCTATATTAAAGTAGCGAATATACAGATGGGTGACAAAATAATACTAACAGCCATGAAAAAGGCATGGTCCATTTCAGAGAAACAGAACACGCATATCACTTTGCACTCAATTCTTCCACCTAGTGTTTATGAAAGTTAAGGTATCAGTCGCTCAATATCAGTCATAGGTGTTGTGTGTGCTTACCATACGCTCTGCAAAACTGAATAATGATTGACCTGTCAGAGAGCGAAAAAAGAATGATTGTTGGAATGCTGTGAGTTGATTGCTCCCTGACGGAAACAGCCAAGTATTTGGGGCGTGCAAGGAGTACTGTGTCAGCCGCTATGACAGCGTGCACGAAATGCGGTAAAGTGTCATCTGCGAAGTACAACAGTGACCGGAAAAGAAATCGTTCTGAGAGAGGTAAAAGAGAGCTGACCCGCATAGCGGTCCGAAAGCGCAGGCAATCTTTATCCCAGATAATCTTAGACATAAATAGTAGTCTACAGAATCCCATTTCAGCAAGAACTATCCAAAGGGAACTTCATGCTTCTAAGATTTATGAAATAGTTGCAATTCGTAAGCCATTGGTTACATCACATCATGCTTTTCAGCGATGCCAATGGTGTAAAACACACAAAAAACTGGACTTCTCAACAGTGGAAATAAGTCATTTGGTCTGATGGATCAATCTTCACCATATTTCAGCCAATTGGACGCGTTTATGTGTGGAAAAAGCCTGCAGAAGCATTTTCCCCAGACTGTCTCTTTCCGACTGTGAAGCATGGAGATGGTTCCCTTATGGTATGGGGTGCGATATCTTGGCGTGGCCTTGGGCGCTTGTTACTCTGCATGGTAAGGTTAAAGCTGCTCACTATACCGATATTCTGGGGGATCAAGTACATCCTTTTGTCCAGATTTTATTTCCAGGACAATGCTCTTATCCACACTGCTAAAATTCTCCAAAAAGGGTTTGAAGAGCATGAGGAGGAACTAGGACATTTTGCTTGGCCCTCTCAGTCTACTAACTTGAACATTATTGAACAATTGTGGGTAATTTGGAATCAAAACGTCGTGCTCGCTTTCCATCACTATCCACGCTTTTGGAATTTTAGACTGCTCGCCAGGAAGAATGGCTTTATACCCCTTTAAATATTGTTCATAACCTCTATGAATCCATCCTACGCTACATGCAATCTGTAATTAAGTGAAAAAGGGGTCCAACCTCCTACTAATAAAGCTTTTCTCTTATTTCATAGGTGTTCGTATTATTTTGTCACCCATCTGTAGTATTGTGTGTTAAACTAGAAATATCGATTGCGTTGTATTTCCTGTGACAGAAGAATGAAAACCAGCTGCTTTTAAAGACGATGGTTTCAAGGAATATATGTACCACAAATGCTATTTATCTCTTTTATGAAGGCAGTTTGTAGCCGGGTGAGTTCAGACATGTTGCGTAGTATCTACGTTGTGTCTTCAGTTACAGCGCCTACAAGATACAGTGTGGAAAACGGCTACAAAATAGTGCTAAAAATTTGAATCCCATAAATGTGCAACGATGTTGAATAACAGGATGTCGATGGATTGTAGCGCCATCGTAGTGATTTAAAAACGATAGGCATTCTAAAAGAGACTCTTTAACCTATTTCACGTCATTCCTTAACTAAATTAGCTTATAACAGACCAAAATATCTTGTATTTATATATCCGATATTTAACATTCTATAATTTTTGAAAACACAGTGTTTATATTGAAAAGAGTTACGAGATGGCGCTCGTATCAGCATATTGCCGCTGAGCATTGTTGGAGATTTATGGGATACAAGTTTTTAGCACTTTTTAAAGCATTATAGGAATAGACGTTTTCCACACTGTATCTTCTAGGCGCTGTACTTCAGTTCTAATAATTGTACGTGAAGGAGCTATAAATAAGTAACTTCTTTAAGCTTCGTAAAGTATGTCTGAAAGTCTGGGAATCTCTCGGTCATTGGTGATTCTAGAAATGGCATGTTTATTCAGTTTTGCCAGTGGGCTACTTTTTTAAAATTCAGAATTCTTGATCGACTCCACTTTTCTGAGATGATAAAATTCTCGTGTTTTCGTCTTAATCAATATGTCGTTAAATAAGGCGAATTTCTTCCATTTCAAAAAAAGTAGTGCCAATCAAGAATTCTAAATTTTAAAAAAGTAGCCCGCTGGCAACACTGTGTTTATTAGGTATATGTGGTTGTGTAATTGCTATTACAGAGCGACAGGAATTTGATTCAGTGATTTAGAACGCACATTGCCGCAAGGTACCAGGATTCAGGATTTTAACGTCGATTTCCCGACTTTACACAAGCACAGTGACCCTAATAGCTGTTTTAGATAAAATCTAAAGCTGTGAGTTTCATCAGCGCATTTCTAAGTTAAAATTCGTGTTCACGAATAAAGGATTGTTGGAATGAACGGGATTCCGAGATAGATGCTGATGAATCTGTAAATGTAGTTATATTGCATTATAAAAACCTATCAGCATTGCAAAAATATTTTTATTCTATCAAGTTGGTAATCATCTACATGATTTAGATTCAGTATATTTTATATATTTATAAATTATATTCTACTTTTCAGTAGTGAATGGTACTACATACGCGAGATGCACTGATTTGTAAAATGTAGATGAATCATGGTATAAAGGCTAATTTATGTGCAAAGAGTGTTAATACTGCATATAATAATATACATGGTGTGCATTTGTATACAAACTGGGGCATAAACGTTAGTCTCTTTGAAGTAATGAACATTTTTTTAAATTTAATATTAAAAACAAAAAATAGTATGAGAGTATTGATTGTAAATACTATATATATATAGTGTGTAAAATCCATATTTATAAAGCAGAAAAAAAAATGAGAGAAAATATTACGTTTAACAAAAATAAATTATATAATTTATATAAATCGGAAAGTTGTAAAAATGAAGCTTTAAACACAGAATTAAATGGTAGTAAATTTGTCTTTAATAATATTTAACTTCTCTTAAAAAGAATAAAAATGGACTTGTAAAATATGATATACATTTTTATAGTAAAGTTTTATTTTGGATCAGAATTTTGTTTTCATTGTTATTCGTCGGTTATGGAAATATGTTATAAAATGTTCTGTGTTTTAAACTTTTATTTTATAAAGTTCGTGTATATAATCTCTTAAATTTAATTAGTTAATTTATTGAATTTCAATTTAAATTTTTTAAGTCATTTATACTGGTATTATAACTAAACTTTACAGAAAATGAAACAAAAAATAATATGAAAAGTAACAGCGAAGCTTTTATGAATAACTTTATTGATATTTCAGAAAATACATAGAAATATCTTCTTCCAAAAATAAAACTCTCTTATTTCAACAACCACAAATCAAAATGGATATCTAATTGAACTAGAAACAAAGTTTTTAAAACCTTTCTGTATGTGTTTTAATTTTTAGATTTCATAGTTTGTGAAAATATTGTTAAATTCTGAAAAGTGTTCTATTGGTGTTGATATTTCGAATTTTTTTATGTAAGTAATTATACAGAAGTTACATATAATTCATCAACTGCATAAATCTAAATGAGATATCAAATGTCAATGTATAAATGTTTACTCTGCTGTTCCGCGATAATTTAAAAACTGTTTGATTTAGTTTGACATTTAAATACTTTTTTAATAGAATGTTATATGGAGCAATGATTTTAGACTTAATTTCTCAGCCATTTATTTGCACCACTGAAAAAAAAAATGTTACTTAAGCTAAATATATATATGTACTTTAAAAGAAGTATATGTGCAACATTCAAAATAATATAAATTACGTTTTCATGATTCTGTTTTTTGTGAACGGGCTTGTTTTCGAGTTATTATATTTATGCCAATAATTTTCTGTTTATATTTGTGCATTTTGCACAATATCGCAAAGGGTCGCGTAAATGCCGTATTTAACGATTTAGGAGGTCTAAATATTGCGATTATCGAATTTTTTAAGCCCTTATCTTTTATTTAACCTGACTCACACTATGTTTACACGTGTAATACCTGATTGATCTGCTAGTAATTAATAAGTAAATCTAAGCGTTTGTTAACCCTTTAATACCGGGAGACGTTTGGTAGAAATGAAAAGTTTTGGTGGTTTCCCATAATTAATATGATCATGTTTGATAGAAAAAAAAAAATATTTAAAAAGATAGCAGAAGTGAAGTTAGTCTAAGGGAGGATCTATGCAATTCTGTGGGTACAGGCTCAATTTTAAATCGCACAGAAAGGAGATTATTTCTTTTTCATTTGGATTACCTACACAATTGTTTAGGTCAGGTCTTAAAGGGTTAAGTGACAAAACTGTACTCAACGTTTTCACTTTAGATTTACATGAAAGATTTTTTTTTTTTTTTTTTTTTTGGGGGGGGGGGGATGGGGAAGTGATTGGTCATTCAATTAATGCATTTGATTACGATTCATGAGTAATGTAGATATTGCACGTTGTAAATACAACTGTGTAAACTTAGAAATATACATTGCAAAAAAATATTAGGGAAAATATAATTGTGCAAGGTTATCGACACATTGTAAAACCCGAATACAACTTATCGAGCTGTCGACAATCATTAAAATCAAACTTTCAACATAATGTCCAATATATGAATAAAACAGACACAAATTAACATTATCAGTTTATCAGTTCATTTTAAACAAGGTGGATAGATTCTTTTCTGTTTAAGTGTTTCCCGAACTGGCAGGATCCAAAAGGATAATTTTATTTTAATTTTCAAATTCTTTAGGTAATAAATGCATTCGAAAAATAGCTTTTTGTGAAAATATTCTTTTATATTTAATTTCTTAATTAATATTATTCTGTAAATTTTGTTATTTTGAAATTATCTTTGAAGAAAAGAGTACGCATATTTTATCTGTGTAGTATAATTCTTAGAACGATTTAATATAATTTAACAAGTTACAGAGAGGTTTTGTGTTTGAATAAGATATTTTTTTAATATATTTAAAATTTCATGATATTCCGTTTTATACCAGTTTCTTGCAAATAGCGTTAAAGTTCATAAAAAAAAATCTTCAGCAATTTTTTATTGAATACTTTTTTCTTTTTCAAAAGTGGTACTTAAATATAATGTCTTTGAAATCCAAATTGAAAAAAGTACATTAAAGTCCACGGGGTTATGGTTACAATGAAAAATAGAGTGTTTTGGCCGGAAAAAACAAAATTCCCTATATCAAAGTTATCGGCACTTTTTACTACAAAAAATGTCGTTGGAACGATGCATGTAACACAAACGACGGTGGCGTAGAACACATCGAAATAACACCAATTTAAAGAATCAATTGTAATAATGAAATTAAATTTAAAAAATAAAAATACCCGACTGCTTAATAAAAGAACTAATTAATTATTTCTCATCAATATGAAACTATTTTTTATATTACTTACCTATTTTTTGTACTATTTACTTGTATTGATGACTTTTAAGTTGTGTTTAATTCTTAGTTCCCATCTATAAACACTGTTTTGATGATGCCTATAGATGTTTATGAAGGTTAGAGTTGCAGTAAAGCTAGAGATCCTACCTACAGAACTTCCAGGTTATGAAATATTTAAATGGAGCTTCTGACTGTAAAATAGTCAATGAAACATCGTCTTCATTTTAAAAGACCTATCCAATGATATGCCACTCAATATGGTGCGTAATTTCTTTTTCTTCTCTACCGCCATTTTGAATTTATAATAACCAAACTTTGCCTATAATTATTGGACGGTTAAGACGAATCGATAGAGATGTCATTCATTGAAATCAATCCAGGCATTGGGTTGTTTCGAGGGTATAAAGAAATCTACATACCCAGATACGCGTGAAACACATAACCCTTCTTTGCAGTCGGCTAAAAGAGACGAGAGGAAAAGAGAAAGGTTTTCTGAGATAAAAATAAATCTCACTGTTTTTTAAAGCTTTTCTACAAACGATGATTTCAAGCATGTTGTTCTACGAATGTTGTTATTAATTGTTTAGAATGATGTTCCTTGCATGTGATATTTGCTTTCCGTTCTACATACCGTATTTACTCGTGTATAACGCGCACTTTATTTTCAAAAAATTAGGGTAAAGCCAAGGGTGCGCGTTATAGACGGAATATTTTTTTTACTGATGTATGTAATTACACGATTTTCATTACAAACTGGAAAAATACTACTTAATAGAAGTATTGTATCATCTTAATTTCACTCCTTGCACTTTTTTATACTAAAGCGCTAGTAATATTATTTAAATGCTAATTAGCAATTCTTATTGTCGCTACCGCTGTTATTCTCGTCTTCAATGGCACAGTAAATCCTCGTAAATTACATCGTCTTGTGTTCCATCCATCTCAGTAAAAAATCCAGTCACTTTGAAGTTCTTTATTATCATCTCGGCTGAGATGGATTTCCAAGCTTCACAAATCCACTCACTTACAGTTGAGAAAGACGTACACTTCATTCTTTCACTTGGAATGAAGGTGTGATCTGCTGTTGTCATCCACCGATTGTAGATAAGTTGAAATGCAATTTCAAGCGTTCGAACGATGACAACAACTAAGGGCTGCAGCACTTTCTTCATCCCAGCTAGTATCACAATCAAATCACTTGAGCGACAAATATTTGCTTTTACTTCAGGTTTCGTGTGTCCACGGAAGCTTTCCAGAACCAGCATCGTAATAGTGGCCAGACGTAAAGCACCTGGCCGACGTTCCCACACAACGTTAAAACCAATCTTTCATGGTGCACGTTATATACGAGATACAAGAAATCTCCATTTTTTCTTGTAAAGTATGGGGTGCGCGGTATACACGAGTAAGTATATTGTTCGAACGCTCTTTATGTTTTGTTTCACTTTTCTGATCCTTTTGGAATTAGAAAAATTAAGTGAAATTAAGTGTGCTTAAAAAAAAAAAAAAATTTCGAATTTTACTGTAACCGTAACTGTGCAGACTTCAGATTTCTTACTCAAGACAATCTAAAGTCTACAATTTCGAATAACTATATCACACATTTCATTTAAGTTGGTTGAATGGAGCGACCGATAGAGCACAACTTATGATTTTTAAATTCACTGATCATTTTGGAATGAGAAAAGTAACTGTTGCTATAAAAACTTCAAATTTCACTGCAACCGTAACCGTGCAGACTCAATAATTCTTATTCAAAACAATCTCGAGCATCCAAATAACTATTTCTCACATATCATTTCAGCTTCTTGGTTGAAGCGGCCGCAATGAATTCTATATCGACAATATTTCTTTGTGACCATAGTGTATTTCACATGCATTATATGCACAAGATTTCTCTGCTATAAAAATGTACTTTATACTTATCTATTGTATGCGCAATATTTAAAATTGACATTTTCAAAAAGCTGCAGAATATTGTGTTACAGCGGATTCTGAAAAAATTCAAAGAGAATAAATAAGCAAATGTCATCTCGAAAAAAATTTCTTTCAAGAACTCTTATTGTCGTTCTCCTTTTGTATGAAAGTACATTGAAGAACAGTCTGGAACGTTGCATACAGTATGAAAGTCACGCTTTTCTCAGAGGGGATTTACCTTTTTTTGAAAAAAATTGCGAAATAAATTCCAATCTGATACAAACAAAACAGTTGTTTTCATGCAAAAAGTGAAATCATATAATATATTTCTGTAGATTACTTTAGTGGGAAAAAAGAATAAAAAATAAAACTGAAAACCGAAGAAAAATGTATGGATTCAATGTGATATTCTCTTGATAATATTGTATGATTTGCTTTTATTCTTTCATAAATTCAAAATGAAAGTTCATCTTTTATGTCACGCGTTTTCATATGTCTATTACAAATACTGTTATTACTCTCCAAGATCTGAAAAATAAAATAAAATTATATATTAGTATAAATCCTCTTATACCATTAACGAATTTCTTACCTAAATAATGTCATTGCATACAGGAAGAATTTACGTCCAAAATTGACAATTTCATGTTTTCTGAAAACTACAGAACAATCTGAAGTCAGTCCATCGTAAGTCATTTTAAAAAGAGAAAATATATTCCATACCATCTCTTTACTCTCAAAAAGGGTTTTTATTTATTTATTATAACTACAACTGTTTAATTTGAATACATACGTACATGTAAAATGAGAAATATTAAAATAATAAGATTATAATGGTTTAATAAAATATCAAACTACTATAAATATTTAAAAGTGATATCTTGAATTATTTCCTTATAAAAGGTTTCAATCTAAAATAGTTAAATTGTTATACCATTTCTTAAACGAATGAGAAATTATTGAAGTAACAAAGATAATAGCTTAACAGTTTTAGCTATTTACGACGGTGGTTCAATAATTATTGTCCCGAGTGTGTATAAGATATTTCTACTGCGATGGTTGATGTGGAATTTTAAAGCCTCATATCTTAAATTCCTGTACGGTCAATTTCAGAACATTAGCTGATATATTAATTTTTTTTTTCGTTTTAGGTCTGAGAGAGGGCACCTAGATTAAAAGGGGGGTTAGGGGGAAAGGCTGGTTTGGTGCTTATGGTGCCAGACCTGAAGCAGTTCTGCTATATATTTGTGGCTGTGGATGAGACGTGACTGCTGACGTTTGGACTCGAAATCATAGTGGTTTAGCCACGTATCATCCTCCGCAAATATTTATCTCCAAAAGCTCCAAATCAGCCTCCCCCCCCCCCTGTATCAATCTAGGTGCCAGCTCTCACACCTAAAACGAAAAGAAATATATTAATATAGCAGCTACGGTTATGAAATTGAGCATATAGGAATTTAGGCTTCAGTATTCCACATCAACCATCGCAGTACAAATATTTTATACACGCCTGGGACAATAATTATTGAACCACCCTCGTAATTACAGTAAAAGAACAAGAATAATTTATTTAACTTTCTTAACTAACAACTCATTTAACTTTATCTTTTCCAGTAGAATAATATGCAAAATATGCCCCTGCTGTTAAAAAAATACTTTATTTTCGAAAACTATTTGTCCGAAATTTAGCGGTTGCAGAAATTTGGAAAATACTGCGTTACTGAGGTGTCAGAAAAAAATCAAAAATAATAAATATGAAGTGCAATTTCAAATAAACTTAATTTGAAAGGTATATACATATCTATGTGTGTGCGTGTATGTGTGTATGTGTGTGTGTATAGTGCTCCATTTATACAATTATACGAGTTAAAATGCAGCAGTGTGCATTCACTGCTCTTCTTAGGGAACAGTTCTTATTTTGGTTTTTTTTTTTTTTTTTTTTTTTTTTTTTTAAGTTGAATCTGAAGTAGAGAAATCTTGTAAAAATGTGAAATCGTATGCATTTATAACGTAGAATAAATCACAGTAGAATAATGTAGAATAATGTAAAATTGTGAAAAAAAAAAAAAACTAAAACAGAATACCGATGACGGACGTATGTTTTCATTTTGGGAACATATTGGGATTCATTTGGAAATTTCGAGATAAAATAAAATGATGAGTTCATTTCCAGTGTTGGACACGCTCACAGAATAACGAACTAATTCAATCTCAAATTCAATTTGTCAAAAGAGAGTCTAGTTCATGCTCAAACTCAAAAATTTTCAAACGAATCTGATCAACTCAAACTCATCAATGAAAGTGAGCAAAGTTCACTAAAAACTCGTTTTTTTAAAAAAAATTAGAGCTGTTTCTGCCAAAATTACAAAATTTTATGAACTAATCTTTTGGTTAGTCATGTAAGGTTCTTCATGGGACCGCCCATTTTTCTTCCTGACACTCGATCCGGGCTTGGTTTAGCAGACTTCTATGAAGAATAATGCACTGGTGTAGAAATAAGTGCAGTTCTGCCCTGCGTAAGCCTGCAAAGAAATCAAGACCGTGCACGACCTAAAAAAGTGATGATCAGACTTTACCCATCCTGAGTCCATGTAGGCCTCTAAATGGCATACTTAATGTCTGGAAAAATTTTAAATATATTATGAAAAAATTGAGTTTGAGTTGTAAATTTCGCTCAAACTCACGGATTTTTTTATCTTTCGTTCAGCTCACGCTCGTTTATCAAAAAGTGAGTCACGTTCAACACAACACTCACAGAAAGTGAGATAAACTCATGAGTTTTCGCTGAATGAGTTCGCTCATGCCCAACACTGTTCATTTCTTTCTTGCATGGATTAAAAGAGTAATTATATCTTTTGAACCACATACTGAAAAAAAGGCGACTGTTTCTTAATCTTGAAAATTTTGCATAACGACTCACTGACGCTAACTTAACGCATCACCCACATATGCAATAACTTCTTATCTATTTCCTAGATTCCGAAAATCGTTGTTTATCTATAGAATACTTAGAAACAAATATATTTTCGAAATTTAAAGAATCAGTGATAAAGCAAAAATGTTTCTGCTGCCAATGTAGGCTCAGAAACGCTTCCAAGTCGTTTTATATTGTATTAATAAGTTTTCTCAATCCTAATTAGATGTTTTACATCTAAGTTACATTATAGAATTCAAGTTGGTTCTAATATTTGGAAAAGACATATTATTAAAACAGCTAGTGGAGGTTAAAATATTTCTTTAGCGAAACAAATTCTGAAGAAAGTGACAAAAGAAATTACAGAAGTAAAAATACAATTGTGATACAAGATTGATTCTCGACAAATACAGCTTAGTATCATAGATCTTCAACCAGCTGATACTCATATGATACACACAAAAACTACAAATCCTACACCAACTGATTCTTTGTAGTTCAATTCTTCATGTTCTGTACCAGCTGACTCTGATTTACTACCATCGGCTACAAAGCCCACTGTTCCCAATAGTTCCATGGTTGATGCTACTGAATCTGTAAAACTTAATTCTTCTTATTTTCCACTTGCAGATAGATGATCTAACAGAGCCCCTTTAAGTCTCTATTGTTAAATGGGGGGAGACGTGTTATGTCTTTATTTGAGTATAAAGTCTGCAGATGGCAGCACTACAAGTAATGTTCTTAAATTACTCTTGTGTGCGGAAGTATATTTGTTTTTGCAACTAGTCTAAGAGCGTATGTTTACGTTTTGTGCTCGGTGCTCGCAGTGTCATGTAATGCATATTTTTTCATGTGTATACTATAATGCTACGTAGTGTAATTCATCAGTTATTTTAATACGTTTTTATTAGAAATAGGAAAATTTAGTTTTTGGATGACATCTATTTCCAAATATACGTTTCGGAGCATCAATTAGCTGCAAAAGAAATTCTCCTTTTTTAACTGCTTCTTTAAATCTCGAAATCATATTGCTTTTTACAGGTTTCAAAAGATAATGAAAGCTTTCTGGTATCATAACTCGGAAGGGGTTAGTGTACATTTTCGTTCGCGGTTGTATTATATTTTGTATATTAGGAAACATTTTTCTTTTTATGGAGTGAATATTTGTATAAGTATTATATTAGAAAATCAAATAATATTGTTTTTACACGAGATTTCAACAACATAATATTAATTAATAATGGTATATTTTGTAATTTTTTTTAAATAAATATTAGAAAAGAAAACTTTTTTTTAGTTATTCTTGTCGAGTTTTGGGTCATTTCCATACCATATAGCATTGTTACATTTATATAAGTATGTTAGGCTTTGGCTTTTAAATAACATGTTTATTATTTTATTAAAAAGGCAGGACATTTTAATTAAAATGTTGAAAATGTTAATAGCTTTAATAAAAAAAATAAAAAGCTTTACACGAATTAAAAAGCACAGAAACGTTACACAAACAAAAAAAATTAACATTAACAGCGAAAATTTACATATTATACATTAATAAATTAAAAGGCGATAATAGAACATTGCTCTAATTACTACATTTTAATTTATTCAATGCATTTAATTGTCTTCTTTTTCATTATTTTTTTCATCTATCAAAAAATGCTGAGCCATTTACATCAGATAAAAATTTATCTCAATAAAATTTGCCATTTTAATTCTTCTATTATCAACACATTTTGCTTTATTCTTTTCAATTTTGTTTCATAATTTTAAAAAATTTCTTTCATTTTTGCTTTAGTCTTTCATTTATTTTGAAATAAATAAAAGACATATAATGAAAGAAATATATATATATATATATATATATATATATATATATATATATATATATATATATATATATATATATATATATATATATATATATATATATATATATATATACATATATATATATATATATATATATATATATATATATATACATATATATATATATATATATATATATATATATATATATATATATATATATATATATATATATACACATATATATATATATATATATATATATATATATATTTTTTTTTTTTTTTTTTCAAACGCAGTTTCATTTTTTTCAGGGATATACTAATATAGATGCATGATTACATGTATATGACACCAGCATTCTACTGTATTGTGATACTGAACATTTCCAAATAGAAATTAATTTGAAGAATTATTTTACTATCATTTCAGGGGAAAATAAACGACACATTATTATTTGCTACTGTGTTAAACGTTGTAAAGAACTGACATTTTAAATTATTTTTTTATTTAGCACTTTCTCTCTCTCTCTCTCTCTCACACACACACACACACACACACACACATATATATATATATATAAACGTAAAGTAAAGTAATCACCAACAAAAAACAAATTATATTCATGTGAAATGCGCGCGCCAAACAGCTGCAGTAAAACACATAAATTCAATATAAACCAATATAAAATTATATTTCGCCTGAAACAGCACACCTCCCTCACAGAACAGGAAGAACAAGAAAAAAATAACTATTTGTAAAATTTTAACAAAAACTGAGAAAAAAATAGGTTAAAAATAGTTATATTTCAAAAGCAGCCGAGCATAAAAAAAATGTAGATAAAATATGCATTAGTGGCAGTGGGTTTCAGCCAGAACAGTGATAGCAAAGTCAAATGTTAAAAATTCGATGGCTATTATCACATGCTCCCCCACCGGACCCTACGCCAACATTATTAAATGAATGCCTCAACTGGAACACAGTAAAAGATGCTAAAAATATGTTCGTTGAAAAAAACACACTCAACCAATTCAGCCACATTGCCACAACCCAAATATAAAACATAAACTAAACAAGGCAGAATCCAACATCCAATCAACCAATCCAAATTCATTCCAGGTCTGTTGCTAATCGACACAGCACATCATCATAAAAACGTCCTTGAACAGACTTTACGAAATATGAGTCATTCACTGACGTCGAAAAGCCATTGATCAGTAATGAAGAAAATCTGCAAAATCTGAATATTTTTTTATAAAATTTAAAGGAATATTGTTTTTGTAATATAGATTACTTTTAAAATGAAACAATTCCTTCTTAAACAGATGTTTATCTGTACAAATTCTAAAAAAGCGAAATATTTGACTAATAATTATATTACTATAAATACGTTTGTAAATATTGGAGGACCAGTGAACAGGTTGATTAACCTGAAATTGAAAACTATTACGTTTATTGTAGATTGAAATATGCACTTTGTTACCTACTAAAATTATTTTTAAATCAAGGTAATCAGCCTCCAAACCATTCTTATTTGTTTTCTTTAACGTCAGGTAATCAGGATAAATTTTTTGAGAAATTTCATTAAAATCGCTATTGAAGTTTAACACGATCAAGTCATCAATGTATCTGTATGCACTGGGGTGCGCTGGTTCAGGCTAAATATAATCTTACATTGGTTTATATATATATATATATATATATATGTACCATTTCTATCATATTAATATACGTTCACTGCTCTCCAATCTGCCCCACATGTCAAAGCAATTTGACAGTTCAGAAAGTATACATTTCTATAAATAATCTTTTTATAATATTTTATCTGCAGTCAATTACATTTTATTACTTAATTAAAGTACTTCCAAAATACATATGATGTCAAACTTCTAAGCATTCAGTAAAGTGTAACTTTCATAGAATAATTATTGACAAAGTACCAAAGTACAACACCTAAAGTAAAAAAAAAATAAAAATCAATTAATCAATTAACAACCAGTAAACAAACAGTAAATCAAACAATCAAATTACAAAATTACAAACAATCTTCTAAAGTAAAAAAATACAAAATTTGCAATATCTAATATTGAATCATGGACACTGTACTCACTTTATTATTTTCTTATGCAGACTTTTCTTGTATTACATTGACTTTTTTTATAAATGTACGTCGGAAATTTAAAATCTGACTTTTCGAAATGTTTGCAGATTATCGAGTTTCCCAAGCATCAGAAAATACTGCAAGAGAATAAATATGCAAATACCAACTCAAAAATATTTCATTCTCAAAAGATTACATTTTCGTTTTCCACATTTATAAGTGCATCAAAGCAGAAACTGTAATGCAACGCATATCACATAAATGTCACGCTCTTCTCACTGAAAATTTCCTTCTCTCTTTTTATTTTACAAACACTTTTAAATAAACTCCAATCTCAAACAAACAAAGCACTTGTTTACATGCAAAACGTGAAATTGTATTTCGTTCATGTTGTAGTATATTTCAGTGAGAATAAAATGGAAATATAGAACAGATTTCTAAAAGAGAAAGAAGAGATTGGATGTAGGATTCTTGTGATAAAATTTAATGATGTGTTTTTTTTTTTTTTTTTTTTTTTTTTTTTTTTTTTTTTTCATGTACAGATTGAGGAAGAAGTAATATCTTTATACCATCTATTTTTAATATAAATTATACAGACAAATAACATTGTAATTTTGGGAGATTAAAACAAAAAATGAAAATCATTAAGATTTTATTTCTGAAGAATATTTTTTTTAATTACAAAATGTCATTTTCATTATTGGATTTGTTGTCTAATTCCGAAAAATTAAATATAAATCTGCTTAAATATCAATAGTAAGAAATTTATTTACATGCATTTTTAAATACACTTGTTGACAATCCGTTTAAATGTATATTATCTTGTATGTGTAACATTCTAGACACAATTAAGAATATCTGTAGAAAAAATAATAACTTGATTCTTACTATAAGAAATTACGGTGTTACTGTTAAATACTTTTAGTAACATAAATATAGCCCGTTTACTGCTTTCAATAATAATTTTTTTAAATGAATATATTTTACATCATTTATTACAATCAAATTTATTAAGGCGTCTTAGGACTCTTAAAATTTGAAAACATGAAAAAAAAGTAAATTTGCAACTTTTAATATCTTAAAATGTATATAATTTAAAAACACAATTTTTATTAACAAGAAATATATGAGTATGCCCTTTCACTTCATGTATTTAAAAATTTTCAAGATGCAGAATTGGTATTTATGGGGCGCTCCAAACTGTCAGACATTTCTCGAGAAGAATATTGGTATAACAGCTTACGCGCAGGATTACAAAATAAATTTTGGACAAGAACGAATTTTTCGCGCCTAATAATACTTCAGACTATAATAATTATCCTGAACCTAAATATATTTTTATTTAACCCTTTAACGGGCTCGCCCGGATTTTTCATTTTCTAGAAATCATGCTAAAATGGCTGTTGACAAAAATATTTTAAACAGAATTTTATTGTAGACCTTATATATAAAGAAGTGATATTAAAGATATTATAGCATCAAATAGCGATTAATAAATATATATAGCCTGAAATTTACAAGTATTCTTATAAAAATACAGGAAAACAGCCGGACGGTGAAAGCATTTTTATATTTTTAATGCAAAGTTGTCTTTAGCTAATAGAAAATTTTGAAAATTTCAACTGTATAATGACCTAAAAAAATAATTTTTGAACATTAAAAATGAAATTTTAGGTTCGGTTTATATAGAATAAGATGAAGTATATGTTTTGAAAAAATCATGAAAAAATATTCAGAAGTGTTTGATATATCCTGCGCGTTATGCGCAAAAACGTCATTTAGAGAAAAATAACTTCAAAATTTCGGAAACGCTGCTTCAACTATGGAACGAGTACAAGTCTAAAAGCCATAACTTCTGTTCTAATAGGAATTTCAAGGAAACAATTATATTAAAATATTCATAAAAGATAGGAGTTTAACATCTAAAAAAAATAAAATTTAGCAAACTTTAAAGCTTTAAAAGTCCTGAGACAATTTAAATGACAAGAAATGATATGAGCATATCACAAATGAACGTAAATCACAAATGAACGTAAATCCTTCTATATATAAAAAAAGTAACGATTTGGAAATGTACCAATGAAAATCTGCGTAGATATTGCTGGTAGATCGGCATCCATTTTGAATGCTTAAGCATGGTCTTTCTTCGTTAATATTAAAAAATATTGTTGCATACAAAAATATGAAAATCGATGGTACTATACAGAAATGTTTAATAAACGCGCTGATGCAGACAGTTTTAAAATCGAATAATTGTTTTAAGAGATATTCAATGTTAAATTCGGTTAAAATAGTTTAATTAAAAAAGTTTTATAGGAGAAAAAACTATACATAGAAATTTAATCATTCTTAGACAATTTTGTACATGAGAAGTACTCGGTGTGCAGACTACATTTATTTATTTTATTTTATTCTTTTTTGGAGGATTTATTTCCATTTTAAATTCAAATTTTCAGCATTTCCTGAAATAGTTTTTACGTATTTTAGAAAAGCGTATTATTTTAAATTGTTGCCAATTTTTAAAGAAGTACATGGAATAATATTCCCTTCAAATTAAAAATTTACACGAGGCTATTATAAACAGAAAAAAAAATCTTTAAAAGTAGAATTAAATGATTACATGTTAAAAGTAGGAAATTTTTGAAAATTACGTCATAAGAAACATATTTACACTTGAATTTTGAAAGAGAAAGAAAATGTGAAAAAAAAAATCACTATTATGCGTTAAAACTCGTAAATGGGGGACATTACATCATATTTAAAATTGCCAAAAAATATGGCAAAACAGTTTAAATTTAAAAATGTATATGCGAGAGACATTTATTTCATATTTTGAGATAATCTTTCCAAATATTATCGTGAATTCTAAGACAGCGCAAATAATATTTCCTTTTAACAACAAAAGTATTTTCGCGTGGATAAGTGAAATAAAACTTTTTGAAAATTACGTCAGATTTAAAACGATACATTTAAAATGACTTATTTAAAAGAACTATGTTATAGCTCTGTTAAAAAATATTGGGAGACAATGACAGTGTTTACTTAATTCATTTTACATTAGCTTATTTTCGAATGTTTAACTAATTTTTTTAATTAAATACAAAAACAACCATTGTATCTCTTAACACCAGCAGATTTGTTTTTAAAAATCCCCAATCCAAGGAAACCGAATAAAAACCCGTTTACAGAGAGATCGCTGTTTTTTTTTTTTTTTTTTTTTTTTTTTTTTTTTTTTTTTTTATAATTCAATATTTTTAAAGCCGTTTAAATTAGCGTGCTTTTTGGATTTGGTGTGCCTGAACGGAGGGCATGCGAGCGTAGCTCCTAGGTGGCAGAGCCCCCTAGTTGTATTCAAATATATACTTTAAACAACTTTTGTTTACATAAAAGTTTATTTTATAATGTTTTTGTTAGTTTTATGTAAATTAAGAGATGTAATAATTTATATATAAACGCTATATTTAAATACAAATAATTTAACAAATATGAATAAATCTACTGAAAATTTATTAAATATATTACTATCTCACTGTTAAAAGATAATTTTTTCTATATAACACGAGAAAATTTTAAGATTGAGTAAAACAAAATAGTATATTTTCTAGCACAAATTCACATTTCTTAGATTTTGTAATAAATGTATTAATCTAAATATAAAGCAAATCTTTTCACGATAAGATTTTTGTGTATTGGAAAAATATCCGGTATATATTCAAATTAAATTTTCAACAAAAAGTAGTCAATAAATCGTTCGAAATCAATTAAAAAATATATTTTCCATACCCAAATAACATTTTACTGAATCTGCGTATGTTCTATTATTTGCATTCAATAAAATGTGCTCTAAAATGTTTAAAAAAATAGTTTTTATAACAACAAATTTTATTCTTAAGCAAGTATATTTAAAAAAAGAGATTATTATGGATAATATAATTATGATCTACCAAAGTGACTTTTAAAATAGATATATTAAAAATATTGAGTAATTTAATACAACTCTGCCTACTTTTAGAAATTCTGGAAAATTTCTGAAATTTTGTAAAATATAACACCATAAAGCAAAAATGTGTCTCTATCAAACTTGTTTGATAAATCGTCAGTTGTGTCAACTGTTTCAAAACTTCTAAATGTTATATTGACACATTATATTTAAGTTACTGCACTTTATTAAATAAATATACAATACGTATACAAGCTGGTCATAAAAAAACTTCCCTGATATATGAACCACTAGCGGCTTAACCGCTAAACCAATCGAAAATAAATTTTAGATATACCTATTTGAAGGTATGCGCTCGAGATCGTGATGATTTAAAACAATAGAGCTCACGGTTACGGATACAGTGAAACAATTTTGAAAATTTCAAATGGCAACACCCATTTTTTTTTCATGCGCAAATTCATCAGCGCATTGAAAAACCATAAATGGCGTTGGAATGATACACCTACGATGAAAATTGCCGGCGTAAAACACCTGTAAAAAACCATTGCGAGGAATGAAGATTGGCTATAAGACATGTTTTTCAGTAGCCATTTTTTTTTCACTTGTGAACTGAGTAATGTTGTAAGATTTGTTTTTAAAAGTGTTTTTGAGTTGTGTTTGTGTACATTTAGTGAAAATAAAAATGTAGTCGTTTGTTTTAGAGTGCTGCATATTACGTTGCATAGGAACTGATTTGGATTGAGTGCCACGATATTACACCAATGTAAGTCATGCGTGTATCGTTCCAACGCCATTTATGGTTTTTCAATGCGCTGATGAATTTGCGCAGGTAAAAAAGTGTGTTGTCATTCTAAAATTTCGATTTTTTTTCACTGTAACTGTAACTGTGAGAGGTCTATTGTTTTAAATCATCACGATCTCGAACGCATACATTAAAATAACTAAATCTGAAATTTCCGTTCGACTGATTGATCGGTTAGGTCGCTAGGAATACATATAGTTGTAATAATTGTAATAATTCAAAAGTTATAAGCGGCGATATTGGCTGTCAAATGAGTATGCTGCGATATCTAATGTTAATTTTCAGTATTTGTGTATATGTTTGTGCAGTCTGCGCTGCAATATGCTGCGTCTAAGCTCGCCAGGATGCTCTGTAAATACTTTTTGGCGCAGTACAAAAGAGAAATCTGAGTATTTACGAACAGACAATGCCGGTTACATTAATTTTAATGGAGTTTTAGAGGAACGTTCCAAGCTAGTAGCTTAAAGAAAACAGATGTTGAAGTTTCAGGTTTTGTTTTTAATTTCTCGTCTGCTTAAAATATAGATTGCACGAGTGCTCGTATATAATACAGTGAACATTCGGTAATGCGTCTTCGCTTAAAATGTACATCCTGTTAATGAGGACAATTTCGTTTCCCACATCCATTTCTGTTTGCAGATTTTCGGACTTCCTGTATATATATTTAACAACACTGTTTTAATGTGCTGTTTATTCTACTATCACGTAACATTAAATTAATGGATAATACTAAAACGAGTAGGGTTTTACAATTTTGTTTTCTCTAAGAAATAAAAAATATATTTTTGTGTTACAACATCATTCCGGATTAATTTCTGGTTAAAAAATAATAAAAGCAAGTAGGTTAGCTTTTCTAATTCTACAAGTGTCATGGGACATTTAAAGATATTTTTATTTTCCTTTTCTTTACAAAGAAGCCTTGAAAAAACGAAAGGATTTGGCTCTGTGTGGGGGAAAAAAAATTGAAAATCTGTCTAAAAAAAATAAGATTTTGTTAAATCTCAACTTTGATGTTTTTATCCGCTTCAACAGATTTTAAATCATTAAATGATCAGTGTTCTGCGTTTGTGGTAATTTATTGTGGAATACGTGCCTATAAAAATAATCATAGAAACAACTAATTGCTTTATATAAGAAATTTTCCTATAAAAATTATTGAAATGATTTTACTTATCGTATTATATGTAAAATTTCAAATTATTCAAATTTATTAGAAAAATGTGTTTTATTTTACTTTCATATGACAATGTTCTAATAACATTTCTATGCATGTTTTCCTTTTTTGCCGATTCGATTTAATACGTTTTTTTTTATAAAATGTAGTATATATATATATGTGTGTGTTCTAGTGCATCTAGTTCACCTTCTATGAATAAACTCACAAGCTCCTCTGAAGATTATGAGGGTTATTCATAGTTTCTTATTTTGCATACTGGTTTCTTGTGTTCATTTCTGATTCATTTTTTGGGCTTTGCAAGTTTGTTCATGCATTTGTGATTTCGGATTTATTATATGTATATATATATATATATTGCGAATGGAACGTCAAATCAGTACCCTGGAAAAATCTGGCGAGCACAGTTAACACAGAGCACATTGTTAATTAGGAAATCGGGTCTGATCGGGTCTGAAACGATTAAATCGCAGGTAATCGAATTCCACGAAAAATTGTATGCGCAATTTCAAGTAATTAATTTTAACAAAATTATTTTTAATGAAGAGAGGGATATTTTACTATGAATATGAATATAAAAAAACATTTTTTATTTTCAAATAAATCACATTCATTGTAAAATTGAGAATAACTGAAAAAGTTTCCTGGTCATGATTCGGAACTGGGACGGTTTGGCTTATCCGGACAGTAGTCTCGTCTTTTTTTTTTCAGAGCTTATTAGTCACGGGTTTTTCCCGCCGGCTCCCCACATACAGAAAACGCAAATAATAAACGCTTTTAGATTAACATTCGAATATTAAATTTCAATGAAGTTATAAATTTTCAGTTTACATGCATTTTGCATCTTATTTATGAAATTTGGAATAATGAAAAAAGAAAAATAATTTGACATTATGGATCGTTGGGTAGACATTTCTACAAATTTCAACTTTGCGTGTAAAAATGTACTTTAACAAAAAAAAAAAAAAAAAGAAAGAAAAGAAAAGAAACAGAGATTTCTCTATGCTTCACTGTAGAAGTTCAGAAACATTTAAAGTCAGCTACATGGTAGTTCTCTATTCTATTTGTAAGGTGATACGTGTTAGGAGACGATAATTCATATGCGGGATCAAAAAGACTTACACGCGGCTACTCCCGGGTTAAGTTGCCGATTTTGTGTCAACTGAGCTATCCTGGAAAAATATGTCGGAAATAATCACCCAGAGAACCTTGTTGCATCTGGTCTGATATCTGAATCAGTTAAATAGAATAAACCTCAGAAAACGGAACTCCAAGAAACGTTGGATGCATAATTAGTTTACGTAATTATTGATATATTTTGACTCAGAAATTTCCAATTTGTGTGATTTACTCATCAATTAAAAATATTTGTTTTTTAAATTAGGAAATTGTAAATACGTATGCAAAGTTTCTTGTAGTTCTATAACCTGCGATGAACCTTTTAAAGTATCCTCTTAAGGGGGCATGTCACCCTGCTTCTTATTTCACCTCACTAATGTAAAGTCTATGAGCCTTTGATGCATTTGTATATTTAAAATATCTCCTCGGGAAATTAATATTTTTAATTTCTATTTTTGTGTACACTTCCTAAAAGATATTTTTTTCTTTTTTTCTTAGTTCTGAAAATATTTCTAAAGTATAGACATAATTTTATATGAAATGTTAAAATCTTACTCACAGTTTGCCCTTTTTTAACACATGAAATATTAAATTCAGCATAGATTTTGGAAATATTTTGAAAACTAAGAAAAAAAGAGACATCTTTTCAGAAGAGTACATGGAAAAAAGATGTTAAAAATATGAATTGCCCAGAAGATATTTTAAATATACGAATGCATCAAAAGTCCATAGACTTAACATTCCGAAGCTGAGTGACCAACCTACTTAAGCTGCCAATTCTATGCGAACACAGCTATCCTGGACAAATCTGACGAACAAAATTAACCCAGAGAACCTCGTTGATTATGAAATCTCAAAAGAATTAATCGTATGGAATTGAACTCCAAGAAACGTTGTATACGTAATTGCACTTTATTAATTTTAGGAAAATTATATTTTTAATGAAGAGAGAGAAATTCTATTATGAATATGAATATAAAAAACCCTTTTTTTTAAATAAATGAGATAAATGGAATCACCCGCACGTAACCGAACTCCAAAATCCGTTGTTGCATAAGGTTTTCTGAAGTATCCTCTTAAGCTGCCAATGCTATGTCTACTCAGCTATCCTGGACAAATCTGACGAACACAATTAACCCAGAGAACCTCGTTGATTATGAAATCTCAAAAGAATTAATCGTATGGAATTGAACTCCAAGAAACGTTGTATACGTAATTGCACTTTATTAATTTTAGGAAAATTATTTTTTTAATGAAGAGAGAGAAATTCTATTATGAATATGAATATAAAAAGCCTTTTATTAATAAATGAGATAAATGGAATCACCCGCACGTAACCGAACTCCAAAATCCGTTGTTGCATAAGGTTTTCTGAAGTATCCTCTTAAGCTGCCAATGCTATGTCTACTCAGCTATCCTGGACAAATCTGACGAACACAATTAACCCAGAGAACCTCGTTGATTATGAAATCTCAAAAGAAATATTCGTATGTAATTGAACTCCAAGAAAGTTGTATACGTAATTTCACTTTATTAATTTTAAGAAAATTATTTTTTTAATGAAGAGAGAGAAATTCTATTATGAATATGAATATAAAAAACCTTTTTTTTTTTTTTTGAATAAATCAGTTAAATGGAATAACCCGCACGTAACCGAACTCCAAAAACCGTTGTTGCATAAGGTTTTCTGAAGTATCCTCTTTAAGCTGCTAATGCTATGCCTACTCAGCTATCCTGGACAAATCTGACGAACACATTTAATCCAGAGAATCTCGTTGATTATGAAATCACAAAAGAATAAATCGTATGTAATTGAACTCCAAGAAACGTTGTATACGTAATTTCACTTTATTAATTTTAAGAAAATTATTTTTTTAATGACGAGAGAGAAATTCTATTATGAATATGAATATATATATATATATATTTTTTTTTTTAAATGAATCACCTAAATGGAATAAACCGCACAAACTCCAGAAACCGTTGGATGCATAATTTTACGTAATTACTGATATTTTTTCACTCTGTTGGAAAATTTTAATTTGTATGATTTACGTAACAATTAAAAATAAATGTGCTAAACTTGTGGAGGTTTTAAACAAAGCGAATTCCTTTTCCTCTTCAATCCAGTTCACGATAGAGTTTGAAAATAACATGTCACTCCCTTTCTTGATGTTTTGCTGCAGAGAGAAATTGTTAATAACATTCCTATTTTGAAAACTTCTATTTACAGAAAAAGTACTTCCTTCGGGCAATATTTAAATTTTAAATCCAATAGCCCACTTTCACATAAAATCGCAGTCATCAGATCCTTGTACAACAGATTCTTGAGATTTTGCAGTGACAGAGTTAGTTTTGATAATGAAATTGGTAAGATAATGAATGATTTACGTCTCAACGGGCGCGTCCAGAGGAGCCACCGGTTACTGACCGGTGAGATCGGTTAGTCACCAAGGCGTTCATTGCTGCTAACCGGGTCGCAACCAATGTCGTTCAGCGCAAGTAACCAAAGTGACTGGTGAGAGACCGAACTAACCGAAGAAAATTCTTGGTTAGTTAGGTCACGTGATCGGTTACATGAAAGTTTATTTACATTTGCATCCTACATGATGAAAGAATGATAAAAGAATAATTACGGCAACGTAATACAGATGGCGCCAATAGTAAATAACACCAGTGTCGTCCAGTAGGTCTGTCGACCGGTTAGAGACCGGCCACTTACCGTGACGTCACGCAACCAATCTCACCGGTGACTTTGGTGAGGTCTGCTGGACTCGCCCAATGACTATCTACGTCGCTGGTGTCTTAGAGTTATTTCGGAACTTACGAGCAAATCAGACCAGTATCCCTCTCCTTACCAGCGTATCAATCCCATAGGATCTATATCTTTGCCTTATTACAGCAATATTTCGGAGAAAATTTCAGCCGTACTCAAGGATGTTAATGTTAGGACAGCTCATGTTCCCTTGAACTGCATTGGTAATTTTTCCAGTAGTTTTAAATATAAATATTCGAAGTTTGACTTGATTGGTGTCGTTTATGAAATTCCTTGTAAAGGTTGCAGCTCGATTTACATTGGTGAGACTGGACGCTCATTAAATGCTAGACTCAAGGAGCATAAAAATTCTTTTAATAAAGGTACTCTAAATTCAAGATTGGTTGCACGTGCACTTGATTTCGATCATGTCCCCGATTTTGAGAGTGCACGAATTGTGGAAGCCAATTGCCCCTATATTTTAGCCGTGTCTTCCTTGAGGTTTGGAGAACAGTTTTAGTTGAATCGCCAATCAACGAAGCAACCCAAGTTCCTGCTGATTATTTTATCCTACTTAGACCGTGTTTTTAACTGGTTTTTCGTTTACTGTGGCACTTGCTGTTTTGTGACTCTGCTCGTTTACTGATGAGGGCTATGGAAATAGCCGAAACGCTTATATATATTTTTAACTATATTTTAATTGTTTTTAATAAAATTTTAATGTGTGTATGTCTGTAGTTATGCAAATTGTGTTAATTATTAAGTAATCCAGACGTAATTATGTATGTATTTTTAAAGGGCTAAAATTAGTTAATTGTACTTAAGTGTTCAGCATTTCTTGGAGTTCCATTACCTACAATTTATTTTGCTGAGTTAATACAGATTTCAGATCAGATATCATATTCAACAAGGATCTCTGAAGGAATTGTGTTCGCCATGTTTGTCCAGGATTGCTCAGTTGGCAAAGCATTCGAAGCTTAAGCCAAAACGTACCTGGCTCGAATCTTGGTCTGGAAACTTTTTCAATGATTTGGAAAATTATAATTCGTATGATTTATTTACCAAATAATAATAATTGTATTAAAATTAGTAAAATGTACTTACGTTTCCAACTTTTCTTGGAGTTCCATTATTTACGGTTCATTCTGTTGATCTGATTCACATATCAAAACTGGTGCACAATCAAAAGGTTCTGTGGAAGAATTCTGTCCGAAAAATTTGTACATATATCTCTTTTACCAGATCATTGGCAGCTAAAGGCAAAAAGTCAATAGTTCAAATTCTAGCATCGGGACATTTTGATTCAGTTGGAAAATTACAATTAATGAACTAAAAACACAGCATTCAAGAAAAAAAATTCGCATGGTGAATTTTTTATTAACATTTTTTCACTCATAAAGATGTTTAAATGTATAATATATAATGTTTAAATATATAATATACAGGGTGAATAAAAAAAAAAAAAAAAAAAAAAAAAAAAACGTTTAAAAAATTACATGGAAAATCAGGCATATAAGAAGGATAAAAAATCACATTGGAGCATAGGGCCGCGAATCACTTATTTAATCACAAATACACGGTGTTTGATACTAATTCAATTTGGGTTGACTGTAATAACTTTCTTGAAAACTGAAGTATATTATATATATATAAATATAAAAACATTTAACAGACATTCTCACCTTTGTTGTAAATGTGATAACACCGAACAAAAGTTGTGGAAGTTTGCATTATAAGTGTCAGCAGTACGCACGTGACGATCCATATTTTGGACTGTGATTATCAATTCTTATGGTATCACCGATTGCTTGGGCGAAATGTTTTTCCATTTCTTTATGTGATGTTTTCGTATTTCACGCAAAACAAGGTAATTTTCGTTGCATTTTCATAAAAATGTTTTTATTTTTCATTATTACCGTAAACGCGGGTTCAGTTAGCATAAAACACCCTGTATTTGAGAGAAAATAAGTTGTTTGCGACCCTATTTTCCTATGTGATTTTTTTCCTTGTTGTATCCCTGATTTGCCATGTCATTTTGTGAACCTTTTATTGAATCATCCTGTATAAAATGCGTCATATATAAATGACGCATATTTATTTTTCTTTCTAAGAATATATAAAGAGTCCAATTCGCCTGAATATTTATATTGTATAAAACAAATAAAACTGATTTGTTTATATACTGTTGTTTACTTCCTATTTACAATCTCCAGAAAAAATATCATGAATCTGGACTTTATTTCCTTTAGAAGTGACAAGGGATTTGGCTTTCCTTTACCACGTTCAAGAAAAGCCTAGAATAAACAAAAGGATTTTGGTTTCCGGGGAAAGAAGCACTCTTAAATCTCACATAGACATTTTCTGAAATTCTAAATTACACGACCTTACTCAACATAAATGAAATTTAAAAATTTATAGGCTTACTTGGATACTAATATGAATTTGTTCTTTAATTAAAATATTCATAGAAAACATTAAATCCAATCTTAAATCTTTGAACAAAAAAATAAATAAATAAATAAATAAATAAATAATAAAAAAAAAGATATATACGAAAAAAATATATATATATTATGAAAATAACATTTTTTTTTGAGTTTTCGTTATAGGTTATCAAATTAATATTAATTTCTTACACAGAGTTTTAAGTATATTTGTTCTAATATACTTAATTTATAAAATTTTTGAGTATCATTAAATTTTGTAAATAAATTTAATTCCTTAAGAGAAAGATAAATTTTTTAAGAGGAAATTTTATTTCTTTTACATGTAATTGCGTTTTTTCATATAATTTTATATTTAAAAATTCATGTTTTTCTTAGAATGTTTAATGTGTCTTCCTTAAAATTTTCACTTTTAAAGAGAATAAATTAAAAAAAAAATGTTTAATTCTTTTGCTTCTGTTTACCAAAAACAGAAAAAAACAATGTCATTACTTCTACTTGCGTCCAGAGACTTTTCTAGAGATTTGCTTTTAAATTTTCTGCCATGAAAAACGTATATAGAAAACAGCATTTAGGTTCTAAAAGAAAATGCCGTAGCTGAGGTATCAAAAAGATTATGAAAAAGCATTTTTTCGCTGCAGTGCGATATAAACATTTATGGGATTCGTCTGGTGGCTGTATAAACTAAACCGTAGTAAAGGGATACATAAAAAAGTTAAAATATAATTCAGATTTAAACCAAATTGCATTATTTTTAAAATACCATACGTTGAATTTTTGTAAAATATTATTTATCGCTCTTATAGTTTTCAGATTTATATTAAATTTGTTTGGTGTAACCAAAAAAAAAAAGAATTCTTTATTTTTTCTTAAATAAACACATTGTACGGAACGTAATTTGTATTAATTTATTTTCTTAAGTGTTTTCCTTTGAGCCTTACTTTTGTATTTGGAACATTTACTATATAAAAATATGGTCAATTGATCTTGAAATAAAATTTTCAATAGTTAACATTTCATGTCTATGTTTATATATACATATATATAAGGAAAATTGCCTTTATTTAGGATCGGAAGATTCCGACAAAATATGAATGTCCAAAATGGATTTTTTAACAAAAATAAATTCAGCCAAAGTTGTTGTTTTTTTTTTTCTTATTTAGGAATCTTTTTTCTTACACTTCATAAATGGATTTTCAGATATGACATGTGTTTATTTTAGATGCACGGCGTTTAACTGCGTTGTGTGAACTGATAAATTGAACAATTGTATTTTTTAAATTTATTTTAAGGATTTTTTAATAGTGTTGTTTTCTTGGTCCAACTTGATATTTTTAGTTAGACTTTGTTTAACTAAACAAACAGTATAACTGAATTAATTTATGGGAGTCGGTAGGACTAATGCAGACACTGTTAAATAGTGAAATTTTAATGAACTCTTATTCCAAAATTATAAAAAACATACATATGCATTTTTATATGTGACAGACATATATATGTTACTTTGAAATAAACATTTTGCATTAAATTCTCGTGTTTCTTTGTTTTTTTTCTTCATAGGAAGTTATTATTAGAATGTAGAATAAATATATTTTTTTAAATTATAAGTAAAAAAAATTTAAAACCTAAATGCTCTAAAAAAATCCCAAACTCTTATTTTATTATATACTGAAGTTTCCGATGAAAATATTACAGAATTTTCTGTTGCCAATAAGCAGTAATTTTTTGAGAAAAGTACATAAAATGGCAAAAAAAGCATTTTGAGTGAAACATTATTTTTCCAAAAATAGCACTTTTTTGTAACACAGCAGCACCATCCACTAAATGCTCTGGATTATTTTAAATATTATCTTCTTTTCTAGCAGCTCATGCAACTTATTTTCCTGAGAACGTACATGTGTTGCTATTATCACCCTTGTTCTGTCCCAGGCGTTTTATAATACCTGTTTTGTATTTCTCTAGATCTATGCCTAATTTTACCAGTATTCTACGTTTTTTTATATAGCACTTGTAGAAAGATGTATTTGCGCTATAATACCAAAGTGTTAGGTTTCTATTCGTAAAAAATTTCTTTTAAAAGTACGTGACACATTTGCATTGTCCACATTTCATTAGGAATTTTTATATTCCCCGGCACGCATTATCTTTTTTCAGTTCAGTATGTGGCAGATATTTTTATTTAAGCGACATTGTTCCATCACTGTTTCAGAATGACTGTATTTGTGATTGTAATTTTTTGCATATTATTTACCGCGATAGAATTCACAGTACGATACTTTTATACTGAAATCTATTTTTGTATAAAAACCGAGTGGGAAGATATATTGATATAAATTTAAAGTCCATCAATCAATGGTTTGAAACCATAAAAATCCGAAAACTAGTATTTAAAAAAAAAAAAAAAAAAAACAAATCCTAAAGACAGTGCTTGACATTTTCACATAACACACTAAAATTATTTTTATAAGTAGAAATTTTGAATAAATAATAGTAAAAAATTAATATCGGCTCAAATACCTCGACTCACTACCATCAGCTGAGGAAGATAAATAGAATAAATGTATTAAATTTAAAAAATAAAATCCCAACTGCATAAAAAGCGAAATAATTAATTATTTCTCATCAATGTGAAACTATTTTTTATATTACTTACCTATTTTTTTATTTACTTGTATTGATGATTCTTAAGTTGTGTTTAATTGTTAGTTCCTATCTAAAAACACTGTTTTGATGAGTCCTATAGATGACTATGGAGGTTAGAGTTGCAGTCAAGCTAATGATCCTACCTACACAACTTTTAGGTTCTGTAACATTTAAACAGATATTCTGACTGTAAATTAGTCAATGAAACATCGTCTTCATTTTGAAAGACCAATCCAATGATATGCCACTCAATATGGTGCGTAATTGTTTTTTCGTCTCTTCCGCCATTTTGTATTTTTCGGCCGCTATTTTTAATTTGTAAAAAAAACCTAGCCAATAACCATCGGAAGGTTAAGACGAATCGATATAGTGCTCATTCATTATAATCCATCCCACCGTTGGGATGTTTCGAGTGTATAAACAAATCCACATACCCAGATACGCGTGAAACACATAACCCTTCTTGGCAGTCTTGTACAAACGACGAGATAAATGATATTGCAACTCGGAAAATAATTTATAATACCACTAAATAAAAAATTTAAACAAAGAGGGAATCTGGAAATCGAAAATGAAAAAGAAGAATCAAGCGTTTGAAAAAGGTTGGCGTATTCACAACCCACCCACTCATCGTGTTGACGCACGGCTGAAATTCCGGGATAAGTTAAAACTCGATTTGCAAATTAAAATGCACCTTGTCTGTTAAGTAATAACTTTGTGAAAAACGCCTTCAAACCCAGTTTTAGTGGTTAACTGGTAAGTATCATTGTGTTTTCCTGCTACGAGCCCCTCACATTTTCATACCTTTCGGTGCAGAAAAACACAAAGATAAATCTACCGATCAACCACTACAATCGGGTCTGCAGGTGGTTCCCAGCAAGATATTATTTAGCAGACCGATGGCAAATTAATACACTATTCGAGTTCTGTCTAATTCTGGAATTTCAGCCATCAACTCGTATAGATGATGGTCTGTGCCGCCTCTCGGTCGTTAGTAATGATGTTTTTACTGTCTTCTATCTTTACAAGAAGAAAGTATTGGATTCGTGAAAATTTTCGACTTTCGGTTTTCAACGGATTTACACGCTTTAGGGGTGAGAAATTCCGAAAAACATGTTTTTACAAAATGTCTGTCTGTGAGTCTGTCTGTATGTATGTATGTGACACAAATTTTGTGGGCGCTCTATCTCAAGAGCTAATGCACGAAATATAATAAAAAATTACATTCACTTAGCCCCTGATTTAAATAGGTGCTGTTTAGTTTTTGGTGTAAATCGCACGACAGGTGGCAGTGCTATGAAGCAGATTTTACAATTTCCCCAATAGCTCAATCTCCGGAACTAAAGCACGAATTGTCATCAAACTTCAGATTCAGTTAGTCCTTGACATGAATTGACGTTTTACATATATTGGTGTAAATCGCTCAACAGGTGGCGGTACTATGGTGCATTTTTTGTGATTTCCGCAATAAATCTATCTCAAAAACTAATGCTTGGATATTCGACAAACTTCAGATTCAGGTATACATTGATATGAATTAGTGCTGTTTATATTTTTGGTGCAAAATCCCTTAACAGGTTGCGTTGCTATACTGCATTTTTTAGAATTCCCACTGCAGCTCTATCTCGAGAATTAATGCACGAATTTTCATAAACTTCAAATTCAGATATACTTTGATATGAATTGGTGTACATTGATGTAATTTCTTATATTTCTTATATTTTCTTTTCCGTTTTTTGTTTAAATGATATAATTGACGTGATTTATATAGAATAAAGTTTTGTGATGGCCACAACATACTAGTTTCATTTTAATCTACTATCTCTGCGAGAAAGACGTTTTTCTTCTTTTTGGAAGCAGTCACTTTAGTTTATCTAATGAAAATTGAATTGGATATTTTAATGATAATATTAAGGTTAGAATGTACGTTATCATTGAATATGAGGTTGAAATTACTCTATATGTTGTTATTAGTGAGTTTGAAAAAAGAACTGGTTATAAGTACAATAGTATTCGGAAGTGCTGAAAGGTTAACCTGGCCAGAATAGAATAATTAAATATTTTAGGAAATGCAGGACTACCACTGCTCCGTTTTTTGAAAACGAGTAATTTTTAAGATAAAAACTCGTGGTACCATTTTGAAACAATAGCAATAAAAAAGCTTTTCAAAGTAAGTTTCGACGAAATTCATGAAGAAGATTTTCTTTGAAAAAGAGTATTGTTCAGTTAATGGACCATGTGGAATCCCTGCATCTACGAAAAATTACAGAAGCGATCATTTTAACGAAATTGTTAAATTCAAGAAGCAACTAAAGAGGCAATAAAGTGCTAACAAACGAAATTTTCTTTGTTAAAAAAATACGTTGTTCGAAAATATTGCCGTTGCATCAGTTAATCATTAGTTACTTTTTGTTACATTATTTCTCTGAATTTTTAGACATGAAAGTGAAAGCATACATTATTTTTTATTTTACCGTACTTAGTATATATTAATAAATCTATTACTTAACTGACACGCATAAAAACATATTGTGACAATTAGTTGCTCTAAACATCTCATTTAGGTTATAACTGCTGCAAATGTGCCATAAATGATTTAAATTTGACAATGCTATACTTTCCTTTTGATATTAGATTAAAGATAATGATTCAATATCTTCAAAGCTAAATAGTTCAGAATTAAAATAATAACATTTGATATTTGCCTGTCTATATTTCGTAACTTAAATGTACTAAAACTCTAAATGTTATCCCAAATGTGACAAACTTACTGATCACAATTAACATAGATGCTAACATTTCTTAAATATTCCGGAGTGTGATCCAAGACAAACATGTTCTCAATTGAAAACTTTATTTAGTCAAAAAATTTACAAATTAAATCTAACATGAACTTGATAGAAAGTAAACACATTTTCTTATATACATTTTCCGGTTTTAAATATTTTTCTCTTGGATCAGACTCCGGAATAATTAAGAGATTTTGGCATCTATGCAATTAGGCATATTGACCTTATTGCATTTTAACCAACGTTCAAATCCCTAAGGATATTTCTGTGCAGGAATTTTTCAGTAACATTTTGCTGAAATAATTAGGAAAATTTCGAACTTTAATTATTTGGTTAATTTAAATTATAGTAGTGCAGAATAAAATAATTAGCTTAAAGACACAGGTAACTTCAGATATTTCAATGTTAAATTGCAATACTAATTCCAAGGAAACTTTTCAATTAGTGTGAATATCTCAGTGTAACATTAATTTTGACAACCACATCGAATAATATGAATTAGAAATTAGTAAGACAAGAATTCTACATCCAAAAATTAACAAAATATTTTAAAGCAGTAATAGCAAATTTCATCGATTGCATTACACACAATAAGACGCGTGGTAAATCTGAAGGTTTTCTAATCCTTATATATAATGAACTATACTGATAACTATCAATATGTATTTGATTCATTTACGAAGTTTTCATGGTTTTATACAATTAAATCAACATCAGGAGATGGTGAAAAATTAGCTGAAATTACAAAAACAATGTTGGGAAATTTCTAAAAGATAATGTTAAATAATATGAGTGCGTTCACAGCCAAAGATTCGAATAAATATTGCACTAAGCACGCAGATTTGAACATCAAAATAACGACAGGCATGCCCCAAAAGAAGTGACAAACAGAAATAATCTTTACAGTTTCTTTTTCTTTTTTTCTTTCTGTTTTTTTTTTTTTTTACTGTTTTCGCAAAGCTATTCAAGGGCGATAGTACAAAGTAGTACACGTATGTACGAAATGTCCGAAGAATTATTAATACTACAGTTACGAGTTATGTAAAAAGGGCACTGCACTTGAATTGATGATAGGGATTGACCTACAGATCAAAGACAAGTTAGAGGAAGAATATGTGACCCGTTTGATGAATGAATGAAAAAACATGGCAGAAGAATCGAAAAGGAATATTGTGGAAATGCTGGAAGAAAAAAAGAACAATTTTACAAAAAAAGAGAATTGAAGCTAAAATATGTAAAGTAGATTACCATGTTGCAATTCGAAAATTTCGATATGACAAAGAAATGAAATTAGAAGAACAATTACATGGTCAGTATAGAGTCATACAGACAAGAAAACCATAAGTGCACGTTTTTGTATGATGTTTATTGAATAGGAAAACTGTTCTTCTTATTTTAGTGATCTTGTTTTTAACTGTTATTTACTTGTATTTCATGCCACATTAAATGTTTGTCCGTGGAATCATATTCAAGTGTGATATTAGTTGTAGTAAAGTTCTTTAGTTGTCAATATTAATACAACATAAATATTTATTTAATATTCAAAAATAAATAAATATATATGTGTGTAATCCAAAAGTCCACTTTATAATTTAAATAAAATCTGAGATATATAATTTTAACCAACATAACAGTTTTTAAAATCGTAAAAATAAATAATTCTTCTTTTATGGTGAATATTTAAATAGATAATTGTATTTATTTCTAAATAACTAGTAATTTTAAAAAAAAATAAATATATTATTATTTTACCTATTTATTACCTTTTAATGTGTTATTCGGAATTTTCTTAGCGAAGCGAACTTATACTTTATTTATATTATAACTCAATACGCTGTAATGAATAGAGGAAAGAATTTATTTACGCAATACTTTAAACATTTACCTTTTTTTCTGTCTTCTATTGTTGCATGGTTTTTAATCAAAAATTTCGGTAATAACTTAAGCGTACATTACAAGTAATCATTGCCAATTTGCAACTAACTCTTTGTAGTTTTGTAAATGTTCTTTGAATATTCTTTCTTGAAAATCATTCAGGAATGCTTAATTTAATTTAAGTAATCATATTTCTACAACAATATAATGAGTTAGGGGGTAAAAATTGTGCAATAACTGTGCAATAAATAATTGTCTTCGATTATCTATTAAAATTGTTGTAAAAAATATTGTCTTACATTCAACATTACTTGGAATGAAATATTCTGGATAAAAACCCAATAAATTAACTAAATACAGTCCAATGTGTACCAAAAATATATAGTAGAAAACATATGAAGATAAGGATGCGATTATAATGTATTAATTCTAATGAAGATATCAATAAGATAGCACTAACCTCCTTTGTTCATTAGTTATGCAGTAAAAATTTCACAAGAAAGTGAAAGCTAATAATAAAATTATGTTTGAAAATTTACTGATAATGATGTTAATTCAACACAAATATATTGTAGTTGAAGTTAAAATTTAACATTTCCAAATAGTCAAAATTAAGGTTATAAGTGAATTAGAAATGATATTAACTGGATATATGAAAAAGTGCATATGGCATTAGATCATCCTTTAATCCGTAAAATATATAAATAAACACAGCTACAGATTTTAGAGCAATTAATTAACTGCTGACTTCATCAGGTGATTAATTGCAGTGGGCGTTTACCGGACAAATGGAAAAACAGATTCGACTGAATCTGTTGAATATATTTTTAAAATAATGTTAAATGCATGCCTTTAATCACGATTCATGAGGACATAAAATTACACATCTACACACAAAAAAAGTTTTTTAGAAACACATCCAGTGTTCCGACTAATAAAATTAAAATTACCCCCAAACTATTCAAGTGTCGTATAGTAAGGTATAAAATACATTTAGGGCTACTTTTTAGGGCAAAAGCTCCAAATTATCTTGTATTATTTGTTCAATACAAAGAATATGCACTTTTTTTTTCTGCGATGGAATAAAGAAACACCGCAAGGACCAAAGTAGCCCTAGTTGACGGTAATTTTATTTTACCGTACGTGGAAATAACGGAAATTTTCCAAACATTTTCCAGAAAAACGGAAAGTTTTCCTATCTATAAAATTAATCTAGAAGTATATATTAAAGTTTATTACTGTTTTTATTTCAAAAACGTTAAAAGATCATGCGTAAAATTATTACCTCCGTATTTGACTCTTTACTTCCTGTTTTTTTAAATTCAATAGAACTCATTTTTTAGTAATCGTAGGAATAATGAAACCAAAACAAATTAGGAATCGTGAAATATTTCTCTTTCAAATAAAACAATAAAAATATTTTGGAAAATTTCTCCAAAACGACCATCTAAATTTTGGCAGATACCTAAAAATCAGGTTCAGTTTTGTGTCCAGCATCGGGTGTGGTAGCCTGATTTTATCCAAACGATATCTGATCCAATGCATGTTGGGGATTTTGCTCTTATGCAATCGATTTTTCAAAATGAAATCGATCGATCAAATCGATTTTTCATGGGTGCAATCGGTTTTTCAAAATAAATAAATAAATAAAAATATTTTTTTTTACAAATGAAATATGTAAAAATAGTAAAATCTCTATTCGTGGCTTCTTTTTACGGAACATTTCTTTCAATACCTGAAGATTTTACACTTATGTGTTTTTACTTCTGAATAGTGATCAGATTAAATATTCCCAAATTGTCCGCTTTTGAAAAGTTTTACTAGATTTGAGAAATTTTTTTTTTTCAAATGAAATATTTAAAAATAGTAAAACCTCGCTTTTTTTACGAAACATTCTTTTCAATACGTAACATTTTTAAATTATACTTGTTTACTTCTCAATAGTGCGCAAATTAAATACTCACAGAGATTTTACTATATTTGAATGTTAAAGAGTGTAGAAAGTTCTATTATTCTATTAAAAAAATTAATTTGTACTGGACATATAATTATTGAATACTTTTCAGGATAGAACTAAAACATGAATTCACTTTGTTTCATTTCGACCGTGTCCGATTTGAAATATTTCAGGTTCATATGGAAATGTGTCCGATTCAGTTCCGATTACATAGTGGCGAATTTTTTTTTCTCGGGTTTGGGTTGGCTTGTCTTTTAATAAATTTGTTTTCTATGATATTTGTTTTCTATTTGTTTTCTAAATTTGTGTTCTAGTTTTGGGTTTGTCTCGTGCGCATTTCATCCAGCGCGCGATTTTACTTTAGGTGAGGGAGATCTTTAAATGTGTAACTTAAATTTTGAAGAAAATACTTAGTTACAAATGTAAAATAACGAATAAAACATTTAAACTAGAAACTGAAAGAAAAGGAAAATCATATGTAACAGAATTTAGGCTTAATAAAAACCTCTATAGTGTTATAAAGTTTGTATTAAGTATAGGTTTATAGTCTAAAGCAGAACTTTTTTATTGTTATTACTAAACGTGACCCCTTTAATAATGTTCCCAAAAATAGAAGAATTTCTTGAATTTTTTGCCATTTTCTTACTTTTATAACATTTAGGAAAAAAACCCTTAACGGCCGGAAATTTTACTCAAGTCTTATAAAATATTTTTCAATAGTTTCTTTTATTATTTATTTAACTCATACAAGTGTATGAGTATGTGATTTGTATCTAACTTATTATGGGACATTTTTTCTGGTTCATATCAAAATGCATTTATTTGTACCTGTCAAATTGAAAGGATTGTCCTTTATTTATTTTTTTTTATTTACTTAATCTTGTTTTAAGCTGAATGTAATAATAAATAATGTTTTTGGTAAGAGTAAATTTAAGAAGATAACACAATCTATTTTTATTATTTCGTTGTTGCTTTTAAGATGTTTTTTTTTTTTTTTATCTTTGCAGATTTCAGCACATAATATAACACTCTTGTATGTCACAGACTATCCGCTGGATTGAATTAATTCTCAAAAAATGCATGCACTATCTCAGATGTTCTAACTAAATTATTTTAAGGTTTTTTTTTTTTTTTTTTTTTTTTTTTTTTTTTTTTTTTTTTTTTTTTTTTTAAGACAACGTTTTACTCTGTTTATTGCAGCGAAATCAAGTCGATCGATTTGTAGGAAATATGCGAGTGTGTATTGTAACTTACAGAATTAATCTACAAAATAATAAGAATAAATTGAATATGCTGGAGAATATGTTATATACTGATGTCCCAAAATTATGCGGTAGTGTCCGGATATTGTCAAAGAAGAGAAAAATATGGTGAGATTATTGACAATTTGCTTTAAATGCTTTAGAATAAAGCTATTTTTAGAAAGCAACTTTCTCCATCTCGCCTAACGTTCTGCGACATTTTTTTTTTTTTTTTTTTTTTTTTTTTTTTTTTTTTTTTTCATATATATAAATAACTCTAAATTCCTGACTACCAAATTATGAAATAAAAAATTTGGAATCTTCAAGAATGCTCAGTTAAAAGTAATTTGATACAAATGTCCATATATCATGAAATATTAATATATCCATGTTTTAATAGCAGTATACTGTTTTTACTCTATTTTTTTAAGTTTTCGGAAAATGGTAATACATTTTGTTGAAAACTAATAAATAAAGAAAGAAACACTTGAATTTTGTTGCAGAAACGTTAACACATTCACAAATATACGAGATTTTGCTTCGAAATGCACACAAGCGTGAACAAGGGGCATTTATAGGGGCACCCAAAGTAATTCTTTTACATTATGCTCAATGGGAAAAAATCGTTTGCAGTTTATTTTATTAACACTACGCTATTTTAAATTTATTGAAATTAGTATAAATAACGGAATTTCACTTCAAGATAATTTCCATAGAATAGGGAATTGATAGGATTTATCGTTCAGTTATTGAGACACAAAAAGAAATATTTGTTACAGTCTTTGAGCAATAATTGCTGAAAGGACGTTTTCAAAATCCGTATGTACTTTAAATTTTAACTAATTATTTTAGCGTTACTCGCTTTGTATAAATTCTCCTCGAATAAACCTCGTATACAGGGTTTCACAAAAGAATGAACGTACATTATTAAAACCTACAATCCACTTATTAGTGGAAATTGCTCAAGGGGAATTTTTAACTGTGGAATGTATTTCCTAACTGAAATAAGTATTTACACGCATTTAGTTTTCAGATACAAATCTATGTATTAAAAGGCGTGAGTGGTCGAGACTCTGAGTTTTCTTTATATTATAACAGTTTAAAAAAGAATAAATTCAGGTAAGAAAATTTGTTTGGCTCACCTTTTACAGAATCACCTTTTATAATTCATAGGTTTTGACCGAATATCCAAAAAGACACTATTGCTGGAAGGCTAAAAATGAATTTGTATTATATATTTTCTTTAATTTGAAGATGAAGCATAATCCACTGATTACTTGAAGCTTTCATATATTTATGATGAAAATAAAAATAAAAAGTAGAACAGTGAAAATTACATATTAATTCAATTATTTTAACAGTTAAATAAATGTTTAAATGTTATCAAGATTTTGGGGTTTTTTTAAGTTCAGATAGTGTAAATACCGGAGCTCCATTAGCTTCCGATTTATCAGTCTATACCTCACAAATGATCTGACGTAATAACACAATTTATGCAGATCATGAACGCAGAAAGACAATGAAATTAAATGACGAAAAACATATATGATCTTGCATCAGCCAAAGTTACTTCAGAATGCTTTTGTGGAGAGAAGACTTGGTGGTGACATCGATTACCAGTCTTTGTACCCGAATGTTCAGCTCCGCGTTTTCACTAACATATATCGCATACATGGCTGCTCAAAGGATTCGGATAATTTTCCGAATTTAGATGGAAATTGCTAAAATTGGGCTTTCAAATGTGTTATGGGCCATTCCATGAGAAACTGACAAAATACCCCACACGTGACGCTTACATATATACACTTTATACACTATTAACTTATAAGTTGTTAAAATATAAACTATGGATTAAAATTAACAAAAATACTTATATATATTGTATTAGCATAGTTGTTTTAATTTGGGGTTAAAAAGGCATTTTTAAAACAGCAGTAATATGTACGAAAGCTGTTCTACACGTCACGTGGAATGGCCCTTTAATGTGTTTAAAAATCTTCACAGTTTAAACCCTAGACCTTAGTAAGCTGCCCATTTTGAATAATAAATAGATAACTAGAGAAGAGAAATTAAGCTTTTTCAGAATTTAGTATCGCCCCTGGCATTTCCATTACTTCATTTTCTTCTGATGGACTGATGGCTTCTATTATTATGAAACAGCCATTATAAATGAAGCGTTAGGTGAAGATGAAAGACCAGTCGTAAAAAGTTAGAACTCTGATTTTCTGGTCAGAATGGGGGGTGGGGGATGGCCGTAATTTTGTATGGCTGTTTCATAATAATAGAAGCCACCAGTCCATCAGAAGAAAATAACTCGGTTAAGCGGGACTCAACTGCAGTACAAAACATATTTCAATTTTAAGACTTAAAGCGCACGTTTTATTTTATGACGTCATTCGCATTCGCTTAAGAATTCCACATTTACGATTACTCTTAAACATCTACATTAAAGCATGCATAGCAGATCACTATCACGAAATAATGCACAAATGCAGCAAAAAGATACCGTCATTCTAGAAAGTCGACAAAAATGATTAATAGGTACTTAAAATTAAATACAGTTTATAATAGCTCCATTGTTTTAACAGAAATCATTCGTTTATATTTTTTTTTCAAAATGGTGCGTATTTTAATTACATTTTCTTTCGGTTGTTATGAGAAAATGGCAACAAAAATATATTATTACTATTTTAGAACTATTTTTCCTTTCCGTTGCCAATATTAAGCAAATGGCTCCCAAAACTACAAAAAATAAATATTTAAAAAATAAATGGAGATACAGTTTTCAAACAAAATTCATTTAAAAGTACTTTTTTTTCGAATACGACGGTATAAAAATCGAAAATGTGCGATGTTAAGAAATTGAAAAAATTGCTATAGAGTACTTAATCGTACTGCTTTGTTTTTGAGATCTTCTTTTAAAGGCTTCTGTAAGGTAATGTTATTTTTTTTTAATACACAAAATAAGCTCGGAGAAAGAAATAGCATACCGCACCGGGGGCTAGTAAAATCTTCCACAGTTTAAATCTTAGACATAAGCTATCGGCCCGTTTCAAGGCCATTTCTATAAAAAAAAACTGACAAAATGTCCTACACCTGACATTTGCCTAAATACCTATATCTATTGAATTTTTAAAACATAATCTATACATTAAAAATATCAAAAACTCTAGATTTCCATATAACCATGGTTGCTTTAATTTGAGGATATAATATCATTGTTAAACATCAGATATATGTAGAAAAGCTGTTCTACACGTCATATGGAATGGTCCTTTAATGGGTTTAAACATCTTCACAGTTTAAACTCTAGACCTTAGTAAGCTGCCCGTTTATAATAATAAATAGATAATAAAAAAAAGAAATAATACAAATCACCACATTTTAAATCCTAGACAAAAGCGATCGGCCCGTTTCAGAGCCATTGCTATTAAAAAAAACTGACAAAATATCCTGCGCGCGACACCTGCCTAAATAGCTATATCTATTGACTTATAAGTTTTAAAACATAAACTATACATTAAAAATATCAAAAAGCTCTAGATTTCCATATTACCATGGTTGCTTTAATTTGAGGATATAATATCATTGTTAAACATCAGATATATGTAGAAAAGCTGTTCTACACGCCATATGGAATGGTCCTTTAATGGGTTTAAAAATCTCCACAATTTAAACCCTAGACCTTAGTAAGCTGCCCGTTTTTAATAATAAATAGATAATAAAAATAAGGAATAATACAAATCTCCACATTTTAAATCCTAGACAGGAGCGATCGGCCCGTTTCAGGGCCATTGCTATTAAAAAAAAACTAACTAAATAAATAAATAAATAAATAAAAAACTGACGAAATGTCCTGCGCGCGACACTTGCCTTAATAGCTTTATCTATTGACTTATAAGTTTTAAAACATAAACTATACATTAAAAATATCAAAAAGCTCTAGATTTCCATATTACCGTGGTTTCTGTAATTTGAGGATATAATATCATTGTTAAGCATCAGATATATATAGAAAAGATGTTCTACACACCATATGGAATGGTCCTTTAATGGGTTTAAAAATCTTCACAGTTTAAACTCTAGACCTTAGTAAGCTGCCCGTTTATAATAATAAATAGATAATAAAAATAAGAAATAATACAAATCACCACATTTTAAATCCTAGACAAAAGCGATCGGCCCGTTTCAGAGCCATTGCTATTAAAAAAAACTGACAAAATATCCTGCGCGCGACACCTGCCTAAATAGCTATATCTATTGACTTATAAGTTTTAAAACATAAACTATACATTAAAAATATCAAAAAGCTCTAGATTTCCATATTACCATGGTTGCTTTAATTTGAGGATATAATATCATTGTTAAACTTCAGATATATGTAGAAAAGCTGTTCTACACGCCATATGGAATGGTCCTTTAATGGGTTTAAAAATCTCCACAATTTAAACCCTAAACCTTAGTAAGCTGCCCGTTTTTAATAATAAATAGATAATAAAAATAAGAAATAATAAAAATCTCCACATTTTAAATCCTAGACAGAAGCGATCGGCCCGTTTCAGGGCCATTTCTATAAAAAACTGACAGAATGTCCTGCGCGCGACACTTGCCTAAATACATATATATATTGACTTATAAGTTTTTAAAACATAATCTGTACATTAAAAATAAAAAAAAAATCTAGATTTTCATATTACTATGGTTGCCTTAATTTGAGGGTATAATATCATTGTTAAACATCAGAAATATATAGAAAGGCTGTTCTGCACATCAAATGGAATTGTCCTTTAATGGGTTTAAAAATATTCACAGTTGAAACCTAGACCTTAGTAAGCTGCCCGTTTTTAATAATACATAGATAATAAAAATAAGAAATAATACAAATCTCCACATTTTAAATCCTAGACAGAAGCGATCGGCTCGTTTCAGGGCCATTTCTATAAAAAACTGACAAAATGTCCCGCGCGCGACACTTGCCTAAATAGATCTATTGACTTATAAGTTTTAAATCATAAACTATACATTAAAAATATCAAAAACCTCTAGATTTTTATATTAACATGGTTGTTTTAATTTGATAATATAATATATTTGTTAAACAGCAGATATATGCAGAAAAGCTGTCCCACACGTGCCATGGAATGACCCAGTATCAAAATTGTGCAATAATTAAAAACACATAAAAAAAAAATTAAGCATTTGCGATTTACAAAACATTCAGACGTCATCGTAAATAAAAGTCATTTTCGGATACAGTCAAAAACAAAACCCAAATTTTGCAGTTTTGAGTTACCTTACAAATCACCTTGAATGTTTATTTTTGTTGCCAAAAACACAAAAAAGCAAAATAAAACGTGTATCAACAATACGGATAGAAGATATACATAATAACATGACTCTTTGCGTTTCCTAATGATTCAATTAGACATCATATTTCAACTTATTAAGCGGTGAAGTTTGTTTTTTTTTTTTTTTTTTTTTTTTTTTTTTTTTACGTTATTCTAAGTGTGATGGAAAGTGATTCCAAATATATGTTTGACGCATGATTTTTTTTACCCAACTGCCAAGAAGGATTATGTGTTTCACGCGTATCTGGGAATGTGGTTTTCTTTATACCCTCGAAACATCCCAACGGCTGGATGGATTTTAATGAATGAAGTCTCTGTCGATTCGTCTTAACCGTCCAATGGTTATAGGATAGATTTGTTTTTATAAATTAAAAATGGCGGCCGTAAAATATAAAATGGTGGTAGTCTCGAAAAAAAATACGCACCACATTGAGTGGCATATCATTTTATAGGTCTTTCAAAATGTAGACGATACTTCATTGACTATTTTACAGTCAGAAGCACCGTTTAAATATTACACAACCTGGAAGTTGTGTAGGCAGGATCTCTAGCTTTACTGCAAGTCTAATCATCATAGACATCTATAGGACTCATCAAAATAGTGTTTATAGATAAGAACTAACAATTAAACACAACTTTAATGTCATCAATACAAGTAAATAAAAAAACTAGGCAAGTAATATAAAAAATAGTTAAACATTGATGAGAAATAATTAATTAGTTCGCTTTTTAAGCAGTAGCGTTTTTGATTTTTTTAAATTGCTACTTGTTTTTTGCTTTTTTTAAACCAGTTGTCGATGATTTTTGGTACATGATAGATATAGTGTTTTCTCTTTCTAATTCTGTCAGATTCATCAAATACTTCAATTGTTTTGAAAATTGATTAATTGAATAATTGAAAATTTTTTCTTTGAAAATTTTAACAGATTTAAATAACCATACCCTTGGGTATTTAGGAAATATTCACAAAAGGCGAAGTTAGTTTCCGTTTCAGAGATATCTGCATTTTAATATATCTCATTATGTTATTTTATTGCCTTTTAATGCTCTTAGTTTCTACAGTCTAATGACCCTGAAAGTGCCAAATATTTACTACATATAATACATCTAGGCGCCAATAAGATGTGTTTCGTTCATGTGAAAAATGCAGCAAAACAGCGCCACCTGTTGGGCGATTTGCACCAAAGAATAATCTGCACCAATTCATATAAAGGACTATTTGAACTTTGTGTACTTTTTACAGGGGAAGGTGAAAGCAGAAATATACAGTGTTCGTAGACATTTCTTTAAACAAAATTCCAGGAATTTTAAGGATTTTCAAGGACAAAAAAAATGTCAGAACCTACAAATTAAATAAACTAATAAATTAAAATATGCATATTTTAATGAAGGGCTTCATTTTTGTCAATACAAATTTTAAACATTCAAATGACCGGTAAGGCGGGACGGGGGTTCAGCGTGCGGCAGTTGAAATTAAGAAAAATTTTAAATAACAAATACAGCAGACGAAAAAAACTAGTCGGATGCACCAATCTCAAAACTTTATTCAATCTCATGCATGTTAATATTACAAAATTTACTAGCAGAGTGCAAACATTAAATGGCAATCTGTGCCCATCACGAGGATTCTAAAGATATGAAATTCCGTCATTAGTTTTTGAGATATCACTATTTCTAAAATAGTGTAAATCCTGCAAAATGCTGCACAGTAGCGCCACTTGTTGGATGATTTACACTAAAGCCTAATCACCAACAAGCTGTGTTAACGTCTGACTGAATCTGAAGTTTGATGAAAATCCGTGCATTTGTTTTTGAGATGGATATTTTGCAAATATCGGGAACAAATGCGTAGATCAACGCCATCTATTGGGCGAATAACACCAAAACCTTATCAGGAACAATTTGTATTAACATCTAACTGAATCTGAAGTTTGATGAAAATCCGTGCATTTGTTCTTGAGATAGAGCTATTGCGGAAATCATGAAAAATTCAGCATAGCATGTTTGGCGATTTACATCAAAACACAATCAGCCCTTATATTTATCAAGATATACCTGAATCTGATGTTTGATCGTTTTCATTCAAGGGTGTTGTGCATAATTTCTTAGGGAATAACACAGATACAAATTACAAGTGCATATTTAAAGATATAGTAAACAATTTTTTTTTAAAAAGGTAAATTGTCACATGTCATTAAAGTTTCATTTCTTGTTTCATCCACATTGACTTTTTCCCAGATAATATCGGAGCAAATACCGACGAGCATAGTGAGCGATTTCACCAACAAATTTCTCATTATCGATCAAATCTCATTGTCGATTGCAATGGGAATCTGAAATGCTTGTTTATCGAGAGAGAAGATAGTGAACATAATATAAATGCAAAAATAGGTACTAGTGTACTCAATTTAATACACTCAAATTATGTTCAGCTGCGTATAAGGTGTGGAAAATATGTGGAAAATGTGTATAAACAGTGTACAAATATACTGCTGGTAAATTTAACATTTATGTATTATTATTATGCATTATTGTACGATTTCGTAAAGTGTGATATATCGTAATAACCTATAAATACATATCCTTCATTAAAAAAAAAAAAAATAAGAAGAAGAAGAAGAAGAAGAAAAAAGTGAAAATTTCTAATCTCGTTTTTATTTACTCAAGAGTGTATATAATTGAAATATTACGTTTAAATTTAAGAAAACAATGAAAAGTAAATTTTTGCTTGTCAGTGATTTGATACTTCCATATATTAACTTTTTCGATAAATTTTCTTCTAACCATATAAATATAGATCCAAATCACATTAATAACATTATTCACATTAGTCACATTATCTGCAGTGCGATTAATAATATTTTAATTATATTCTTTATTTACTTTTTGTGTATTTAACAATATTTTACGGATAATTACACTAGGCTGATGCATAACTATTCAACGAAAACGAAGATAATTTTCTTTTTAAACAATACACTAGTTAAATTAACATAAGCATAATAATATGAAAATAAGCGCAATTAATTCTGAGAAATGCCTTAAAGATATAACGAGAGAATCATGTAATTTTCACTATAAACTCAATATAGCTTTTTTGTTTTTTTCAATTTTTAAATAATTTAATTAACAATAATTAAATGAACCTTAAATTAAAAGGTTAAAGCAATTAAGCTAACAATTATAAGAACAGTAAATTTATGTTGAAAACCGGTGAATTTATTTAACGAATCATCTTTGAATTGAAAACTATTGAAAATTAGATTATAGAATTATATTTAAAAACACATAAGATATAAATATAATTCTTAAAGATTAAGTTAGACAATACTTATTTTATTATATCCAGTTATGTCAGAATTCTTATATTTAAAGAAAATAATACCATATATGGGTTATAGAGCGCGAATATAAATTACTTTATTTGTTTTTAAAATATGAGCAGTTTTCTAAGAATGCAGCCATTCTCTTCTGAGAATAAATACCTGAATTTAATTACTACTCAATTTCACATTAATAAATTATATTTTTATTATTTTAATTATAAAAACAAATTTAAAAGTAGGAAACAGAAATACACCTCTAGCGTTATCAAAATCAAACTGTCACATCCCAAATGTTTGTACTAAATATGATATAGAGTGACTCAAAAATCTCTCTATTAAAAAAAAAAGTAACTACCGCTGTCACCGCCGGTTTTGAATTTTTTGTGACCGGAGGTCTTTCTTCGTTAATATTAAGCAAAATATTGCATACAAAAATACAAAAATCAGTGGAATTATAGAAAAATGTTTGATAAACACGCTGATGCAGACACTTTTCAAATCGAAGAAATATTTAAAGAGATATTTAATGCCAAATTTGGACAAAATCGTTCCATTAAAAAAGTTTTATAGGAGCAAAAACTGTACATCGGAATTTAATCATTTTTAGATCATTTTATCCGTTAGAATTTCTCGGTGTGCAGACTGCACTCAGTTTATTAATTTGACTCATTTTTTGAGGTTTTATTTCTATTTTAAATTCAAATTTTCAGCATTTCGAGAGATATTTTTTTACACACTAGGGGGCTCGGCCCCCTACGAGCTACGCTCGCCAACCCCCCGTTCAGACACTGCAGTCTCTAAAAGCACGCTAATTTGATCGGCTTTAAAAAGATTTTGGAAGATTGAATTATAATTCAAAAAAAACAAAGGCGATCTCTTTATAAAGGGGTTTCTATTCATTTCTTTTTGATTGGGGAATTTTACGGAAAAATCAGCTGCTGTTAAAAGATACAAGGGCATTTCAAAATCATCTAATATAAAATGAATTAAGTAAACAGAGTCTTTGTCTCCCGGTATTTTTTAACAAAGCGAAAAGAAAGTCCTTTTAAATAAGACATTTTAAATATATCGTTTTTAATCTGACGTAATTTTCACCAAACTTTTCTTTCCCTTTTTAATACTCACGTGAAAAAACTTTTATTAGAAATGAAATATTATTTGCGCTGTCCAAAAAAAAAAAAAAAAAAAAAAAAAAAAAATAGTTGAAAAGTTCATCTTAAAATATCAAGCAAATGTCTCGCGCTATTTTTAAATTTAAACTGTTTTGCAATATTATTTTTTGTTCATTTTACGTAATAAGTGTAATGTGACGTAAATATGATGTAATTTCTCCTATTTAAGACTTCTAACGCATGTTAATGAATTTATTATTTTACAATATCCTTTCTCTGTTAAAATTCACGTGTAATTATAGATGAAGTAATTTTCAATAAGTTCCTGCTTTTTATACGTAATTATTTAATTCTAATTTGAAAGTTTTTTTTTCTGTTTATAATATTCACGTGTAAATAAATTTTTAATTTGAAGCAAACATTATCGTTTCCGTTGTTTATACAGTTAGCAACAGGTTAAATTAGTACAAATTTCTGAAATAAGTAAAAAATATCTCTCGAAATGCTGGAAATTTGAATTTAAAATAGAAATGAAACCTCGAAAAATGAGTCAAATTAAAAAAATAAATTAATTCTGCACACCGGGAAATTATAACGTATAAAATGATCTAAAAATTATTAAATTCCGATGTATAGTTTTTGCTCCTATAAAACTTTTTTAGTGGAACGATTTTGTCCAACTTTAGCATTAAATATCTCTTAAAATAATTCTTAGATTTAAAAACTGTCTACATTAGCGTGTTTATCAAACATTTCTGTATAACACTACCAATTTTCATATTTCTGTATGCGTTATTTTTCTTAATATTAACGAAGAAAGACCTCCGGTCACAAAAAATTCAAAACCGGCGGCGGCGGCGGTGACAGCGGTAGTTACTTTTTTTTAGAATAGAGAGATTTTAGAAATTGGTACTAATTTAAACTGTTGCCAACTGTATAAACAGCGCAAATAATAATATTTGCTTCAAATTAAAAATTTATTTAACACGTGACTATTATCAACAAGAAATTATAAAAAGCAGGAACTCATTGAAAATTATCATAGAAACCATATTACACGTAAATTTTAAAAGTGAAATAATGTTTAAAATAATAAATTCATTAACATGCGTCAGAAATCTTAAATAGGAAAAATTACGTCACATTTACGTCACATTACATATTACGTAAAATGAACAAAAAATAATATTGCAAAACAGTTTAAATTTAAAAATTGCGCGAGACATTTATGTAACATTTTAAGATGATAATTTTCAACTATTTTTATTAGGATAGCGCACATAATATTTCATTTCTAACAAAATTATTTTCACGTGAATAGTAAAAGGAGAAAGAAAAGTTTAGTGAAAACTACGTCAGATTAAAAACGATACATTTAAAGTGTCATTAAAAAAAACTTTCTTTTCGCTTTGCTAAAAAATACCGGGAGGCAAAGACTCTGTTTATTTAATTCATTTTATATTAGCTTATTTTGAAATGTCAACTGATTTTATTTAATCAAAGACGGAAACAGCCATTGTATCATTTAACAGCCGCTGATTTGGCTTTAAAATTCCCCAATCAAAGAGAAATGAATAGAAACCCGTTTATAGGGAGATCGCCACTTTTTTTAAACTTATAATTTAATCTTCCGAAATATTTTTTAAGCCGATCAAATTAGCGTGCTTTTAGAGTCTGCGGTGTCTGAACGGGGGTTGACGAGCGTAGCTCGCAGGGGGCGTCCTAGTTGGAAAAAAATTAGGACGTAATAGTACAACAAATAATTTGTGCAAAAAAGGGGGACAGCAATTAATTTATTCAGTCATAAATACAGGTCGTTTAATTTGAATCGGAAGATAGATTTTTTTTATAAGTAGGGTGGGGAGTAAGATGGTATAGGCTGTAGGCTCTTTTGATTTGTTTCTGTATAAATGACGTATGCACAAACAGAAAAGTATGTAGAAAAAATAGATTTTTGTTATCACTGCTATTTCTAAAATTGTGCAATTGTTATTATAATGACTCTGTACATGCCAATTCGTGGAATGAAGCAACGGACAACTCAAAACATGATCTCTATATTCCCACTTACACACATACTCTCTAGCGTACACCCTCTGCCCATAGCTTGTACAAACTAATTATATACGACTTCAATACTCATTAGAACATTAAATAGTAATAACTTAATAAAATTTGAAATGGACTGAAAAATTGTGTGAAAGTACTGATTTCACGATAAATTGTAGAAGTATGCAGTAATCTTATTGAAATATTGTTAAACTTGATCCTCCGTATTTCTGAATGTAAAAGACTGTACAAAAGAATCCCTTACCGGAGTGCTGTACAATTCAGCCACGTTCATGATATCATTTCATTTAACACAAACCTCTGTAAGTCTCTTGAGAATTTATATTCAATAAGTTTACTTCGGTTAAAGTTAAAGTCGGATTAGTGTGCAACACCTTGTATATATGAGTGAAAAATTACGATCCTGGTTTCCCATAAAACAATTATTTATTATTGGTTATCACTGCGATCTCTGAAATTTTGCCATGGTTATTTTAGTTACTCTGTACATGCCCATTCATGGCACGAAGCAACGGACAACTCAAAACTTGCTCTCTAATTCCCCTCCCCCCCCCCACACACAGATATACACACACACACATATATATATTTTTCTTCCATAATAATTCTTATAATATTTTTTTTTTAATACTTACAGCTTTAATTCATAATAATTGACGGTGGCAGGTTATGTTTAATTAATGGTAATATATATATATATATATATACAGAGAGAGAGAGTGAGAATGATTTGCCATTTTCGCATACGAAACTCATTTTGAGAACATTTTATGTATATATACATTAAAACTTCTATACACATATATATTACATATATAAATATATTACATATATAAATATATTACATATCTATATTTATGTTATATAAAAAATTTACTTCGCGATATTCCTATTAATTATTCTAATTTCCCGGTATATTCACTATTTCCCTATCTCTTAATTAAGATAAGTGAAGCGAATCATCTACTAGGTTACACAAATTACATTTTGTCGTACAATTTACAAAAAAAAATATTCAGTATTTTGACTTGAAATTAAACATAAAAAATAAATTATGATCTGTCGATTTGCACAACATTATTATTATTATTATATTTTTAAAGAATAACCTAAATTTTTTTTTATTTTAATTCATTTATTTTACATGTTTTTCCATTACAGACGCATTTTTGCAAATAAAACATGAAACAGGTATATTTTCAGAAGAAAAAATAATAAATCATGGAGTTAGTAATTATAGATAGAATCATGATTAATTAAATAGTTTCACGATTTCTTTTCTGAAATTTTTTAAATACATTTTTTATGAAATTTATAGCATTATTTTAATGAATTAAAATTCAATTATTTACGTTGTATTACGTTATTATTAAAGTATTTTTCAGCGTTAAAAATTCAAATGCACAATTTATTCTTAATATGTGAAAGTATTTACGCAGACGATACTTACGCATTTTAAAATCATTATATTATGATTTTTTTTTTTTTTTGTAAAGTGGCAACAAAAGAATTGTAAACAAATAAAATTAATTGTTAAATTTGTTATATTATAAATAAAAAATTCCGAGGAAATTCTTAGTTATTTGGCTCTATTTACATTTATAAAATTAAAATGCGCCAAAACATAAAATAACGTTTTTGCTTAATAAAGATGCAAAAGTAATATAAAAATATTGTTACTTTCAAATATTTATCTTATTAAATAATGCTTCACGATTACAAACAAAGCATAGCTTTTGCTAGTAATATCTATTATTTATTCCTATTTAATTTCCCTTTAATTTTAAAATGCGCATATATATAATTATCTTATTCAAAATCTTAATCTAAAGCTTTTAATCCCTTCATACATTTCATATGCTATCCAATCTGTAGTAGTCTGAGAGAAGCTAGCCATTATTTTCGAATGTTTAAAAAAAAAACATTTTGTTATTTTTATTTCCAATCTTTTTCCACGAATCTAGTTTCCCGCGTCTTTTCGACGCTAGGTTTTTAACTTCAAAAATACTACTCTACTGAGTACGCGATTCCTTCATCTTAAGCCATTCCCTTCTCCCCGTCATTAACTTAGATGCCCATCTCCAAGAGTGCGCTTTTCACTGATTGGTTCGCTTCCGTGTTACTTCGGTATATGTTTTCCTCCTCCAGTTGTTTCTTCGCGTTCTAAATTGTTCCTGACGATCTTGCAGCAGGACATAGAGACTCATGCTAAAGCCTGAAGACTTTAAAGATTTTTCATTACAACGTAGGAGTTGTTTAATTTTTTATGTCAGATGAATAAACGCCTTCGAACAACAAAGAGACTGCGCTTCTTTTATGGAGAAATCACCGGATTCTTCAATCCGTTGTCTTGTTATAATTACGCCTTGACAGTATGGATTAGTAATACGACTGCAAATGACTACTTTCTGGTCTCGCTTGAAGCTATGCTTTAATACATCGAAATATTCTTCGCATCGATCCAATAAGTTAGCATCCTAAGCCAAAATGTCACAGCTCCAATGTTCGACCTGATATTAGCTGTTGACAATAAACTTCACACAAGTCGACTGGATTTTCCGACTGCAATAACAAACATTAAATATCTCTCTCTATATATATATTTATTTGTGTGCGTAGTGTTCTTCGGAAGGAGTTCCATGATCGCAAGTGACAATTGCGTCATTTTTAGAGAAAATCTTTTGTATTTCTTGGTCTGTTAAATGGATTAGAAAAATTCAGACTTTTCCTGTTTTTCATTACCTAACTGATTTTCAGTAGAATGTCTGTTTACATTATAACAATTTGTTAATTGAAATATATGATCTTTCTCTCTCTCTCTTTTGAACTATACATTGCTAAACATTATTCCTTCTGCGTAATCGTAGACATGATGCTTAAAAAATGCCTTTATATCAGATGTATAGAATGTAGAACAAGAAGCTTTGTATTACTACATTGAGCAAGTTCGGTTGATCTCGGATGCTCTTATTTAACATGTAATTGCGATAATAATTGCTTATTTTGTTTCATAAATTTCTACATATCCAAAAATACCTTACTTATAATCTGCGCGTATTACTTCATATCTAAATGATTAATCGCAAATACGTTTTGCAGGCGGCATCTACGACATTTTTTATTTAAGATGCATTGAAGATTACAAAAACAACATATGAATATTTATTTAAATGTAACTTTATTAAACCACCCGAAAGATTATTTGTGCTTTGAAATTATATGAGTTTCTATAAAGTAAAATATACTCTTAAAAAAAGAAAAAAAGAGCAATGTAGTGTAAATAAATCCTCGAAGCTGAAAAATACTAAAATAAAAGCTAAACTGATGACATTTTCGAGAATGGAAAAACGGTTGAATTCAGAATGAAAATCATTTTTATAAATCAAGAAATGAAATATATAAGAGATGATTTCTTTCAATATAAGAATTCTTTTTAAACTGGAAAAGTGCCAGAAATGTTTCTCAATTTTACACGAAAAATTAAGGTACTAGGTTAATTTTGTTAATGAATAACGTTCCTAAAGCACTAAAAAATCAAACAAACAAAGATTAAACATTTGTCTAAAGAATTAACAACACATTGCCTTCCATTTCAATTCATTAGAATAAAACAATTATTTAAAGAAGACGGAAACACGTTTGATTTTGGTTTTCGTATTCGAAATGTGTTTAAACATTACCTACTTAATTTACAAAACTTGAAATTTGAGCATAACTCAATATTTTTTGGAAAAAAATACTCCTACTTTATAAAATTAGTTTAAGAGTAAAATAATTCTACATCACTTTCTAATTAACTTGTTTTTTTAAATCAAATTTACTGTTTGCTAAACAAGATAAAATTCTTAGCATTTATTGTCATAATCTAATTCCAAATCCTATCTAATTTAATAAGAAATACAATTTTCCGAAATTTCCGTAACACTGTTATTCATTAGCTTTGATCATTTATCCGAATGCCGCTGAATTATAAAAAAAGAAACTTATTGGCAAAGATACATCGAGTATATGCAAAGTACTAATTCTGAAGAAAAAACATAATTCGTTCATCGGGTTAAGTCATACAAGATAGTTGAATCTAATAATGAAAATATACCATGATAAGAGGGTAAATATAACGAATTATACTTTATCCTAATCAAGATATTGGAAAGATAATGCAATTTTCTGCTTATATGCTCTCCGTGTAATAAAACTTTTGCAACTGGAGTATGAAAGCCCAACTGGTAATAAAATTGTGCTTGTAAAATAACTTGACGGATTATTTCATAAAAAGAACAGAGAGGAAATTTTATTACAATTTCAAAATAACTATTTTAAAGATAAATCCATAATTGTTATAACAGGGAGTATCTTTGTACTAAAAAAGACTTTGAAGTATATTACTTGGCGTTAGAAAATTTTATAAATAATTATGATGAAAATATAAAAATAATTTGATAAATAGAGATTTAAATATAAAATTATATTCTGTAAAAAAAGATAAGAAGTTTCCTATAAAAATTAATATATTTTTAAATAAATATTTTGTTACACATTGTAAATTTACAAAAAACTATTACACATGGATACGAAACAAATTCAAAATATATTCATCTATTACATTTAATTTTATATAAAAATGAATCGACACATTTTTATAACGAAAGAAAGATTGACATTTCGCCCGATTAAATTGTTAAGTATTGTAAAAAAGATCTGTTACAAATGAGACATATACATTTTTATACTTTACATTACAGATATAATGTAAAAGAATTATTTCTACTGGCAATGAAACCGTGTGAGATGTAAAAATAATGTACAAATTAACATTTTGTCTGAGTTCTTTTTTTTCAGCTAAACCGTTAAAAATGGAAGCAACACTTTGCTCACTAGGGAGATCAATTTGTAGGTTTTATTGGCGTGCGGTGTCCAAGAGTTCCTAAAATTTGTGAAAACTTTATATTAATTACAAATGTATATTTTCCCTTTTTCAAACGAAGATACATAAGAGAATTTCACAAGTGGTGCATTTTTTTAATACTTTCAGTTTTCAAATTTTATAAAAATTGTCATTGTTTACATTGCATAAATTTGATATATGTGCATTTTCCATCAACTGAGTTCCTTTTAATCTTGTATATGGATATGCAAAATATAGATTTACTAATGAAATATTTCTATATACAGGATAATTCATAAATATCGAAACAATAGACTACTTCCTTAAATATTGCCCCTAGACCCATACTTCCAATTGCGAAGTTTCATAAAAAAGGGTGCAAAATTTAATGACAAAAGTTGCAACTCCATTGGGGCTTATTTGAAAAAATACGAAAATTAAATTTTATTCGGCTCCCGTAGTGTAAAAATTCCAATCAGGAAAACTTTTTTTTTATCCATTTCTGAATTAACCCTCTAAGTGTTTGGGGCGTAATATTCCGTTCACTAAGCTCCAAGTTTCCCAGCAATACAAGCAATATTTAAGGTAATATAATTCTATAGATTTAATGAGTTTTAAATACATTGAAGAATGATTAATACTCTCATGGATTACATTCATATTTGTAACTGAGTTTTTTTTTATAATGTTGAAAGGATCATATTTTCTTAGCATTTAAAACAAAATGCAAAGAAAACAACATTACAATTTTACCCTTTTGCAAGACGCTCGGAGCAAAAAATTGCATCTTCATATCTGAAAAACTTGCAGATTTATGAACGTTTAAATAATTCATAAGGTTTTAAAGGATTAGACGCAAATTGAAGTGCGTGCAATCGAAGAAACAATGTTACTTTAAGAGTTCTAGGAAATATGTTAAAAATATATTTGTTGAGTTAGAATTTTGATTTTTTTTTTTTTTTTTTTTTTTTTTTTTTTTTTTTTTTCGTGATGGTTAACCATATAATTCGCAAACAAAATCACATCCTAATATTTCTCATAAAGTTTTTAAAAAATTTAAATGATTAGTATTTTTTTTAAGCGGATTTAATATAAAATCTTTATAACTCGAAACATTATTCATTGGAATTCAATTTTCTTTCATTTAAGAAAAGACCTAAGTACAGGGTGGTTATAATTAAACTTCCCCTATAAACAGCAGCCTACAGCGCAAACAGGAGAACGGAATGCAATGAAATTTGGTATATAGACTATACACGAGATGCGCTCACGGAATTTCGAAAAAGAAATTATCAAAAATGTCCACCAGAGGGCGCCTTTAACGGGAAAACATTAAATTTAACCAATAAACAACCAAAACAGCCGATTTTACATTTTATTACTCATAATTCTTCTTCTGGATTGTTAATATTGTTTCTTTACAACGTTTTGGTCGTTTATTGTGTTAAATTTAATGTGTTTTTTCGAAAAGGCGCCCTCTGGTGGACAATTTGGAACTAATTTTTTTTTCCCGAAATTCCGTGAGCGCATCTCGTGTATAGTCTATATACCAAATTTCGTTCTATTCCGTTCACCCGTTTGGACTGTACGATGTCATTTATAGGGGATATATACCACCCTGTGTAATTTTAGTTTTGTTTCAGGATCTTTTTAAATGTTAATTTTTAAAATATTTATTTAAAAAATTATGTAACTGATTTAAAAAAAAATCATATTTTCAAAAGTAATTTTTTTTCAAAATTGCCGAAACAAAATTAATGTAAAATAATCAAAAAAGACATGTTCCAAGTTTGCACATTTTTTATTTACAATTCTTGACTTATAATAATTTAAAGACGAGAAATGTTAAAAAGAAAAAAAAAGGAAGAAAAAGAAAACATCATGCAGAAAAACGTATTTAAAGTTTTAAACATTGATTGGCTCCTAATAAATTGTTTAAATGCTTTTTAAAAATTTGCACGTGAAAATGTAACTTATTTCTGTAGCTTAAACTTCCAATTCATTTTAACATTTGCCGTTTCCTCCCCCTTTTTGTACTATTTAAATGATCTATCTATTTACATGACCATAAATAAATGTTAAATATGTCATTTGAAACAATGCTTTTTCTAACATGCCGATTAACTGTTTTTCATAATTTTAGCCCTCACAAATTCAGGCTTTTTATCGTCCCGTCGAGGCCATTAAAAAAGTCTGTATTCTGGGGCTGGGTGGGGCCAGGGATTAGCAATTTTTGAAGTGAAAACTTCTTTAGGCGCGTTGAGCTTTTTTTGAGATGGGGAAAAACCACTGATTTCGAGACACTGTAACGTAACCGACATGCTAGCATTTTGACACATAGACACTAGCGCGCCAAGCGGTGAATGACAGGAACTTTTCCCTCTTCAGCTCAATCGCAAAAGAAGAAGGAAGCTAAAACTCAGTTTTTCTCCCGGCGTATTGCTAAAACAAATTATTATTTTGTTTTTCGTCAGTTAAAATGAATTATACCGTATTCGTGACCTACCTATTTCGTGTAACTAAAAACCGATAACGCTGTATTTTATTGTGTTGATGGTCTGGTCAATGACCAACAGTATTGGCGGGAATTTCGATTACGGAAGATAAAATACGGGGCACAGATGTCAGATACGCACTTGGGTACCTAATTGACACCAAAATGGCGTTACTTTATTTTATAAGGTAACCCAGCTACTGTTGCTTATTTATTAATAAATTGTTCATTTACTTTTATTTTATTTTTTTTTTTTAATTGTACAATTGTTTTGTTCTATAGTTATTAATGAAATTACCGTTTATTTATTGTCGTTTACTTTTTAAAACAATAGAAAATAATTTAAAAATATATATTGTAACTGGTATTGAAAAACGGGCTTTTGCCAAATTGACGTTAAAAAATTGCGCCAAACCTGGTTCGTATATCACATCTCTGCCAAATTCTTGGGTTTTTTTTATTTTTCGACTTTTTATCCAAATTTTCCGGATTTTTTAAATTTTCCCTTTCATTGTATCCCAAACACTACCTTCATACCAAATTTCAAGATTCTAGGGATACAGGACATACCTCTGAGTTTTGATGATCGGTGAATCAGTGTCGAAAAGGCGAAAGTTTAAGTTCATATATCTTCTGAAATAAAAAAGATAGAAACGTGAAATTTCAGCATTTAGTTCCATTTTCACATTACTTTAGATTTACGAAGTTTCAAGTTTCTGGGAATCACAAACACAAAGATATTGGGGGGTCAAAAGTATCCTCAGTTGCTTCCAGAAAAATATGCTTACGGCTGTGCTTTCAAGACTTGGCAGGGGCACTGCCGTGTCCCCAGATGCTTTCATTAGTACTGCTACACAATTCAACGCATAAAACATTTCCTGATGATTAAAAAAACACACACGTAATTGTTGAAGTTTTCACTTCTATTGGCACTCCCGGAGTGCCACTGTTTTTTTTTTTTTTTTTTTTTTCTGAAGACTCGTCCAGGCCGGACCTAACGTATTTTTGTATAACGTATTTAACGTATATGTACACGAACCGGGTATGGTGTGATTTATGACGGCCTTCACGAGGGAACCTTGCGTGGAGGCCTTTCTAAGGGAACCTAACCCGTATTTACGCAAAGATATCCAAGGTTCGAAGAAAACCACTGAAAACTCCGAACGAGTGGGCCGAAATGAGGGGCCGACCCATTACCTCCCTTCTACCAGCTTTGAGAGCAGAGTCTCTTGGCCACTGGTTATACCGAACCGGGACTGGCTTCCTTATTCCTAGGTCTCCCATGGGCGAAATGTTCAGTCCCGGTTTCGAGACAACCCGTATTAAAATCATTACCTCTAACTGACCTAACCTGTGCAAAAATAACTAAAATTTAGCTCAGCCCAAAAACTTTTACAACAAATGCATACATTTTTAAATTGCGATTATTTTACAATAAAACTTTAAAATTCATATATTTAAAGGATAGTAGATTTTAAGGCAAAAAAATTAAAATACAGTAAAACTAGTGAAAAAAATCTGCCTACGGCGGAATCTTTTCTTAAACGGAAAAATCTGCGAATCCATGGAAAATGAATATAATAATACCTGAGAAAAAATAGACTACATTTACAACTCCTAAGAAGGGAACTTGTCTATAACGCTTTTTTCTTTCTTTCCTATGTGATTCTATCTTAAAAGATTTTACTTTATAGCATTTTTCATTCTCTCCATCACATGAAATATGGATTTACTATATTAATGAGAAATGAATCATTTACATATAAATAGAGTTTTATTAATAAAACAAATAATCACAGCTTTTGGCGCTTCTTTAAAAATAATAATTATACAGATGAAAAAAGAAAAGATATAATAAGTATTTTTGGTCAGAAATCCTCCGTACGAAACAACTTTTAACAGTATTGATGTAAAAAACTATGTAGAAATTCAATCAGGCCGGACCAAGCTACGATTTGAACTTTTATCCAGGCAGGACCGAACTTTTTTTTTTATGGGTTGGTTCGGGACCGGACCTAGATATTTCGACTTGTGTAGACCACCAGCATTCTTTGAAAACAGGTTTAACGTAAAATCTATACGCTGCCTATTTTATGTACAATGGAGAGGTACTGTTTTATATCGACTTTTAATAATGCACAATTTGTAGATGATCCCTATCTTGCATTCAAAATAAGTCAAAAACTCGTCGCTCAGAGGCATGGATAAATGGTGTAAGTCATGAATTTTGGATTTTGATATCTCTGCGAATTTTGAAGATATCGAGATGATTTTTTTTTTTTTTTTTTTTTTTTTTTTTTTTTTGTATTTAATTGAGGATTGGATAAGGAAAATTTTCCTAATTCGGAATATTACTTTACGGGGACCGTATAAAAATTTAATTTTTGTATGTTTTTAATTTTTTTTAATTTAATTTTTCTCATATAGAGACCCGTGGAGATGAAACTTCAAATTTTGAACCTTTTTTATGAAACTTTGCAATTGGAAGTATGTGCCTAGAGGCAATATTTATGGAGATAGCCTATTGTGTAATATTTATAAATCACCCTGTATAACTATATATAGAAATTAATGTAAAAAGTGTATAAAATCATAAAAAAAACTTATTACCTTCATAACTTTTCTTTCTAGATCCTGAGTTCGTTGCATCTAAAATTATTCTAAATTAAGTTAAACTTATAAAGCAATGGGCATTTTAATTTAGACTAAACTTATATAGGCTCATTGGAATATGTTTGGAAATATTAGGTTGATTAAAAAGTTCTAGATGTTATTCAAATATTTCAAGCTCATTAAAATAGCTAGCAAAAGTTCTTTACTTTATGCCAGATTTCTATTTAAGTTTCCAAATGCGTTTTTTCTTATATTAAGTTAATAATATTATATTCATTGATTTTCATTTAAAAAAATATTTTTTTATATCATTATATATAATGGAAACGAACTCTGATAAAGGAAAACAGACAGACTTATAAATTATGGAAATTAGATGAAGAAACATTACAAAATGTTTTATGCTGAATATATTAAAAATCTGATGTATGTTTTTTTATTAATATATATGCGCGGAAGTGCGTGATTTTTCGAATTGAAATGGATGAACAATATGTAATACGTACTTACATATCAAACAAAAGTATTTATTAATCTTAAATTTTATTCATTTGCGTAAAAAATATCATAAAGTTGTCTTATATATACATATGTAGTAATTTTTTAATTAACCAATATATCTTTTTTATCTTATGCTCTTTAAAAATGACGCTGCCATTTCTGCAGATATTTATGTGCGTCTTTACTGGAGACCGGGGATTTTGCATATAAAATATTTAAAAAGTGTTAAATTATCTCAATTATAAATCAGTCACGTAAATAAAATATGCCACAAAAAATCATTAATTTCTTTCTTTTTTAAATTTCGTTTTCATTCAGAAACCCATCGTTAATACGTAATGCTATGGAAGCATTATTTATAAGCGACTTTTGTAATTTTTTTTATACTTCTGACAGTGTGTTCGTATAAAATAAATCACTAGAATACAAACAAAGTATACGGCAATTTTAGACGCTGACACGCTTAAATCGACTCTGTCAAAAACATACTTTTCATATTCATTTTTAAACACCTTTTGAGTTCTTACTGCTATTTTTATACTAAATGTCCCCGTAAACATTCAATTCGTTGGATTTATTGCAGTAAGTATTGATAAATTAAGGATACTGAATCAATAGTTGGTAATAATTGCCTAAAACTTTAAGCGGTCATTGTAATAATTGTAAAACAAAATGAGGTTCAGTGGCACAGTGTATTTTTCAATTAGCATATAGCAAAATAGACTCTTTGTAGTAAACCTTAAAAATATATGGCTGATTAGGAAATCGTAAACGAGTAGGATTTTTCAATTGGCCTACAACGTAGGCATAGTTTTCAATATACGGTTGTTTCAATACATCATTTCTGATATCAGAAAATACAATAAGATTGAAGTTAATTAATACTAGAAACATAACATTATTTTTATAAATTAGAATGAGTAAGTGAACGTCAGCTGGAACGTAAATTATTTTAAGAACGAATACTAAAGATTTAACATTTTATAATTTCCTTATAATTATATAATCAAGTTTTGTTTTTTATCAATATGTGAGAGTGTAGTTTTGCTATGTTTATGCAGTTATATTTGAAATTGAATGTCATTAAAATTCCTTTACCATATTTATAAATTAGTGAGTTCTCATAGAATTTTTACTCACAAGGAAAATAAATTTGTGAACGGAGCATCAACAAGGTTACATAACTGGAAGTTTTATAGGCAATTACAGGCTCAACGTCCTGGAAAACCATCAACTAGGTTCATACTCCACAATTACGCACTCGAATATAATTGAACGTGATACCATATAACTACTAACATCCATTTTTACTCTGCAAAACTAAAATTTTACACAATATAGCAATTGAAAATTACAATGCAATATATTATAACTTGACGAATGCTAATAAAAGCTAAAACCAAGGCAAACATTCAGAATCAAAACCAAAAACGATACTCAAAGACAAGTGGAAGTCAAAAATAAAAGAGGGGTGAGGGAAGGATAATTTTCTTTAATATAATGCTAGAAGAATTTTCCTTCTTTTTGCTCTATACCTAACATAGAAAGGTACCATGTGGGTTTTCATTCTAATATAAATAAGTCAACAAAATCTAAATAACAATACGCTCGTAATAAATTGGTTTACTTATAGACGTACAATATACAGAAAGGGTAAAAACTTTAAAAACATTAAAAATAAAATTTTAGAAGTTTAAAAACCGAAAAGTTTCAACCACTCTGATGCCATCATGAAGGTCATACTACAGAATCGAGAGACACAAATATTTATAGATTGTAAAAAAGTAAAAATAAACATACAATGTTAAAACCGACACCATCGTAGCGTCATATGTACAGCTGCACTTTAACTATCCATTTTCAAGATAGAGAATATGATGAAACCAGAATATTAAAGCCAATAACTCTGATCTTTAAATTTGAGTTAAAAGTTGTTTCAAATTATTCAACCACAACTTATATATATTGTAAGCAACTCCTTCATTACAAACATTTTTTTTTTTTTTTTTTTTTTTTTTTTTTTTTTTTTGCAGGTTAATAATCTATTGTTTAAACAATTGCTGAAGTATGACCCTGATGATGACCACAGTGCGGTTGAAACATTTTGATTTTTAGACTTTTAAAATTTTATTTTTAAAGTTTTGAAAGTTTTTACCTTTCGTGTAGAATATACGTCTTTAATTAAACCTTTTCATTACATTGTGTTGTTAAATTTAAAGCTGTATCATTCCTTTAATTTATTCATTTAAAATCTAAATATCATATATATTAAAATGTAAACCTGATTTTGTAAGTTCAGTTAAAACAATTCACGCATTTGCGCATGCGTGAAGTTAAATTTACTAGATCTTTCATTTAGGGGAAAGAAAGTGCAGGTCTGGTTAGCAGAGGGGTCTAAAGCACCAGTTTAAAGCGATGAACGTTTGTAGACGACGCAGGTTCGGACCCTACGCCCGGAAAAATGATTCCTGTACCATTTTTGGTGATAATTCATTTCGATAATGATATATTTTATTATGTTATAGGATATATTAAGTTATAGGATTTTGATTTTATTATTATTATTATTTGAATGGTTTATCATTAAATAAAATTTAACACTGAAAATTAAGTTGAAAAAAAATAATAATTTTATATTTAAAATCTTTAACCTGAAATATTTTGCGTGTAATTATAAATTAAATAAATTGAACTGGTCTACAACTTTTGTTTTCTGACCATTATCAAGAATATATAGGTGTGTGAGTCAGTAGGAAAAGTTTGCCATTCTTTTCCGTAAAAAAAAAAAAAAAAAAAAAAAAAAAAAAAAAAAAAATAATAATAATAATAATAATAATAATAATAATAATAATAATAATAATAAATAAATAAATAAATAAATAAATAAATAAATAAATAATAAAACGGAAAGAAAGGAAAATATTCATATAAGAACTGTAAAATAAATTATCTCGATATCCATGGTTTAATATTTAAAAAATGTAGAAAAAATATAATAAAATTCAAGTAATAAAAAATATATATTATAAATCGTTAATTGCATCAAATTTTAAAATTAGTTTTTTAGAGAATGAGAAAGTCATATATAAAAATCAAGGCAGTTTTTAAAGGTCGTGTAGTTAAAAAAATAAAAATAGATATTTTTATTTAAAAGAGAGAGAGAGAGATAGAGAGACCGTAGTAAGTAAAAATAAATGCTCTGCCCAGTAGTTTTTGGTAAATTTCTGATAAAAAGCAAGCGTAATTGGTTGTAAATTATAAACTTAATGTTTTTTTCACTTCATTCAATATGTTGTACTGACAGCACCCTCTAGCTCCCCTTCAAGAATGAGGAATCATTTATATAATATAAAAATTTGTCACGATTTCAATAATTAATTTAAAAGCAACTAATTAAAAATTCAAGAATTTTTTCTAATGGAACATTCAAGTTATTTACCGTCAAATCTTGACGGGTACTATCTAGTCTCTTAATAATTCATAATTCATTCGGTTTCATTTATTGATTTTCAATGCATTTGATTACTTTTACTGAACTTACTTGTTTAAAACAGTCAGATTTTTTTTTCAATTTTTTTTTACAACTATACATTTCTAAATTAGAATGAGTTTTTTTAGGTGTATCATGTTACAAACACATTCTAATCCTAATAAAGAAATTTTTTGTCGATTATATGGCAAACATGTTGAAGGAGATTGTATGTATAAGAATATTATATATATATGTGCGAAAGATGCGATCAGTCTGCAAATGATTTTTCCTTATAGTGGCTTCATACGCCAAAACACGATTTGAGGAAAACGTATACAAATTCAAAATCGATGGCCTAGCTCTTTTTATTACTCTCATGACTTTTTTTTCTTTGGTTAAAAATAGAAAACAGATTTAAGAAATATGGAAACGCGAATTTTGAAACTGATAAAATCAACTTGAACTAATTTTTAAAGGTACGCAGAAAACCCGTTCATTTATCATTTTAGAATTCACGGTGATATAAATATTACTTATATACATTATGGAGATTAAAATACTGTCATAAATTAGGAATTTTTTTTTCATTAATCTTATATAATAGAATTTAAAGACACAGACTGTTTGTCGCAACATAAAGAGACTGTTTGCATTGCATACCTATAACAAAAAGTTGTTTAAAAGCTAAATAAAAACTTTTAATGGAAACCAGTACCCTCATTCTGGGCAACTTTGATCCGAATGTCTCTATTTTCAGAAACCACACTCTTATTTTAAGAATATTGTTGCAACTAAGGATATAAAAGAGAAACAATGATCTTAAAACATTATATAACTACCAAAAAATTAAGAAATATTAATGATAAACGCAATAAAAAGTGAATTTTTAACCTGTTCAAAGTTACCGAGCCATGTAGAGTAACTTTGCACCACATGATAAGTATTATATAAAATAATTCATTATAAAAAAGTATTATATTTAGGAAAACTTTGAACCCCAAAAATGTTTTCAGATATGTAAAGACTCCTAATTTACATTTCCCTAAATCACAAGATTTGTTTAATTTATGGTATTACAACAAATATTATGCATAAGAAAAGTGGAAGAAGAAAACCATGAATATTTAGAAATAAAAAATAACAGTTTATTTGTTCATATAAAACACAAAAATGTTGTGAAAACAATTTGCAATGTTTTAACTGAGTAATATATCCATAGTTACAGTAATACATACTACTATTAGTATTATTCAAACAATAATAAAAAATGTTCAATTTCTGAAATGTCAAATTTGAGTAGCTCCTCCCCGAATAACGCCTTTAAATGAATTTTATGTATTTTACACGTATTTGTGAAAATGGTTATACGTTATATCTAATGCACACTTTCGGCATTTATATAAAATGTACTTGCAAATATGCAGAATTTTTGACAGTAGTACCTATAATCAGTAAATTATAAAACAACGCCTAACATTGAGGAGGCTCAAAGTTATACTGAAAATAGCGTAATACGGTAATGCCTTCTATTTTACATTTTATTAACTAATAATAAATAAATAATCTCAAAATATTAACGCGTTTACGTCATATAGTTAATAATATGTCTGATAAATCAGTATATTATTAATTACTATAAAAATATAATTGGATTACAACAACTTCAAATCATTCAAAATTAAATTGAAAACAGTGCATCACAATAATAGTTAGATAATGCAATTAATTGTGTGTAATGTTGCTAATTTATTTTCCAAAATAAAGAGTAGAAGTCCCAGTTTAGAACCTTGCCAACAGAGAACAGTTCAAGTCAAAAATATTGAAAATTAGGTCGTGGTGCAAAGTTACAACCCATGTTTCAAAGTTTCCCTGAATAACTGCATTGACATAAAAGTAGTAAACACGAAAGTGTTAAAACATAATTCAATTAATTTTAGCGAATTAGGAAATATTTTTAATTAATCATATGATATTAGACTTTAAAGACACGGACGGTTTGTAGTAACATAAAGTCACGCGTGTAATGCTCCAAACGTCAATGTCTGTTAAAGAACAATTATCAACTTTTGATGCTAAAGAAGAATAGCTCCTAATATCTGGCAATAGTATAAAACTAATAGACATCTTATTGAAAAAATATATTTTAATTTATAAAGAAAATAGAATAAGTTCACAAATACACAGTCAGTGTATTCCGTATGCACGTGAGGAGAAAACAATGACGCTGTTTACTTTTTAACTTTTATTTAACACTAAAGCCTCTTTGGAAAGAGTGTATATGAAACTCAGATGTTAATCACGTAATTAAATGTAAATGTTAAGGTATTTTGTTCCGTGAATGGCGCATAAAGGACGTCGTCTTTGTCTTTAAATGTTAATACGAAAAAAGTTTCAACTATTTATATTTTTATTAATAGAAAATTTTAAAGAAATAAATTTAAAAGTGCGCATATAATTTATTTAAAATACGATCTCCATATATTATATAATATAATAAGAAATATAATATTATGTAATACATACAACTTTTGATTGATACAACTATGAGATTGTTTTCATTTGCTTTCGCAATTTAAGAAAATGTTAAAGATTAAAAAAAAAAAAAAAAAAACTTTATTGGCTAATGATGCCTTAATATATGCAACTTACTAATTTCTGAAGAAAACACAATCCCTTCATCTTGTTAAGTCAATTGAGATACCTGAAGCAAATAACAAAAATATACCGTAGTAAAACAATGAGGATAACACAATTATATCTACATTAATCAATATATTGAAACGATAATGATATTTCATTCTTTGATCTCTTTGTCTGCATCAAAACTTATATTATGTATAACAGCTTAAATTTGTAACAAAATTTTGGAAGTATTGTTGGATGAAAAAGTTGTTAAACATATTTATTACTTAAGAATATCTATTTTAAAAATATATTTATAAATAGTTGCATTAAATAAAGATAAAAATAAAAATAAGACGTTTATGAAATATGATGCAGTATTCATCTTTATAGTTTGAGAAATAATATTAAGTGATTTAATTATGAACAAAGGAATTTAAAAATGTTATAATGCCTATAATTTAATGTGTTAAACGTCTGCATCAACACTGTAATGATTTATTATGAGAATATACTATTATTCAATGCCATAAATTAAACACACACACACATACACGCACACATACACACACACACACACACACACACATATATATATATATATATATATATATATATATATATATATATACTAGGCTGGTTCACAAACCTATGGAAAAAATAAACTATCTCGTACAGACCAGGACACCCCCTCATTTTTTTACATAAGCCTATACTATTATTCTGGCAAAGTTTCAATGTCCTACCCCAAATAAAAGACTATGCTCAATTACTGTCAACTTTTGACTTTTGGCGAAATTTAGGCATTTGTAATTGAATTTTCTAAAATTTGAGATAAAAATCAAAAAATTTAAATATCTTTTATTTATATATTTACAAAATTAGTAAAGGCTAACAAAATAGTTAACATTGTCAGATTTTTATATTTATTTTTTTTGAAACAATATTAACAACTATTTTTTTTGTTGTCGTCGGTAGGGAAGGACCAATTTGCTTCAATCTGGCAAAAGAAACTGCGTACTATCTTCATCATTTGTTCAAAGTTTGTTGAATTCTCAAATCAGCTGAACACCTCTCTTAGCAGCATCGTTGACCACTCTTAGTTCTTTTACATAGTTTCTACCATTTTTATAATTGATATTGTTTTTCCATTCTTTAGGTAAAAGTTATAGTAAAGTCATCAATATTCAAACGGGAAAAGAGCTCAACAGTTCTTTACGTTGCAAAATCTCCAAAGCAATCTGTATGTTTTTTCAATATATTTGATTGCCCACTTACATTTTGGACTATTCACTCCTGCAATAATTTTTGCTTTCTCTTTTGTTGGTACTGTGTCTGAAGATGGGCCAAGACCAACCAATTCATATGAAATCTGGTCAATCAATTTATCTGGTACGATATGTGATTTTATAGGATTTTTCTTGCTCCTAGTCCAATCTCAGATTCAATAGTCTCATATTTTCTCAGGTCTTTCCATAATTGCAAGTCAGTTACAGGAGCTTCAGCTGCAAGTGGAGATTCTATCCATGCTTTGATGTAAAGAAGAGCACTGAACTGCACAAATCATTGGAGCTGCATTTCTTTCCCCTTAGTTATATGGAAAACTTCTGGATAATCTAGGATTTTGAAACCGTACAGGAGTTTAGCCATTCACCGAGCATGATGAATACCACTTGGTGTTCTCCAATGAATTTCCTATTGTGGAGTTCCCAAAATAGCAATCATCTCTAATGAACACAGAGTTATCTACAGATAAAAGACAGGCAATGGTTGAATCTTTAAAATCTTTAGAGCGTTTTTTTTTCAATTCTATACCCGTAAATTTGTTTGTTCAATTCCTTGTCAAAATGCCAAACTTACTTAAATCTGTTGAAGAGTGGAATTTCTGTGAAACTGGATGGTCCAAGGCACAAGCTAAAAGCCTTTGCCAAGATTAATTTCATGACATGGTGTCTGCAGGCTAACCAAAATAGTTCACGGTCATTTTTTCACCAAACAAATGCATACTGTTTTTACATAACCAGTGTTTACACTCATAGTGTCAAAACATAAGCCTTGAATGTTTTCTCTACACGCGACTCGTGTAATAGGTTAAAAATATAATTCAATATATTTTTTGCTGCTTCACTACCACAGAACTTCCAAGGAGCTCTTCAGTACCAGCTTCCGAAACAAGCACTGACAACTAAAAAAACCTTTGTGTAAAATTGTGTAAAATTACCAAAAATCGTCAAAATGAAGAGCCATTGAGCACTATCTTCCTGTAGGTGTAAACAGCTATAATTTTAGGAGAGTGATACTACTGATAAATGTAAAAAAAAGTAGGGGTGTCTTGGTCTTTACCTCGAAAAAATTTTTTTGAACCACCCTAATATATACATACATACATACATACATACATATATATATATATATCGGGTTTATCCGTAAAGTAACGATACTGGGTCTTCTAAAAAGAATTTATTAATACGATCGGTACATATTGTTTAAATTCTACAAAATACTCTCCTTGGCGTCAAGATACTGCTGCCGACGCTATTCCCAAGCTACAAAGGCTCCCTGGTAGCCAGCTGCCGTAACACCTCCTAGAGACAGCGACAGCTCGTTCGATGGCGGGAACATGACTTTTCTTGAGTTTGGGAACAGAAAAAAGCCTGTCGGTCTCAAATCTAGTAAGTACCGAGACTGCGGGAAGGTTACAACCCCTATCAGGGTCAGGTAGCTGTTCAAAGCGAAGTCAATGAAGGCTGGAACATTGTCATGGTGGTGCTTCCAGCGATTGGCAATCTCCGGTTGTTTCCGTTTGACGGGTCTGTGCAGGCGCGCAAGGAATTCTTTGTATAAAACGGCTTTGACGGTTCGTCCCGGAGGTAAAAATTGTTTGTGGACCACGCACGGTTGTCAAAAAAGACAACAATGGCGTCCAGATCTCTCCATGTCATCAACATTCACCCATCCGTTCTTGAGCCCACTACACCACCCTAAAAACAAGGGGTCGTCTTTGTACATCTCCTTAATCAAGGCAAGCATCTCCGAATTGGTTTTGCCCAGGTGAAAATAAAACTTAATCGCGTAGCGCTGCTCCAGTGAACGCTCCATTTATGACGTTTCCTGCCTTGACAAAAACTTGAAAACAGATTTTGAGCCCCGTATGATCTGCGCCAGAGCTCGGTCGCGACTGCCGGTCGGTGCGTTGCTTAGCTTAACCCTAGAACTACCGGAAATTTTACTCAAGTTTTATAAAAACATTCTACACCAGAATTTTTACTTAAAACTATTTAATTTGCTTATTTAACTTATTATTGTCTGATTTATACATTTAGTTTGTTTTGAAGAAATTTCTGGTTTGAATAGATATTTTGAATATACATGTCGGGTCCATTGGACCCTTCTGGTAGACAGAGGGTTAAATCTCTCACCACAAGTACCGCCGCCAGAGAGCTCGCTATTGGCGAGTGGAGCGTCGTGCGGTTCCCAGTCTCATGACTTAACGGACAAACCATGTATATATATATACAGGGTGGTTATAATGAAAGTTATTCTGTTTAGACCAGCATAGAGTCAGTATTGGTAGACAGACATCGATGAAAGTTGGTAAATACATTTTATGGAACATGATGAAAAGAAATCTGCATTAAAAAATAGTAGTTCAAATTTTGACCACCAGCTGGGAAGGGGACGCATGAAGACCAAAAAACATTATTTATTCAGAACATATTTTAAATGTTAATTCCATTTCTGTCAAGTACATGTTCAAAGAGCCTTCAACAATAACGCTAAAAGTATCTCGATCAATTACAGAATCATGATGAGATATGCACGCTTTGAAATCAGGTTAATTCCGTATGCTTCCCCCATAGACACGATCTTTCAGAAATATCCACAACCATATTAAACAGTGATTAAATTCGGAGAACAAGGAGGCCAGGTTGTCGGAATGCTTCACGAAATCAACCGACCATCTCCAAAAAAGGTACGAAGCAGTGCCGCAACGGTTGGTGCCATGTGAGGAGGTGCACCATCTTGTATGACAAATTATTGCCGTTCTGATAAAATAACTTTACCAGTAACGCTTGTTCATTTTTCTCTAACGGCATGGTGCAGGAATCACTTTATGACAGCGACTACTGGCTTTCTTAACTGCTCAGCCTTTGCATAACGTCATTTCTCGTATCGAAAAACCGCTATCATTGGGTCGAAATTTGAAGGACTATTTTTTATTACTGTTTTCACTTCCCCATGGTCCATGTAACGTATTTCCGAAGTTTCATCGATATCTGTCCAGCAAAATGGTCTCTACGTAGGGTTAAACAGAAATATTGAATTATAACCAATCTATACACAGTAATTCCGGGATCTATGCTGCACATTTTTATTAACTTGTGTATAAAGTCCCATGGTGGACATAAAATAAAAAAAAATCATGTTGTGCTATTTAATGTTAAATATACAACGCGTGTACTGCCACAAAAAAAACCAAATAATTATTATTTTTTCACATTTTTTTCTAAAACATCACACTGCGGCGCGTCATACGTACATTCAGGATGATAGTCCGCACTTGTGCGGTAGATATGCCGCGCTTGTAATAAGAACACAATGAAATTATAAATAAAAATATTAAAAAATATATTCATATTTGGACTATAATTAACGATGTAATAACAAAATGAAACTAAATTAATACGATGAAACGTATTAGTAGATTCAAATAAATATCTGTTTGCCACTATTAAAATTATCTACTTATTTTTTATATTAAATTTTAATTGTAATTTCAGCAACAATGTAACATCAATGTATTGGAGAGGGAAAAGAAAAAAAAACAAAAGTAAAATTGTGTTTACGTAATTTATTTGTTAGCCCTCTCGGGACCGGTTTTTACACAAATTTTATTCGATTGGAACCACTTTTTTAAAAGAAGATACCTTTATTTCAAATGAAAATCAAATTTCAAATTTCAAAGTAATTGCTTTTGAAATTTGAAATTTGATTTTCATTTGAAATATTGTATGCAAGGCGAATGTTTTTCTCTGGAATAATTTCCATGTATTAAGATACCTTTACTTAACTAATCATCAAAATGCTCTAATTAAAGAAAGCAAATATTATTTTTCATTTTCACTGGTATCAGAAACAAATTTTCTATGCTCTTTATGAAGGTGCTTATTTGCACCTATGGTTTCTTTATGGGTTAAGAGACCTGTTTCTTTACTACAATCTACAGAAAAAGAGTCGAAAATGTACAGTATTTATGTAACTACATTTGACGCATGATGCAACGAAACCAATTACTTTACCTCTTTTTTGGAGTTGTTTTCTAAACATCCCTTGCAAAGAACGTCTGCGTTACGAGTAATCCAATTTTTCATTATTATCATCTTGACTTGCATCTTTTTTTGCCCTTCTTGCTTTTTATTTTTCACTTTTTCTCCTTCGGTTTTAGTAAACTTGATAACCTGCCTAACATAGTTAGTCTGTGCAAAAAGAAAAGGAAAAGTTAATAACACTTAATCATCCCGCACAAAAGAAACCGCGGCATGTATACCGGAATTGTAGTGCGTCATGTATCCATTTTGCATGGTGCAGACGTCGGCCATGACAGTTACCTGCCATCGCTAAGGGAAATGGCGTAACCATACACACTGTACTCTGTACAAACGCTACACTTAGTTTTGACTTCGAAATCATGTTTGCATTTAGTAATTAGTGTATGAAGAGAATTTCAACATAACGTGTTTAAAAGTTTGGACAGTGAAATCGCGCACTTGCGTAAAAATAAGGATTGCACTGCTGCAAATAAACATCGAAATGGGATTCAGGCTATACACTGGTTAAAATAATCTCATTGCGCACTTATACTATGCGTTTGACGATCATCTATTGATAATTATATTAAATACAAGGGGTGCGGCATCTATCCCGAATGCGGCGACTCTCCCGGAATTACCCTATATATACGTTGTTTTGAAATGTAGAAATTTTTTAATTTTTCTTAGTTATTTAAGACCTTCAAATAATGAACTTTTTTAAAGACAATAATATATATATATATATATATATTGCATTTAATAAAACTTGTTGAATTTAAGTATAAGTATTGATTATCAGATCTGTATAACATGTGTATTGTATAATGAACATAATATGTGAAACATATTATATTGTCATATATGCAATAAACGGATATATCCAAATATAAAGATAATATATTAGTTATGATGTACTAAGTATTTAAAAAAAATGTGTAAAATGCATTTATTATTTTTAACTGCAATGGCGTGAAAATGAAGTTTGATTATGACGAATGTATTTATTTACTTTTAGCAACATGTTGTTGATTGAATTTTAATCATTTTTGCTTCCCTATCCAAATTCTGTTTCATAAATTGAAAACATGTTAATTAAACGTATGTGAATTAAACAGTATATAAAATTTCTTCTATTTAATATCTTAGAATAAATAAATAGGAGTATTGAGTTTAACTAATGGCAAACATAGTGATTTCGAATTTTTTTTTAAATTCTGCTGAATATTTTAAAAGAAGAATAAAACTTTCATTCTTTTTATATAGACAATGTCGAGCATAAAGTAACATATACAATATATTCAGCTGCGCATAAAAATACATCGCTATAAATATTCAACAACCTATAAATAATTATTGATATATGAATTGAAATTTCAAAAAAGAAATATTGTTCAGTATTTATATACTATATCCTTCAGCTTTAGCCACAATTTATTGCTTGAAACATATTCCATTTCCTGTTTTATGACTGCGCTTTTTTTATATACGTTTATAACTTTGTTTTACGCAGCCAGATGCAATTCCGATGTCAACAAAACATGATTCTAACTTTAATGTTATTGCTCGTTTTTGCTTTCTCGTGTGTCAAAGTGTATTTTGAGAAATTATAAAATTGTTTTACAAATAACTTTAATAACATTTATATGTGTGACAAAAGTTCATAGAAAATTTTCATTTTACGAAATATTTTGTCATCATTTTTGTTTGTCGTGTTAAAAAGTGCAGTTACATTAACTGCATCACAATTGAGTTTTTCGGATTTTGAAAGGAAAAAAGAAAGGGCACTGTATTAGTACACCAATATACAATAATATTATTTATTTGATTTCAAGCCCACGTTTACGGACATAAATAAGTATAATTTAAAATTACACTCAATGGCGTCTTTAAACAGAATTTGAATTTATGTAGAGGAAATTAGTGGTATTATTGATCTTGGTTGCCATTGACATGCATACGCACTTGAAGCTAATCCAACGGGTATGGGTGTTGTATTATAGAACAAAAGTTATGAAACATTATATTTTTAAAGAGTGATAGGTAAGTAGTCGATTGTAAGCAAGTTACACCGAAGCTCAAAATACCTTATACATTCACGTCTCACCTTCTGGCTGAGAGGTTCTGCTCTCAAAGCTAGTAGACGGGGCTAGTAGTCGACCTAAATTGTTTGGAGTTTTCCGTGGCCTTCTTCGAACCTTGCATAAGTACCTTTTATGTTCCGTTAGAGAAATCCCCACGGAGGTATCTCCTCTGCCAAATATCCCTCGTGCAGATAATCCGCAGTCAATAACAGCAAAACCTTACAGATTGACAGTTAAATAGGAAATATATGGCAACAGTTATTTATGCATAACAGATTACATATTGGTCATTCTATGCATGAAGACTAACTAAAGTAAAAGTGGCGATATTTTACAAAAAATGCAGCTAGTGCAGAAACGATAAGATGAAAAATGAACTTGTAGCTAGTTCTGTAGTTTGTAGTACATAGTTTATCCTTGTACATAACATGAGAAAGTCCAATTTAAGTTTCTGTAAAGAAAATGTCAAATGTGCAATCACCGTTTTCTTTCACGACTCACCTGTTTGGCAATGATGATGATAAAAATATTCATCTCTGTAGAAATGGAATGAAGTTACTTCTTGCGTTTTTGCCTATACTGTTAAATTCGCTTCTTGTAAAATAGTATGGCCATGCATGTTAAATCAGGAAGAGATGGAATGCCCTTTTATACAAGATACTTTAAAAGTAGGAAGATGCATAGTAATAATGAAAGTCGAATAGCAGAGAATGATCCTTAAAGAATACAATTCATAAGCTTATTTCAAACTTTTTAATATGAATTACAATTTAATATGAATAATTTTAAGATAATTTGCTTCTTTCGTATTTTTATAAGAACGGATTGCAGTAAGTACGAACTGAAAAGTCTAATATTATTCAGCAGAAATATTCATTAAAATTATAAAATTGTAGTTAAACTTTTGAAAATCAAATGTACATTTCACGCTGTAGAAACAAGTATTTAATAACTATTTTCTCAAATATGTATGGTCACTAAAAAGTAATTCTTAATGATTCTTATATATTAGATGTAAATTTCCAACTGGGCGAAAAATGTCCGGACCAGGATTCGAACCCGTGATCTCCTGGCTGAAGCCGCCAGTGTTCTGCCATCTGAGCGGACGATTCTGGTCGAACTTTTTAAAGAAATGATATCGAACTACTTTAAAAAGTTCGACCAGAATCGTCCGGGATAGCTCAGAGGGCAGAACACTGGCGGCTTCAGCCAGGAGATCACGGGTTCGAATCCTGGTCCGGACATTTTTCGCCCAGTTGGAAATTTACATCTAATGTGATTTGTTTACCAATTAGAATAATTGTGTTAATATTAATCTAGTGATTCTTATATATTCTATAAAAATTTAGATTTAACAAGGTAGTTTAACGGCTTTAGTTAACCCATTATCAGAAAAGCTTTTATAAGAACAATTAATAAGGTGTTTCCAATTTAATCGCCTTTGAGAAATGAATTTTCTTACGTTCGGAAATAAGTTAACATTCTTTCTGTGAAAGCTATCGATTAACCTTCACGTAAGTTGAGTAGCTGTATCGATTAAAAATCATGACAAAGGGAAGAATAAATCCTTAAGGAGGCAGTTCTAAAATTTTTAAGCTTCCAATTGACAACTAGGCATTTTCCATTTTTAAACTGATCACTGACAGAAAGTCATTTGTTCACAGCATTTCTCTTTTTTATGAAAATGAGCAATTTTTCTAAGGATTATTTTCTGATAGATTTTTAAAAAGAGTGCATCTTTATGTTTATTAAGATATATAATCACATATTTGTTGATAAGTTTGCTGTAATTATGTCAAAATTGGAAGCTGCTCTGCAGCAGAAAACTAAGCACATACCGTTTTTAATCTAATCACTTATTGCATATGTATAGTGTTTTCAATATTACTTCAAAGTAGTTATTTTATTTAAAATTATTATATGATGGTTTTTATTTTAAAAGGAATATATTTTCCTTTTCATTAAAGTACCTAATGTTGCATTAATTGATTCAAAATTAATTATTGTGCTCATAAATTATTAGTAACATTTTTCCATCAGCAGTGGTATCATTTCACCTTCCATCAATACCTTAACTAATAATTACAAATATATTAAAATGTTTATCTTGTATACTTGTAATTACATTTTATATATCTTGTGTGCTAGATTTACACATAAAAAATCTGTACCCATTTACGTTTCTCATGCATGCTTCAATTAGTTTAAGATAAACCGTTTGAAAGAAGTATTTTAATTAGAACAACAATTAAATTGCTACTGATGACTCAATGTCTTTTTTACAGAAATAAGGATTCATTGTAGCTTTTAAAGCTATCGTGTATTCTTCCCAAAAATTGTGAGGCTGTATCGAGTAACAAATAATCACAAAATGAAGAATAAATTCCTGAAGATGAAGCTGCTTGCAACAGAAAACCGAAAAAATAATCCTTTTTAAAATTGCTGTCTGAAACAGAATCATTTAGTGCGTAGCATTTTCTGTTTTACTGCAATGCAGCAATTCTTCTAAAGAATATTATTTCGCAATATTTTTTTTTTAAAGAAATGGATTTTCAAAGTTATTAATTACGTAAGATGCACTTATTAAAATTGAATATCATTTTAAATTGTTGTTCATATATGTTTTATCATCTAAAGGTTGTTATCATTTTCTTTTTCTAACATTTTATAAGAATTAAAAATATATTGAGATAATTATCCTGTATTTAATCCACAAAAAAAATCTTCTTGAATTCATATTTTTTTTTCAAATTAACATAAACGAATAAATAGATCAATTTTAATTAGAGCAATCACTAAATATATAACTATTTAATTGCTATTGAGAATTCAGTGGCTTTAAAAATTTGCTAATTAAGTGTGTCTGTATGATGAACATTAAAGCACTGATTTGAAAATTCATTACATAATAAAACCTGATGTCTCAAGTGAATATTATGTTTATAAAACCGATTAAAACACTGAAATTTGTGAAAATGCTACAGAAAACTTGAGCTACAGCTTGTTTTGGGATCATTCCTAGTGGGAATATTCCCTGTTATTTCGGAAATATTCCTAGCAGCACTGCTACCAGTATATTCCGGCAATTGAAGAAATTTCCGAACTTTAGTTTTCCCGTTCTAGGATAGAAAATTTCCGTACTCTGAAAAATAGAGATTATTTTTTTAAATACGTCTCTGTTTCTTTCATAGTTCCCCTTGGTTTCGAACCGAGGATAGAGCGCTTCGAATCTGGCATCTTAACCACTTGACCACTTGACAAAGAAAGATACAGGTTTTTTTCATGTGGGGGATTTGATAAAAACGTGTTAAATTTCTTGTTCAGGAAGCTCGGAAATTTAAACTTATTTGCAGGGACATTTCGTCATTATGAAATAATAGCTGGTGTTTTAAAACTTATGAAATAATAGAGGATAAAAATTAATACATATTAGACAAATTATAAAAAGGCATATTTCGATTGTTAGATAAAAAATATGAATATTATATTTTGAGTTAAATTCGAGAAGTAATGCTTCTCGAATTTAATTGAATGGAATTATGTAAAGATTTAAATAAACCCCTATTCTGTCTTTGAAACTATCGATTACCCTTCACCTATATTGAGTAGCTGTTTCGAGTAACAAACAGTGACAAAGGGATGAAGAAATTTCTAAAGATGAAGATGCTTGAAATAGAAAACTGAACAATTTCCATTTTAAAAAGATGATTTGAAAATAATGTTTTGCTGTATCGTATTTTTTCTATTACCACAATGCGCCATTTTCCCGCTTAATATTATTACCTGATAGTTATTTAAACAGAAGAACTTTCAAAAGTTTTTTTGGTATATCATATTATATTTAGTAATAAAAGAAAATCTTCTATTTTGAATATGTTTATACAGGTGTTCGTCTTCTCTAACATAAAGTAAGATCTCATTCTATCTTTGAAACCTATCGCTTACACTTCAAATAAATTAAGTAGCTGTATCAAGTTAAAAAAAATCCCTGCCGGCTGGGGCCTACAGGCGGAGGTAGATTTCGAAGTTAAGTACTAAATTCACCAACAAAACTTAAATCAAGATTAAAGATAAACCCAGTTCCTTCGCTAAGAATGAGCTCTAGGGATCTAAACATTTTGTGAAAATTCTAATAGACACACACGCATGTATATGGAATAGGTTTAAAAATGGCTAAATCAAATTCAGAGAACCTCAAAGTGTTAAAATATGTTAATATTTCAATACTCGGGTTTTTATCATGTTTTAATACGTTTCTTTAAACTCAATGACGTTACATATTCACCTGCTGTGGTCCATTATATTTTCAATATGACGCAATATTTTGTTGTTTTTTTTAATTCGTCAAACTATTTATTTCATTTTGAATTTTCATGCAGAAATCTTGCTCCAGAAAACTTATGACGTAATATTCAATTTGTTTTCAATTCGTCAAACTGTTTATCTAATTTAATTTTTCACGTGAAAACACTGCATTAGAAAAGCAATTCTTGTGGTGAGAATTTTATTGCTTTTTTTTAATTGTTGGCAACAGCTATAAAGAAAAATATTTATTTTTTCCTGCCATTGTTGTGTAAAAGCTGGTTTTATCAGAATCATGTTAAGACGGTATTCAAAATTTTAAACCTTCCCCATTCCCATTCCCTTGGACCGATTTTGCTCATTTTCAATCCCCGCCGAGAAATTAGCTATCTTAAAGTTGTTGGCGAGTTTGAAGACGTTCCGTGCATAATTGCGACTTTTATCGTGCGGACAAAATTTAGTACATACATACATACATACATATATATATATATATATATATATATAAACTTTTTAGGTGGGGGTGGTTTTGGGTTCCTGGGGTCATGTAATGAAAAGTTATGAAGGAATTTTTCAAAAGTCGCACCATGGTAACGACTGCAATAGGTAGTATTTCTTACGAAATCTACCTAATTACGACAAAATGAAGTATAAATTTCTAAGAAGAAAGCTATTTACGACTGAATGATAAGTATTTGTTATTTCTTCTGTTTTATTATATATTCTATCCCACTTTGAATTAATAATTTCTCAAATGTGAATTAGAGAAATAAATACTATTTCGATTTTTATTTTATTTTTATTTATACGTCATACGATCGATTTTTTTCATGCATATTTTTTAAGTCTTATATAAAGAATGGTATAAATAAATTTTAATTTTGAATTTTATTCAACTATTCTTGATAATTTAATGATAATATATAAAACGCAAAAAATCCTTGTCATTTTGAAAATTAGCATTACACGTCACACAAATTAAGTACATGTATCGGTTAACAAATAAAAAGTTAAAACAAATTGTTAGATTCATGCTTTTGAATCATAAAATTCAACAATTTACATTTTTAAACAGAAAAATAATAGAGCCATTTTCATATTATCTTATCTGCCGAAACGTTTTTATTTTTCACTGAAGCTATTACTGGATTTTTTTTAAATTAATATATTTTCAAAGTTATTTCTGTATTAAATTCTATATTTACCATTCAAAGTCATGTAATCTCTTCTAAGACTATTCGTATAACATTATGTTTATCAAATGATTCCCCATTAGCTTTTCTTAAAATAAAAGTTATAGCCTGCAACAATATCCCTTTCAATACATTTTAAGTGTTATAAAGAGATTAAGTTATATAGTCAATCTATAAATTGTATCATAAATAAGTCAATAAATTAGACTACCATGGTTTTATATAATTCTAAATAATGCAATATTGATGTCCAAATGCTTATATATTATCCAATTTTTTTAATATGTAAATCATAACATTAATTACTTATATTTGTTTCTAAAAACAATACGTGTATTTCTATATTTTACGCGTTACTAAATAAGTTTAGGATAAATACATTAAAGAAAAATTTTAATTAGAACAATTATAAAAAAAAAATCCTTTTCAATTACTGTTCAGAATTGAATGGTCTTATGTAAAAATAAAAATAAACTCCTATTCTGTCTTTGAATCTATAGATTACTCTTCACTTATATTGAGTAGCTGTTTCGAGTAACAAACAGTGACAAAGGGACGAAGAAATTTCTAAAGATGAAGCTGCTCGCAACAGAAAACTAAACAATTTCCATTTTTAAAAAGATGACTGACAAAGAATGATTTGCTGTATAGTATTTCTTCTTTTAACGCAATGCAGCAATTTTTAAAGTTTATTCCATGATAGTTTTTTAAACAGAAGTACTTTCAAAAGTTTTTATGGTATATCATATTAAGAAAAAAATAAAAACTTTAAAGAAAAAAGAAATTTTAAAGATGTTTATACAGGTGTTCGTCTTGTCTAATGTAAAGAAAGATCTCATTCTAGCTTTGAAACCTATCGATTACACTTCAAATAAATTAAGCAGATGTATCAGGTTACAAATTACGACAAAATGAAGCGTGTATAAATTTGTAAAAAGAAAGCTATTTGTGATTAAAAGATAAATATTTGCTGTTTCTTACGATTTAGTTTGATTCGTAATGCAGTATAATTTCTGAAACTTTTACCTCATAATTTTTAAAAAGGCAACTAATTCACAAAATTTATCAATTTGAAACAATTTTTCGTTAATCTAAAGTGTGCATGTATCTTGTATATCGCAATCCACTTATGGACACTTTTATAAATACTGAATGAGATTTATTAATCATTATTTTTACTTATAGATACAAATAAAATAATATTTATTAAACAAAAATCTTAATTTTATATTGTAGAGTATAAGTGTTTAGAAAAAAAAATATTTTTCAGTGTGATCTTTAAACCAATGCTAGTATTTTCTAATACAAAAATCTTTTTATGCACTAATAACAATACAAAAATTAAACATTATCAGATATAATAAAAGTAAAGAAATTCAAATCATGATATGATTCCAATTGTCTGCGGGAAATAAATGAAACTTGTTTTATATTCCTTCATATGCACAGTTTTAATTTTTATAGCCAAATTAAAATATGTTTCGTAAGGAAATAATATAATAAAAAAAAACGTTTTTAGATATATCATAAAATAAAATAATCTCACAGTTCTTGTGCAAAAGATACATCACATATTAACTGTTCCCCATATAAACACCAGATAAGATATAACTGCAACCAACCGATTATTTATAACGTCTCCTTTTAAATACTATACTCAGATTTGCTTCTATTTTGATGATTGACTTTTGTGTTATTTTAAATGATGATTCTATGTTGTTGTTTTTTTCTAGCTATTTTTTTTTTTTTTCAAATTTTCCTATTCACTTAAGTTTTTTCTTTCTCTCTTTTTCTTTCTTTCTTTTTTTTTAAAATTTAGTGCATCTTTTGAAAGAATTATTGAAATAACTAAATTATGGAAGTTAATTTTAATTTAATAGTTGAAATTTATTTTATTTAGTTTTTCTCAGATGCGTAAAACCAATAGTGTAAAAAATTGTCCCTATCAATGATAACCCTTTAAGACCCGGTGGATTTGTAAACAAAACTTGTCATGCCTGTAGAAAGTAAAATATGGACTGGAACCGCTAACTGTTGATAAAAAAATGATACTTTGCTCTATCTGCTAACCAGAACGATCATTCGATTCGAGTTTTTATTACATACGACTCAGAAGCAAGCATTTAAATGAATGTCTAACCCGCACGATCGTGCGGGTTGGGTCTTAAAGGGATATTACGCGCGAATATTCTACCACTGAGCTACCAGGACGACAAACAGCTTAGTAATTCTCACCCTTTTTCACATTTTATGACTGCAACCGCAGCACACATTGAAACATTTCATGAGCCATCAACCCTGTGGTAAACACGAAACGAAAGAGAATCCACCCTTGATGAAATTGAATATATATATATATATATAATACTTTGTGTTAATTTGTAGAAAATTTTACTCGGCTATTAATTTGAAAATATAACTGCTGAAATTTATTCAACCTGTCTAAACAAAAACATATTATGAAAGCTCGTTTGTTATTCTTGAAAAATGTATAAAATGAAACAAACAATACTTTTAAATTTATATTTTTTATAGGGATAATTATTGTTTTTTTTTCTAAATATTTGATAAAAGGATTTTTTTTTTCAAAACTTACTATAAAGTATACTATTATTATATGGCATATTTTTATATTTATATGTATTCAATTATATTTGTAATCTATATGCAATTTTCTGGAATTCAATCTCACAGATTAAACTTTATATAATAAGGGGGAAAAGCACCTTGTTTGAATTAGATTATCCGTTACGTTTTCTTGCTAAGTACTGATGGGGATTATTATTACGTATGACTGAATAAATGTAAAAAATAATTCGGTACGTATTAGTAGGGATCATCCCCAATGTGTCAGTACTGGAATTTGACGGGAGTAGTGACGTTCGAAAGCTGTTCCCACGAGGATCAAGAAAAGTATAGGACCTAAACTCCCTAATCCAATTATTCATGAGATGTGGGACCTATTCTGTAAGTGAGAAATGGAAAAGTTGAAAACAGCATCATATTCCTTCCAAAGCTATCGAAAAAAGGAATTTTTTGTTGTAATTAATCGTGGTAGTGATTTTCGCGATAGTGTTTCATGAAAGTGTGGTAAAGAAAATGTTAACCAAGTACTAGACAAATAAAGTGGCCAAACAGATAAAAATTAAATCATCGAAAGATTATGTTCTGCTATACAGCCTGTCTCTATTCCATCTTAATCCACAAAATATATTCATCTACTGTATATTTATTTTTTCTAACACTGAAATGTACTTTGAAAGAAAATAGGCAAATATTGAAAACGCCATCGAAGTATTTGCTGCGATTAACACTATTACTATAAGAAGTATACTAAAAATACATCATTTGGCCTATAACCAATTATCTTCTCTTACTATCATTGCACTGCGTGAGTTTACTTTCGAAAAACTTTAATGTGAAACACGTATCCAGTCTTCTCATCAGTAAAACATTTATGCTTCTCTCATAATAAACACACCTGCCCTGGCTGTGAAACAATAATGCCGTTCATTGTTTGTGCCTGGTGGTAGAGAAGCGTACGTTTTCAACAGTTTTACGTAGAAAATCAATATCATGGTTAATTATAAGACAAAATTCCTGCCTTCGATACCTTTCGAATGAATCTCATTCTGTTTTTCGCTTCTCTATTGATGTACGTATGCCATCCGAATCTCGCAAGTTATTGAATTCGGAAGTACATTTCTTATATATTTCTTGACCTTGGTGACAAGAGCTTTCGAATGATACCATACGCGTGAAAATCCAGAACTGACACTTTGAGATGTTTCCTAGTTAGATATGGTTTGAATTGTTCTGCAATATAATACTAAAAAAGATTAACAATTTTTGATGATCCAAAGATGTCAATTATAATCAACGTAAAGAATTTCATCATAAATTGTTCATGTTTTAACAATAAAGCGAATCATTATCAGATAGTTTATACTTTATAATATGTGGTTATATTAATTTCTCGTATAATAAGTCTTTTCATTTAATATTATCAAGCGAAAATTACACACACTTTAAATTGTTCATTTGTAAAGAACACTTGTTACTTTTATCTTCATTTTTTTATTTATCTTACATAAACCGAAAAACTACGCATAAACACGTATACAGACAGAGATGAATAGCGCAATATACATTTCGTAACAAATTTAGGAAAAACAATATATTAAATTTATATTGAAAATAATATATATTATGCTGAAACGTCTTGTTCACTTCAGTAAATAATTTTTTTAAAAGAATTATGCATTAAGGAAATATAATATAACAATCATTGCTAAACCACTGATAAAATTATAATAACATGTACACATAATTATTGATCCCATAGATAGTTATGAAAAATCTTGTTTTATATATCATCCCATGTGTTTCTTATATCATCCTTTTTAATGATAATAAAAGATTGGGAACGTATACATATGCAGGCTTGAACACTCTGAAAATTACATGAAAAGATTAAAGAACAATTGAAAGACATTAAAAAAGGTAAATTATCCACAGTTCTATCATGTTTAAATCAAGATACATTTTATATGATATCTTATTCAGTAAAGCTAACATCATTACAAGTGCATTACATCATAATATTTGCATAATAAAAGAATTTCTAGATATATTAGCAAAAAGCCAATAAACATGTGATGATCCTATCATATACCACATACTATATTATTTAATTTACAAACCATTACAGTACATTTGGTTTTGATTACACTCCCCCCTAATTTCTATAGAAACCGCTCTCCTTTTTTCCCTCCCTCACTTCTATTTTTTCTTTTGGGTTACTCTTCTAGCTACGCACACAACATACATCTATAAAGCTACAGTATTTTCTCATTTTAACTCCCCTGATCATAGCAAATATTTAACTGAGAACGATCCGGAAAATTTTGACATCTCTGTTTTTAATATCCTTAAATTTTTATTTAATGTTTCAAAACTTTTACATTATATTTTCATCAATTTTAGAATATATGAATAGATAATCACTATATTCACGGTCCTCATTAGGGAAAATTATATAAATAAATATAAAAAAACACTTAATATTATCATCAGATTATATTTTAGTTTAATTTTCATTCTTCTACTTAAATTATTCGTTTTTAACATATTTTAGGATGATACATAAAACTATAGTAGTTAAATACAATTTATGTCTCTGTGTTTCACTTAAGTAATAAATATTTTACATGAGTTTGATATTTTTATTTTTCTAACAAGGAATTACATTGTCCTCTGTAAAATAATGTTTCTACAATAAAAAAAAACTTGCATTAAAGTTTCACAAATATGATTGAAGGATAGAATAAAAGGATGTAAAAGCTAATGCGAGACAAATGAAAAGTAAAATATTTATTAATAAGCAGCACAAAATGAAAAATAAACAAAATGAAAAAGTCATAATTCCATCTCATTTATTTATTTATTTATTTTGTGAGGGAGTGTGTTGGAGCTTTTTTCTTGTGTTTTGGTTCTGAAAGTGTTGTAATTTAGTTTTAATTTAATTTTGTTGTAATTTAATTTTAATTTAATTTTGTTGTAATTTAATTTTAAAATTGATATCAGAAACACATTGATATAAAAATATGTCATGAGATTTAAATATAAAAGAAAATAAAACAAGTTAAAACCCTAAGCTTACATATATATATTAGGTTAAATGAAGTAAATCATAAGTAGAATCTAAGTAAAAATGGTTTAAATTGATCATTGTTGAACAATATTTAATAAGCACTATTCCATATCTAAATCTATTATTTTCCACATCTAAATTTCAAACGAGATCTCATTTTTTTAGTGTTTCTCATCTTCAAGCTAAAGAGGTAATTTGAAACTATTTGTTAAATGTGAACTATAAATTACTTAAATAATAAAAATATGTTGACAAATATACATATATATTTAATTAAATATCACACAATCAATGTATTATGCATCATGTTTAACTTAAAAACATGGTGTTTAATGTAATATTTACTAAAAATGAAGAATATGAAGAAAAAAATTATGCACAAGAAGGATTAATGTTAAAAGATAAAGTATCCTATACAATTTTGAGAATTACTCGGAAAAGAAAAGTCATGTAATTAGTGTCAAATGCTCATGATATGTAAAAAAAAAAACTTTTCTTTTTTAAGTAGGCAAATTTGTTTTTTCTTCATAGTTTCTAAGTATTCATTGGCTGCTTTTACTTTGTGAAAAATTTCTAAATCTTTAAAAGTAATGCTAAATGCATTTAAGATTGTGCACTTTAATTAATTAAAAAAGTGCTTTGCTTTCAGTAAGTCTTTTGTAAAATGTTTCTAGATTTATCTTTTAATGAAGAACAGGAAAAGGTAATTAAAATTCAATTAAAGAACATATATGTGGACAGATAAAAAGGATTTAGGCAGTTGCTTGTGTTAGGATAATTTCAGCTGAGTAATTGCAGTTTGGGGCATTTAAAAGATTGTTTAGTTTAAGATATTACTTATTCCTTAAAATGTTTATGCGTAATATTTTTTTTCTAATTTATATGCCTATATTTTTATGATTTGTTTTTTACTATGAAACAAATTTTCTAAACATAAAAAACTTTTCATATTTAAAATTTGGCGCATTCTATGCATATATTTGTGGAGGAGTCAAATGTTAGTTTTATTGTGGTGTTTTTCACGGGAATCTTATACTATAGTTATGATACTAAAAATGAAATAGTTAGAAAGTTAATGAAAATGAAAGTTATGAAATAGTTAAAAACGATATAAAATTGCTGCAAATTTATTAAATGTATTTATTTACATCAGTGTTCAAACATTTACAAAAGTAATTAAAGAAATAAAGTGAACGAAGTAAAGCTAATAATAAATAGCATCACCATTTAAATAATAAAAAAAGCAAATTTTAATCTTATCCATCTAAAACAATTTAAATTGCTGATACGAAAACAAAGATTATGTTTAAATAACAAATAATAGATTGATTTCAGGTAAAAAGGGAATGTTTCCAAGTTTAATAAGTAAAACAAGTGTTTCTTTTTAAATATTATATAGTGTTCTCGCTAAAGTCCGCTGTCACCCCAATAATTTCTGAACGGTCATAAAAGTGGAATTTAAGTACAATAAAGATGCCATGTGCTACTGAATGAAACCGCCACCGGTGTCACTTTGTAGAAAACTGTGGAGTTAGCATTCCTATCTCATAAACGGAAATAGATAGGTAAAAAACCGATTTACAAAGTTGTAGAGTATCATCGATTTAGTACGAAAAGACAACATGTGGGTATTAATGGGAAGAATAGAACGGTCATAACGCGAATTTGCATTATCGTGAATTTCTACACTGTGACGTCACGAAACTTGAACGGAAGGATAAATTACTTTTTTTTTCGGACGAATCTGCATTGCAGCTGACGGTGAGAAGTTTGAAAATAAAATTGTTATATGTTATGTATATGAAGATATATCTTGTTATATGTTATAACTAGTTGTTTTTCTTTTTCTTTCCAAGATCGTTTTGTCATGTCACAGTGTAGGAAAGCACGAAAAAACAAATGCTCTTTATAACCCTTCTATTCTTCGCATTATGTCTACAAGGTGTCTTTTAGTACTAAATCGACGGTGCTCTACAACGTTATACATCATTTTTTATCCTACTTCTTTCCGTTTTCCAGATAGGACTGCTAACTCTTCAGTTTTCCACTAAGTGCCGCCGTAGCCAGTTTCATTCAGTCGTGCATGGCTACTTTACTATTCTAGGCACCACTTTTATGACTACAGGACTTGACGTTCAGAAATTATGGGGGGTGACAAAGGTCTTTCGCGAGCACACTGTATACAGGGTGTTGCAAAATGTCATAACCAAACGGCACGTGTGGATATGTCAGGTCATGAGGAGCAAGAATTACATAGGAACTGTGAGTTGGAAACGCGATCGTGACGGTGCAATTGCCCGAAAAGAAAACATAACAAATGGTGTAAAAATACTTGATTTTGGAAAAGAAACTTAATCGAAGTACAAAATACAGATGAAAAATGTTATAACTCATAACAAGTGCACAAAATGTGCCCAATTAACCGTGACGCATGTTTCACATGGAAAAAGCAAACAAGTTCCGATTGTCCAGGAGACTCCCGAGCCCGTCCCGCCCTTTCAGAGATCAGTGCCATGAGATCCATGAGCGATGGAACAAATGGTCTCGTACACCAGAGGCTTCAAATATCCTCAGAGGTACAAATACAGGGGTTTTTAGATCCGTGGATAACAGTGGCCACGTACCGCCTCAACAAATCGCGATTCTATGTGGCGCGGATGTGAATTTTGCATGACAGCTAATGGGGTACATTTTGAGTACATCTTATGAGTTGCAAAATTTTTCATTTTCATTTTGTACTTCGATCATGTTTTTTGTAAAATAAAGGTCTTTTTACACCATTTGTGTTCTTTTGTTTTCGTCGCGGTCACGATGCATTTGCACCACCATGTTCTCTTTCCGACCCCCAGATCCTTTGTAATCCTTGCCCCTCATGACCTGACACACCCACGCGTGCTATTTGTACCAGACTACCCTGTTTGAACTACCCTGTATATATTTATATATAGAAGGCTCGAAAGCTATCAAATATTTTCTAGTTGATTATTATATTTTGTATTGTTTATGTGCTTCATTCTGATGAAAGAAAAGCTATATTTTCATGTGACTAAACAATCAGAAAATTGTTAAATACACTTTTAAAGGCTTCGCTATACATTAATTTCTTTACGTGTTTCGTTCTAATGAAACAAAAGCTATATTTTCATGTGACTAAACAATCAGAAAAAATTTAAATACACTTTTAAGGGATTCATTAAAAAATAATTTTTTTTTTACGTGCTTCATTTTGATGAAACAAAAGCTATATTTTCATCTGACTAAACAATCAGATAATTGTTAATTTCAAATTTAAAGGATTCATTAAAAGATATATATATATATATATATATATATATATAAATACAATCAACCCGTTTTTTTCAGTTTTGTTATCAATATATTTTTTTATTTTCTAAGTATCAGCAGTATTTAATCCGATTTTATATATATTTTCTAATTCTAATATTTATATACCCACCTGATTTTATAAACTTATATCGCCGATTACTGAGCAAAAGATGCAGGGTTCAAATACTAATTTAAGCACAAATCAGTTCGGATTCCGCTTTAAACAGAAGTCCCGGCCAGTTTAATTCTCTTACGACAAATATGACCAAAGAGTGACTGAAAAAAAAAGAAAGAAAGAAAGAAAAAATTAATGTCAATATCAATGCCATTGGTTCCATAAGTGCCTATGCAGGACATATTACTTCGTTATAAATAAAGTTTAGAAGGAACGTGAACCGTTTACCGATGCCAGTTGCTTAGGTGAAAATGCATTAAAAGGGCGGAAAATATTGCAGATTGAAAAATAAAAATGGAAGCAATTTAATTTTACAATTTGGAAGACCTCAACGATGCGTTTTAGTGGGGGCTTCTTCTCATTATTTTGGAGGTAGGGGCGAAGCGTCATATCATCTCAAGGTGACATCTCAAGGTTATATCATCTTAAGCGATCTTTTGAACTGCATTGTTTAAATTCTAAGGACGGATAGGGCGAAACGCATCGTTGGGTATCAGAACTGTCTAAATTTCGAGAATGTTTAATAACTTGAGAGACAGGCTTAATTTTAATATCGGCATGGATGTCGTGATTCCAGAAACATTTCCATCTGATTCTCTCCACCTACTTCCCAAACAACATTTCCGTAAGTCATCGTTTAACTCATGCAGGCATTATATCGTAATAGCTTATTTCAAAGAGGCTGACAGCTATTATAAATTAATAAATATTTAAGGAGCCTTTGACTTTATAAATAGCATCTCAATCCTACTTAACAGAATTTAATTTAGAATCTTGGTGAATTCATAGATATTGATATTCGGTGCAAGGGAATATCATCACAGTTAAGAGAAAGGTTAGTATTTAAGGATACAGTATTTTTAGAGAAAATCATGGAGACACATTTTCTGCATTAATGGTGATGCGTGACCTCCATAAACAGATAAAAAAAGACCTTAAGGCAGGACTGGAGTTTAATAATCACAATCTGTAGTGAAATATTTCTATCCGCATAACGTATCATCCGCATGCACTACTGCTAGGATGTCCGGAGTTTGAGGATTACCATAAACATATACACGTTGAACAGACATATGCTAATTAAGTTGCCTTGAGGAATACCAGCGCCTATAATGATATAGAAGGAGATAGAGTAGTTGATTGTCACAGAAAAGCTCTATCCTTAAGGTAATTGCACAGGATGCGAATGAGTTGCGCCTTCAGCTATATTAACGTATAAATAAGTCCATAATGCCAGACCGGATCGAAATGTTTCGCAATGTCTAAGAAAAAACACTTGTTTTTTTTTTTTTTTTTCACGAAGTCCTCGTGATCGAGTTCAGTTTGTTTTTAAACTGGTGTTGTGTCAAATGCTTAGGCCAATACCCAAACTTTTCCAATATCATACTTTAATTGCAAGTGACGAAATCTTTCAGACAGTTCATAATGATGTATTCGTAGACCTGTGAGAGGCATGAAAAAAAGGCCTCAGGTTAGAAGGGGCGTGTCTGTCCTGTCCTATTTTGGCGAATGGAACAATCAACGCCTTCCGTCAGGGAACAAATAGAGTTTAAGCATGTAATTATTAAAAAAGTTTAGAAACAAATATGCATTTATTTAGGAGATGTAAGAGCATATATGTAGAGATGTGATCAAGCCGAGTGATTTTTTCCTTTTCCAATTCCCGAAATAATAAATAACCTCAAATTGTATAAAGAAGTTAAGATTGCTATTGTGATTTGTGTTCATAAATCGCTGAACCACTGTATTGACAATGTCTATCATCCGAGTGTTGGCAACATCGTGTTTGAGTGGTAACTGGCTTCTAAAACTGTCAGCAATGAGCTCAGCTCAGCTTTGTCAGTGTTTGACCATGTCGGTGGGGGGCCGTTTAAGGATGGAATATGTGTCCGTGTCCAACGTATACAGTCATGGACGACCAGATTGTATTGCCAGAAGTCGATATGGACTCAATGTAAGTGTTCTAACATGAACGAGGGTTCGTACGTATCAGGAGATTCAGGGGATTCTAGGTGGTTTAGTATCACAAATTTCATGAAGTACTGGTCGCTATATCTAAAGACAGATTTTTTTCATTAAATAAGCTAGATTTTACATTACAAAAATTCTGGTAAAATTGTTTGAAGCGTACGAACCGTGTGAAGTAATAAACTTCTCGATTGCAATTGCCTTGTGATTTGTTTTATGAGAAGTTCAGTGGTGAGGTGTTATGTGGTCCCTATACGTCGGAGAGTCCAATCTTCAAAATTTTTCTCGTTTCTAAAACATCTGATTTACTCAGCTAGTTGAAAATTTCCAAGCACCCTCCGCCGAGGTTTCACTACTCTTTGAAAAGAATCGTGAAGTGAGTTCCTACATACTTGGATTGCAGGATTTACATCATCAACGGAGTGCAAATCAAAGGCTGGGGAGACCATGCCTTCCAAGACAAGTCCTCCCAGTTGACCGAGAAGTCCTGGGATTTTCAAGATGGAAGTTGCACATTTCAAAATTAACTACAGCAGGCAGATGATTTTACGAGAAGTCGTTCATTGACTGAATGGCGTGCGGGAAGGGGAAGTGGTTATAATATAAGTGGACCCGGGTGGTGTTATAATTTGCACGTGATTTTTATGCCCAATTATGCAATTTAATGCCAGACATAACAATACTAGTAACCGGCACATGTATGTATCCCCTACAATCTGGTAAAAAAATGAAAAGTCCTGTGGGGACCTGTGATGAGGGCGGTAACGTGATGTGATCTCCTCAGAGGCGTGATGACAAAGATTTTAGTAAGATGAAAAAGTTGAATGTTTTATTTTCGTAAAACAACAAAACTCTTGGCTAAATATAATGTCAACACTGACACAACAAAATACTTAAGAAGGTAGTTTGATAAAATGAAGATTTAATGAGGTAGGAGAATCTAATAAAAGTTCTTGGCAGAATAATACATCAGAGTCCACATTAGGTATTTAAAGAGTCTCTGTAAAACACTATGGTTCCTTCAAAGTAAATAATGTTCTTTAGAAGTGACTATCAGTCACCCGTTCGATCAGCTTCTCCGCTGACAAACCCAGCTGAAACACAGCTAATCGGCTTTGTTGCCGCTGAGAGAAGAAACTCGTTTTCCACTCGGAGTGACCTCTCCCGAGAAATAGTTCCTTAAAAAGCCTAGAGAGAATGTTTTCTCTCCCAGGTTAAAGAACCTCTTTTGAGTTTTAGCTTTAGCTAACTAATTCTTCCAATCTAAACCTCTTGATCTCCTCAGAGATCTCGTATGTACACTATGACGCAAAAGTTTAGACAATGAAGAAATTCTTACATACTTTGAAAAATATTTATTCAATTTTCAAATCACTGCTTGAAATTAATGTGCTGTACATATAAACAATATTTATAACAAAGAAAAGTGGAATTGTGCATATTGCAATAAATTAAATGGTAACAAAAATAAACTGCTGTCTCAAAAGTTTAGACACAAATTAAATAAAATCGAAATAAACAATTTTTAAAACCTGGTTGCGCATCCATGCTTATGTATTACGTCATATACACGAGATTGCATGGACGAAACTAAATCTTGCATAGTTTGTGGATCGATATCGTACCATGCATTCTCAATAGATGTCTTAAGTTCCTTTTCAGAAGAGTATTGTCTAGCGTTTCTATAAACTTTGCGACACATGATGCTCCAAAGGTTTTCTATAGGGTTAAGATCTGGGCTACATGCTAGCCAGTCGAGAACTCTTATATTATGGGAATTAAACCAAGATTTTGAATGTTTTGCAGTGTGAATTGAAGCATTGTCTTGCTGAAATTCCCACTGAGGACCCCCTAGAAGCTCAGCAAATGGCAGTAGGTTTTCTTCTAATGTCTGTGTATAATGCTGTGAAGTTTGACGACCACTGGTGAAGGTCAGAGATACTTGTCCATTATAGCAAAAGGCTGCCCAAACCATAACCGAGCCCCCTCCTTGTCTGCGACAAAAAAAACGTCGAGGTTCCTTCCGCAAGTCATGCCAATACGATAAACAACCATCTGGACCATCCAGATTCCACTTTTTTTCATCGCTAAATATGACTGACTGCCATTTCTCTCCATATGACATATGCTTTCGAGCCCACATAAGTCTTTGTAACTTATGATATGGTTTCAGAGCTGGTTTCTTCTGCATTTTGCTATAAACGATTGTTCCTTTTTCCAAAATTCGTCTACGAATCGTATCCTTTGATACAGAGAGTCCCGATGAGATTTGAACTCCACGTACGCTCATTTGTTGAGTACTCGCTAGTCTTTGTATCAGGCGATCCTCTCGTACATTTGTCACATGTGGCCTCCCAGACCGACATTTTGCTTTATATTCGGAACCACTCGATAAAACTCGATAAATAATTTTCTTTGACCTATTAATAATAGTAGAAATTTCAGAAACGCTCTTCCCTTCACCTTTCAACTGCCAAATCCTTGAAACCTCATTCACTTGAATTTCTTTAGCTCTCGGCATGTCGACTATGAAGCGCAATCGTTTGCAGAACTTAAGTACTCCAAATTTGTGACATCATCGATTCTAAATTTGCATATGCCAGCGAATATTCAAAGAAATTTAGAATAGTGTCTAAACTTTTGCGACAAGCACATTTCAATTTTTATGAAAAAAATTAGTATTATAGCAAATAAAACTTTTGTACATAGCATTTTAAATCAGTTTTTGAATATATTTACAGGTTTTTGTAATTCTGACGTCATAATTCTACATTTTAAAGCTGAATGACGTCATTGTCTAAACTTTTGCGTCATAGTGTATCCTTAATTTCTCTCTGGAAAACAATGCGAGTCTGCAACATCACTGGCATTGGTTCGCCTACAAAAATCCTTTTGACAGCTGCCCTTCTAATGGCTGGGCCAGGCCCTACCCACATTTTGCACACGTAACTCTCCTGTCAATGTATGCAATGTCGAGACGACTTACTCGCATATTTCGGTGTCACAAAGTGGAACCCAGGTGGCCATCCTTTTATCTACGCTGTTTTAATGTGTCACCTGTGTAAGATCGATCGTGCTGGAGTTATTTAATTTTATGTTGTCGGCAAACTCTGAGACTTAGAGCAATTTTCTAGTGTCTCTTAAGAATACACGGGGTCTCCATAGGCCGTGATTCTATATCATTTATGAGGGTTTTTATATATGGAAAACTGTGAAAAGGCTAAGTTTCCACAGCCCATTTGTAAGTTTGTTTACATGTAGCGTTGATTTTTTAAATCTAATATTTTGTTTTTGATTTACCAGTCTAAACATATCTCTTACGAATATTTCTTTTCATAAAACTATTAAATTAATCATATATTATATAATTGTTGAATATTTTTATTTTAACAACACTGGGATTTCATTTTATTTACTAGAGATAATAAAATTATTTTATACATATATTTAATATTCCCTTTATTGAAAGTAAGGGAATTGCTTTCTTTCTATTAAAAATCGTTCTATTTGAAATTTTTAAAATATCTGAACACTAAGATATTCTCTGAATGTACATTTTTAGTATTCGTAAATCAAATACATTAATAGAAAATTAGGTACAGATTTTTTAAATTACTATAATAATAAACGACAATGTTGCATGCATATGTTGTTGATATAACTAAATTCATAAGTTTTTACCCGATTAAAATCTTAAACATATACTAACTAGGACTTCCCTCAGAGGGATTAGTCTGAGCGATATTACTGAGAACATAGATTTAATAATAACATGTGGAAGCAAAGAAAATGAGATGTTATCTTTAATTGTCCATATACTGTGAAAAATTGAAATGATGAAAATAAACGAATTGTAGAATTACAAAATCTTATATATAAATTCGTATACACTGTTTAAAAAAATGGGAAATCAAACCATTCAAGACACCCATGCATGGATATAAAATTGAAAGTACGCAATATATTAAAAGTAAAATAGAAAATGAAACACTAATTTACTTATATCGCAATTTTAACTGTATAAAATGATGTCAAGAGCATAATCAGACGCTCCGCACCAATTTGAGTAACTTTAAATGACAAATATATCATGTTTAAAAAGAATGGACTATACTTTATATGGTGTGTGCTAATATTGTACAATATCTGTTTTCCACGGATGCAATGAGGTTGTCGATAACACTTAAGGAATTCTCTTCTCAAAATCTAATATAGTATCAAAGTACCAAATACATCAAAAGTGGCATGCAATGCTTCGTTAGAGTGTGTTTTAGATATGCTCGATCGGATTTAAATGATGAGTGTATGCTGGCCACTACATACGCTGTATTGTTTTGTTTTCAAACATATTCTGCACAAGTTGAACTGTATTTAGCATATATTAAATAAAAGAAATCGGCAATGATTACAACATAAAGTATGACACAAGATCTGAATATATCGTCTGCATAACTTTTGAGCTGTCAAAGTGTCATTTGAAGTAATTTACAAGTCCATACATATTTATTCAGCAAATCATGCAAGCTAACATACGCCAATATGAACCCGATTACAAAATTTCACCAGAATAAGTTAATATATAAAAAATCTACTAATGATAATTGAGAATATGACCTTATGATAAAATGTCTAGAAAAATGAATCGGATAAAAAATTCATATCACATTTAAAACGGCACTTCCCTCTGTTAGTGGCCTTGGCGAGAAAGAGAAAAGTCTAGAGAAGGAACACTTTAACAAGTACTTTCGGGCAACCTACCCACTGTTTCATACAGGTCTTTATTCAATATTTACACAATTTATTTAATGCTAGGTGGGTATCTATCAGTTTTGTTGCATTTAAATCGCATGTTTTGCGGAGGAAATGCAGCATTATGAAATATTTAAAGTTGCTGTACCTAATAATTCCAAATTAATGGTAATTGAGATCGCTTTCCGTTAATTTCATCTTTTTAAATTTTAAATTTTTTTTAAACCATTCATAGAGACAATTGTATATTTTAAAACTAACCCGAAGCAAAATTTCAAGATTTTGGGTTCAGCAGTAACAGAGAAAAAGAAAATTTTTGAAAGTTTTTTATTTCTGCACTGTTTTTTATAGCGACATTTTTAGAAATTGTTCTATTGCGAGAATTTACGTCATGATAAATACAGCCATGTCAATTTTCATGTTTATATTCCTAACAGTTCATGTTCTTCGTTACTTAGATCATCTTTAGATCTTTTACCGCTTTGTTTAGTCTTTCTATTTTTTAGAATTCGTTCTACAACGAGCATTTACATCTTATTAATTACTACCATGCCAAAGTTGTAGTTTCTAACCCCAACAGTACACTGTAAAAAAAATTCCGCAACGTTCCTGGGAAAAAATGGGCAGCTGAGTTGCCCATTATTTCCAAGAAACATTTCTTGAAAATGACTGGAAATTTACTGTATATGTTAAAAACTTTCTACAGAAATGCCAGTAAGTTTCCTGCGAAATACCAGGAATATTTCTGTTGACAGCAAAACATTACTGACATTTCACAACATGCGGGATCCGCAGACGATTTTTACATTTCCAGTTGACAATTTTCGCTTTATTATCATTATTTGTTAGAATGAAAAAATATTTTGAAATTGACATCAAAATTATTATTTATAATTTACACGAAAAAATAAATTTTCAGTTAAAATTCAATAAAGTAAATATATATATGATATATTGTTTCTGAACTTTGCTTAAAATATAAAAATATATAAATGTAGATAATAATTAGAAAAAAAAATCTAGACATAAAATATTTTGGATTTTCGTTAGTAATTATGCTAGTTTACAGGTTAGATAAAATACATATAAATTTTCATGAAAAAAAAAAAAAAAACCTAAACGTAATTGTATATTTTTTCCGAAAAAAAAAATTCAAATTTGCAGCAATTCAAAGTGTCAAATATATATCAAATTTAAATCAAATTGTAATAAAGTGTTAAAATATAAAATTAATTAAAAAAGAAAAAAGAAGTCCAGAAGTAGCATCGAACTCGGGCCGTACGGGTGGCGGGCGAGCTTTCTGCGTCCACACCACGAAAGACACGTTGAGAGCTGCAAACTAATGGGTATTTGAAACGTATGCTAAACCTCGGCATCTAATTTCTGAAAATCTAAGTCCCATTTGAAGAAATCCTTTCACATGAATAATTAGAGATAAGAACTCTAAAACATACTTTAAATTAATCAAAATCGGTGAGAATCATGTTTGATGGTCCCCTGGTTAATGGAGATCCAAATAATAGGTGTATTTTTTTTTACACGGTCTGCTCCTTAAATATTCCACAGACAAGTACGAGAGATTATCTCTTAGCGATGTCACGGAGGTATTGTATTTTCATCTGAATTGTCTTGACAATAGAGACGCAAAGGATTATGTCGTCTATTGATTTATTTGCATTCCATATTGATTCTTTTACATTCATTTAAGGAATTCTTTTTCGACACTCGCGTGCGAGCAACGGATTATATAGCAAAAAAATAATAAATGGCGGCCGCAGCGGTTTGCTGTTTCCAACTTTTGTTCAGGAACGTTTCAGATAAGAAAACCAGAATTTCACAGAAAAGAGCTAAATTATTCTGAAAACCTGAGAAAAGGCGAAACGTTCCTGGATTTTACATGAAACGTTACCATTTTTTTTTACAGTGTATCCCAAAAATTTCAGTATTCCAAATAAATCATAGTTTAGAACCTTTCTAGAAATTTTTACGTTTATCCGTCAAATTGAACCTTTTAGAGAGCGTTCATTACGAGTATTTACATCTTAAAAGTAACTACCGCACCAAATTTAAAGTTTCTAACCCAATCAATATCGCAGAAATCACAATTTTAGAACTTTTTTCTCCTGCAGCGATGTAGGTTCTTGCACTGACATAAAATAGTCTTTTTTTCGGAGCAGAGATGGCCACCAACATTTTTTTAAGTTGGCTATGTAGTTTCAGAGATAACACCTCACAAACGTACAAGCATTAATAATATCATATAATTTATAATATTATAACGCTTTATAATATTAGCATTAGATGTACAGATACAAAAGCCATTTATCTGTTACAAGCTAAAGTGCCGGCGTTGCCCAGAATTTGAAGGATGTTTGTTCTGAAAAATCAATTTCAAAATTTAACATACGACACAAAACAAACATTAAAAAAAGCATTCTAAATGTTGTTGAATGAATCATATGAAAACGCTATATAAAAATGATAAATGTATATAACAGACGCAAAAGAATACAGCTATAAATGAACTTATTTCAATTTATAATTGGAGCAATAATGTTAAAATACGCCAATATTTCCCTAATCGGGTTTTTATTATGCTTCAATACATTTTTCACACTCATATGATGTTATATTATATCCACCATGCCCTTTATATTTCCAATATGACGTAATATTTTCCCTCTTTCACGTGGAATAATTTTAAAATTGCGCGAGACAAAATATTAGAGGTTAAATATTAGATTTTTTCAAAATTTTATTATTTGTCGTTTGATGTGAGGTGTTCAGTTATAAGTATGCAAATTTTTATGTTTCAACATAATTAGGGGCTGAGTTAGAAAAATTGCTTTAAATACACAAGTTAGAACCCAGAGGGTTTAATATTAGACTCTTTCAAAATTTTATTATTTACTGTTTGATGTGAGGTGTTCAGCTATAAGTATGCAAAATTTCATGTCTCCAACTTAATTAGGGGCTGAGTTAGAAAAATTGCTTAAAATACACAAGTTAGAACCCAGAGTGTTAAATAATAGACTTTTTCAAAATTTTATTATTTGTCGTTTGATGTGAGGTGTTCAGCTATAAGTATGCAAAATGCCATGTCTCCAACTTAATTAGGGGCTGAGTTAGAAAAATTGCTTAAAATACACAAGTTAGAGCCCAGAGGATTAAGTAATAGACTTTTTCAAAATTTTATTATTTGTCGTTAGATGTGATGTGTTCAGCTATAAGTATGCAAAATGTCATGTCTCCAACTCAATTAGGGGCTGAGTTAGAAAAATTGCTTAAAATACAGAAGTTAGAGACCGGAGGGTTAAATATGACTTTTTCAAAATTTTATGATTTATCGTGTTATCGCAAGTTTTCAGCTATAAGTATGCAAACTTTCAATTCTCCAACTTAGTTAGGGGATGAGTTAGAAAAATTGCTTAAAATACATAAGTTAGAGCACAGAGGGTTAAATATCAGACATTTTTCAAAATTTTATTATTTGTCGTTTGATGTGAGGATTTCAGCTATAAGTATGCGAAATTTCATGTCTCCAACTTAATTAGGGGCTGAGTTAGAAAAATTGTTTAAAATACACAAGTTAGAGCCCAGAGGGTTAAATATTAGACTTTTTAAAAATTTTATTATTTGTCGTTTGATGTGAGGTGTTCAGCTATAAGTATGCAAAATGTCATGTCTCCAACTTAATTAGGGGCTGAGTTAGAAAAATTGCTTAAAATACAGAAGTTAGAGACCGGAGGGTTAAATATGACTTTTTCAAAATTTTATGATTTATCGTGTTATCGCAAGTGTTCAGCTATAAGTATGCAAACTTTCATGTCTCCAACTTAATTAGGGGCTGAGTTAGAAAAATTGCTTTAAATACACAAGTTAGAGCCCAAAGGGTTAAATATTAAGCCTTTTCCAAAATTTTATTATTTGTTGTTTGATGTGAGATGTTCAGCTATAAGTATGCAAAATTTCATGTCTCCAACTTAATTAAATTAGGGGCTGAGTTAGAAAAATTGCTTAAAATACACAAGTTAGAGCCCAGAGGGTTAAATATTAGACTTTTTCAAAATTTTATTATTTGCCGTTTGATGTGTGGTGTTCAACTATAAGTATGCAAATTTTGAAGTCTCCGACATATATAGTTTCTGAGAACGGGTTCTGTGACAGACGGACAAACAGACAGACAAAGGAGTGAGACAGGTAGGGTTTCGTTAGATGGACGAAACTCTGAAAACATGCTGCGATGACTGTAACAACATCCTAAAATTACATTACCATCAGCGATCTACCAATACCGAATTTAGTTTATATTCGTTTCATATATTCTTATTCTTTTGTGCGGCCCTGTAAAATAATTATCAATATTATATACAGTAAAACCTCTGAATAGCGGACACCCCGAGAATGCAGAATTTGTCCTCTATTTAGAGGTGACCTCTACTGAGAGTAAAACATGTACAGTTATTTAAGAGTTGGTAATCGAAAAAAATGTCCGCTAAATAGAGGTATCAGCTAATCGGGTGTGTCCGCTATGGAGGTTTTACCAGTAAAACTTCTGAATAGCAAACACCTCGGGAGGGCAGAATTTGTCCTCTATTTGCAGGTGTTCGCTACTGAGAGTAAAAAATGTACAGTTATTTAAGGGTTGGTAATCAAAAAAATGCCCGCTAAATAGAGGTGTCCACTAATCGGGTGTGTCCGTTATGGAGGTTTTACTGCATAATAATATCATCCTTTACAAAAAAAATTGCATGCTGTATGATAGACAGACAGACATCCAGAGAAAGATAACCTCCGGATCAATAAACACTCATGTCTTTTGTTTTAATCATCCACAATTGTATGTCGTACAACATGCCAGATTTTATACAACAGGCTAAAAACGGTCACCGTTGTACGGAATACTGTAGTATTATTTGTTTGCCCACCAAAACTGGTTGCCACGGGTTGTTGCAAGGTTTGTGATCACGTGGTTGAAACTGATCTATTCAATATTACTGCGTGCGTATTTTTTTTTTATTTGCTTCAAACCAGTTGTCTACGAAAACATCAACCGGTGAAAGTGACGCACACCAAATTTCTGTGACGTATGCAGATAAATTGTGCTTTTTAAAGAGTTTTTTCTATATAATTTTTAAACGGTTTGGAACTTATTTTTCATAGTAGGTGCATTTAGTAGGTGACCCTCATAGGTACCTTCTGGTGCAATCAGAAACGAAATCCGACAAATATTTTTTGAGTTATGCTTGACGAAAGGTTTTTATTAGGCTTTTTTTTTAGTAGGACATGGCGTTAATATCTATCGTAGTAGTAAAGTGTCCGGACAGTAATATTTCGCTGAGTATTAGCCTTCGCTTCGCTCAGACAATTATAGTATCTAATATGTAACAATTGCGCGCTTCAAATTTAATTAAACTGAAACAAAGTGAAGTCTTTGCTTTACGTCTTCATCATAATAAAGAGCTTTATTATCTTTTTTTTTTTTAATACCAACTTGGTTATTTTAGCAAACGTTTACTCATAATGAGCTTTATTATTACAAATAGCATAAGCAATATTTTTTCATTCAGCTTATAAAACAAGAAACATAAAAAAATGGAAAATATATATATTGATTGAAAAGACATAGAAGACGAAGAAAAAATTTAAGGAGAAGAACGTTAAAAATTTAATAAACGAAAATTTTGCGTATAAAACAGAATATATCGGATATAATATAAAAACTTAGAGGCATAAAGCAAATCCCCTAATTAGTGTCCATTTACTGCTTTGTAAAAATTCGTTGAATAATAACCTATCTTTTTTAAAACAAACACATGTTTTTTTTTTGTTTTTTTTTAATTGTTAAGCAATCATTAACAGTTTCCTGCTTCATAAAAATATCTCAATTCCTCAAAAGAAAAAGTCACGTTTGACTTTTTCTTTTTTTTTAATTCCATAAATGGTGGTTTTTGTGTCTAAGAATTTTTGTGAATTTTTTTTTACATTTTCTTTTAAATAAAGGTGGTGAAAACTTAACTAAACAAAGGGGTGTGTAAAATACTTTAGAAAATTAGTTTTGTTATTTTGATTTAGTTTAGTAATTCCAGTTTGAAGACTATAACATTCTATATATGAACATTAATGGAAACGTTAGATTTTGCGTTAAATTACCTTTTGCAACGAGCGTCTTTGAAATTCGTTTATCTCCGAAATTCATAGTTCAAAATTACTGGAGTACAAATTCAACCTTTCTGTTCACCGTATACGGTGAGTATACTTTTTGGTGTTTGATAATATTCGTATTCGTTTTAAAGTTTTCAATATGTATATATTAGCAGTGAGCAATATCGATATATATTGCATGTTATAACTGTAAAAATCTTATTATACTTTGAAAGATATAACACATTAAAGTAATTAAAACTATTTCGATTAAAAATTATTTATTTTCATTAAGAATTTTTATGCAAATCTCGCAGCATGTAATTACGTATGAAAAAGGGAAAATATTCTTTGCATCAGGAATGTATTTGTTTACATGGATACGATCTAATAGAATAATAGGATTATAGAATGAAAGGATTAAGAAAATGGAGACGATTAGTAAACATTGAAAAAGTTCAAATTTCTATCAGTAAAACACATTAGAAAAAAATAATTGCATAGAAAGCTTTAAAAGTATTGTTATGATGAGAACAAAACGTATGAAGCTTTTTTTTACAATACGGGATATTACGCATTTTAATTCGAAATTCAACAAATATAAGAGAGATTTATTTATTAAATTTTACGAAGATAAATTATCTACTAGAGATTTTTTTTCTAATGTAATAAAACAAACATATATTTTTAGAGAAGAATTATTTATTAAATTTCAAAGTAATTCAATAACACCCATTATTATTAACATAAACTATCTCCTATAGGGCCACACATTCACTCATGGTAAACTACAATTAGATTAGAAAATATAAGTTAAAAATTTTTAAATAAATTAAATTTAATAAATTTAATTCACAAAACTTCCAATTGGCTTTTTTGCATTACTTTTAGCTAGCTACTATCGATATCGTAAAAAAAAACTTTACATATAATATCAATAACTAGCAAAACTCAGTAAATCCACTACCGATGAATTCGTGGGTCAACTACAAGGAACCGTTATTGTGCTACATGACTTGTAATAAAATCCAATTCTCACACTATAACAGCACTATAATACTTATTAACCATATCAGCATTCAAATTATATATTTCCAACTGAGAGAAAAATGCCCAGGCCGGGAATCGATCCAAGATCCTTGGCTTACAGGGCCAATGTTTTACCGTTTTGGGTAAATGGGCCGACAACCGGTGAACATATTTCGATGTGTTGGAAATACATACTTCGTATGATAAATTTACCAATCAGTTTGATTGTGTTAAAATAATAGCATATACGCATTGTTAAACATAACAAAGTAAATTTTAACTGGAGTGAAAAATTAGTAAGAGCCATTAATCGAACACTGGACCACAGTATACAAGACTGCTGCTATAACCACTGAGCTACTCCTTACCTGTGTCTGCAATTTCCCACTAATAAACCATGTTGGGGAAGTCACCAGCCATCTGTACGACAGCCTTGGATGACCGGACAACGATGAATAGATTTTACTATTACATCGATCTGCGATAAATATAATAAAACACACATACTACAATATATATTAAAACACACATACACACATAAATAACGCCTGAATTAAACAGTTAAAGGTATATATAAATATTATACAGACATACAAACAATAAATACAAAAAACCAAACTGAAGTGAAAAATTAGCCAGAGCCAGGAATCGAACCTTGGTGCACAGTATAAAATACCACTGTTCTAACCACTGAGTCATTGCGGCTCAGCCACACGTACATGTGTGTATGTGAGTTTTAATATATATTGTAGTATGTATGTTTTATTATATTTATCGTAGATCGATGTAATAGTAAAATCTATTCATCTTTGTCCGGACATCCAAGGCTGTCGTATAGATGGCTGGTGACGTCCCCAACATGGTTTATTAGAGGGAAATTGCAAACCAAGATATCAGTGATTAGAGCAGCAGTCTTGTATACTGTGGTCCCGGGTTCTATTCCTGGCTCTGGCTAAATTTTCACTCCCGTTGGATTTATTGTATGTATGTCTGTATAATATTTATATATACCGTTAACTGTTGAATGTATTTATATATATATATATATATATATATGTCTCCGTGTATGTTACTTAAATACATTTAAATACATTGCTATTTTTTTATTTATGAATGATTTGTAATTTCTATAAAAAACATGTATAATAACATATATAATTAAACAAAAACCTAATTTGCAGAACAAATTAAAAAAAAAATTATTTCCTAAATTGTTTAAGCCCGAAAAAGGGTAGATATTGAGATATTTCATTCAATTCGTTCTATATTTAATGTTAAATTTTTGTAATAAATAAGTTAAACCAATTGAACATTAAAAAATAAAAATGAAATTAATACAATATAATACTTTAAATACCTATATACTTAGTTCCGATCAAAGGAAATCGAAATAAATCTTACACTATTTTTTTAAATTTTTGTATTTTCCATGTATCTTATCATATTATGTACAATCGTCATAAACATAATGCAAAATCTGCAGTACAAATATTTACAACTTAAAAATGGAAAAAGTCTAAGATTTATTTCGATTTCATTTGAACGGAATCTAAGTATATAGGTGTTTAAAGTATTATATTGTATGAATTTCATTTTTATTTTTTAATGTTCAATTGGTTTAACTTATTTATTACAAAAATTTAACATTAAATGTAGTACGAATTGAATGAAATATCTCAATATCTGCCCCTTCTCGGGCTTAAACAATTTAGGAAATAAATTTTGTTTTTTTAATTTGTTCTGCAAATTAGGTTTTTGTTTAATATGTCAAGTTTTTTAATAACTTCTGCATTCAGACGAACACATTTCAAAATTAATGGAGGTTATCATCATCAGGCTTTGATTTGTGCGATATCGCATCACAATTTGTGACGCAATTTACCTATGTATAATTCAAAATGTTTCACCAGTGCAGTAATGCAGGTTGCTGTAATTTGGTCAAAAAATTACAATCGGAACTTAAAAAGTCTGCTTCAAAATGTAATTTTTATTTCCACTATGACGCCATATTCATCTTCTTTTTAATTCTTAAAAAAAACTATTTCAGTTTCTTCAGTTCCGTGTTTCACGTGAAAAATCATTCAACTAAAAAAAAGCAAATTATTATTACGGCTTTTGAATTATTTACAACAATGAAGGAAAAATGTTAAATTTTATTAGAAAATGTCCGTTGATTCTCAATGAAAAAAGCGAAATTTTGAATTATTAAGAAAAATATTTGAATAATGTAAATAAAAATTAGCCCATGTTACTCTCTAGATTATAATCCACCTATATGCAAAAGCATTTTATGATCCGTTTTGACCCTCACGTCAGGCAAATGTTTTTACACTTTGAATTTATAATATTACTAGAAAGATAGCCCGTCAAAAATGACGGAAATTTAGATATAAGGATATATACAACTCATGTGCACGAATATGAGTTTTCTCGCTTGTTCCGCAGAGATAGATAAAAATAACACATTTTAAGAATGAAACACATTTATGAAAAACTGTGTACAGTAGAAGACCACTAATCTGCACAGTTTGGTTCCAAGTGTTATGCAGATTTGAAGGCTTTTTGCGGTCATGTCTATTCAATCTTTGTTTACATTTTTTTAATTCATATATTGGACAATTTAGATTGTTAAGCCTTAAAAATAAATAAATTACACACTTTAAGTAAGGTAAAAACTATTAAATTATCGTATACGATTTCATGAAATGGTATTATATGATATTATATGAGTGTGCTTCACGATCTTGGTTACGACGTTGGCGAAATTGGTGGCAACTTGTCATAATCCTAATAGTGTGGGCCGCTATAACAAAAAAATAACCAGTGTTTAGTAAAATTTCTGATATAAAGTAGTTTTCAAAAACTTGTGTAAAGTTGCAGGCCGTTCTCATGTTATGTCAGTCCCAGGAATAATATTTGTAACACTGAAGAGTTTCCATGTGTATGTGGAATTTAGAAAAGCTTTTCCAAAAGAAAGGTCCTGAAATGACATTGTAATTCCTCGAACTTCAAAGTTTAATCGGGCCCTGATATTGTTTACTGAAATCTAATAAATACAGTTATTTTGAATATTACAACAGAATTAAACAGTTAAACTTATTTAACTTAAACCCGATGTTACTTCCCGATGTTATTTTTTAGTATTAAGAAAGAAAATTATTAAAATTTTTCAAATCATGCATTTATAATTTTTTTACGTCTTTAATAACTAAATAATGAAAAAATATCCTTTTGTTCTGAGCTCATAAATATGACAATAAAATAATGTAACTAAAAAACATTGCAAAATTAAATCTTTGTGATTTCAAACCATAAACAGACGATACCGCCACCATTTTACCTACTATGACGTCATTAGAATATTGTCCATTGATTGTTGGAGAATATACTTTGTGAATGATTACCTCAATGATTTAAATTTTTTTACGGTTCACGATGAATGAATCACTTGTGTTTGTTTAGGTTTATGGAATGAGATATTAAGCTGTGAACCTAAATTCAACTGAAGTTATCCAAGGATATGAATATTTTTAATCGAAATTAAAAACAATGCTTTGATCTCGAACTAAAAAGTTTTAGTTTTTATAATTGGTTATTTCTGTTAATTATTTATTTAGGTATTTTTCCATTATAGCGCATTTAAAAAAAAAAGCTTGGTGCCATTCGGGCATCAGAAAGTGAGATATGTTGCCAAAATATATAAACAGCTATGAAAACAGATCTAATGAACTTTTATTTTTGTTTATTATATGCACTTATATATATAAAAAATCGTTTCTAAATATATATAATATTTTTTTATATACAAATTATGGCACAGATTTCAGATATGAACCGGGATACCTAACTGGCGCCAAAATGGTGTTATTTTGCCTGCTATGGTAACCCGGCTATTGTTTTTTATTTATTAATAAATTGTTTATTTACTTTTATTTTCTGTTTTTTAATTATATAAACTATTTTGTTCTACAGTTATTATTCAAACTTTTATTTATTTATAGTTATTTCCTTTTCAAAATTATAGCAAATAATTTAAAAATATATAAGTAACTGGTATTCGAAAGCGAGATTTTTGCCAAATTGGCGTCAGAGAAAAATCACGCCAACCCCGATGCGTATATGACATCTGTGCAAAAATTACTTCTGTTTCTTTATAAAAATGGGTAAATAGCTTTTTTTTATGTTAAATAAATTGTATACATATGGAAAAAATTGCTTGTGAGTATGAAGCAGTAAATAGGTTGTCAGAAAATACGTTGGCAAACTTCTTTCTTGCCAAGAAACTTTTCTCCGAAGTATTGTACATAAGCAATGATTGCTAGAAATGCATTTTTAATTATGATATGCGCTTTTATGTTTCACTACATTTATGCATACTATACTATGTGTATAAATGCTACAGTTCATATGCAGGGCTATACAAAAGAATTTGTAAGGGTTACTGAGTATGAGAGTAAATTGCTTAAAGGTGGTTTTTAAAGGAGTTATGCATTTTTGCGCTGAAATGCATTTAGTTTACCAAGAAATGTTTGTAGAATATAGATAAAATGATATAAAGGGTCACGCAAAGCATTGGATACATAACCGCCCTATGGATGATAATATCTGGAAATGTGATTTCAGTAGTTTTAAGAGTAGTTTAAATTAAATTTTAGCTAAATAGTGGCATGTAATAACAGTACTATTGGCTATGGACGGTAACTGCTGAAATCAATTTTTAAAAATTTTTATGCGTTTTCTAAAATGTTTACTTAGTTATCTTATTTACCTTATTTTCCTAAATGACGACGTTTTGGGCACTTCTTAGTTATCCCGTCGACCAAATTACTGTCGCCAAATTGTAAGATTAAATGCCAACAATGGTTGCCATTAATTAATTAATTGTAAGATTAAATGCTAATAATGGCCAATAAAACCTTTAATTCGACGTTTTATTTGTATTTTTATTAATGTTTTACTAATATATTTGTTCTTTCGTTATTTAAAATAAAAATTATGCCAATGTGTATAATTTGGCGAGTGGTTTGGCGATTTATATAATTTGGCGAAATTGGTCGACGTGATAACTAAGAAGTACCAAGTTAAACTTGCACAAAGTGCAAAATTACTTAAAAGATGACACAGTATTTAAAAATGTTAGATTATTTTAATACCTTAGTATACTTTCGACTATAAAACATAGTCTTCTTCGGAGGAATATAAGAAATACAACAGTTATTGATTGAACGCCTAATTTTCAAAATCCACGTAGATGGTGACGAAAGGAGTGAAGTTGGAAGTTAATTTATAGATCCGGAAACATTGGGAAAATAAAATAAAATAAAATATGGATATAGGGAAGTGGAATATTACCTTATATCCGCGAATCAATAGAAATTATTACTAAAGAAAATACAGTTTGTAATGACGTTTTATCCTACAATATACCCAGAATTTGGCTCAGTTTGCTTAAAGAAAGAAAAGTAATCTTCCACTTCCCTATATCCATGTTTTATTTTATTTTATTTCCCCAATGTTTCCGGATCTATAAATTAACTTCCACTTTCACTCCTTTCGTCACCATCTATACGTGGATTTTGAAAATTAGGCGTTCAATCAATAACTGTTGTATTTCTTATATTCCTCCGAAGAAGACTATGTTTTATAGTTGAAAGTATACTAAGGTATTAAAATAATCTAACATTTTAAATACTGTGTCATCTTTTAAGTAATTTTGCACTTAGTGCAAGTTTAACTTTAACTTTTAAAGATGAATTAAGCATCTCTATTTATTTATTTACTGATATATGAAGTACCAAATTTTGTTAAAGCATTCAGGATGTGTTAGAAAGTGTTTCATATTCTATGCTTAACGCATGATTTTTCTTTCTTCTTTAGTCTTATTTTGCATTTATTTTATTCTTAATTTTTTAGTCTTATACTGCTTTATAGAAACTTTGGCACAGTTGTGCGATTTTTTTCCGGCGCCAATTTGGCGAAAACATCAACGGCATAAACAACAATATCCGGGTTACCATATCAAGAAAAATAACGACACTTTGGCGCCAGTTAAGTGCCCGTTGTGTATATGACATTGGCGTCAGAAAAATATCGCGCCAATATGGGGCGTATATGACATCTGTGTCGAAACTTTAATATTTAATGTTTAAACTCTTAGCTCCACCCCCCTTGCATATAGTACAAACTATAACACAGATAGCGCAAAATAATAGACAGTTTGGTACTTTTCCACTGTAGGGGCTTTGGCGTTTAAAAAAAAAAGCTTGGAGTAATTTGGGCATCAGAAAATGAGATTTGGGTACTTTTCCGTTATACGGATACCATTGTCGCCAAGCGTAATAGTTGGCGCAAAATGAAAAATCACGTGAATTGAAGCATTTGAAAAATAAAAGAAAAAACATTGTCGATACTAAAGTGAGCATTTAAAAAATATAACATTTGAAAATTCCAGACTTTTACGAACTATTTCATTAAATCACAAATATATACTTAAAATAAGTGAACAAATAACTGTTATAAAATAAAGCAATAAAATGAAACACATATTAAACTGCTGGCATAAAATTACAAATATCTTTTAGCATTTTGAAATAATTGGAGCATTAGCATACATTTTGGCATGGTGTCCGTATAACGGAAAAATATCGAGATTTGTTATGAAAATAAACTTGATGAGCGTTTTTGTTTGTTTTATATGTTTATTTTATATGCATATTATTGATGTTTTTTTGTACAAATTACATCTGTTTCTGTATAAAATTAGAGAAACGGTTTTCTTATGTTAAATAAATCGTATAAATTTCAAAAAAAAAAAAAAAAAAATGCGAGTGTATATAAAATGAAACAGTGGATAGGTTCCCGCAAAATATGTTGCCAAATTTCCTTTTTCGCCAAGGCACCTATTCTGGAAAGTAGCTAAAGCACATTAAAATCGCGCAGTTAGGAGCTCACACAGTCGTCGTCTATTGGCGGTTATTTTATTAGTAGCATCGGGAGGAAAATGTAAAGATGTACTTTAAATTCTCACTCATAGATTTTGAAAAAAATATCTTAAAAGAGCGGAGTTTAAATTAAATTTCGGTGACCTCCTTTATGAAAGATTAATGGTTTTAAATGGGAATTTCGCCAAATTAGCCAGCTATCGCCAAGTTGGCTAACATTTGGCGCTACTGTGGTAACCCTGAATTAGTATTTTTCAACAATTACTCATTTCAATGAGGCGGTCCTACCGGAATTGTGAGGGACACACAGAGACTTGGATTTTATATAAATAGATTAGAATTAACAAAGAATTAAAAATGAGTGGCATCAGGGACAAAAAGGTGTGAAGAAAAAATGAAAAAGTTATGATCTCCATAAACTTTTCTATGTTAAATTAACATTGAGGAGTGACACTGGAAATAAATAAGTATTGCGCTGCCGCGCAATACTTAAATAATCACTTATAAACAGACTCAATAAAATAATGCTATAACAAGTGATAAAATATCTTTATTAAGATTGACGATCGTTTCGTCGCACAAACGGCGACATTTTCAAAATCATTCACGATAGAAAATATTTTCGCATAATTTAAAAACAATAAACATAGTAAACAATGTCTTATTTGTATTAATTAATTTGTAATTTCTAGTTATAATGTGGGATAAATCAGTTATTTTTTTTCGTCAGTTATTTGAAGAGTTTCTTTTTAATTCAGCAATAAGTTCTATTATAAATAGGAGACGAAGATTAACCGATGTTATTGCTTACATTCCGCTTTGAGTAGTTATTTGTAATTTGCATAAGTTTACTAAAAACAGAATTATATAACAAGTATGAATGTTTTGATCGAAATACGTATGTGAATTGCGAATTATTTGTGTTTTTTATTAATATATACTTCATTCAAATGTCAAAATTTTAATAATATTGTGGTAGCTAACGTATTCTCTCACACAAATTATACGAATAAAAATATGCAAAAAAGTTAATAGATTGAAAATAGCAAAATATATAAATATTTAAAAGTTTAATTATATTAGCATTATTTTTTACATAATGTTAATAGCTACAATAATTAGCGTCGTATATAATAGGTACGACAATAAGAGTAATTCTTTAAATAAATTTCTATGTATAATTTACTGCCATTATTTAGTGTGTTTTCATCATTTTGTGTTACATTTGAGATACATTTTTTATACAACAAGCTTCAGAAAACGACTAATTTAACAATAACTACAATGTGTATTACCTCGAATTCAATAAATAATGACTTTAATATTTTAAAAAATAATTTATCTACATAAATATTATGTCTCTACTATGTTTCAATATATTTTCTTTTATTTTAATAATATTCCGAAGTATTACTTTGGTTTCGATACGTTGAACAGTAATTCATAAATGATATTCCAAATAGCAATTGAACTATTAAATTGTATAACTAAAAATGTGACAGATTTTATGCCATTAGAATAGCAAAAACATACGTATATGTAACCGTTTCCGATGCATACAACCGTCTACACACATTGTAATTACTTCACGTTATTTAACAAATTCTATATGAATGTAAATAATATAGATTTTTTCACGCGTATTTTGTTTTCGAATAAATTATAAATTTACTTAAAGCAGAATATGTATGAACTAAAAGTGCCTGTGCTCTTATAAATGTGATCTGGGTGAAATAGAACTTTGCAGTCGTTTACTATGTTGATAAGTTGAAAAGTTTTCAAAATTAGAAAATAGCTAATGCATCTGAGGATAAAATTTCTTGAACCGTTAAATAGTTAAGACTAATTACAACACAATGTATTCAAAGTAATAGTATCTAACTTTCCGTCCTTGAACTGATATATTGGTTAAAACTTTGTTTAATGCCTTTCCGTTGTTAATATCACAACAAAATTTAAATTGAGAAATGAGTAATTAAATATTGTAAAAATAAAGAAGTGTGAATATGTAAGTGAAAATGTTTTATGCAATTATATTATTAAGATCCAAATGTTCCAAGATTGTTCTGATATCTCTGTCCTGAAAAATTATTTTACAGTGTCAATCGAAACACGTGTGACGTGATATGCATTAATTTAAAAAAGTACGTTCACAATACTGCGTTTTTCGATCAAACTTTCTCAATAAACTGACGTCGTTGGCAAAAATAATGCTTTCAAATTTAATAAAGTAGCAATATTCTCATTCATTAAAACTCATTTTTTTGGAGCATTAAAAAATATTCGTATGTAAAATATGTTCTAAACGAACATATTAAAATAATATACAGTACATCAATCAAGTTGAAAAAATCGATTTTAGTGAAAAAAGCAAACATTTCTTCTCGAATTTTATTAAAAATATACTATTTATATTTTACATATAGCAAACAAATTATATCTTATTAAAATATGTCTTATATGAATTTTAATGTTTCCAACTGAGCGAAAAAATGCCCAGGCTGGGAATCGAACCCAGATCCTTGGCTTACAAGGTCAATGCTTTTTCCGTTTAAGCTAACTGGGCCGACAACCAGCCAGCATATTTCGCTCAGAAAACCTTATTGGTAGAACATCTGGTCTGTCATGTAGACAGCTCAACAGAATAAACCGCAGGTAAAGGAACTCCATATAAACGATGGATACGTAGATGAACTATTATTTTAACACAATCAAACTGATTGGTAAAGTTATCATACGAATTTTAATAAAATTCGTATGATAACTTTACCAATCAGTTTGATTGTGTTAAAATAATAGCATGTCTTATATGTAACAATTGTTATACTCTGTTATTCTATATGTGTTAAAAACCAATCATTATTTCATAACGCGGAGATGTTTCTGCTATTACGTTTACATTTCTGAGCTTTCTGAAAAAGAAATGTAACAAGTCTGAGCAATCCCTCATTTAAAGAAACACATATATTCATTATTGTAAGTGCTCGTTGGTCGTGTTGTTAAGATAATCGATTCGAGACACGCGGACCCGGTTTCAAATCGAAACGAATCCATGGAAGAACAAGAGACTTATTTAAAAAAAGATCCTTTTTACAGACTACGGAAATTTTCTGTCCTAGAACGAAAAAAAAAAAAAAAAACTAAAACTTCTTCAATTCTTGGATACATAGCGTTAGTAGTGCTGCCAGGAATATTTCCGTAAATTGAAGAAGCTATTTCTGAGAGTGTACTGAATGCGAGTACTTCGATGTGACATTGGAGAAAATAAGACTTCAATAAATCATACCCATTGGGAAAGCCAAAGTGCGATATTTTTTTTTTTTTACAATTGTAGTATGTAATCTATCATTACTCCGACTTTGCATAAATAGGTGACAGAAAATTTTCAGATGTTGGAGAGTGAATACGGTGAGAGAACAATGTGTGCTTCATTTTTTTTTTTCAAATGAAGCTGTTTCAAGAGTGCATATCAGGTTGAGTAAATTACTACAGTCCCAATAAGTTCCATCTTGGCCCGAAGCGTCCCGAAATATTTTCAATAACAACACTCACTGAGGCAGAGCACGATTATACGAATGCGTATATTTTTATGTGACAATGGGAGACGCATGATATCAATAAATCATAGCTATAGGAAAAGCTAGTAACCGACACTTTTTATCATCATATTGTGTCGTTTCCGCTTGGGAAAATCAATTCGTACCGAAAAATTCAACCCGTTAATATTTAGAAATTTGATACCGAAATTAATGTCTGATAATTAAATGATAGAATTTTCTGTTACGAATTAAATTTTGCGACTGAAACGACTTTCCTAACCACTCAATAGTATGTAATCTAGCAATAGCTTTCCATGAACCTCTTTAAAAAATTTCTCATAGGTTGCAGAAAGTTTACAATGAGACAACAATATGTCCTACAGAACTGAAGGTAACTGAAAACTGAGTAACTGAAGGATAACTGAATAAGTATATACCTCAAAATATATTTATGTACAATAAGTATATAAAGTAGGTAAGTTAAATCTGCTTACCTCTTCTAAGATATCCAAACCTTTAACTGATCTCCTGGTGAACTATCAATTCATTCACTTATTCAGCAATAGCTTGAAGACGTAAATATAACCTTTATTTATATGTGTCGTTTTTATTTATGGTGAGTTGCTGTGTATTTTTATCCCCTTTGATAAGACAGGTATCTGCAATATACTAGAGTATTTATTTTATATAATAAACAAGAGCAGCTATAATTTTCATGTCCTGCTTATTGAGAGTTAACAAGAACTGACTTACTTAATTTACAAATGAAAAAGTATTTTAGAACAGGAAGTGCAATATAAATTTAAGAAGATAATATGATATTGTTAGAGTCATTACAGTTAGAAAGTTCAAAAATTTTTTATAAGTTATTATTGATAATTTCATTGTCTTTGGAACACTCAGCGTAGATCAGATAAATAAATTCTTTATTTCCTTATTCATATGTCAAAACTGATTGATGTTTCTTGATTAACTGATGAGAGATGAAAGAATGTTATAAGATTAATCGTTATTTATGTTAAATTGGGGATTATAAATATTTGATATATTGTAACAGTTTCAAGATTTCATCTAAGTTTGGGGAATCTTTCGCGTTTGCAGCAGATCATCCTGTCCTAAAAGCTTCTTGAAATGTTTTCAACAATAGTACTAGCTCTAACGGTACCACATAGTTATAATGCGAGTATTTTGTTGAGACTATGGGTAATCCGAGATATGATTAAAGCTTATACATTAAGGAATCCAGTAATAGATGTATTTATCGTTGTAGTACATAATATATCAATGCAAGAAAACTATTATTAAAAACACAGTATGAAAATAAAATCAAGTGTAATTTTCAGAATTTGTTTTTCCTTGCAGATATATGAAAAAAAAATTGGAAAAATCATCTTATAAACTCCTTCCCAGTTCCAATATAATAAAAGACACATTTATAATAAATTGATATTACTTAAATGTCAAATTGTCAACATCAATAAAGGCAAGAAATAAATTATTATTATTACTATTAATATTATTATTATTTTGCTATTATTAGTTTTTATTTTGAAATAATTTTCAAAGTTAAAATTTCAAAATTTTATCATAATGTGTTTATGAATAAAATTTAGAAATTGGTTTCCGAATTTTAGATTTTTTTAAAGTTCTTCATACTAAATGTGTCTTAAAAATTGCCCAAAGTGGGCCTCTTTTAATTTATAAAAGAAAACTAATTAACCTATCAACAGTGCTGAAATCAACTTCTATTGGAATTATTAATAAAAAGAACCGCATTTTTAAACTTAAAAGTTATCGTTTAGTTTTTGTGTGCAATTGATTTTCAATTAATGACAGACATTTTCAGACCTTTCAGAATTGAAAGCTCTTACTCGACAGATATAAAAGACTGGATCATTTTTCAGACAAAGTATACCGTCTGTATATTTATCTTATGATTTTAACTGAGTTTACGAGAGGTCACAAGCAAAATATTTTCTGTTATATATTCCCTAATAAGTTTTAGAAGGTTGAGATTTATCAAAACAATAATCATTAAGGAAAAAAAAATTATAATATTTAAATATTATATTATATTTGTTTTTCGATAATGTTTCCATTTTTTTAAATCTAATGGTAACCCAGTCACTTAAGGATAACCTTAAACAAATGTTGGTATGATTTTACATTTTAAATTTGCGAAAAATCTATTTATATTTAGTGGTAAATCTCCCGTAAGAAGACGTTTTCTTGTTTCTTCACGTATGGTCAATTCATAGTTTAAAGAAATAGTTATTGTTGCCTTAACTTATTGAAATTTTTATCGGTTATAAATATAAATGTTTTAGAGTCTGTGTAAAAATTTCGTTAAACATATTGTTATCTAATCGTAAAAGAAAAGTTTTCTTCTCGCTTTCGTTTCTTTTGTTTTCGCGTCGTGTCCTTAAACATAAAAAAAAAAGTTATCATACCGAATTTGTCGAAATGTTTTACATCCTGTAGGTCTTCTGTGTCAAGAGATTTCTCTAAAAAGATTGTGTCGAAATGCAGGTGTTTAATAACTTTTAGCATAGAGAAAATATAGTGCTTGAGATGTGCGAAATGAACTGCAGTCACAAATGTTTTTGAAAACGTTAAAATTCCGTTAAAAAAATAATTTAAAAAACTTTTAAACCTTTAAAAATAATGTTCCATCTCTAAGAACATATTTTTTGCTTGTTGTTTCCTCGGCCTGATGAAATGTTTTCGTTAGGGGAAAAAATCAACGTCAAAAACAGCCCTTTTTGTTTCTTCTCAGAGTTATCAGCGACATTTTTTAGAACTGTTTACTGCGGTTAAAATATAAAAATACCAACTTTAAGAAAATTCCTTTTTTTCGCATACCTAATGTTTTGGTCGATGAAGGTGAAAACAAAAATCACAACCCCCACCCCAAAAAAGCCGCATTTTTCTTCCTTTCAACTTGAAAAAAAATTTCTGCCCATAACTGCACGATTTTTGCAAAAAAAAAAAAGGAAAAAGTTTTTAATTAACGTATCGAGTAATTATAAAATAAATAAATAAATAAATAAATAAAAATCTGAGCCTCAGGTGCGTCAGGACCCTGCCTTTTACTATCCTCAGTCAAATTTTCAGATTTCTATGTGCGGTAGATTTCGTTAAACCTCATCGGCAGATGCACTTTCACACACAGGGAGGGAGACAGAGCGAAACGTTCTTTATTCATATAGAAACAAAATAATGCATGCAAAACAACAATGCCACATTGGAACCCTTAATGTTACAAAATAATAATGGTCATTTTTTATCATAATAATCCTGAACATAAAAAATTACAAACGAAATTATCTTAGGTAGTAGTTTAATATTTTTTTGGACAAAAAAAAAAATATATATATATATAGATTCCAAAATATTTATACAGTCCCGAAAAAGGACTTTTACTAATCATTTTAAAACTTTAGTCGAAATGTTAAACCATACAAATTTTTACATCAAACAAGCATAATTTTTATCTATCTTATACGCACATGTTAGCGATGGATGTATACTACTTTGTAAAGACAATGGTTCAAATAAAGTAAATGGTCTGCCAGCGCATTCTAGTGAAATATAACTGGCAACGTTTCTGATTTCTCTAGCGCGTATGTAAGAAAGATGTCTTTTAAGAACATGTAAAACACGATAGTTACAAATTATTGAAAATCGACGAAATTGTTTTCTTTTTTTTAATCACATTAAATACATTTTTAAATAAAAGCTCAAAGCAAGTGTAATCTTAAAAAGAAAAAAAAAATAGTTTTATACAATGACGTGTTCCTAAATTTATATTTTTCTCCAGTTAACATATAAACAAATACGTGTGAAAGTATATAAAAAAACAAATTAATTAGGAGACATCTCTTATTATTTATACAATGCAAAAAGTTTTATTTATTGATGTAAATTGTAATGGCAATTTCCTTACGTACAAACTATTCTTCTCAATCAGATAGCTGTGTAAATAAAAATACATATAATAAAATGCTAGCATTTGAAATGCTGGCCTTAAACATGTTACATTAACAAAGACATTTAACATATAAACAAATACGTGTGTAAGAGAATAAAAAACAAAAAGGAGGCTTCTCTTATTATTTATACAATGTGCAAAGTTTTATTTATTGACGTAAATTGTAATGGCAATTTAGTTTAAACAAACAAACTATTACATACAATAACTATTACAAACGTACAAACTATTTTTCTCAATCAGATAGCTGTGTAAATACAAATATGCATAATAAAATGTCAGCATTTAAATGAAGTTTTAACCAGGATGGGAAAAAAAGGGTTTTTTAATTAAATATTTAAGAAACATTAAAGCAGTAGTTACTAGGTTTTATGTAATATTAAGATTTATTGTAATAACGTATTTAAAAAAAAAAGAAACTATAGCAGCTTTATATAGAAAAGTTAGTATTAAATACCAAAATTGTGTTATTGAATATAAAAAGTATTTTTTTTCCTAATACATTATACTAATTTTCACTGTTCTTGTTTATTTAACATGCTTACAATACTTACTAAATTCATCATTCTAGCGGAATATGAATGAGAAAATCGCGCTGTTTAGAATCGTGATAGCTAATCGTGATAATTAAAATTTTATTTCTAAAGAAAAAAAAAACTGTTTGAAAAGTATTTTTTTTAATGTGCTTTTATTTGAAAAAAGATTAGACTGTAATGTAATTTTTAATTTTATTTTTAGACATACAAGTAACAATATTATAAAAATTAAACATCAATCTATCCATAAATATTAAAAATTTTTCAAAGCACCGCAAAGTACCACAAAACTTTATTCCCTAAAGATATCGCTGAAATTCTGTAACCGTAAAGGATTAATTAAAAAACTTTCCGGAGTTCGTTTGTTCAAATACACGTTAAAAGTATTAGAATATATATATTAAAGATGGATAATGCTTACTAAATTCTTATGTAGTGACATCTTCTTTAAAAAATGCAATAATATTAAGTTTCTTCTAAAGATATCTCTGAAATTTTGTAACTATAAGAGAAAAAAAAACTTAAAACGTTTCAAATGTCTTTTGTTCAGTTTCATATCGAAAATTTTAGGATATATTATTTTAAAGACTGCAAATGCATCGAAAATCATTATGTAATGAGCTCAACCTTTTGAATGATGATTTTGTTAAGTGCCTTTTAAAGATATCCGAAAACCTTTGTAACTCTAAGGGAATTATTTTTTATATTTTTGAGTATCGTTTGTTCAGATGCATATATAAAAGTTTAAAAATAGACATATTAACGATACAAAATGCAGCAAAAATCTTCATGAAATGATTTCTGCTTTTGAAATAAATAACATTAAGTTCTACCTAAAGATATATTTAAAAGTTTGTAACCACCATTTAAATTTTTTTCGAATTTTTTCTGTTCAGTTGTATATAATTTTTTATAATTTTTTAAGTTTATAATTTTTTAGTTTAAAGATGGAAAATGCAGCATAAATAATTATGTAATGACCATTCCCTTTGATATTATTAACTTTCTGCTAAAGGTTATGTATAAGAAAATGTATAACCGCACGGGAATAATTTTTAAATTATTCGTATTTCGTATGCTCAGTTGCATATTAAATGTTTAGAACATTTTTTTAAAGATGGCAAATACAATCAAAATCATTGTTAAATTACCTCTCTTTTTTTAAAACTTAATAATATTAAATTTCTCCGAAAGTTATGTCTAAAACTATGTAACCATAAGAGAATAAATTCAATTTTTTTTAATTTCATTTGCTCAGTTGCATATTAGATATATTACTTCGGGATTATATATTTTAAAGATGGCAAATGCAGGTAATTACATTATGAAATTATCTGTCTCTGAAAGTTAAACATATTATGAAACTGAGAAAATAACACTAAACAACTGGTATGACTAAAAACCAAATGAAAGATGAATATCTGACAGTATCATGGATAGAAAATGTGTATATAAAAGGGAGATGTTGTATACATAACAGAACACATTAATTTAACGTATTTGAAAGCAACATTTAATTTAAATTTACACACACATATGTTTTATTAAGATAATTTTTGTCAGATTGTTCTAAATGGTGTCTACATCTGATTCCAAACATTAGAAACTTTATTTTTCTTTTAACTTAATTTCCTAATATCAATTGTTTTCGCTACTGTATTTATTTAGATAATTGTCTTATCAATTTTATCAAAAACTCAAATTATAAAATGATTTTGCTTCCTTCTTGCTTTTGTTAAAGAAAAAGTGATTCCTTAATGTATACATAATTATCCTTTAAGAATATATGCAAATTTTGTACTGAGTTAAATGACCAAATCCCAGATAAAATCGTCATTAGTTTGCACGTTAATATTCTCCGTCTGTTTATTTTGGAAAATCCGTTTAATACATAAATGCAAATTATCCTAATTATATAGTATTTCAGTTCGGATAGCTTCTCCCCATTTTTAATGTTACATTTGAAGCTACTGTTTTCAAAAATTATATTTTTGTCTACAGAGGGCGTATAATTTCTATTAGTAGTAATTTGAGAATTTTTAGTGAAAACTGTCCGCGTTCCCAAAAGATGCTTATATGTGATAATTTGTATACTTTTTCGCTGTATGAATATAATTATGTAACACAAAGCTACGAAAATGTCTTAATCTATACCCTGAATTCCGTGACACATTTAAGTAAAAAGTATTAACTGAAAAATGAAAACCGAGGAATGTCATAAATTATTATTTAATATGCTTAATTATTAAGCTGTTAAATATATAAACCAAAATGTAAAAATTATGCTAATTGTGATACAAAAAGCAAGTTCGTTCTCTAAACTAATATGAAAAATTATGTTAAAAAAATTCCAAAAAAGAATAGCCAGTTATACTTTTCTTAAAGTGAAAATTAATTTCAATAAAGATACACATTACGGTATCTTTTACAATCTCAATTTATCAACAAAACACTTTGCACCTATTTAGTTTTCTTCTCTTAAAAAAGTAAACGTCCTGTTATATAAACGAAAATAAATTTTAAATGTGATACATATTTGGCTTTCTTCCAGTGTGCCAGCTGCAAACTTTATAGAAATTTGTCTAGGAGCTTAAATAACGGAATAAAAATTCTTAGTAAATTCTCGTAATGAAAATGGGCATGTAAATATAAGCTAGCTTCAAGCGATTTTGGAATATCCGGAATAGCAGGTAATAAAAAGCGAAGTATTTTATGGGTTTGAATTAGTAAGTAACATCATTCGAGTACTGGTAATTTTCTTTGAGAAATTTTTGTCGAAATTTTTTAAAAGAACATTATATTTTAGATTCCTTTTGTTTTTTTAAAGTACAAAATGTTGATTTTTATAAAAAATGTATGTGATTTTTTTTAAATAATAGTTACAATGGCTGTATTAGGATATGTAGAATTTCTAATGTCAAAAATGTACTAATTTTTTAATATTATTAAAATAAATATTTCAAACATTACAAATAAATATTTTCATATTTTAATGTTGTTATCTTATAACCTTGCGATGGTATGTAAGAATGTTATAGTTATATATGCGTGTAGGTATATATGTGTATGTGCTAGATATAAGTTATGTATGTGTGTGATCGCGTGATTGTTTTACAGCCGAACTTTGAATTCGGATAGTTCCCGAGCTGGCCAGCCTAATCATAAAATGACTATTTAACTGTAAACTGAGTGGACAATACCCGATTGTAACCAATGCTAAGAATTCTGGTACTGTTAATTAAAAATGATACCCAAAAGATTTCTTATACAAAAATGTTATTTGAAAACATGTTATATTTTTTAAATGTTCTGATAGTCTATTATTATTATAACATACTCGAACGTCAAAAATAATCAAACTTTGTTTCTGTCATCCAGATACATTGTAAAAGTTTATTTATAGTTAAAATGAATACTTTGGCCTGTACGCTGTTTCTTATCTCAGAGAATGGGATTAATTTATAAAGCTTTATTTTTATGGCAGCTTAGGAAGTAATGTAGAAGACTTTTTTATGCAAATGCAGGGTGTTTCACTATCAGAGCGACAAACTTGTAGGAGGAGTAGGGGTCACATAGACGATTCGAAATCACATAGCAATGCAGGATCGAAAATGCCGTAGTTGCGAGCTATGGTGCAAAGAAGCAGAGAAAAAGAACATACCACTTAGGCTAGACAGCGGCGGCGCATTGAATTCCTTGTTTTCTGGAAGATTCTTAGAGTGTCGCGTATCCTCCAGGCAGCTATAGATATTCGAGTGGCGAGGTCTTCAACTGAAGGAACAGGGGTCGCTGTGAATCCTTCCTGACGACTTCTGGTCATAATTTCGAACACCTTCTATAGTACATCCTTTCAATAAAGTGTTTTTTGTCCCACTAACGTGTTACTATTTCTGTTCTTTTTCTTTGCTTCCTTGTACTATAACTCGCAGCTATGGCATTTTCGACACTGCATTTCTATGTGAATCCGAGTTGTCTCTGTGACCCCTACACCTCCTGCAAGTTTGTCTGTCTGGTAATGAAACACATGTAGACTTTCTGTCTCTGATGATATGGTGGAAACTATAATCACCAGCGCAATTTTTAGTGCACATTGAATTTATATGACGGAAGCAAAGACCATTGTCAAATATTAATTAAGACTTTTTACGTTTGATCAGCAGTTTTTATAAGAGACTGATAACAAATAGTGATATACACGACGATTTAAATGTTCAATTGTTTATCTAATTCCCATCACAAACAGTAAGAAGATACATTTTGTAGCCGACCGGATGATTACAATTGCAGCAAATTTCGGTACATTATCAATGATTTTACCTCAAGACTCCAAAATCTCACAATTATCAGCCGATATGAATATGACTGATTGCGTCTACAAGTTTTACCAAGATTACAGTTATTGTCCAGACTGAACAGCCATCTTATTTCAAAACAGTAGCTACATAAAATTCAACCCCCCCCCCCAAAAAAAAAAAAAAAACAAAACAAAAAACAATCACTATATAAAAATAAATAAATCATTTTGTCCATTAATCTCTAAGCTATAATACAAGAAATCCAGATCATTTTTTTTTGTTTCGTCTTTATCATAATAATAACGGTTGAGATATAGCTGTTTGATATATAAAGTATTATATAGAGATACATATGATATGTAAATACACTCTATACATATGATATATGATATCATACGTGCAGAGTATACATATATATGATATTTGAAACAAGGCACAGAATGAAAAGTAAGTGGCTTCTCCCCAATCCAGTTCACTGCTATTTTTTAATTTAACAAATTTGGTTTTTCGCATAATTAATTTCTTTATTGTAACTATTATTGAAACTCTAATGCGTATAAAAACAAATATTCATATGATGAAATTATTTCACATTTAAAAAAAAACAAAAAAACATATGTTTATTTTACAACTTTCGAGCACAAATATTTGTTTCCGCATTTGGAGGATCTTGGTCATATCGCCAAAATAAGTTGCAAAACTGAAGTAAACTTGACAGTCTTTGACTAATTTATGGAAAATACCATTTAAATTGAGAATTAACTAAAACTAGTGATATTGTATAATCGGGTTCCACGTATTTTAGATTTTGTGTTTATAAGGAAAATAAGTTGAATTCTTAAAATTAAATTATAGGAAAGCAAACTTTTCTTCCCGGTGCTGACCGAAGTACTTTTTAATGTGTAAATATATTTAATGGGATTGAAATTTCATGAATTACTTACATTGGTTACTTTGGTTACATAAAAAACAGGCATAAATGTACTTGTATACGTAATAAAAGAGCGCAAACACAATATTTTACTAATGATATCTTTAATAACTTTCTTAAGATTGCAATAATGGCATCATTCTTCCAATTGGGTGTACTATTTATTTTAATACTGTGGAATACGTTAAAAATGAATTGCTATAATTTTAAAAACATTACGTATGGGTGTAACAATAATATTCAAAGTTTTTTGTATGCAGTTATATGTTATTTATAAATCACTGTTTGTTTGTATGATACTCTTGATATTTTTATAAATAAAATTAGGCATCTTCATCAATAATACTAATTCCCTTTAGGCATGTAATTAATCTCTGCTTGAGACTTAACTCTGATATACAATATATTACCCATGTAGGAAACTTTAGTTGTTCCAAATCTTGCTGTCTGATAAAATGTAGCAAAATTTGTTCAGCCGTTAAAATATCCAAGGTAATCGATATGTAACAGATTTGAACTCAAAGTGTTAAAAGTTTCGCTTAACATATGCCTTAAATATATCAGTAGAATTTGAAAGGGGTTGAATAATAGTTAAATTCTAAAGCTGATAAAATTGAAAAAACTAAATCTAATTTTAAAGCTAAAGTCAATATTGGTGCATTATATGTACCTTTGTCTTATATTCGGGATATATTAAAAACATGAACAATTTTGGTAAAGTTTTTAAAATATAAAACAATGTAAAATATTGTAAATTTGTTTAGATTCAAAAGGAAATCATTGAGTTATGCCTTCTGCTTTGTAAAAAGTCATTGCGGTGAATGAAATGAGTTTTGATAATTCAGAAATATTAAAATGATACACATTTAAATAAATAACGATTATACGTAAATAGAATATAATTAAAAATGCATATTGAGTTTGATTTAGAGTATTTTCCAATTCCTGTATTAAGTGTCAATTTACTGACGTGAAAATTATCTTTAGAGAAAATACGTTTATTTATTTTTTAATCATTTTTAAGACAAACATATTTTTTGTGTGTATGTGTCATTTTTAATGTTGTATTAAGTATTTCCTTCTTTCTCAAAATATCTACGTCGTTTAAAATTAGAAAAATTCAAGAGATAATATTAACCCGTAAACTCCACATTATTGCTATTTGCGATTCCGTAACTTCAAGCGTGTATACTTTAGTTGGCAATATAGTGATAATGAAACATAACAATATATCCTATAAGAAATTTAATAAGGGATGGAAATGTGATATTAATTTTCATTAAAAACCTTATTTTGTTAATAACAATTAGAAACTAATGAAAACATGTTTTAATAACGCCGACATTTTAAATTTTCAGCGATCAGAATTCGCATTAGTGTGAAGTTCACGGGATAACAGATTATTTACAAGATATGTATAACACTAGTAACAAGAATATTTATTATATATAACTAGAGTTATTATAAAATACAACATGATAAAATAATTAGACTTTCATGTAAGTAATAATTTGCAACACTTGCATACGATTATGTATTGTTTTCGTTTAAGTTTAACGTATTAAAAGAAATAATTTTAAAAAATCGAGTATATTTTTTCTTGTTGATTTCTAAAAAAAAAAAAAAAAAAATTTCATTTTAATTGGCAGTATTTATTTATTCTATTTTATTGCAGCATACTTTTTTAAATCGGTGTTCTGAAAAATTTAGTAAACAAAGCTGTTTGTATATCTATTTCGTTTTTTTTCTTGTGTATTTCATCTGCGCTAACATTTTTTTGCATTACTTTTAGGTTTTTAGTTTTCTCACAATAAATTACATTTTAATTTACAAATATTTATTTTTATAAAAAAGAAAGTGGTTACAAGTAGTAAAAGAAAGTATATAGAATTTTCACAAAAGATGTCTTAAAAAATGAAATAAAATATTATAAAAACTGGTTCAAGATATAATAGAATTGAAACCTATTTTTAAAAAGTACTTCAAAAAATATAAATGCATATATGACTAACAATTTTTATTTAATTCCTATTTTTGGATGAGTAAATGTGTCTATGGTTGGGGGTAATTTTTTTTTCTATTTCGTGCTTCTGCTGAAAAATTTTAAAACATCTCTCTAATGCAATTTATATATTGATGTATTAAATTCATCAATAAAAAGGTATGATAGCAATTTTAAGAAAAATAGGAAAGCAAACACTAAAAGAAATTTACGCATATCATTCTTAATGTCCATTATAATAAATTCATCTGAATAAGAAACTGATTAACAATATTAAAATGAATTATTGTTTAAGAATATGTGTTGGCAATAATTTTCCTTTACATTTAATAGACGTAATTGAACTATACATCTTTAATATGCATCAATTTCTCCTTAAAGAAGTTGGAAATTATACGTCAAGCGTGGCAATAATCGGCAATAATCGTAATATATTACTATTTTTATTAAATATTTACATCTTGGCGCAATACCTGTTGCACTCTCATGCAAAAATCCGCGAATTCAATTTTTTTTAAGATTATATATATTAAATTCAGTAATATGGAAATAACTTGACTCCTTCTTGAATATGACGTAATCACCATGGATATCTAGAATCATTACCTATCACGGGATAGCATTGAATTAATTACGTATGATAGGATTTAATAGAACAAAGAAAACTGATGATTCAAACATTTTTATTCGATATTAAAAAAATTTGAAGTGACTCCACAAAAGTCCGCAGCGATTATATATAGTAAATTTCAAACAATTCAGATGGGTAGTTTTTGCCCTGATATATGCGGACAGACGACGACTATAGGTGCTATATATATATATATATATATATATATTTGTTTTCAACAAATATTTTAAAACTGATAAAAGCATAATTGAAAATTTTTTTTTAAATATCACAATCAATATTTTTGTTTTATGTTTGTCATAAAACATGATATTGAACTAAAAACTATGCTAAAGATAAAGAATATGAAGTATATGTATTTTTCTAAATAAAATAATGATTAATGTAAAAAGATTGTCTTTCGATTCTAATTTAGAGAATTATTGGGGAAAGACAAGTTAGAAAATTAGTGTCAAATGCTCTACATTGTAAAAAAAAACGACATTTTTACAGTACAAAGTACTGTTCATCTCGCGCACAAACTACTGTTCATCTCGCGCACAAACTCGATCACAGTTGAATGTACTGTATCTTTCTTTGGTTTCCTGACTATTTAAACATAGAAAATACAGTAGTTGCGTAAAATTAACAGCACAATGTACTGGCAATTTGGACGCCAGTAGTTTGTGCTGTCGTCCAAATGCATCCAAACTTGCCAGTACATTGTACTGTTAATTTTACGCAACTACTGTATTTTTCATGTTTAAATAGTCGGGAAACCAAAAAAAGATACAGTACATTCAACTGTGATCGAGTTGTGCTGTCAAATTTACAGTGGTTTTTTTACAGTGTAGAAACTCCTTTTGTTTTATAGGTTGGGAAATTCGCTGTTTCTTCACAATTTCTAACTATAAATAAAGTGCTTTTCCTTTCTGAAAAGTATCGAAATCTCTGAAAGGGATGTCATATTTATTTAACATGGAATTTTTTAATTAATGAAAAACTATGTTGCACGAGTTAAGTATTTCTAGAATTTTTCTATATTTATATTTAAATGATGAAAGGGAAAGGAAATTCAAGTGTAATAAACGAACATATAAAAAAAACAATTATGTAGCTGTTTGTATTAAGAAGTTATATTTAGTTGAAGCATTTCACTTCGTTGAATTTAAAAATTGTTTTGCTTATAGATTTTATTTATTCATTAAGATGCTTATGCATATTAAATATTTTTCTCTTAATTCCTATTATTTTACAATTTATTTTTATCTATTAAGTTATTTTTTAACCTTTAAAAATATTTTTGTATCTAAAATGGTCACAATAAAGCCATGCATTTGTAAAAAAAAATTAATTTTGTTCTATTAAGTTTATCATCTATTAAATTGTTTTATTTCGAAAATTTTTAATTAGTATTTTAAAAATTTTATATAACTTGATACAAATCCATTCAGTGTATCTATTTGCATTATTTATGTTAAATGATGTAAGAAACAAGTTATAAATTAATGAATAATAAATAGACTCACATATTAAATAATAATAAAAATCATATGATTAGTTTATCACTATCAAACTATTTTTCTAACCCTTAAAAAGTTTTTACAATCTTAAATAAGCACAATTAAATGTATAAATTTTTAAAGGAGTAAAGTGTCGTATTAATTAAACAGTTTTATTTTAAAATCTTTCGATACGAATCTCTCTCGTATTTTTTTAACAATTTAGAATAAAATAATGCAAACTTATTCCCTTCATAGCTTCTCACTGTTTTTTCAAACAATATCAGAAAGTCATTATTGAAAGAACTTGAAGAAATGTAATAAATAATAAATATACTCATGTTTTAAATATTATTACTAATTTATCCTAAATCAGATATAACAAATTAAATTATTTTCATTGAAACAAATGTTCAGGTTAAACGTATGAAAAAACTATATTGATTTGGGCATAAAGTTATTTATCCCTACGTTAAAAAAAAGTATTTCTTCTTCTTTTTAAATGCGTAAAAACTTAGTAATATGAATACCAAATATATACTAATAATGTTTCAAATCAAATATATGCCAATCTAAGTACTTTACTGTATTCTAAATTTACTATATTCTTGTAATGTAAATTCTTTACTGTACTCCCTCTTCAAGTAACACAGCTAGAAAATCTTCTTTGATATAAGCAAAAAGACTACGTCGGAATACATTCATAATTATAAACTTTTTTTTTTCAAAATAACAGACATTACATTACAATGTATTAAAAATATAAAGACATTAAAAATAATTTAAAAGGACGTAACTGATTTATTCCGAATCCCTCATCAGCTAGTTCCTAACGTAAAAGCCATACTAAGGTGTTAAAGTTCAACAAGCAGAAAAACATTATCAAGTTGCCAAAAAATATATATAGTTGAAAACTGAATATTCTATTGGTAGAGATGCAGCCTCGTAAGTTGCTAAATCAGCAGTTCAAGTGTATCAAGCTTCCAAAGAAATATGACTTGCATAAATGCTGCAGTTGGATCTAATTATAAAAGAATTCTCAAAACTCGGAAAATTAAAACTGATCATTTTTCGAGTTTTGAGAATGCTTTCATAATTAGGTCTAACTGCAGCACTTATGCAAGTCGTTTTTTTTTTTTTTTTTTTTTTTTTTGGAAGCTTGGTACACAAGAACGGCTCACTTAGCAATTAACGAGGCTGCATGCCTAATAATAGAATATTCAGTATTTATTTTAACTGTAATTTACACTTTGGCAACTTCATGTAATGTTTTCCTGTATGTTAAAATTTAACACCTTAGTTTGACTTTTACATTAGGAACTAGCTGATGAGGTATTCAGAATGAATCCGAAACGTCCTTTTAAACTGCTTTTAGTGTTTTTATCTTTTTAATATATGGTAATGCAATGTCTGTTATTTTGAAAAAAGTTTATAATTACAATATCTTCTGTTATAAGAATTTCGCAGCCACAGCAATAGTTTATTCGTTTTTTTTTTTTTTTTTTTTTTTTTTTTTTTTTTTTTATAATACAAAGCACAAGCAATATTTTTCCCCATTCAATGTAAAAAAAAAAAAAAAAAAAAAGTTTAAAAAACTAAAATAAAATGATCAAGAAGAATCAACGCTAGTGTTCTATAAAAAATATATGCATAAGAATGATGATAAAAAATCTAAATAAAGTAGATTATGCGTAGGAGACAAGATATATCCGAAATAATTTAGAAACTTACAGGCTTAATAGAAGTCCTCTAATTAGAGTCGATTGGCTGCTTTGGAAAAAATGCATGAAGTAATGACCTTTTTTAAAGCAAACAAATTGATTTTTCTTTTTATAGTTCCTAAGTATTCATTAAGTGTTTTTTGTTTAATAAAAAATAATCTGAATTTCTGAAAAAAAAGTTGCATTTCAGACTTTTTATTTTATTCTATGAGTTTTTAAATATTTTTGTAAAAATATCTATACATTTTCTATTAAATAAAAAGCATGAAATTGTGAATTAAAGAAAAGGATACCAAACATATCTTAAATAAAATGTTGAGTTAACTTGATCAATCTAATGTATTAATTCCAGTTTGGAGACTATAATCTTTAATCATTAAATGATCATTAAATAAATTTCACGTTCATTTGAAATTTTCTATATAATTTCCATTACAGAAATGTAATACAAGTTAGCATTGAAAATCATTTTTAAAAAGTTTCATTTGAGGATAAAATCATTTTACACTTTTAAAATTCAGACACGTCGAAGTAATTATAAGTCTTATTTTAATATATATATATATATATATATATATATATACATATATGTATATACATAATAAAGTTGAAATTACAAATATATCAACAAACTGGTAAAATTCTAAAGGTGAACTAGATATGAACAATAGGAAACCAGTATGTAAAATAAGAACCTATGTATAACCCACAGAATCGTCAGAGGAGCTTGTAGGTTGATCCATAGTGAAGATGCGTTATTTCATCCAATTTTGTCGGCATTAAGCCTAAAATGAAAAAAATTAGCTCCTTATAACGCAACATAATAGAAAATAGGTAATAAAAATCCAAGTGATCTAAAGAAAGATACATCTCACACAGGATATTAAAAATTATTACAGGACAATACCGCAATTACATACTAGAAACCTAAACTTTAGCATGTGAGGATACAAAACACAGTTAGGACTATTATAACATATGGGCCACAGTTGAGTAACTTACTGAAACCCATAACCTTGCTGCCATCTGGTGTGAGAAAGGAATGCTATATTGGAACTAGATTATTAACAAAAAATGTTTTGAACTGCCATCTATACCTCCCAAAAAAGGAATGAAATTTAATGAAGATATCAAGAAATGATTTAGATTAACATTTTGTTAAAGTAGAATGAAAAAATAGGAATAAACGTAATAAGTACTGAGTAAAAACAAAATAAAATAAAGAAGTATATAAAAATAAATAAATAAAAGGGCATTGATTAAATTAACTATTATATATATATATACATATTTAAAATACTAAATAATAAATATAAATATTAATATATATATATATATATATATATATATATATATATATATATATTACTTTTTATTTTTATGCAGTCCTCGCTTTATGTGAGTATATATATAAAAAAAAAAAAAAATGTTGAAAAATTTTAATTGCATCATTAATAATTTTTATCTGACAAAAATAGTATATACTGCAATATAATAACTGGATTAAAATGTAATCAGGATCTGTACAGGATTAAAATAAAATGGAGAAGATTAGTAAAAGTGAAAAGTAACAACAAGTAAAGCTTATTAAAAATTAAATTGTCTAAATAATTAAATTATACATTTTTTATTCCTTATGTTTAACAAATAAAAAATGATTTTATTTAATAAATGCTTCGCATATATTTTTAATATGTTAAAATAGATTAGGTAATTATTTTTCTATACGCATGTTTTTTTTTTTTTTTTTTTTTTTTTTTTTTTTTTTTTTTTTTTTTTTTTAAGTATTCTGAGCTATTGAACTAACGGTGCAAGAGTTAAATACATGTAAAACTATCTTGTAAAAGCTAAAGAAGCTTTTGGATAAATGTTTTTAAAAAATATATTTCCAGTTTTATCATTTATACATATTTTTTATTTGCAACTAGCAGACACGCCCGGCAGTTGCCCGGGGTCCGTAAATAATAACCTTAAACAAAACGCAAGTTTGTATAATTTTATATCTCTTGAAATTGTTTTAAATGAACCTAATTTCGGAGGCCCCCATTGCCTTCTGCAGCGTCTAGTGTGTTCTTAAAAAACTTCTTTCCGAACGAATCTATAACAGTGGATAACCAGTACCTAAGGCAGCATGTACAGGAAGTGCTCCTTATGTGCCGGATACAATCAGTTAAGTAAACCAAGCCTGGTAGTAATCAAACCCATAGAATCCTCAAAAAGAAAGAATCATTAATGTTAGAAAATGCTAGTAACTGAAGTCTGAAGTAAAATTTCATAATACAGAAAGTCGCGGAATTGTAATCAAAGTTGAATGAACAAAATCCCGTTGAAATTGGGTCCTTAGAATCCGAGGAAAGAATGCGCCACCAAGCGGTGGGAGATGCCCCCTTTCTTTGTAAATTTCATGAATCACCTTTAACGTTAACACGATATTTAATAAAACGAAGAAATCCCTCATATAAAGTTAGCTTTAAAGTGACACGATTTTTAATTTAAGGGTGTAGTGAGTGAATGAAAGTTGATGGTGTGAAAGGAGGTTAATCTTCGAAAATGCCCCCTCCGTTGTAAATTTCATGAATCACCTTTAATGTTAACACGATATTTAATAAAAGGAAGAAATCCCTCATCTAAAGTTAGCTTTAAAGTGACACGATTTTTAATTTACGGCTGTAGTGAGTAAACCTAAATTGATGGTGAAAAAAGATATTAATGTTCGAAAAAATGGCAGGTGGGGTATAAAGAAAGACCGGGCCCTGGGGACCAGGTTCTTTACTGGAATTTATTTGGGTATAAGAACAATTTTTAGTAGTTTTAAAGTAGTCGGAGGACGCTGAAACTATGTGAAAGAAAATTGTAATATAATCGGATAGTTTTTAAGGAAGATGCAACAAAAGCCCCAAGAAGGAGATTAATATTTGAAATTGGTGGTAGCTGAATTCTGAGAATTTTTTTTTTTTTTTTTTTTTTTTTTTTTTTTTTTTTTTTTTTTGTCATTCATGTAGTAGCAGGAGTGCTTAAGAAGTTGTTCAAAAAAAAGCAAGTGAATCGGGCCGTTTTTAAGGGACCTATAACAAAGGGCCCAAAAAGGGACAACTGATACTAAAGAATAGGGCTGTAACATGAAAAAAAAAAACATGTAAGTTCTTAGTAGTCAGAATTGAGCATAAGGTATTAAATAATCATTACAATAAAATTCTAAAGAAATGCGCAATAATGGGGGGAAATGCTTAAAACACGACCGTTGGGTGCCACTAAAAATAACAGGGTGTTATTCCGGGGAGAAGAGTGCAAGACTCAATTTTAAATTTTTGCATTGAGAATGCGAGAAATTTAGGTGGTGAAAAGTGCATGCTGCAAAAAACGTTCAAGAGGCCCCGGATTGGGCCCTATGGAGAATAACTAAATGGAAAAAAAAATTCCAGAAAGGAAGATCGATTAAGAGAACAATTTATGGTGCAAAAACTTCAAGGGGACCTGTACCGGGCCCCTAGAAGCCAGGGACTTAAGTGGCATGTAGTTAGGTATAAAGTTACTTTTTAGAAGATTTTAAAGTAATCAGAGGACGCTAGAACTATGTTAAAGAAAATTGCAAGCAATTCGGATCATTTTTAAAGAAGCTGCACGAATAGCCCTAGAGGGCGATTAATATTCAAAATTGCGGTAGCTGAAGTAGGTGCCAGGGATTTATCTGCTATGTAGTTGTGTATAAAGATATTTTTAGTAGTTTTTAAAACAATTGACGGACGTTAGAACTATGTTAAAGAAAACTGCAAGGAGTTTGGGCCATTTTAAAAAAAGGTATTTTGGTTGTAGTTGAAGTCTGAGAATTTTTTTTGTCCTTCATGTTGTAGCTAGAGGACTAAAAAGTTGTTAGAAAAATAAAGCTAGTGAAACGGACTATTTTTAAAGCAGCTATAATAGGGGGACCAAAAGGGGCCAACTGACAGTTAAAAACAGAGCCCTAACATGAAAACGTTAAATTGTCTTAGTACTCAGCGCCTTAAATCGTCAATTAGTGTAAACTAAACTTAGGGTATGAATTACTCGTCAGAAAATTTTAAATAAATGCCCAAAAGATTGGGTAAATGTTTTTAAAAGGGCCCTAGGGCCCAAATAAAATATAAGGTTGTTGGTCCAGGAAGAAGAGTCATAGACTGAACTTTAAAATTATGACTGAGAAAATTAGGGGGTGAGCATGCTTGGCGCACAAAATTCCAAGGGATCCTGGCCGGGCCCTACGGTTCCCTAGTGGGAGCCAGTGTCTTATATGGAATGTAGAAACGCGAGAACAACTAAATGGAAAAAAGATCCCAATAATGAAGATTGGATTAAAATAAAGCAATTTATTTCCTCAAAAATTTCGAGGGGCCCTGCAAAGGGGCCTAAGGGACCAGGGTCATAACTGGAAAGTAAAAAGGCGAGAACAACTAAATGGAGAAAATTCCCCTAAAATGAAAAATGTTGGATGCAAGTTATTAATAATTTAGTGCATAAAATTTTAAAGAGGCTTAGGAGTCCCGACCCTTAAAACATTAAAAATCTAAGCATCAGGTGCACCAGGATCTGTCTTGGACTAACCTCACCTAAAATTTCAGAATTATACGTGCGGTAGATTTCGCTAGCTATCGCAGACACACACACACACATAGAGCGATTTGTTCTTTTATTAGTATAGATTATTTACGGTGTTTTTTGCCATATTGTCTTCCATAATATTTTTAGTACGGATTTTCTTGGAATCATGTATTGCTTTCATTCATAAAACATATACATATTTTTATCTGTAATCGTTTATCGTGTTTTATACCATAATGCTTTCCATAATATTTTTAGTACGGCTTTTCCTTAGAATCATGTATTGCTTTCATTCATAAAACATATCTCGTAAAAGCATAGATATATAAATATATATATATTTGAGGGATTTTGTAGAACTGTTTAGTTTTTCATTGTTTTTCATTTTTTTTAATTTTTGGTCTCGGCGAGTGAAGGGGGACGTAGCATGCGTAAAGTCTGACTTAACCCTGCAGAGCATGTCGTTAGCCGTGCCCTCGCCTTCTGTTCTGTTTTGCTGTTATATATATTTCCCTTAGTTTGGTTTTATGGTTTGGTTTTAAGAGTTAATGTTTATGTTGGTTATTTTAATATTTTTGATGTAGAGTTTAAATTTAGATATGGTGAGTGATGGAATTTGATATTTTGTTTGTGGTTTTAAATATATTTTGTCACGTGTATTCAGTGTCCAGTCTACATTTACATCGGGTCAATCTTGGAATTTATTTTTCCGTGTTTATGAGTTGCTTGGATTAGTATAGTGGACTACTGTAGGCTTGGGTGAAGTATGTATTTTATGCTTTATAATAAAAAATCCGTATATGAGTATGCTTACCATAACATAACTAATTGCTGTGTGGGTGGATGGAGTTGATGAGAATTGGTTGGTTTACGTTGATTTGTTTGGATTTATTAGTTTTTTGATTGATGTTTTCGATAGTTTGTTGATAGTTATGATTGTTTATTTTAGAAGTTTTATTAGTTCTAACCGGGTTTATGTTATATTGTTATAGGTTTATTTAACTTTGTTACAGTTGTACACTTTTTTAGGACACATTTAAAATATTTGTAATTGCTTATATTGCATATACATAGAATAATTAAACATTTCATATGAATAGACAAAATTATATTGTAAAAGGTACCGGTAAGATACGGAATTACTATAAATTTCGTAGTGCTCGGTAGGCTCCAGAAACCATGGTGGGGAACGGATCGTGAAAATGTTAACATGGATCAAATGTAATTAAATTGGGGAGTAAAGTTTATGGTTTTGATTATGGTGAGATTTGTGAGAATAGGGGGAAAGGTCATGTATGCAATTTTTGTAGCATGCAGAGTTATATAGATGAGAGTACAGTAATGAAGAAAAAATGTGAATCCTGTTATAAGTTAAATGAGGACAAGGGTGTTTATAGAGATACAGAAGTTGTAAGGTATAGGACAAGATATGTTTATAATACAAATTTATTGAATAAACATAAGAAAAACATAGGTTGCATCGATATAGTGAAAAGGTGTAAAAGAAGATGGTTTTATAATAGGGGTATAAAAATGGACAAGAAATTAATGGAATAAACTTAATAAAATGCAGTGACAAAAGCTGTAGAGTTTGTATTTGTACCAGTATAGATAACGGAGACAAAGCGATTGTAGAAAAATCCTTGAAATTTTGTAAGGTATATAACTGTGTGTATTGCTTAAGATGTAATGTGTGCAATCAAATGTATATAGGAGAGACTTCTACTCCTTTAAATAAGAGATTCAACAATCACAAATCAGACATTAGAAATCTTAATTATAAAAAAGAAGATCAAGAAATAGAAATTTCACATTTTTCAAAACATGGCTTAGATAACATAAAAATTTCTATATTGTGCATTATACCTAATAAATTGGAAAGAAAGATTTGTGAAAAGGATATGATGATAAAATTTAGTACGGTACATCCATATGGACTTAATGTTATGCTTAACCGTAGTAATAAAATTAAAAACTTTAAAACTAAAAATTTAGATGATACAATTTACGACAAAATTAATCATGACATTGGAAATGAGTTGATTAGAAATAGTAATCACTGTACTAAGTTGAATCATTTAAAAAAAATTAATACTTGTACAGATATAGTAAATGCAATAATTAATTATAAAGGTGAGCGAAGAGTTAATGTGATTAAAGGTTTGATTTTCAACATTAAAAAGAAATTAATTCCCGTCACTCTAAGGACTTTACAGTCTAGGATAGAAAGTGGGAATGTTGACTTAGGTTTGGATTTATTGAGGCATAGAATCAAGACATAAAAATTACAAATGTATTGTAACATTAATTATGGCCAAGTAAGTGCAGTAAATAAAATTTATTTTATAATGGATTATTTGGGTGATAGCCATAGGGAAGTAAATTAGAATAAAATGTTGAATAAATACAACGAAACCTGCCGGAAAACTAAAAATAGTTAAGGCTTTTAAATATGATAAGCCTTTAGGGAGAACTATTTTTAATTATAATTTTTTTGCTAAAGATCTTAAGAGAAGTATAGCAAGGAGTATCTGCCGTTGCTATGATTCTGAATTTGTTAATTATATAGACAAATATTATGGACGTGTTATTACTGGAGATCTAAAGATAGTAAAGGATGAGGAGTTGAGGAGGTTCATGGAGTACGGAACAAAATACCGTGTGAAACGTACTGTAACTAAAAGTGTTGCAATTAAAAGATTCACTATTAACATACATATATTTATAAATAAACTAATGGATAGATACAATTTGCCATCCAGAGTTTTTGACGAGTGGAAGTACTATATATCAAGAGATTTTAAAAGAGAATTTTCCTGAGATCTTGACCGAGTTAATAGAGAGCAATACAACAAACTTACAGATTCAATTAAAGAAATTCAGGAAAATTTTATAATCACCTATGTGGATAAAGTAATCACAAGTTATGCACTGATATGTAAAGTACTTTACGGTAAACGTTTGAGTGATTGCTACAATAATAAAAATAAATATTTATCTTTAAATTCGAAAGCTGCAGTAATCGAAAATAGAATTAAAGCCTTCTATAAAAAAGTTAAGCTGAAACAAATAAGTCAAAGTTTCCCTTATCTCATATTAGTGCCTAAATTCCATAAAACCCCTAACAAATTCAGAAGTGTGACTTGTGGTTTTGGTACATATATTGGTGTTGCTAGCAAGGCATTGCAGGGGGTATTGGAAGGAGTGTTTGACAGAGTGATGGGGGGAGAGACGACTTTTATTATCAAAAATAGCTATACACTATTAGATAATCTGAAAAAAAAAATAAAAATATATTACTGGTTTATTCGCTTACGATTTTACAGACCTCTATAACACAATTGATTTGACAGATTTAAAAGAAAAAATAGTAGATTTTTATAATACAAATAGTACTTTGGATGTTCATAATGATTTTTTCATGAATTTATTTCAGTTGGTAGTACAAGAATACACCTCTACAAAGGAAATACAATATTTAAACAGATTTGGGGTATTCCAATTGAAGGGGGGGGGGGGGGGAGGGGTCACACTTCCATTTTAGCAAACATTTACTTACATATATATATATATAAGAAATAATAATTTAAACAGTAACACATTATTCTACAGATATATAGATGATGTTTTGATAGTCAAATTAAATAATGATATTGAAAACATTGATTTTACATATTATCTTACGTCTCTGAGTCTGGAACCCTCCTCCCAGAATTGTAAAAATATTAATTTTCCAGATGTGAACCTAAACATAGAAAGTGAAAATTTGATATCTAAGTTATTTGACAAGCGAAATGATTTTGATTTTAATACCTTAAAGTTGATATATTTTGAATCCAATATTCATGTTTCGGTTAAAAGAAATCTCCTAAGAAATGGTTTAATACGAATCGAAAGACTGAGTACTAGAGTTAAGGATATGTTTAATGCCATTTTAGAGTGGTGTCGTCAGGGATTCAAGCAGGGTTATCCTCGCAATTTCATCAGGAGAATAACTAGTGAATTTATTTAAAGTATCAGTTACGGAACTGAACTGAACTCAGTGATGGATGATAATGGTGGTTTTGATGCTTTGATTGATCTAATAAGATAGAAAGATATTTTGATGGATTTTTTAGATCTGGTTAGTTTTTCGTTGTTTTTCATTTTTTTTTATTTTTGGTCTTGGCGAGTGAAGGGGGACGAAGCATGCGTAAAGTCTGATTTAATCCTGCAGAGCATGTCGTTAGCAATGCCGCTGGCCTTCTGTTCTGTTTTGCTGTTATATATAAATCCTTAGTTTGGTTTTATGGTTTGGTTTTAAGAGTTAATGTTTATGTTGGTTATTTTAATATTTTTGATGTAGAGTTTAAATTTAGATATGGTGAGTGATGGAATTTGTTTTTTTGTCTGTGGTTTTAAATATATATATATATATATATATATATATACACACATATATATATATATATATATATATATATATATACGAATTGGATGTGCCAATCCCAAAACTTTCTTCTATCTCATATATTTTAATATTTCAAAATGTTGTTACAAATATCAATATTTCATTTTTATTTGTTCAATACTATATCAACTTTGACTTTCATCTTATATATCTGCTTCAGCCAATTAATCGGAATAAAACCAAGTTAATCTCGATCTTGATATTTATTAAAATCCATAGTTTTCCGTTATTCTGTTGTATATCAGCTGTTCGCAAATAGTCGGCTTATAAGGATGGGAAGTTTCCGTTGCGTAACGAGCCACGAGTGCACAATAAAAATACGAAAAATCTCAGAAAATTATAGAAAAATTGCTATTATAGTGCCCCTTTCGGTGGAATATTTCCACATTCAGGGAGGACTTTCTTGCCAAGACCAGAAACATACACAAAAAAATTTGTTCAATTCTCTGCATAACTTCATATTTTTTTAAGGTACAATGGCGGTACAACACACGGGCATACTAACACACAGACATACGGACACACGAACAGACAGACATTTTCTATAAATATGTTTTTGGGGATCTCTGGCCTCTAAAACTTGTAATTCTGTCGAGTAAGCCGAAAAAAAAAGTCTATTACAATATATATTTTCTCGACTAGAATGAATGGTAGAATAAGTCAAACTGTTTATTTTCATATAATCGAATATATACTTTTCACAGAAATTAGATATTGGATTCAGGAAACCAAGAAATTACAAATTTGTATAGCGTAAATACTTAATTTTACAATGAAGAAAATTCATCTCATCTTTTAAAGTTCTATAAACATTGCTGGTAGCTTTGAAATTATTTATTTATTATTTTTATTAAGTTCAACACTCTGTTTTTTTTTTTTTTAATTTGCTGATCACCGTGTCCAAGCTGGAGTTCATACGAATGCAAATTTTGAACTAAAGATTTTATGAAATATAAAACAGACAATTAGTTTTTAGTTTAATCATTATTGATATATTTTAAGTTACAAAAGAACGCCCACTATTATTTGACTAAACTACACTAAAATGTGTGTAACAGTAAAATCCGGTACATAATCCCATGTGGGAAACTATAAGAGTACCAAGGAGAAACAACAATTAAAATGATCCGTAACTAAAATTTTGAGAAAAAAACTAAAATATAATAAGATTAACTCACATTTCGTTTATTATCGAAAACCAACAAGCATTTTTAAAATTCACTATACATGAATTATAAATTCGTTACTGATTTACGAGATTATCAGATTACCTAATTTATATGAAAAAAAAATATATAGAAGATTTTTATGTCATTCGTGTAACATAAAAATTAGATGTTAACGTTATTTGGTATTTCAATATAGCTTGACATTTTTATCGAAACTTTTATTAAAATAAATAATACAGATTTCTGTAAAGAAAATTCTATTTTGGAAGGAATTAGCGATTTACTTTAATTATAAATTGCATCAACTAAAATTACCTACGCTCTTTTAAATATAGTCTAGGGAAAATATAACTTTCTAGTCGTTTAATACGTAGTTAAAAGTTAAACCTTGTTACAAATTAACATGTTTCTAAAACTATAAGTGTTAAAATGTCTTTAAGCATTAAATTGTTTATACTATTAGACGCAAAATATATTTAAATCGATAGTATTTAAATTTCAAATCTTTAAAGATTTGTACTGATAGACAATTTTGTTTACTTTTTATTTCTTCTTACCGTGGTAAATATCACTTATAAATTTGCAAATATAAATCAGTAATAATCTAGGTTTAAAAAAAAGACAATAGAAATAATGCAAAAATTTAGAAATGGAAATTTATAAATTTAAATATTTAAATACTTAATAAGTATTGTTGCAAAAGTACATTTTTGCATTGTCTTATGTTTGAAGATACAGTCTGTAGTTTAAACTTTTTTGTTCAACACTGTGTAGTTTTTAATTGCAAATTGCAATATGATAAATTTCCAGCTTTATTCTCTGATTTAATGTTTAAATTTTCTCAAAGATAAGATACCACAAAACTTTGTTCCCTAGGGACATCTCAGAAATTTTGTAACCCTAAGGGAATAATTTAACAGCATTTCTTATTTAGTGTGTTGAGTTGTATATCAAAAGTTTTAGAAGATATATTTTAAAGATAGAAAAATCTGGGAAAATTGTTATGAAGTGGCCTTCCATTTTCTAAAATAATTATTGGTATATGTGTACGATGGGCAGTTTTTAATTGCAAGGTGCAATATGATGAATGTCCAACTTTATTCTCTAAATTAATGCATATATTTTTGCAAAGAAAAAATGCCACAAAACTTTGTTCCCTAAAGACATGTCAGAAATTATGTAACCATAAGGGAATAATTTAAAAACATTTCAGATTTAATCTGTTGAGTTGTGTATCAAAAGTTTTCTAACATATATTTTAGAGATGGAAAACGCTGGCAAAATAATTATCAAATGACTTCCTGTTTTTAACCTTTTCAAATCCTTTTTTTTTTTTTTTTTTTTTTTTTTTTTTTTTTTTTTTTTCATTTTGAGAAAAATTTACTTTTATGTCAATATTGTTAATCGTAGCTATCCAAATAGATTTACTGACGTTTAAAGGTTATATCATTGTCTGAAATCTAACGAATGTACTTATTTTTTTACTATTCAATTCATATGTATATGATAATAGGTTAAAGAAGAGTTTCGGAACACGTTTGGAAAATATCGTATTACAACAGCATTTAACAGACGTTACAATTTTCTAAAATTTTTTTAGTTTTATCACACCTGATTCGTTCAAACAAATAACCTATGTTTAAAATTTATAGAGTGAAAGATATGTTTAAAATAAAATAATCGCCAACGGTGCAAAGAGAATTAATCAAACATTCATTAGTATTATTAGGATGAGCGAAGCGAATCCTCTACTAGGCTACGCAAATTACATTTTGTCGTACACTTTACAAAAAAAAACTATTCAGTATTTTGACTTGAAATTAAACATAAAAATAAATTATGACCTGCAGATTTGCACAATATTATTATTTTTTTTTTTTACAGAATAACCTTAAAAATGTATTTTAATTAATTTGTTTACATGTTTTTCCATTACGGACGGATTTTTGCAAATAAAAAATGAAACACGTATATTTTCAGAAGAAAAAATAAATCACGGAATTAGTAATTATAGGTAGAATCACGATTATTTAAATAGTTTTATGAATTATAGTTTTATGAATTTTTTTATGAATTTTTTAAAATACCATTTTTTATGAAAATTATAGCATACTTTTAATGAATTAAAATTTGTGAAAATTCAATTATTTATATTCAATTATAAAAGTATTTTTCTGTGTTAAGAATTCAAATACACAATTTATTTTTATTATGAGGAATCAATTACGCAGGCGATACTTACGCATTTTAAAAGAATTAATTATGATTTTTTTTGTAAAGTGGCAACAAAAGAATTGTAAACAAATGAAATCAATTGTTAAATTCGTTATATCATAAATAAAAGAATCCGAGGAAATTCTTAATTATTGTCCTGAATTTACATTTCTAAAATTAAAATGCGCCAAAATATAAAGTAACGTATTTGTTTAACAAATTCGAGACCACGAGTGCACATATGCATCCTCAAAAAGAGCATGCAGATTTTTTTTAAAACACCAGTAAAAAAGAAAAGTAATATTTGTTTTCTTTATTTAGAGCATTTTCCTGATTGTTTAAGTAAAGGTCGCTTTTTTTTAAAAGTGGTGTTAACCACTTTTTGCGTAAAAGTCGCCGGACCTGAAGGGTTAATGAAGATGCAAATGTAATATAAAAAATATTGCTGTTTTCAAATATGTATCTTATTAAATAATTCTTCACGAATATAAACAAAGCGTGGCTTTTGCTAGTTATTACTAAATGCTGAAACATAATTGTACTCATATTACAAATGCATAGACATATACAACCTTTGCTACATGTAGATAGTAACAAAAGTGATTGTTAAGACAAAATAATATTCAATGAAAAGACAATGTACTATTAATAATACGCCAGACATGAACGGGTTAAATTAATTATTGTTACAGAATAAAGAGAAGTAATATTTTGGGAACATGAATGGCTAATTTCCTTTTAAAACATTGAGCTCTTAATATACCGAAATAATGAATAAAAAATATTTCAAAAATGAGGATATAATTACATAAAAAGTTTTCAAAGTTTAATAACATTGCAAAATATATTTATTTAAAATAACCACATATTTTTAACTTTTCTAACAGATAGAGTAAATGAATTGTGAAAGGAGATAGCGAATAAAATGAATTGTAAACTAAAACATTTTTTTAATTGCTGATGTTTGCGAAATGAAGAATTGGCGTAAAAGCTTTTAAATAAATGGAATAATAATTGTGAATAATTGTGCATTTCATTTCAACATTTCGAACTTACTATAAACTTATCAACTCATATTGGGATCACTGAAGCCACAATGTGTTTTTTGTCCATTTTTTTTCTTTAGGTGAATTACGATTTCGTGTTTCCTACATTGCTGTTAGAAAGTCCGTTTTAGATTGTCCTTAGTCCTTTCCTGGTCATTTGTCTCTGATAATTCTTTAACACATTCTTCCAGCATGAGCTTACCTTATTTATCCATTTTTTTAGAAGTTTCTTCGTTACCATAGGAAGTACACAGTTTACTCCACGTTGTTTTGGCTCTTTTACAATTAGCCTGATTGCTATGAGAATTTTGAATTCTTTTGCCGAAATTTCCTTAATGTTTTTTTGGTAATTTCACAAATTTCAAAGTCTCTGGAAAAATTACCTCTATTTATAGTCTTTTAAATTTCTAAAGTATCAACTAATTTTTAAGGTTAATTAGATATACAATTTAGTACGAAGGGAAATCAATTTGATAATATGATTGCACTATGTTTATTTCTTGTAGATAGCGAACTTTAATACCAAAAAATATCTATTTTAGTACAATAGTGGATGTACGTATTTTAATTCTTCTATTATTTTTTAAAGTTAATAACAAAGTTATCTCTTGCAAGTTCGAGAGCACTGGCTGCCTCCAGAGGCGTTTATAAAAAGTACATACGCAATTATGAATTTTTGTTTCTATTATATAAACCAAGTATGTTGTTATCCGACCGTTTGATGATCTTATATGATTGAACTAAGTATATTTCTTGTATGCTCGGTAGAGAGCCTACTTTAATACCAAAAGAAAGCTATTTTAGTACAATAGTGGATGTATGTATTTTAATTCTTCTCTAAATTTTGAAAACTAATAACAAAGTTATCTCTTGCGAGTTTGAGAGCACTGGCTGCCTCCAGAGGCGTTTATAAAAATGTAGGCGCAATTCTGAATTTTGTTTCTACTATATCTAGGAAGTATGTTGTAATCCGACTGTTTAATGATCTTATATGATTGAACTAAGTATATTTCTTGTATGCTAGGTAGATAGCTTACTTTAATACCAAAAGAAAGATACTTTAGTACAATAGTGGATGTACGTAATTTAATTCTTCTCTAATTTTTGAAAATAACAAATTTGTCTTTTGCAAGTTCGAGAGCACTGGCTGCCTCCAGAGACATTTATAAAAATACATGCGCAATTATGAATTTTTGTTTCTTATTATATAAACCAAGTATGTCGTTATCCGACAGTTTGCTGATCTTATATGATTGCACTATGTATATTTCTTGTATAGGTAGATAGCCAACTTTAATGCCAAACGAAAGCTATTTTAGTACAATAGTGTATGTATTTTATTTCTTCTATAATTTTTTAAAGCTAATAACAAAGTTATCTCTCGCAAGTTTGAGAGCACTGGCTGCCTCCAGAGACATTTATAAAAATACATGCGCAATTATGAATTTTTGTTTCTTATTATATAAACCAAGTATGTCGTTATCCGACAGTTTGCTGATCTTATATGATTGCACTATGTATATTTCTTGTATAGGTAGATAGCCAACTTTAATGCCAAACGAAAGCTATTTTAGTACAATAGTGTATGTATTTTATTTCTTCTATAATTTTTTAAAGCTAATAACAAAGTTATCTCTCGCAAGTTTGAGAGCACTGGCTGCCTCCAGAGACGTTTATAAAAATACATGCGCAATTATGAATTTTTGTTTCTTATTATATAAACCAAGTATGTCGTTATCCGACAGTTTGCTGATCTTATATGATTGCACTATGTATATTTCTTGTATAGGTAGATAGCCAACTTTAATGCCAAACGAAAGCTATTTTAGTACAATAGTGTATGTATTTTATTTCTTCTATAATTTTTTAAAGCTAATAACAAAGTTATCTCTCGCAAGTTTGAGAGCACTGGCTGCCTCCAGAGACATTTATAAAAATACATGCGCAATTATGAATTTTTGTTTCTTATTATATAAACCAAGTATGTCGTTATCCGACAGTTTGCTGATCTTATATGATTGCACTATGTATATTTCTTGTATAGGTAGATAGCCAACTTTAATGCCAAACGAAAGCTATTTTAGTACAATAGTGTATGTATTTTATTTCTTCTATAATTTTTTAAAGCTAATAACAAAGTTATCTCTCGCAAGTTTGAGAGCACTGGCTGCCTCCAGAGACATTTATAAAAATACATGCGCAATTATGAATTTTTGTTTCTTATTATATAAACCAAGTATGTCGTTATCCGACAGTTTGCTGATCTTATATGATTGCACTATGTATATTTCTTGTATAGGTAAATAGCCAACTTTAATGCCAAACGAAAGCTATTTTAGTACAATAGTGTATGTATTTTATTTCTTCTATAATTTTTTAAAGCTAATAACAAAGTTATCTCTCGCAAGTTTGAGAGCACTGGCTGCCTCCAGAGGCGTTTATAAAAATACATGCGCAATTATGAATTTTTGTTTCTATTATATATACCAAGCATGTCGTTATCCGACCGTTTGTTTTAGCTGCATTCATTTCTTTAGTGACATAAAAACACATACATACACGTGGATTAATACAAGATTTTATGTACTTATGACCTCTTGAAAAGGTTTGTTGACTGTGCAATAACGACATTTTTCTACTTATAGGCTGTTTAAAAAAATATATGCAATATATAAATAATAGTAACGTTTTAATTCACAAAACGTTAAGTAGTGATATAAAGAATGATTTTTCACATTGTTTGTATAAATTTATTTCTAAAGAAAAATAACTGTTTCTTTAAACATGCATTGTTTATTATTTTTGTGCATACGTTAATAAATGAAGTCACACAATTTCATCAGCATTTCTTATTCCGTTTAGACCGGTCATCAATGTCTGACTGAGCCCTGACACTCATATATGATATATTAATTTTAAAAAATGTAGATGTCATAAATTTGCCTTCTGATAAAATGAAATTTCTATTCGCGATAAACTTTGTTCAACCGTTAAAACTTTAAAAGTAATCGATTAGACTTTGAAGTGTTTAATGTTTCTCTTAAAATGTGCGGTAAATATAATCCTTCAGCATAATTACCAAAGGTTAGGAGAATAGTTAAATTCTAAAATTAATTTCTAAAAATTTTATCATTATTAGATTATTTCTTTGTTATTATCTCACCTTCCAGTAATTTTTGACACATACTTTAACTTTTTGCAACAATATTATTTTGGTATATAATAATGTGAAATTTATTAAACAAAGTGTTTGCGTAAGCGCAGAGATGCAAAAAAAAATGTGGCATTAATTAACACAATGATAATTAGTATTGTTTATTCTGCTGCTAGTAAAGGTTTACAACTTAAACCCTGGTTCATTATTCTACATACTGAATGCATTTATCTGAATGAAACAAATTAAAATATAAAATAAAATAGAATATTTATTTTTAAAAAAAGTCCGATATGTTCAGTAAAATTTTAATCAGAGATGATACAAAATCAATAGAATACTTAAGAAAATACGGAAATTTGAAACTGAGGAACTTGCTTTCGGAATATTGAGAACTATTATTCTAAATGCAATATTGGTTTTTACAATACCACTATAACCTGATTTCTACTATAAAATATACTTTAACACAATAAAGAATAAATAAATACATTTTCTTATAATACTTGTTTTGATTTCGTATTTATTTACACACTTGTTACTATAAATGGAATAAATAATGATAAAGGAATTTCAAATAAACAAATATATTCTTTTAGAATTATTTCACAGAACATTTATTTTACATATGAAACTATTGTTCATAAAATGCTTGCACATATATGTTGAAAAATATTTACTATAATTTAAACTTTATTTGCCAACATTATATAGTTTTAAAATTTCTGGCTAAGTAAAGTGAAAGTTAAACAATCCCTGCATAAATGATGAAAATTTTTCAACTACAGAATACCACAAAACATTTTTCTCTAAAGATATCTATGAAACTTTGTAACTTTAAAGCAATAATTTTTAATCTTTTCGGATTTCGTTTGGTGAGTTACATATTAAAACTTCTAGAAATATATTTTTTTAAATGTAAAATGCAAGTGAAATTACTATAGAATGACCGTCTGCTGTTGAAAACTCAACAACGTTATAAAAATGAGTAAAAATAGCGTTTAACTCGAGAGGATGCTTTCTTCTTCAGAGGATTATTTTTGTTACAAGGAAACGCCCGTAGATCTTTAACGGCTATAGTCTGTCTCAAAAGTTTAAGCGCAAGCATAAAATGTTGATTTTTAATGAATAATAAAAAGTTAAAATAAATAGCATTTTTTATATGTATATTTCGCAACTTCATTTAAATAAATGATATCAAAAGTAAAAAAATAAATAAATAAAATAAATTCCAGACCCATTGAAACACCTGCACACCAAGATTACTTTTAATTTGCTGTATGGGCATATTTTATCTTAACACGAAACGAATTCTCCTATCCTTCTAAACAAACATCGTACGTGGTAGTACACACCTTGGTTTCCTACTGAAATTATCATTTTTAGAAAGTACGTGAAATAGATACATTGCTTTGATCAATTTATTTTTTTTCAAATTTAAGAAACAGTTTTATTTTGTGGTTTAAATTTAAAAAAAAATAGCAATTTAACAAATTACAACGACCATTTGGAAAACGATTTTTTCAATGACTAAAATTTAAGACATAAAAAATCGCACGGAGTTGATCATACATTACGTACGCCATGGATTAAACATTAACCTTTAACTGATGTCACGCGGTCTCCCAATCCGTTTTACAGCTTTTTAATTTTCTGTACTGAAATTAAATAATATGAATAAAACACCTCTTACATGCAAATTAATTCACATCCTCCTAAGAGAAGTGCAACGATATTGTTAGGACGAAATTTAAGTAAATTCAACCATTTGAGTTATTTTTTTATTCATTTTATTCAAGGTGTCTGAGAGACCGGATCACATCAGTTGTGTGACAAATTTTAGTCACATCAGTTAAAGGTTAACATTCCTGGGCCCATCATGAACAAATTTTAAAAGAAATTTCAGTTTTAGAATTTTCGGTACTGTAAATTTTTAAACTTCTACGGGGCTGGTCATGCATTACGTACGCCATAGATTAAACATTAATATTCCTGGACAAATTTTAAATGAAATTTCATTGTTAAACTTCTAAACATCCCACAATATTACTTTTTACACCGCAGTGTAGAAAAATAAATTTACTTTAAACGCGATTTGTTCCAAAGCTGTATCTCAATTTGTTTCTGATTTTTTTTTTTTTTTTTTTTTTTTTTTTAATGTAGTTTTTATTACTTTTTTGTCATAGTGGCAACAGAACTATAAAATAAAAAATAAATGAGAAATTGAAAATAAAGGGAAAATACAGATTACTATATAGACCAATCAGAAAACGAATAAAATGCGGGATTCAACTAATAAAACGCTTCAGATATGTTTTTGATTTCCTACCCTGACCGAGGACAATAACCATTTTTCCAAATGGTTAAAAAAAACTCACCTATTGTGAATCCTTTATCCTTCGGTATTTTGTCAAACGAGTGGAAATGATTCTTTCACTTCATATTTTTATAAAATGGGAAAATGACGTCATGCAACCTCATTACACACATCGAATTCCGTGTTTGTAAAAAAAATTGCATAAAGTGCTTAAACTTTTGATACAGTATTTCTTTCAGGAAAAAAATAAATGAAATAACAATTAAATATAATTTTTATTTTAACCAACCAAAACTGCTTATTTTATTTTATTTTGATTAAATATCGAGTATTGAATGTAAATTGGCTTCATATAGCATATTCTTCAATTATTTTTAACCATATTTGAAGCGTGCATAAAATTTTGAGACGGACTATAGTAAACAAATTTTCTTCACAAAATATGCATTAAAATTTTTCATCTGTGTCACAATATGCAGCGCACGAGTTGTAATATTAAACCTTGATATCATTTATTTATTTTCGTAATTTCATTTTCATAAGATATCTATCAAAAAATTCATTTCTGATTCATATTTCAGTTGCTTTTATCTACTTCCCTTTTAGAATTTTTCATCATTTCGTTTTTTATAGTCATTAATAAGTGATTTTTCATAAGATAAAATTTGTATAAAATAATACATACTAATTGAATTTCAAAGATAAAAAAAACCCGACTGCGTAATAAGCGAACTAATTAATTATTTCTCATCAATGTGAAATTGTTTTTTATATTACTTACCTATTTTTTTTTTACTTGCATTGATGACTTTTAAGTTGTGTTTAATTGTTAGTTCCTATCTATAAACACTGTTTTGATGAGGCCTATAATAGATTTATATGGAGGTTAGAGTTACTGTAAAGCTAGAGATCCTATCTACACAACGTAATATTTAAAGGGTGCTTCTGACTGTAAAACAGTCAATGAAACATCGTCTTCATTTTGAAAGACCTATCCAATGATATGCTACTCAATAGGGTGCGTAATTTTTTCATCTCTACCTCCATTATGTATTTTACGGCCGCCATCTTGAAATTATAAAAACAAAACCTAGCATATAACGATCGAAAGGTTAAGACCAATCGATAGAGATCTCATTCATTAAAATCCATCCCACTGTTGGGATGTTTCGTGGGTATAAAGAAATCCACATACCCAGATACGCGTGAAACACATAACTCTTGGCAGTCGGATAAAAAAATTGCCTTTGGCAAACCAAAATCTTGTCATGTATGTGACTGTGAAATATAATTAAATCGCTATTAATAGTTTTTGATTTTATAGACCTTTTTTACTTAAACTCTTTTGACCGATATTAACTATAAATAGGGCTTAAAATAATTCTTTAATTTAAAAACAATGTGCTTCAGCCGGTCTATCATACATTGCCCCAGAAAACTACAAGGTTTCGTGTTTTTTTTTTGTTTTTTTTTTATGCAATAGTTTAAGAACTTAGAAGGTTAAGAGGTCACAATAAATTCAGTTGCGCTATAGGCAGCAGCAGTAGCATTAGAACTTCTTTTTAGAATAGAGAAAAACAAAGAGTATTAACCAAACAATTGCTTCATATACGTGTTGGAATGAACTCTTTTCAAAAAATACTAATGTATTTTGTTTTGTTCAAAAACTAGTTAATTATTGAATTTATTTATAATACCCACGCATATATACATAAAGCTTTATTAGGTCAAGAAATAATATTCTCAGTAGCTCTCTTTTAAGATTACATATTAGTACATATGTTAAACAAGGAATGCGAATTTTTAAGATAGTAATCTACTAAGCAGCACTTTTTAAGAAAAATACTTCTCTGTCGAAAATAATAATTATTTTTTTTCTAGAAGAAAGTTTAGGTGTTCTATGTGCATTTCGCAAATTTGTTTTGCCGTACCGGATTTCCAAGCTTTATTAAATTGCTTTTAGAGAAGGTTGGGAAATACGCTACTAAAAGAACCACTAAATTACATAAGGCACTATATGTACAGTAAAATTAATGCTATTTCGAAAACTTAAAATAATAATGTTCTAACTAATTAAACCCTTAAAAGTCAAATGAATATGTTCTGAGTAGTTCTGTTTTTGGAATGCATGCAGTCCATCTCAAAAGTTTATGCATTTTTCAAATATGACTAAATATTTATTGAAGAAGAAAATACATGAAACCAATTTAAACTACATACTCGACATTTAAACAAAATCAAATAAAATAAGCAGTTTTTGTTGGTTAAAATCAAATTTATATTATTTTTTAATTAATTTTTTTAATTAAATAATAAATTTTGTTAATTAACAATAACTTTTTTTTCTTGAAATAAACTGTCTTAAAAGTTTAAGCACTTTATGCAATATTTTTAGAAACATGGGATTATACGGTTTTAATAGGATTTTATAATGTCTTTTTCCAATTTTATAAAAATATAACAGTGAAAAAATAATTTCCACTCATTTTAAAAAAGCCGAATTCATACAAAAAATTCATAAAAGGTGAGACTTTAAAATATTTTTAATAAAAATCACAAAATAAAACTGTTTCTCAAATTGCAAAAAAATTGAATTGATGAAAGCGATGTATCTATATGAAGTATTCGGTAGAAATTATAATTTCAAACAGAAACCAAGATGTGGCCACGATTGACGTTTGCTGAGACGGACCGCAGATTACACAGATCGTCTTTAGATAAAATATGCCCATACAATTAAAAACATCACCATCATTTCACCATATTAAAGAGAATGGCTTTCAAGCGATGTTTCAAACTACACCACTAAGAAGCAAGAATGAACTTTGCTAAAAAACAAATGTCCTGCGTTGGACAAGCGGTGTTTTATTTATTGATGAGAAAAAGGGAACATGGATGGATCTGATTGTGTAACATGTAGCGGTATGATCTAGGAAAGGAACCAAGGAGTTTTTCAACAGGCAGGAAGATGATAAGCCTATAATGTTTTGTTTTTTTTTGTTTTTTTTTTGTTTTTTTTTTTTGTGGGGGGTATTCGGCTTCAACAGCCTGACCTCTCTGCATTTTCTGAAAATAAGACTAAATTCCCAAAAATATCACGAGACGCTGAACCAACATCCCCATCCATTCGATGAGATTTTGGAGGAATGGATCTTTGAACAAGACAATCCCTCAATCTACGTATCACATACTACACAACCTTGACATTCACAATAAAATTTTTAAATTCTTCACTCGCCTAGTTTAAGTCCTGGCATAAACCCGATTGAGAATGTCGATGGAATTTTAACCCGTCAGGTTTACAGCAATGAAAAGAAGTATGACTCTCTTGAAAAATTCAAAGCGGACTTAGAGGAAGCATGGTACTCTTTCCCCCCTAAAACCCTACAAAAACTAAAAATTCCGATGGAAATGCGTTTATTTGAACTAATCCGAAATCACCGACAAATACTTTGTATGTAACAGATTTGTATAAATGATAAATGTAGTTGTTTTTGTCATTGTGCATAAACTTTTGAGACAGTTTAGTTTGAACATATTTTAAATTATATTTTTTACAACTATGTAATTTATTTTTTTCTACTTTTGATATCAGTTTATTTGAAGTTCGATTGAATTTAATTGAAGTTGCGAAATCTACAAATGAAAAAAAAATACTATTCATTCTAACTTTTTTTTATTCATTAAAAATCAACGCTTTATGCTTGCGCTTAAACTTCTGAAATAGACTATATTATTAAATATGTTAAAACACATGAATGCGAATTTCATTATTTAGATATTAATATCTTTACTGGAGAATCGTAACGAAAAACACTGAAATGCATAGGTTAATTTTAATTGATAAAAAAAAATTACTTCTACAGACTAAGAATGACAAACGTGCTCTTAAAATTTTCCTATGAAATATATTAAATAATAACAACTTCTACTTTACTAAAAGCGAAAATTAGTTTACATGCATATACTTTACCGTAAACTACGTTTTACAATATGAATTTATCAACAAAACACTTTGCACCTATTTACTTTTTTCTTTCAGAAAATAATGTTCTAACTAAATAAACACATATTATTAAGCAATTGTTTTGAGTAGCTCTGTTTTAGGAATACATGTTAGTAAATATGTTAACACATGAATGCGAATTTCATTAGTTAGCTATTAATACCTTTACTCGTTAATCATAAAAACAAACATTGAAATGCATAAATTATGTAAATTTTAATTGATAAAATAAATTCTTTCCACATACTAAGAATAACAAATGTGCTCTTAAAATTATCCTATGAAATAATAGTATCTTCCACTTTAATACAAACGAAAATAAATTTACATGCATATACTTTACCGTAAGCTATGTTTTACAATCTCAATTTATCAACAAAACACTTTGCACCTATTTATATTTTTCTTTCGGAAAAAAAGTCCTTTCAGATGCATTTACTTCATATTTGGCTGCGTTCCAGTGAGTCAGTCGGCTGCACACATTATGTAAAGAAATATAAATAACAGACACAAATCGCAGATAGTTATCGTAATCAAAATGGATATTCAAAAATAAGTTAGCTTCATACGATATCAAAATATTTAAAATAGAATGTCATAAAAAATAAAATATTTTATGATTTTGAATTAATTTGTAATATCATTCCCATAATCCTTAATTTTCGATTTATTTTCATAGAAAATTTTAAAATACAAATACGTCTTAGATCCGTTTCTTTATTAAATTAGAAAATAAACATTTTTTCCCTTAAAAAGAACACATGCATTGATATTATTGAACATTTAAACGAGTCTAGTGCATATTTTAAATTGTACAATTTCTATGAAGACGAGTAACTTCATGCATATATATGCTTACATTTATGCATTTATGTGCGTGTGTATGCATGAAAGTAATGCTTGATTAACACGGTAGAAACATGACCAGCGCAAACAAATATTTCATAAGCCGAGTAAGTAAATCTAGCATTTTTGTCAAAGCTATGCTTCTCATGTAGAAAAAACCCGTTTTTAGGTGTGTTTATAATTATATAAATATGTAGCATCGTCTGATCAGTTCGTCAGTTCGATTGAAGTCATATAATTCCCGTATTACTGAATTTTATATATATATAATGGTAATAAATTCTGTATTCATGCATTTTTGCATAAGATGGCAACAATTATTGCATGAAGATCTGAATATTTATAAAACTAATTATAGTACGAACACACCTCATTTGTCACGTTTATTGTTCAATTTTCGACTTTAACAGCCTCGGAAGTCCGTAGCAAAATTTAAAACATGCTTTACATTTCGTGGAGACTTAAGATAAACTCTGAATGTATTATGACCATTGGACAGCCATCATTTCAAGAGCTAAGTAGAGATTGGAAGAATTCTGTTTTATACATGAGCAAAAAATACATACATTACCGACGATTGAAGGACTAAATAAATTATCCGTCTATTCAAAGTATTAAACATGGAAGAGGTAACAAACAATATTTTAATAGGTAATACACTCCCTAACAGATAAAGAAATGAATTACAAGGAAAATTATTCATAGTGTATCAACGAAGATTATAGTGATCAATGATTTTATTGAAACATCGGAATAAACATAAAAATGGATGTTGGCTGACGAATATTGTAAAATTTAAAAAATAGTAATAGAAAACGAGAACATTTAAACGTGTACCGTCAATACTTTAGTCCAGCCCATAAAAAAAGATTTTATTCTTTGTATTGAACAAACAATACAAGATAATTTGGAGTTTTTGCCCTTGAAAAATAATTTATACCCTACTATAGGGTACTTAAATAGTTTGGGGGTAATATAATTTTTTTAATGGCAACACTGAATGTGTTTGTAAACAACTATTTTTGTGTGTAGATTTTAACTCTCCAAACTTTCTATTGTGAAACAATCTTGATAAGAGCTACAAATAAAGTAAGTGTCAAAATATTACCTTCAGTAACCTATTACCCATGTGTGATCATAATTTTTCCTTTAACTTTTTATTTTGGCAGAAAATGTTTATATTTTCATAAAGCTAGCATGAAAACTAGTATTTCGGGACTACTTTATGCCAGGCCTGTTTTGGTCCGAAAATAGCCCCAATTACTTAGAAATGCCTTTTAAAAAACCAAATCTCTTAAAACATGTTTTAAGTATTTTTTTTTTCAACTGTTACTGTAGCAAAATGTTACATTGATTGAAAGAAATTAAGTTGAAACTGGTGTGAATGAATAAGAACAAAAGAACTTCTTAAAACACCATAAAAAACTTTTAATTACGCTAGGCATTTCGAAAGATCTTAGTCTTTCTTCGTCAGGTGCGAAAAGACGTGCTTCTGCTATGAAAGTATTTGAGTCTTGCTGCTACTTTCATAGTAGAAGCACGTCTTCTTTGCGCCAGACGAAGAAAGACTCAGATCTTTCGAAAGGCCTAACGCAATTAACAATTTTTGATGGTGTTTGCTGAGTTTAACATGACGAAAACTGTTTCTCGTTTCTTTAATATTAACAATTGGTTAATTGTGTTTAAATGTTAAAAAAAAACATTTGTTTATCGTGTTTGCAGTGTTAATTTATTATCAAATGCTATTGCAAGAGTTTTCCATAAAAATGTATTCATTTACATATCAAATATATTCATTTTATATGAAACTAAGTGAATGGAACAAAGAAGCCTCTAGTAGCGGCTACTTTATTCCAAAACTTTAAAAATATTTAAAAAATAAAAATAAATAAAATAAAATTCCAATTTAAAACCATGCAGCTTGCTTCAATGTTGCATGTTAATTGTTTACAACTCCATTTCGACGTTGAAAAATCACATATTTTGTAATAATGGAAATGTGAGTGGAACCAGGAAAAGATCGACGGTAATTATTATAAATTAAAATTATTTGATAAATTATGCACATACACTTATAAATAAGTGTGTCTGTTTGTGATCATAGTACTGAATACAAGATTTTACTGATGTTCTTGTGACTATATTCGTTGGTAATGCGAAAAAAACATTAGGAACCAAACCATAGGTTTTTATTTCCATAATATGTCATAACGGAAGAACTTTTTTAATGTGTAAACATATTCAATTGATTTGAAATGTCATGAATTATTTACATTGATTTAGTTTACATAATAGAATAATTTTAACACAATTATTCCAATTGGAAAAAGCTGGGTGAAAAAGTTCGACCAGTTTCGCCCGGGATAGCTCAGATGGCAGAGCACTGGCGGCTTCAGCCAGGAGATCCCTGGTTCGAATCCTGGTCCGGACATTTTCCGCCCCGTTCGAAATTTACATCTAATTAGTTTACATAGTTACGTAAACACACACGCATAAATGTACCTGTATACGTATGTTTCTGTGCGAAAAAAATAGCGTTAACATAAGACTTTACTAATGATCCCTTGAACAGCTTTGTTAAGATTTAAGTACAAGCATTATTCTTCCAATTGTGTGCATTTGTTTTAATATTATGGAATTGCTTAAAAATTAATTGTTTTACTTCTTACAAATATTACGCATGTACGTCGTGGAAAAAAAAAGTAAACATCCCCTACTGACTCCTCAACAAATTATCTTAGAAGAAAGTTACTGGTACCGTACGATTGGAAATAAAGTCTACTTTTATATGATGCATATAAAATTTGCACAGGGGGCCATCTACATATTAAAACTAAGCATAACTTTGTTTTTTTCAGTAGCAGTACACACTTCTGACAGCATAAATGAACTCTATACCCTTCAATGAGCCTAAAAAATTTTTTTTATGCAATTCGTACCATAAGTTTCCGAGAAATTATTTATTTTAAAACGAGCGTATTTTAAGGACTGTATCCAAATTGTAGTTCCGTACTTAATTGTTAACCGAGAGAGCCTCCTTCTTGATCAAGGCACGTGAAGCGCCACTCAAGGAGTTAATGAAGCCTGTTAGATTACAGGATAGCACGATAAATTTCAAAATATCTACTCACTTCTATCATAGACTTAAACCATCATTTTGCTGTTTTTTAAGCATAATTTCAAAACTACTTGGAAGAAAATTATGAAATTTTGGATTTCCATAAAGCGGGACTTAATAAATCTAAATCCATCAAAAAAAATGTAGGTTGCAATTCATAATTTTTTCGAATATTAATTTCATAATTCATAATTCATATCATAAAACTGTAAAATTTGCAAATTTAGAGTATTTTTGTTTGGGTGTATTAGTATTATTACTACACAAAAAATTAGCACATTAGGAGCATTATTCCAGGAGATATAAATAAAAATATGACAATGCAATTTAACATTACAAGCACTAAAATTTAAATGTTTATAATTCAAAAACGTATTATTCAAATGACTTGAAATTTGGTGTCTAAGCATAGTTTAAACCGAAGATTTGAAATATCTCGTTTAAATGGGTATTGCTATTGAAAAATCATCATAATTTAAAAGTATACTTTATTTCCAATCGTTCGGTACCGGTAACTTTCGTCTACAATAATTTGTTGAGGAGTTAGTAGGGGGTGTTTACTTTTTTTTCCGGGACTGTACATTAAACAAAAATTACAAAGTTCTTTGTGTGCGCTTATTTGCTCAGATTCCCCTAAATGAAATTATGCATATGTATCAATAATACTAAGTCCCTTAGGATTGTAATTTATCACTGGTTGAGACTTAACATTCATATATCATATTTCATCCATGTAGGAAATTTAAGTTGTTTACAAATATTGTTGTCTAATAAAATGTAGCAAAATTTGTTCAGTTGTTAAAATATGAAATGTAATCGATAAGCAAAAGATTTGAACTCAAAGCGCTAAAATTTTCGATTAAAATATGCCGTAAATTACTTCAGTAAAACTTGGGAGGTGTGAAAGTATAGTTAAATTCTAAAACTGGTAAACCCGAAAAAAGTAAATCGAATTCAAAAGCGAAAGCCGATATTGATGCATTATAAATGTCATTATTTACATTCAAATTATATATTAAATGCATTAGCGATAGTTGTAAAGTGTTTAAAATATAAAACAATGCAAAAATTGTATTTTTTTTTTTTTATCATAAAAAGAAAATCTTTGAGTGTTGCTTTCTGTCTTCTAAAACCGTCGTTCTGGTGAATTAAATTTGTTCTGAGAGATGAGAATTATTGAAAAGTAAGTTTTAATTAAATAATGATTTTATGTATATAAAGTGTAATAAACACTAGATATTGAGTTTGATTTAGAATCTTTTACATCAAAGACAATTCCTGTAATTAGTATCGATGAACTGTTTTGAAAATTATCTTAAGATAATCTTATCTTTTGAATTCGTTTTTTAGACAGACATTTTTTTGTGTGTGTCGTATTTCATGTTTCATTAAGTGTTTCCGATATTTCAAAAAATATCTAAGAGTTGTTTAAAGATGATTAAAGTGTTAACGTTGTTTAATACTGTGCAGTTGAAAAAAAAAATCTGTGGAGTTTTCTCCTTTAAAGCGTATGTCTACGTATCAAAAGAAATGTATTTATAAGGTTGAGGAGGAAACTATTTTAGGTATTTAGTTCTATAAAGTAAGATTTAAACAAAAAAAATTACCATTTTGAAAAGTTAAATATCTTTATATATGCACTAACACTTACTAAAACAAACGTAAAATATACATTATTCTTTCAGTGTCAAACTACGGACATTTCTTAGCAACGTTTTATCTTTACTATCTACAGGGTGCATAGGAAAGCCCCTTTAATCTGAAAATAATTGCGAACTGAGAGAGCTACAGCTATGCAAGTGTGGTAACGGTATATTAACTGGATTACGCCGGATTTAATACAAACGACAGCAGTGCCCCTAGTGGTAAAAGTTGGAAGATAGCCATTGCAAATCGAAAACGAAAAGAGATAGAGAAAAATTTCCCAAAAATGTCCGAAATCAATGCACTCCATTTTTCTTAAACTTTTGGATGGGATATCCAGTAGTATGAGGACATACGCTGGAGGGAGGTATGAGGACATACGCTATTTATTGTGTAAATACGAACTTCAATATCAATACATTTTTATCTGTCTCACAGTGATTAAAAGTTAATATTCAGTATGTTCGAAAACTTAACCATTGCTCACGATGCACATTTGTATTCGTGGGAATAATTCTGCATGCACATTTCTCAGCATGGAACGTCTATTGCAAACCTCTTCAATAGGACGACTTAGATTTAAACCTTTCAGTGGCGGTGGCCAGACAGTCTAATTTTAATTCAAAAAATGACAAATGGCACCAAGAATATTTTAATACATTTTGCTTTTCTAATAAAAGTGCAAATTAGCAGTGTTTTATTTTCTAAGAAATTCATTTGAATATTCTGTTGTCAGTCAATTATTTCATCATTTTATGAACAGAATTCTTCTACCCTGAAAAGGTTAAACTAAATTTTAAATGCACATTGTAAATTAAATTTTTACAGACATTAGAGTACAGCAGGGCCGTACAACACAGCGCTCACGGGCGCAATGACGCCTTTGAAGGTTTTCTTGTCACCTTTTTGAAGGTTTTCTGTTAGTAGAAGTTTTTTTTTTTTTTATCCATTTTTAAAATTCTTTCTTTAAAATCATTAGTGTTTCATATTATTTTTTTAGTATAAGCGGCGTAAAGTTTTTGGCTCTTTCCTTTAAAACTGATTTTGATGTAGGCCTGTTTCAGAAATATGGAATTCTAAACTCATCATAATAATTTATGTTTTTCTGAAATTATTTTTAATATCGATCCCTGCAAAGTAGGGGGGGGGCATTATTGCTTACACTGTGAGGTACATGTGCATCTTATAAAACGTCTGTATATCGCTATCTCCAACCAGGTTGCCAGTTTGGTCATTTTGTTTATTCAGAAATTCGCAATTCGTTCCTGAAAATACGAATATTAATTTTTGGCTTTATTTAACGACAGACTTTTCTTAATTATTTAAAGGGAAAGCATCTTTCCCAATTTCTCAATAAAGAAGGAGGCTAAGTTGGCTTCCCTTCTTTAGTGAGGTAATACTGTTATTGCCAGTTGCATGAATAATGGCGACTTTCAATGTTTGTCACTAGATTAGATGCGCCCGAGCTTAGTGGAACGTTGGAGAGCCCTAGAGTACAGTACAACGCCACAATCTGCAATTGCGCACTCCTACATTTGCGCAATGTGAAGATGAAAAGTAGAATCATCGCTCATTGATATCGGGCATTTTGGGGTATACAGGCGACAATTTATCTTATCCATGGGAATCAAATGTCGTTTCGTACTAATCAATTGATGCTCTAAAACTTTCTAATTAGAAATTTTCCTTTAACTCTTTTCATTTTCAATTTGCAATGGCTATCTTCCAGAAGACGCCATTAGGGTGAGTTGTTGTCGTTTGCATTAGGTCGGGCGTAGTCGCTTTACTATCCAGTTACCTCACTTGCTAGCTGTATCTCTACGTTCGCAAGTGTTTTCAGGTTAAAGAACTTTCCCATGGACCCCGTATACAAAATACTATCATATTCTATCATACACATTCAACTTTAAATGTACATGTTTTGTATTAGAGTATACTTAAGCGTACATGTTTTATTGATATTATTGTCACGTGAATCTCGTAAAACATTAAACACTAAGGTCATTGTGCATAAGTGAGACGCTTTTCCCCGTAGTTTCCCTGTAGCTCCCGTATAAGCTTCATTAACTCATAGGATACTGTTTTTGTACTAAACTTTATGTATAGGACAATTATGTACATATAATGTAAAATTACTTATTCAGAAGTCCTTAACATTAGCACTAGTGCTCCAAACGAAACAAAATATCACAATTATTTATAGTTAAACTGAAAATTTCAAGTCAATCCGTGACAATGTCAAAAGGAGGTAGTCTGTGAGAGCTCTAACAGTAGTTAAGGGCTAAACACTTGTCGCGGAATACATAGTTTAAAATTCGCGGAATTCGAGAGACAATATTAACCCGTAAACTAAAGAGTAGTGCAATTTGGGGTTCCGTAACTTCAAATGCATATACTTAGTTGGAAATACAGTGATAATGAAATATAAAATATGATACCTATACATAACTTAATAAGTAATCGAAATGGGATATTGATTTTTATAAAAAAAAAAAAAAAAAATATTTTGTTAATGACAATTACAAATTAATGAAAACATGTTTTAATATCGCCTAAATTTGAAAATTTGAACGGCACGAATTCGCATTTGTGTGGACTTCACGTGTTAAAAGTCTATTTACAAGATATTTATAAAATTGTTAACAAGAATATTTATTACATATAACTCGAGTTATTATAAAATGCCGCATGATTAAATAATAAGAATTTCATGTCAATAGTAATTTGTAATACTCGTATACTGTTATATATTACAAATTAAAAGAAATATATATATTTTTTAATTTCTTGTATATTTTTTCTTGTGCATTTGTAAAAAAAAAAAAAAAAAAAAAATTGCAGTTACATTTTTTTCGCCTTTTCTAATTGCTTTCTACAAAAAAAGTAATTAGTCTAAGAACCATAAAAAAAGTGTTAAATACAATTGAAAAGAAATTCAAGAAAAACAACATTTAAATAAATGTGTATTTTTTATATATAGCGTTTTATTTTAATTAGCAGTATTTATTGTCCTATTTTTGCAGAATATTTGTTTAAATCTGTATACTTAAAAATATAGTAAACAAAGTTGTTTGTTTGTTAGTTTCTTTTCTTATTTTTGCGTGTTTCGTCTGTGCTAATATAAATATTTTTTCCCCATTACTTTAGGTTTTTAGTTTTCCAACAATAAAGTACGTTTTAATTTGTAAATATTTATTTTTATAAAAATAGAATTATTTCCAAGTAGTAAAAGAAGGTATTTGGAATTTTCTCAAATATGTTGTAAAAAAGGAAATAATCTATTATAAAAACTGGTTCAAGATATAATAAAAATGAAACGTATTTTTAAAATGCACTACGAAAATTATAAATGCAGAAATAACTTCCATTTTCCATTTAACTCCCATTTGCGTTTTCGTAAACCTGTCTGGTGTTGGGAGTAAAAAAAAAAAAAAAAAAAGTTTTTGTTTTTGTTTTGTTTTTTGTTTCGTGTTCCTACTGAAAAATTTAAAAATATCTCCCTAAAGCAATTTTTATACTGATATATTAAATGCGTTAATAAAAAGATATGATGTCCGTTTTAAGAGAAATAGGACACTAAACAGATATAGAACACTGCAAACACTAAAAGAAATGTACGCTTATTGCTCTTCATGTTCAATAAAATAAATTCATCGGAATAAGAAACAGATTAAAAATAGTGAAACAGAATTATTGTTTAATAAAACGTTGCCTATAATTCTACTATACACTTAATAGTTTAAATTGAACGATCCTTCAATAATATGCATCAAATTTCACCTAAACAAGTTAGAAAGTGTACGAAAAACGTGACAAATGAGATGCGATCGTACTACGTAACTAGTTTTTAAATATCCAGATCTTAGTGCAACAGCTGTTGCATGCTTTTGCAAGAATGCATTAATATAAAATCTATTGCAATTATATATATTAAATTCAGTAATACGGAAATAACGCGACTGTATCTTAAATATGACGTAGCCACCATGTTTACATAGAATCATTATCAATAGTGGGATATCATTCAATTAATTATGTATGATAGGTTTTAATAAAATTAAGAAAACTTTTATTAGTGTCTATTTAATATTCGATTGGATTTTCATAAAATTTGAAATGACTAGACAATATCCTGCAACGATTATATATATTAAATTCAAACCATTGAAATGGGAAGTTTTTGCGCCGTTATTTGTGGACAGACTAACATACAGACAGACGGACAGGCTAGACGACGACTATAGCTTCTAAATATTTATATAATTGCCAACGCACCCAAAAAGTGTACTTTGTTTTTACAATTATCTTTTTTAAAAAGATAAAAGGATGCTGCGATTAAAAAAAAAATTAAAAGTAGCACAATCAATATTATTTTACTTATGTTTGTCATCAAACATGCGATTGAACTAAAAGCTATGCTAAAGATGAAATACGAAATTTTATTTATCCTTATTTTTTTAAAGAATCGTTAATGTAAAAAGACAGCCTATCGATTATAATTAAGGTAATTATTAGAGAATGAGAAGTTAGGAAATTAATGCCAAATGCTCTAGAAAAGCTGTTTCTTTTATAGTTTGGGAAATTCGTTGGATCTTCGTAGTTTTTAACTATCCACAAATTTGTTTTTGTTTCTGAAAAATAACTAAATCGTCAAAGATATATTATATTTATAAAGCATGGAATTTTTGAATTAATGAGAAAACGGTTTTTGTTGTGTAAGTCTAGATTTATATTTTCTAGGAGAATTGGAAAGGGTAATAAACGAACAGATAAAGGGAAAAAAATGTGTAGTTGTTTGTATATTATGCTGTATTTAGTTGAATAATTGCACTTTATGGCTTTAAAATTGTTTAGTTTATTGATTTTAATTATTCATTAAAATGCTTTCGCCTATTAAATGTTGTTCTTCCAAATTTTTATAAATTGTATTATTTGATTAAGTATTTGTGTATCTAAAATGATCACAATTAAATCCATACATTTGTAAAGAAGTAATTTCTTCTTAAATTAATTGTTTTATTTATAATATTTTTAACTAGTATTTTAACAGTTTTATATAAATTAATGTAAATCCATTCAGTGTATCTATTTGTATTATTTCTATAAAAAATGTAAGACTCACCTTTTAAATTTTAATGCAAATGTTATGATTTGTTCATTACAGTAAACATTTTTTCTAAGATTAATATATGTATACATATATATTACAATCAAAAAGCAGCACTTTTAATGTATGAATTTTTAAAGGAGAAAATTATTGTATTCATTAAACAGTTTATTTCTTATTCTTTCGACGTGAATCTTTCTCGTATCATTTTAACAATATAAGTTAATATAATGCAAATTTATTAATTTCGTGTCTTTTCTTCCTTTTTTCAAGCAATATAAGAAGATAATTATAAGAAGGCAATTATTGAAATAAAGTGCAGGACTAAAATAAATAATTAATAGACACATGTTTTAAATATTATTACACATTTAAATTCCAAATGAAGTTTAAAGGTTTAAATTATATTCGTTGAAACAAATATTAAGATTAAATTTATGAAAACACTATATTTATTTTGGTATAAAGTTAGTTTTCCTTACTTTTACAAATAAAAGAATATTTTTTTTTTCTTTTAAATGAGTCAAATATATATTAACTCAAGTACTTAACGATATATTATAATTATTCCTTCATTTTGTTGTTCTGTTTTCCTCATTTTGATGGTAATAAAAGTCGATTTTTAACTGGAAAATAAAATAAAAATATTGTTAAATCAAGTTTAAAATAAAGCGAAAAAGGAAAGGATGAATATATAAATATTATACATGTTTCATTTCACGTTTACTGTCCATACATTTCTTTTTTCTATTTCCCAAGCATCTGCAATAGTTTATCCGACATTGCTTGCATTTCACTTTTCCTAATAATTCTAGCAGGGTTTCACCATTATGGATTCATTCTTTATGATGAGTAAACCATATCCAATAAAAAAAAAGAAAATTCTATTCCGATTGTTGTTTGCAAGTAGCGTGCTTGAGATATATGTTGATTTTTTTTCCGCCTGAACAAATAGTGCTAATATTCTGAAATTCATTTTCACAAAAATATAAAATTTAATATCTACATATTATTTAATTTTTAAGTATTTCTATTTTAAAAATAAAGAAATTATTTTTCTGCTACTAAAACTGGTTGTTTTAATATATACACTTTTTAATATTCATATTTTTACAATAAGGGAATTGTTTTTCTTTTACTAAAATTTCTTCTACGTAGAATATTGATTACATATTTATATATTTTAATTTCCATGTTAAACAAACTAATTCAAAAGTACCAATTTTTAATAATATTTCTAAATTAAAATTAAATATGACACTTTATAGAATAATAATCGAAAAATAAATGTCGCATGTTGTGTTGATTTAGTTAAATTGATAAAAAATCACCCTAGTAAAATATTAGTATGTATAACACCAAATACAATGTGTACCCCAAAAGTGAGTTGAATAATTTCAGGAAAAGATAATTATTGCAGTTAAAAGTACAAGCAACTAAAATTCTTAAAAGTACACTGTAAAAAAGATACTGCCATTTTTCCGGTAGGAATCGGAAAAATAGTTGCCGTACCGGAAGAATTTCCGACCCAGCTCGGAGTAAAATCCGTAAAAATAAGGAAATAGTCAGTAAAACGGAATTTTACGGATTTTACTCCGAGCTGGAACGGAAATTCTTCCGGTACGATAAGGGCAACTATTTTTCCTATTCCTACCCGAAAACTGGCATTATTTTTTTTTACAGTGTAGCTTCCTTCGGCGTCGGAACACCTGCGCCAACATTTTTCCTTGGCGCTGAACGTACACTGGAAGGTATCGACGGGGACTTCTTTCAATCACCTTGTCGTCGCTTCTTTAACTGTTTCCAAAGTACTGAAATGGTGGCCCTTGAGTTCCGTCTTTATACTGGGGAAAAAGGAAGAAGTATTGTGGTGATAGGTTGGAGCTGTACGACGCCTGGGCAGTGTTGCCACATCGCGTTTCGCTAAGTACTCTGTGACAAAAAAAGCGGTGTTCCACTGACCAACTTTGCTCAGATCTTCTGATTGGCCAAATATTCTATAACAATGCGATGCACAGTATTTTTGTGGATATTACACTCATCTGCCAGAATTCTAACACTCACGCGTCGATCAGAGTTCAATAGGTCCCACAGTTTCTTCACATTTTGGTCGGAATGTGACGTTGATGGGCGTATAGAGCGGTCTTCGTCCTCGGCGTCCTCCTTGTCCTACAGGAACATCTTCTTCCAGCGGTAAAGCATATTTTTAGACATGGTATTATCGCCATAAGCTTGCCTCAGCATGGCAAAGGTCTCGGCGCAGTAAACACAAAATTTTATCGCGTAACGCTGGTCCTTGAAACGCAGCATTTTGAAATTCCGACGAGTAACTAAAACAAGAGTTCGAATTAGTAACAATGCACACCGTGGAACAGTCTGCAGGCAACTGACGCGGGTATCGTTGGCTTCCATAAACACCCCACCATCTTTCACGTCACTTCGCGCCCATTCCTAGCTGCTTGCTTCGACGGCGGCGCGAAGCCATTCAAAATAGTTATGGGATAGTCCAAGTATATGCTAATATTGTTCAAAATTTAATCTATGTCAATCTAAGGTAAACTGTTAACTATACCTCCCCTTGAAGTTAGAAGCTACATTATCTTCTGTCGTAAGAATTTCGCAACCATAGCAAAAGTTTACTCACACAATTTTTTTTAATTATTATTATACAAAGCGCAGTCAATATTTTTCTCCATTAACTGTGAAAAAAAAAAATACATAAAACATAAACAAAAAGGAGCAACTTCAGTGTTGCACAAAAAATACGCTTAAGAATATTATAAAAAAAATAAAGTAGATTATGCGTAGGAGACAAGATATATGCAAAATAATTTAGAAACTTACAGGCTTAAGAGAAGTCTTTTAATTGGAGTCGATTGGCTGCTTTAGAAAAATGCTTGAAATAATGACCTTTTTTTAAACAATCCTATAGATTTTTCATCTTATAGTTGCTAAGTATTCATTAAGTGTTTTCTGTTTTATATATAAAAAAAATCACAATTTCTGAAGGAAAAATATGCATTTAACACTGCCTATTTTATTTCATAAGCGTTTAAATATTTTAGTGAAAATATTTATACATTTTCTGTTAAATACAGAGCAAGAAACATTTAATGAAAGAGAAGAATTGAAAAAATATCTTAGGTAAATTATTGTATTAATTTGATCAATTTAATGTAATAATTCTAGCTTGAAGGCTATAAGAGTCCATTTTTGAGCATTAAACAAATTCCATGTTAATTTTGAAGTTTTTAAATAATGTTTTTGCATTATAGAAATGCAATAAAAGTTATTACTGAAAATCATTTAAGAAATATTTCATATTTTAAAAAATACTTTAAAAATTCAGACCATAAAATAATTACAAGTACTTCTTAAACACATTTTTATTACTTATTTTATGACTAGTTTTGTATACATCGTTTTACCATTATCTAAATGTCTTAGACGTTGCCATTGGAAAAGTATTTAAAAATATTTTATACTTTTAAAATTCGCACATGAGAATATAATTACAAGACTTGCTTAAAAATATTTGTTTCTTATTATTTTTATGTAGTTCTCGCAATATGTGGTACATGAAAAACAAATGTTGAAAAAACAATAATTGCATCATTAATAATTTTTATCTGTCAAACGTAGTATATACTGCAATATAATACAGGATTATATTATAATCGGATTAATAAAATGGATATGATTAGTAAACAGTGACAAAGTTCAAGCATCCACATAGAAAGCTTATTAAAAAATAAATTGTACATTTTTCATTCCTTATGTTCAACAAATAAAAAAATTATTTTATTTAATAAATGCTTTACATTTATTTTTCGTCATATTATATTAGATTAGGTTTTTTTCTGTTCGCTTATTTATTTTTTGTTTAGTTTTAAGTATTCTAAATTATTTAAACAACGGGAAAACTGTTAAATTGAAAAAATCATTTTAAAACCGAAAAAAGGTTTTGGAAAAAATATTTTTAAAACATATCTTTCCAGTTTTAGAAACTATGCATATATACCGGGTGTCCCAAAAAGGACTGACTGATTTTAAAATTCAATAACTTGCAAACGGTGACAGATATTAAAAAAATTCTTGCAGGAGGGTTATGCATAAGGTCAAAAGATTTATTACAGTGATTTTCAATTTTAGTTCGAATTACAAACAATAGATGGCGCTGTAAGCAATAGTCGCTAAATACAGGCTCGATTTTTGGTCCTTTATCTTGTTCCATGCAGAAAAAGGAGATGGAAATGTATTATACGGGCCACGAAGTACCAAAAATCGAGCCTGAATTTAGCGACTATTGCTTACAGCGCCATCTATTGTTTGTAATTCGAACTAAAATTGAAAATCACTGTAATAAAACTTTTGACCTTATGCATAACCCTCCTGCAAGAATTTTTTTAATATCTGTCACCGTTTGCAAGTTATTGAATTTTAAAATCAGTCAGTCCTTTTTGGGACACCCGGTATATATATATATATTTCAGTGGCGTGGCGTGAAAATTTTCGGTGGTCATTGCAATTATTTAAGTTTGTGGTGAAAAATTATTAACTCTAAAATTCAATGGTTGAATGTTCAAAAAAGAAACTTTAAATCTTACCTTCACTTATACATGAACTCCAAATGTTCTGCTAAAACTGGATCGTAGAGTTTTAAAAGCTTATTAAGAGTTTTAAAATATTGCTTGGTCATCGCCGCATCCAGCGATGACCGGACGCCACGCCACTGATATATATATATATATATATATATATATATATATGTGTTATGCACGTAAAACATGTTTAACCCCGCAGTACAAGTCATAAGCCTTGACCACTTGTCTTCATGTTTAGTTTTTTCTTAGTTACTCTTGGTTTTGTTAATTATTGTTTTAGTTACAGTTTGTTAGATGTTTTTTCGTGTAATAAGTTATGTGAATTTGGATTTTTCAATATATATATATATATATTAATTATAAAGTATTTTTTATTTCATACTGTTTCCTTAATGATTCCTTGGAATATGCTCTGCTTTCATTCATAAAACATATCTTGTAAAATACAATTAGTGAATTTCTTTGTTTCTTATAAGCCACTATACAATTTTCAGAGAAATTAAAAATCGCATTCATGAAACAATGAACTTGAATTTGCATACTAAAATGCCAGCATATAAAACAATAATTTTATTGATATAAAAATAAACATTTTATAATGTTACGAAAAATTAAAATAATAGATACACAGCTTTCAGTAGAAATAAGATTTATTGTGTTAAAATGAAAATTTAAATTTTATACGAACATTATATTTATAAATTAAAATAAAAGCAAATAGCAATATTTTACAATTATAAATCATACAGAATTATGCTTTTTCCATGCACATTATTCTATTTCTTTGCATGCTAGTATAAATGTAAATAATGGTTTAAATGAAATGTAAACGAATAGTGTATGCTGTTTAGAATAGTATTGCAGAGAAAATTCATCAAGTAAAAAGATTGTTACAAAAAGTCCCTTTTTATTAGTCCGTATTTAAAAATATACAGACTGTAGTTAGAACTTTTTTCTCGACACTATATAGTTTTTAATTGCAAGCTGCAATATAATGAATGCCCTACTTCATTCTCTGAATTAATGTTTAAAATTTTTCAAAGATAGAATACCACAAAACTTCTTTCCCTAAAGACATCTCAGAAAACTTTGTAACCATAAGGGAGTAATTTTAAAACTTTTCGGATTTAGTATTTTGAGCTGTATACCAAAAGTTTTAGAACATATATTTTAAAGATGGCAAAAGCTGACAAAATTATTATGAAATGATTCTTAAACTAATTATTGTTACAGAACAAAGCTAAATAATGTTTAAAAACATGAATGACTAACATTCTTTTAAAACCTTGAGTTTCGAATATAGAGAAATATTGAATAAAAAATATTACAAATATGTGGATATAATATATATATATATATATATATATATATATATATATATATATACAGGGTGATTCATAACAGCGTGGCTAAAATTAAAGTGCAAAGCAGGCATTCAAAATGAATAAAAATTTACATAGGAAGTTGGATGAGTAAATGCTATAACGTGGCGCTAGATGGCTTTTCCGTGGAAATATGAGCTGAAAAAATTCAGACGACGCCGTGGATACCTTGGAAGTAACATGGCTAGTTACAAACACCTGTTATATCGAAGGAAGACTTAGTAGGAACAATCGTTGCGACAAAAGTATGTGTTCGAGATACACCTGATATGTTTGAGGAGCTGCGCAATCTACGTAGTGTCTATGTAATGCGTGTTTCCCGTCGTTTGGAAAAACTTTCTGCCTTTCCTGTAGCACAGTACATTGGTCATAAATGTTTACCATGCGGGGAGATACAATATAAATAAAATTGTGTAAAAGGATTTTTGTTTAATCTTCTTGTGGTACATATGATTTGCAATTCCCTCTAGCTGCCCGAGATGGCGGTTGCAACCCCATGTTCCACGGTGATTTTTGATTATATCTGTATGTCTGCTTCGTCTTTTCATTTAGACCACGCTATTTTGTATCACCCTGTATAAAATTTTCATAGTTTAATTATTTCCAAATGCATTTATTTTAAATTAGCATATAGTTTTAACTTTTCTAACACATAGTGTAAAGGAATTGTGATAGGGGAGACCGGGGCTAGTTGGCTACCGGTGTAAGTAGGCGCAGCCCTCATAAATCGCCTGTTTGTGGATAGATTACACAACCACTCGCAGAGTACCTTTCTTATTGCTCTTTACGATGCCCATTGCTTTTTACAATGTCCATTGCCAATGTCCATTGGCAGCGTTACCTACGTGCAGTGGACATTTATTACGATTTTTCAGTTTTTGCACTCTTAAGTAATTTTTTGTTGCTTCATTCTTTTTCTTATTTCTAATACTTATCTTAATAATTGCGATTTAACTTGTGCAGTTTTTCTTAGTGTATGATTAACTGTACCTACCCCATATGTGATTTCCTTGGATTATTTATGCTTAGAGGATTACGTGTCCCTTTAGTGAAGAAATTTATTATGGGGCTAGTAGGCGCATTAACACGGGGCAAGTTGGTTCGGTGTTTGGTGTATGCTGGTAGCTTGAAAAACAGCAAATAACGAGAAAAGTGGATACAATGCAAGATTTTGGGCACACGAGGCTTGCCCAAACGGATACATTCCATTTTTTATTTGTAAAAACTGTAACTCTGATGATGATATAGAGTAGGATAGAAGATTCTGAATGTTGGTGTTTTATTCTATATTTTTATGTCTGTATAATTTAGATTTTACATTGTACGGCTATAACGCCTTTGCTTAAACTTACTGGTAATAATGAAATTGATTTCGCTTAACTGCATGTCTTATTTGAGCTTCATTTAAATTTTTATAAAGCGTGTGCCAACTTATCTCATAGGTATAGGCAACTTTCCCCGTGAAGGGGTAGGTTTGCGCACAATTTTCATTTTACTTTAGGCTTCCGCTAAACATAAACTTCAAAAGCTACAAACGCAAAACTCCGGGTATTTACAGCCCAATGCCTGTACTTTAAAAGTACAGTTAATGTTTCATAAAAAACTTAAACAAAAATAAATAAAAATTAATAACTGAAACTGCGCCACTAACCGCGGTCTCCTCTATATAAAATTAATTGTGAATGAAAACAGTTTTTAATTACTAATGTTTACTAAAGAAGAAGTATCTTCGAAGCTTTTAACAAATGGACCTCAAAAATGTATATCGAAGGTTTCTTGTTTCTGCTTCGATTGTTAAATGTTTCTGAAAAGTACTCACTTCATAGTCATTAGTCCATAATATTTCATTAACATCTCCGAGCACGAGCGAGCTTCCTTTACTAATTTTTTTTTCTTCGTTACCATATGAAGGATACAGTTTATTCCATATTATTTGGATTCTGTTCTTTCTTTTATCTATCGTAGACTTTACAATTATGCTAATTGCTATAAGAACGTTGAATATTTCTTCCAAAATTATTTTAAGTGTTTGTTTGTAGCTTCACAAATTTCAAAATTCCTAAAAAAGGGAATTTCAAAAATTTGAAATTGTCACTTGTTTTTTAAGTTGGATTACAGATTTAGTTTAGTAGGAAAAGACGGCAACTTCATAAAACATAACTGAACTAGCTAATATATTTGTATTCCCGCTAGATAGTCATGTTTTACATTCAAGATTGAAAGGACTTTTAGAAGCTAGTTTTAGAACATTTTGATCCATTTAGGCTATGAAATATGGTTCAATATCTTCACGAATCCATTCAATAAATTTTTTTCTTGTGATTCTTAATTTGCTGATAGACTTCTACAGAATCCCTGGATTGGTATAGACAAAAATAACTTTTTAATGTTCGGCGATTGTCTGCGTGGTAAATTAATATTGGTTATACCTTGCAATCTCTACTCAAAGTTAATCTCTCATTCATTGTTTTATGCTCAGAAAAAGGTTTTATTTTTGTTTTTATTATTTTGTGATAAATGTACTGCTAGGCGTTTTCTACCAAAAATAACGCTATTTCATCAGAATTGTAAATGTATGTATTTTAATTTTGTATAATTTTTGAAAATGTAATAAAAAATTTATCTCTTGCAACTTTGTTAGCACTCTGCCTCCAGTCTCGTTAGGCAGCCTAAGAGAGACTGCTCAGGGCCGGCTAGGCCTGCCCCTTAGAGCTTAACGTCTCTCCCGGTATGTTCCCCGACACGTTGAGGCTCGTTAGTGAGTACAGCCCTGTCCGGCCGTATGCAGACGGACAAACACAAAATGCTCAAGGGGCGACGCTCACCCGCTAAGGGCGTCTATGCACCACCGACCACAGAACCCAGAATTTATTTTAAAAAGAACAAAGTGTGATTACAAAAATTAGACGAATGCCTTCCCGCCAGGAAAACGTCTACTCGCGACAGAGGGCGGGAGTATGAGAACATTTAAAGTAAAAATAAAATAAAATAAATAATAATACTAATAATAATAAACATCACTGATCCTGGCCGCCGGGGTAGGAACCCCTCTCGCGACAAGGGGCGGCAGGAAGGGAAAAGAATGGAATGCGTGGCACAAGTAAGATGGCACGAGCAAATACTTAAGCGTCCATTGGAGATGTAATGATTTGCGTGGCACAAATAAGATGGCACGAGCAAATACTCAGCGTCCATTGGAGATGTAATGCTTTGTGTGGCACAAGTAAGATGGCACGAGCAGATACTCAAGCGTCCATTGGAGATGTATCTCTTGATAGAATGGTCAGAAGCACGAGCAGAGGCTCTTGCGATCGTAGGAAACCACACATTGATGAGTAAGAGAATTTAATTGGAGCCTACAAAGAGGACTGGATTCTGGTGCTGTTTGAAGATAGATATGGTGACAGTGAGACTGGATAAGCAGAACCAGGGCTTAAGTTAAGTTTGTTAAGTATGTAAGGAAATTGTTAATGTGTTTTAATTTGTTGAGTAGGAGGGTGCGGGAAAGGACGTTTTGGAGCCAGTTGACTGGCAGTATGTCTGGACGCCTCAAGTGCCAGCGTTGCGTGAGAGTACAACTGTAGTACGGGTGACTTATAGTGCCATCTTCACCGCAGACGCAAGTGGCAGTGGATCTTATTTTGAAGCGGTCCAGATATGCCATGAAAGGGCCATGTCCTGTTAAGAAGCTAGTGGTGTAGGGTGTTAAGTTATATAGTGTGAGAGAAACTTTAGGAATTAGCTTATATGTGTGCCTGCCCTTTTTTGAAGTATCCCAGTGCTCCTGCCATCGCGTCAGTATCCTTGCTCTAAGGACCCTTTTGACGTATGACTGGGGCACTGGGAGGTGTGTGTCTATTGTTTCTTTCTGTGTGGCCTTCTTCGCTAGGTTGTCTGCTAGTTCATTGCCAAAGATACCTTTGTGAGCCAAGACGTGACCTAGTGAGATACGATGTAGGAGATTCTTAAGTTTTAGTTTGATTTGCAGTACTAGAGGATGTTTTGTCCTGTGTGCCTGTATTGCCTGCAGGCCAGAGAGGCAGTCACTGTAGATGATAATACTATTGCTAGAGTGGGATTCCACCCACTCTAATGCGTTTAGTATTGCGAACAGCTCCGCTTGGAATACGGAGTTATTATCATCTAGCCTTGCAGACCACTGATGGACCACCACCGTGCCCTCCGTGGCGCAAAAGGCTGCGCCCACGCCAGTCTCTGTGCCTGAACCATCAGTGAAGAGTGTGGTGCTAAGGGCAGGTGTGTAGCTGTTGCGTGTTGTGTTTACTTGAAAATGTGAAGTCTCCTCAGCGGGGTGGAGCTGCCAGCTCCTGACTTTGTATTGCAATGTTGTGTTTGGAAAAAGAGAATCTATTACTGTGTCACGTTTTAGCTGTAGGATTGAGGATTTGGCGTGTTCGTATTCTAGTTGAAGTGTGATGGGTGGAATACCTGTAAGTATATGTAGTGCATCTGTGGAGATTGTGCGGTAGCCTCTTGAAATTTGTAGGAGAAAAGTGCGTTGTATTGATTTTAGTTTAGGTTGTGCTATGGATGATAAATTACCCCCCCAGATACAGGCCCCGTAAAGTATTATTCTTTCGATTATTGTTAGGTACCAGATCTTCAGTGTTTTGTTGTCTACCCCTCCCAATTTAGAAGTTAGTCTTAATGAATTATTATGATATGCTGTCAATTTAAGTTTTAGGTCGTTAATGTGTGGGATCCAGTTAAGATTTGCGTCAATGGTTATACCTAGGAGTTTTATGAATTGTACGTGTCGAATGGAGACATTATTGATCCTCATCACTGGAGGGCGTTTTGGATCATATCTGTGTGGTTTGGTGAATACTAGTGCTTGAGACTTTTGTGGTGAGAGTGTGAGGTGCAGTAAATCCAGGAGCCGGCAGAAAATAGGAAGAGCTACGGCAAATTGTTCCTCCAGATGACGTCTGTAACGACCGGAGAAAATGAAGCTGAAATCATCGGCGAAGGCAAATAGTTTAAATCCCAGCCGATTTAGTTCTGTTAGTAGCACATTTGCTAAAAGCAACCAGAGGATTGGGCCAAGGCACGAGCCCTGGGGGCAACCCTTCTGTAATCTGTGGGTAGATGTGCCAGCACCCCAGTTAATCAGGACGCTCCTCTGTGAGAGGTAGGAGCCGATGAGACCAGCTATGTTCCCCGGACAGTTGAGTGCTTGTAGTTGTAAGAGAATGTCTCGCCATTCTACGTTGTCGAATGCGCCTTGTATGTCTAGTGAAACGAGTGATGTTGCGTTGCCCTGGGCTATGCTTTCAGTACAGACAGTCATTATGGCATGAAGTGCGAGCTCGCATGAGTGGCCCTCCGGAACCCGAATTGTCTGGGGTGGAGAAGGTTGTTTGACTCCAAGAAGTGTGTCAACCGCATAACCAGAAGTTTTTCCAGAAGCTTTCCCAGAGTGGGAAGAAGGCAGATGGGTCTGTATGACTTGGGTTCGGAAGGAGACTTGCCTTGCTTCAGAAAGTAAACTACCTCTCCCTGCCTGAGTACTAAAGGAAAGTACCTCATGGTGAGGCAGAGGTTAGCCCAGCGCGTGAATATGTGTGGAAGTTGTTTGTGAGTGAGTTTTAGTATCCGAAAGTCAATTGAATCCGGCCCTGGGGCCTTCTTGTCATTCAATGTGTATAGTGCTGTTTTTACTTCTGCCTTTGTGAAGCGTTTGTCTTCGTGTGCTGTGAAAAGGATATCCTGGTTGTCTTGTTGGGGATAAGCCGAGGGGCCAAAGAGAGTGTGTGTCAGGAATTCCAGGTTATTTTGTCGCGAGGTTTGGTGAGTTGGTCTTTCTAGACGTATTTCATCCGGAGTGAAGAACTTGCCGGTCAGAAATTTTTGAGTGATGCCGAAAGGGTTCTCATTGTTGCTGCAGAATTTCTTCCACGCCGCCCGTCTCGCTGCCAGAATCTCACGTTTGTAAACTGCTTTAAGTCTCGTACGACGTGCTGCAAGGGTCTTTACTTCAGGGGGGATAGGATTGAGCAGGCGCAATGTTTTAATCTTGCGTCTGAGGGCTGTCAGCTGGTTCCTCCGCTTTCTAAGATCCTTGTTCCAGAATGAGAAAGTGTGTGATTTTTGGACTGTTTTCAGTCGAAAGGAAGCCTTCGCCGCAGTCTGCATGGTTTCGATTAAATTAGATGTGAAGGAGTTGAGTGTGTCTTCGCTGTGCACCCCTTCGAGTTGTGCTGAAAGGGATGACTTATGACTTTTGATGACGTTGTTAAATTTGCGAAGGTTTCCGCGAGTTGTGTTGTAGCGTCTACGTTGCGTGTAGAGTGGAGAGGTCATGTAAGAAAAGTGTATGTATTTATGGTCTGAGCCACTGTGTTTGTCTGATACGGACCATTGTGATATTCGTGGTAGGGTGAAGGAATTTGTAATTGTTAGGTCAGGCCAGCCTTCTGCTATGACTCTGTCTTCTGTATCTCGTCTTTCGAAAGTGGCTTCAGAGTTGTGCATGTTTGCAAGTGCCAAGTTATGGATAATTATGTGTCCTGACAGCAAGTCACCCCGGGCGTCTTCACGCGGACATCCCCAGAGGGATGAGTTCGCGTTGAAGTCGCCACCACAGATGAAAGCCTTCCTGTTTGTGATGGTGTGTTCCCATTCCGAGAGACAAAGGCCAAAGTTTGCCGAGGGGGCTGCGTAGCAGGATCCGACGACAATCTCGCCCTCCTTCGCCGTTATGGAGATGAAGACGCTATTGTCGCCGGTAAAGAGATGGGTACATACAAGACTCGAGCTCCTGACAACGATGTGGGCGGAGAGATTCCGAGAGGAAAACCTTCTCCAGTCCTTGCTGAAGATAGCGAGGTTTCCATCGGAGCAGTAAGCATACTGCAGTAGAGCGATGTCAATCTCGTTCTCTTCCATGTGGTTGATTGTGCTTACACTGGCTGCTATGCAGTGATTGAGGTTTACTTGGAGAAAATTTAGACGGCCTACAGGAAGGGGTGGGTGGGGAGAAGGTGCTGAGGATGACATTGTATTGTGTATGTTATAAAAAGTTAAAAACCTCCTACCTTGAATGCCCAAGTTCTGCTGCTGGCTGAAGTAGTCCTCCTGGTAGTAAGGTGAGTAGAGGTTCGGAGGTGGAGCATGACTCGGAAAAGGAAAATAACCTCGATGTGCAGGAGGATGTTCGCCCAGGAGTCCTGGGCCAGAGTGGGAGGATGGAGCCGCCGGGGGAGGTGCTTGGGGATTTCGAAAGGGAAGTTGGAAGAGATCGTTCAGTCTTGCCCGCTCTCTGTTATACTCGAACTTGAAGGTTGGACAGTTGGAGGCTGAGGCTATGTGATCAGTTCTGCAGTGTGCATTGAAAAGGTTATTTGCGCGTCTACAGTTCACGCACGAGGGGGATTTGTTGCAGGTTGAGGATGGGTGGAGTTCTCCGCAAATTTCGCAGGTTTCATCATTATGGCAGTACTTTGCTACGTGGCCATATCGCTGGCAATATCTGCAACTTTGGACTGTGGTGTGTGGCCGCAGTCTGCAGAGATTGTATCCCAGCGGTATGCCTCCATCTTGGATTACTGCCATGGCTAATTTTTCTGACAGAATGAGGTGCCAGTCCTTGCATGAGGGTCTTTTAGAAGGAACGGCTTTAATGAATCGGATTTCGTCTGGGTGATAATCGTAAATTTCATCCAACGTCGAGGTAATATAAGTTAGTGTTGTTCCGTCGGGAACTCCAAACAGGATAGTTTTGTGAAATGGGAGGGTTTTAATGCTGAAGACTAGATCTTCAGCAATTCTAGCATGGGATTTTAGATCACTTAGGACGACTTTCGTTTCTTCGGCGGATCGGCAAAAGAGTTCCAGCTGTCTTCGAAGGCATTTGATTTCAATACTACTTTTGGACAGGCGATATTTTGTTTTTCGAGCAGGTTTCTAATAGCCAGTCCGGACATGGAGCGTTTCTTGCCCCTGACCACAATTGTTCGAAGGTGCCTCTCCTCTCCTGGCCTCCGCTGTGGCTCCGCCGGTACTACCTCCTCTGTCGGTGAAGGGAACTCTTGAGACTTGCCGTCTTGATCATTATAGAGCAGGGAAGGTTGTTGACTACGAAGGTATGCGTCTCTATCATTATCAATTCTTAATTTGTCTAGTCTGCTATGGAGACTTTCCTCAAGCCTGGCTACTATTTCTTCAGTCTTTGGGATCTGTTGGATCTGGCTGGCAATGTTCTCGTTTAGTGTGGTGAGCTGTTCCTTAAGGAGATCTGCTTTTAAGCGGAGCTTTTCAAACTCCTGTTTGGACTCCTGTACTGATTTTTGATTGGCGTGGTCTTGTTTTCTGATCGATTGGAGGATCAGTTTCACATTTTTCAGGTGGTCAGCAGATTCCTCTGTGAATGTATTTTCGTCCTCTGACAGGACTAAGGTAACGAGGGATTTAGCCTTGTTTGCCAATTCGGCAATGGAATATGTTCGGCTTTCTCCCATTGTGAGCAGCGATGGTATGTGAGAAAAAATAAAAAATGGCTTTGAGAACTAGAATGGCAGATATAGTTTTAAAAAAATATTATAAGTCAGAAGAATGATCCGCGGGTTGTGGGAACCCATCTACAGGCCCCTGTGCGCCGTCCCGGCCTGTTGCATGTTTAGGTTTGGAATAGTGGGTGGGAAGGTAACGAGGCATTTAGTCTGTGAGCCCCTGCATCTGCTCAGCACTGTAATTAGATATGTTAGGAGTTGTTTTTGGATAAAATTGTTGTAATTTTATTTTAGGGTGTGGGGGTACTGGACAAGATGAATTTAAGGTGGGTTTGGAGATGATGGTCGAAATATACTAAGTTTCCAGTAAAAAAAAAAAAAAAAAAAAAAAAAAAAATGAAAAAGAAAATTAAAGCTCGAATTAAATGTGTATTAGGAGATGAAAAGACACGTTTATTGTTGAAACTCCAGTCTCGTTAATAAAAATACGTGAGCTGTTATGAATAAAAATACACGAATAATTAAAAAAAATTAAATGTTTATTTGTCGTGAACTAAGTACGCCGTTAAACTAATCTGTCGTTATAGCTGAATTGATTTCTTTAGTGACATATGAGCACAGACTTACACGTGCATGAGTTTGTGTATGTGTCTGTAAAGGAGTCTTAATAAGAGATTTTACTAATGGCTCTTGAATAGCTTTGCTGAGCATGCAATAACAATATATTTCATCTAATAGGTTGTTTTTTAAATAATATGCAATATCTAAATAACTGTATCATTTTAATTCATAAAACGTTAAATATTGATATAAGTGTGCTATTACACATCATTTCTATATATTTATTTCTAAATTTAAATATCTTTTTCTTAAAACACGTATAGTTCATTCATTCTATGTATATTTTAATAAATGAAGTTAAACATTTTCATCACCAAATATAAATCAGTTTAGACCTTTCATTAATGTCTTATTGACCTTTAACGCTCATATATCATATATTATACATTTAAAATTTTTAGTTGTCGTAAATTTGAAATATGATAAAATGAAATTTCTCTTCGCGGTAAAACTTTGTTCAACCGTTAAAATTTGAAAAGTAATCGATGTGTAACACATTAGATTCTGAAGTGTTAAATGTTTCTCTTGAAATATGAGGTAAATATATTCCTTCCGCTGAATTACAAAAGAGTCTCCTATCCTTTTGTAATTCTGTTAGTTAATTCTGTAAGTTAAATTCTAAAATTAATTTCTGAGAATTTTATTATTGTTACATCATTTCTGTATTATCACCACATCTTCGAGTAATCTTTGAAATATACTTTAACTCTTTTCAACAATATTATTTATAGCTACATAATAATGTAAAATTTAATTAATAAAACATATGGTTATTTGCAGAGATACGAAGAAAAACTCATTAATCAACACAATGATAAATAATATTGTTTATTCTACTACTAATATTTTTTAGATTTTTGAGATATACATCTTAACGCCTGCTTTATTATTTAACATTGAAATGAAAATTTTAACAGACTGATTGAATTTATCTGGGGGAGAATAATAAAACCAATAACAGAATCTTTATAATTAAAGGCTAATGTGTTCAATACAAAGTTAATTGGAGGTGAAAGAAAATGATTAGAGTTCTTAAAAAATACGGAAATTTGAAAGTTAGGAATTTTCATTCAGGAATATTGAGAAATGTTATATTAAATGTGTTATCGCTTTTTTCAATACAACTGTAATCTGATGTCTACAATAATATATACTTAGATGTAACAAAGATGAAATAAATACATTGTTTTATAACACTTTTTGTGATTAGTAGTTTTTTTACAAACTTTCTACTATAAATAGAATAATTCATGTTAATGGAATTTGAATTAAGGAGATATATTTTCTTAGAATTATACCAAAGAAATTTTTGTTTTCAAAATATGAAAATACTGTTCAAAAAATCTTGAAAAAAAGATGAAAATTAACAACTTTAATTGAAACTCTAATTGAATTGTTCCTTTTCAACATTATATAATTTAAAATTCCTAGCTACAAAAATATGAAAGTTAAACAGCGTAAGTGTTAAAAGTTTCTTGCGCGTAAGTGTTGAAAATTTTTCATCAACAGAATAGCGCAGAGCATTTCTCTCTAAAGACATCTGTGAAACTTTGTAGCTTTAAAACAATACTTTTGAACCTTTTCGGATTTCGTTTGTAATGTCCTCTAAATTTTGAAAACTCAACAACGTTCTAAAAATGTGAAAAATAGCGTTTAACTCAAGAGGTCTCGTGCTTTTTTTTTTTTGTTACACGTAAACTGACACGGATCTTTAACGACTGATAAACAAATTTTCTTCACAATATATGCTTTAAAAATTTGTATTTGTGTCACAATTTTCAGTTCAGGAGTTGTCGTTAAATCTTCGTATGATTTTATTTAATTTAGAAAATTCATCTTTTCTATGACATGAATCTTAAAATTAATCTCTAAATCATAATTCAGTTACTTTAATCTAATTCACTTTTAGAAGTTTTCATCATTTGGTTTTTAATCCTCATTAATAAGTGATTTTTCATTATATGACATTTATAGTGATGGCCTACGGCGGAATCTTTTCATGTATGCGACCCTGAAATATAACTAAAATTGCTGGGCAAAGTTTTTGATCCTATAAAACTTTTCTCCTAAACGATTTTTACAGATTTTAATATTAAATAGCGCTTAAAATAATTCTGAAATTTAAACATTGCCTGCTTCAGTCTGTCTGTCATACAAAGCTCTAGAAAAGAGAAAGTTTTCATCATTTTTGTGCAATAGTTTTTGAAGAGAGAAAGTCAAGTGATCACAATAAATTCAGTTACGTTAGAGGCGGAAGCAGCATAAGTTACTCTTTTTAGAATATAGTGAATCAACACGTATTAACTATACACTTACTTCATATACCTATTGGAATGAACTCTTTACAAGTACTGATGTATATTTTTTATTTCAGAAAATGAAATAATTAATTAATTTAATTATAATACTAATTCCTATATATATATATATATATATATATATATATATATATATATAACCTTATTAGGCCAACGAACAATATTATCAAAAGCTCGGTTTTAGGAATATAAATCAGAACTTATGCTAACACAGGGCTGAGAAGGTTTTAGATAGTAATCTACTAAGAAGCTCTTTTTAAGAGCAATACTTCTCTGTCGTAGGGTAACTATTATATTTTTTTATGTAGAAGAAAATTTAGTTTCTCTATGTGCCTAGTTATTTTATATTTTTTGTAGAACAATTTTAGGTATTTAATGTTCATTTCACAAAGTTACTTTGCATTAATGGTTATGTAAATCTTATTTAGATTGCGTTTTAAGAAGTTTGTGAAATACAAAGAACCACTAAATTATATGACACTATTCGTATTGTAAAATGAATGGTATTTTGAAAACACAAAATAGGAATGTTCTAACTAAATAGCCAATATATTTATTTAGATATTAGTATCTTTACACGTGAACCGTAAGGAAAAACATTGAAATGCATAAATTATGTTAATTTTAATTAATAAAAAAAAATTCTCTCCACAGACTAAGAATGAAAATATGCTCTTAAAAACATTCTATAAAATAATAACCACTTACATTTTACTAAAAGCGAAAATTACTTTAGTTGCATATACTTTACCTTAAGCTATGTTTTGCAATCTCAATTTATCAACAAAACACTTTGAACCTATTTATATTTTTTCTTTCAGAAAATAAACGTCCTTTCAGATAACGAAATAATTTTACATTTTCTACATATTTGGCTTCATTCCAGTGAGTCAGCTGCATAACACATTATGGTAGAAATATAAATAACAGACAAAAATCGCAGAAAGTTATCACAATGAAAATGGATATTCAAAAATAAATTAGCTTCAAACTATTTCAGAACATTTAAAATAGTATGTCATAAAAAATAAAATATATTATGGTTGTGAATAATTGTGCAATAGCATTTATTGAATCCTTAATTTTCGTTTTAGTTTCATAGAAATATTTATAATGCAAATACGTTTTAGATCAGTTTCTTTATTAAATTATAAAACAAGTGTTTTTTCTTCTTAAATAGGACACGTGCATTGGCATTATTGATAATTGAATCAAGTCTAGTGCATATTTTTAATTGTAGAACTTCTATGAAGACTTGAAATCTGTAACTTCATACTTATACAGGGTGCAATATGTTATCTATCGTCGACCTTTAATTTATGAACCGTTGGTCGTAGACATATAGTTCCAAATACAAAAACGTTTCAAATGAAGTAAATATTCATGCTGTGGCATTATTTAAAGTAAAAAATCAATTTTATAAAAATTACGAAATCTAACTTTTTATACGGTCCCCCAGCCCCTATAGTTATATTTAGTAAAGTTTACACATATCATAACACATATAACACAAAACGTTTGACATCTGTACTACAAAAATTGACAGATTTATTAAATTTCAAAATTTGAGATTTTTGCACATGATTTTGTCTTTTATTGAGGGATCAGTTAAAAGATGAATTAAAGTAATTCGAGATCAAAATCCGGGTGCTATGTCCTTTTTACGGCGAAAACCCTTTTAGCCGGTATCGCCACATCGGGGTATCACCGAAGATGGTTATTTCATCTAAACATTTGAGCTGACTTTTAAAGGTCGTATACAAAGCGAAGAATGAAATATTGAAATTAAGCAGAAAAATAAATATCAATTTATTATAATATCAAAAACGGTCTACTATAAAAAATGAATAAATAAAACGCCGAAAACTATTGGAGATACTGCTCAAAGTGTTCTCCATTGGTGGCAATGCACAATGGATTGCGTGACAGCACTGAGTCCTGGACACGTTAGAGCATAGCAGGTGTACAAACTATTCGACAATCAAGAATGATGCGCTGCTTCAGATAAACCATAGAGGTAGTCTCAGTCACATAGACTTATCCTCGATGCAATTCCAGAAGAAGTCCATGGAAGTCAAATCCGGTGAACGCGGTGGCCACTCCACCGGACCACCATATCCAAGGATCTGTTGAGCGAATTCGGTAGCCAAATACGCCCGAACGTTTGATGTTTTATGCGGGAGGGCTCCATCATGTTGAAACCACACCCGGCATACATATCGGAGATCAACTCTTCAGTCACGTACCGTTTTTTGTAGCAGATCCAGGTAACGATCGCCCATTAAGGTCCCACCCATCGTAGAAGATGGGTCCAAGAATCTAGGTTTCTCATATACCGCACCACACGTGTCGTACTGTGCGGGCGATGTGGAGGTTTTCAGGTTGCATCATCCTTTTGAATTTCGCACAGTTTGCACACCTGCTATGCTCTAATGTGTCCAGGACGCAGTACTGTCACGCAATCCATTGTGCATTGCTGCCAATGGAGAACACTTTGAGCAGTATCTAGTAGTTTCCGGCGTTTTATGACTTCATTTTTTATAGTAGACCGTTTCCGATATTATATTAAATTGATACTTATTTTTCTGTTTAATTTCAATATTTCACTCTTCGCTTTGTATATGACCCCTAAAAGGCAGCTCAAATTTTTAGATGAAATAACCCTCTTCGGCGATACCCCGATTTGGCGATACCGGCTAAAGTGGTTTCGCAGTAAAAAGGATATAGCACCCGGATTTTGATCTCGAATTACATTAATTCATCTTTTAGCTGATCCCTCCATGAAAGACAAAATCATGTGCAAAAATCTCAAAATTTGAAATTTAATAACTCTGTCAATTTTTGTAGTACATATGTCAAACTTTATGTGTTATGATATGTGTAAACTTTTACTGAATATAACTATCGGGACTGGGGGACCGTATAAAAGTTACGTTTCGTAATTTTTATAAAATTGATCTTTTACTTTAAATAATGCCTCAACATGAATATTTAACTCATTTGAAACTTTTTTGTAATTAGAACTATATGTCTACGACCAACTGTTGAGAAATTAAAGGTCGGCGATAGATAGCATATTGCAACCTGTATATAGATACATTTATGTGTTTGCAAAGTTATTAGTTTCGTTTTGTAAAAACGCATTTTTAAATTAATTTTAGCAGTCTCGGAAGTCCGTAGCGAAATTGAAAACAAGCTTTTAACAATAGATTTCGTTGTATTAAACGAGCTAAACTTTGAAGATGTTATGGTAATTAGACAGCCACTGTTTCAAGAGCTAAGTAGAAATCGGAAGCATTCTGCCTTATACAGCAGTTAAAAATGTATGCTTTACCGAATTTTGAATGAGAAACTAAATACAACAACCGGTTGTTTAAAGAATTAAATACGGATGGGCCAACAAACACTATTTCTATGGGTAATAACAACAATTAACAACAACACAAAAACAAGCTAATAACAACACAAAAATTAAACGAATAATAAATTAAATTTAAAAAATCAAAAAAACCCGACTGCGTAAAAAGCGAAGTAATTCATTATTTCTCATCAAGGTTAAACTTTATTTTATATTACTTACCTATTTTTTTTATTTACTTGTATTGCTGACTTTTAAGTTGTGTTTAATTGTTAGTTCATAACTATAAACACTGTTTTGATGAGTCCTATAGATGACTATGAAGGTTAGAGTTGCAGTAAAGCTAGAGATCCCACCTCCACAACTTCCATGTTGTGTAATATTTAAACGGAGCTTCTGAATGGAAAATAGTCAATGTAACATCGTCTTCATTTTGAAAGACCTATTCAATGATATGCCACTCAACATAGTACGTAATTTGTTTTCGTGTCTGCCATCATTTTGTATTTTATGAACGCCATTTTGAATTTATAAAAACAAAACCTAGCCTATAACCATCCGGCCGTTAAGACTGATTGATCGAGACCTTATTCATTAAAATACATCCAGCCGTTGGTATGTTTCGAGAGTATAAAGAAATCCACATACCCAGATACGCGTGAAACACATAACCCTTCTTGGCAGTCGGGTAAAAATTACTCATCACATAACAATGATTTCGATTTTATTGAAACAGTGAAATAAACATAAACATATGTAGACGGAAAATGGAATTAAAATAAATATAAATGAAAAAAAAAATAATTTTAACATGCTCTCATTAAAACTCACAAAAATGTAGAAAAATTTATTTTTTTAAATGCAGTAAAAATCAAAAATTGTTGAAAAAACGGCACAGATGTCAGATACGCACCACATTGGTGCGATTTTTTTCTGACGCCAATCTGGCGAAAACCTCGTTTTTGAAACCAGTTACACTGTATTCAAACACACCACACTCGCTGCATTAGAAGCATTATTTAAATTAATATAATTCTACAGATATAATGCAGTTTTAAAACAATGATAAGCGATTAATACTCTAAAGAATTATATTCATATGCGTATTTTTTTTTTTTTTTTTTTTTTATCAGGTTCGAAAAAGCATATTTTTGGGGGATTGTTAAAAGATTACAGAGAAACAACATTATGATTTTGCCCTTTGATGGAGTGTTAAATGATTAAACAGATGTTTGTTTTCCTGTTTAATTTATTTTTTATACGAAGATCATTTACTATTTGCTAGAAATGAACGTTTTATTTTCAGAAATTTAAACACAGGGGATTAATTTCTAATCTTTATTTAAAGTAGAAATCTAAAAATTAATGTAAAAGAAGTGGATACTTACAAACTCTTCATTAAACATAAGAGAAAATTACATGAAAAAAATAATACAGGAATTATAAAAATAACTAAGAGTTATGTCTACAAACACAAAGCAAGGGTAATACTTACAGTTAATTATAAACTTAAATTTCCATTACTTTTCAAATGTAATTAGTAAAATAGTTAAATTATATTATTTTTCAAATGTTAAGAGATTTTTAATAGAGTGTTTGATTGTGTTTTCTTTAATATTGGTGTATATTGTATTAATATGAGATAATTAGCTAAAGCTATACTCTTGTTAAGATTTTTTTGCAATTTAAAAGTATCTTTAATCACGTGGTAATGTGTCACCGAAATATTTCTACTTTCCGTATAAACGAAGTGAATATGCTGTTTGGGGAGATTTAAATATAAATGTGTTGCAATATAGAATATAAAGTAAAACTAGCTAAAATGTACATACTTTTAACTCATATTTGACCAAGCATTGCAAAAAATTATGCTTTAGCTTCATAAAGAAACAAGCACAGGCATAAAATTTAAAAACATTCCAAAATTTTAATTTCTTGAAATTTACAGGCTGTCATTTAGGTATACATGAGGAAAAGGCAAAATCCACTACTCTGGAATTATTTTTTATTTATTTATTTATTTTTTCATATTAAAAATGCTTTCATATGAAGTGGTGAGAAACAGTTCAAACAGAGTCCTACATCACATTATTTTGCAGACAGGTATTGCTTTTATTGTATAATTATGTAGTTGATAACGACATTGTCTCTCGTTCACTAAAAATTGATATAAATAGAACACTTATTATAAATAATTTTTTAGAAAATAAAAATTAAAGATTAAGCTAGTGTAATGAAAACATAGGCAATAGCACAAATATTTTATGAGTCTGAGCTAGAAATGTATGCTGCCCTATATATAGTGTTTTTTGTCAAATATGGGTTAATACATCTTTCAAAAAAAATGCATATGCATTCAAGTAAGATTCTTTTTGTTTTACAATATTTCGTTTATTTTCTATTATATCTGTTGATAAGGAGCTACTTTTATCTATTGATAAATATAAGTTTTGGTGGTTAAATTATTTTAATAAGAAATTTCTCTCCCATTTCTTTCTCTCAATTTATCTTTGCTATTCCGTTGGATTTTGGTAGTATATTTCTCGACTAATATAGGAAGGAAAAACGTGCTTTATTTTAAATTAGTGCAGTGTTTAAAATTAAATTAGAGCTGACTTTAAAGATTATGATCATGGCTTCTAAACGTTCTCTGTTCTGCGTTTACCTTTTCTCGAATCGTTAGCAATGTTGTGAGAATTATTAGAGAATTATTCACCACGCTCAAGATCACGTAGTAATTGTTTACGTCAAGTTTAGTACAAAAGCTATTTTAATAAATTAATTAATGTTGCTGCATTTTTCTGAATGCGTATTACCTAAACTGTGTTTCTCATTTCTCACAAAGATGCCTTACTAATGCGGTACTATCGCGGAAACACATATTCCTAATACTATCGTTCCTACGTCTCTCTCTAGTTCAGCGTGGTTCCAAATTTATTAATGACCACGCCACGCCACGCCACGCCACGCCAAGGCATCTGTAAAATCACCAGCCCTCACCCACTCTATAACATATGTATATTATTATTTAAAAGGTGAATTCATTTCACATTGTGGCAGTCTAACATAGCATTAACAATATCTATCCATTTCACATTTTTTAATGTATCTTGTGTCACAAATGTCTGTTTTACATAATTCTGGAAATGAATTCACATTACACATAAAGTGTTTTGTTATTTCCCGACGTACCTCAGTGGTAAAGAAAATAGTTATACTGCCTACGTATTTATCTTCACAAAATGTCTCGAGCAGACTTTCACATTTAACATTAAAATTTATAACATTGATGCATTTTATTATTAAGTTTTGTGACTTATTAAGAGTTGGTAAAGAAGCTTTGGACATTTTTTTTGTCTATTTATAACACAATATACAGGAACCATATCAAGATTCCTGTTTTTAATAATGTTAAAGAAACATTATTCTCCATCACAATACATTTTCTCGGTTTTTCCTTTCCCAATTGTTCTCATTGTTTACCACATATTATCTGATTTTAAAACTGAAAAATTATACGTCATGATGTAAATTTATTTATTGTGTGGGATGCCTAAGCTGGAGCAGTAGAGGTTTACTACTTACCCATTTGTTTTTTTAATGTTATTTGAAAGTTCATATTGAGTTGTTTAGATATTTAAAAAAAATTAGGTTAAATATGTTCAATATAGTCAGATTTATACATATTTATGAGTAGTGTCACGTGTAAAAGTATCTTAGTCTGACATGGAGCAGAGAGAATAGAAATAGAATGTTTTCACTCAATATATAAAAGAAAATGCTACGAAAAAAATGTCAAAAGCAGTAATAACCAGAAAATTTACAGAGATTTTTAATTACAGTAGAGTCAGGAAAATCCGAGGTAATTGGGGCTGAAATCACCTCAGATTACTGAAAACTTGGATTTTCCGAAAAAGTAGAAAATTCTTATTCAAATCCCCCAAAATCAGTAGCAATGCTTTTTATTGTTTCAACAGCGTCTAATCTTTTTATAGCTTCTAATTTAGTTATCACAGATACAGATTTTCTCTCATTTTTTTCATTCTCTTTTACCACGTGCAGCTTAAAGCAATTTTCACCGATCACTTTCAACAGTAATGCTCTTCCAGAAATATAAGGATAAGGAATGTGAAAAAAGCTGACTTTGAATAAACCATAGAGCAAAGTACGATGCAACGGACTTTATCCTCGAGTGGCAACAGTCACGTTTTTGAGGGTATGTACCATCCGAGAGAAACTGTTTATTGGACGAAAGGGAAGCTGTGTTAAAATGTTCTTCATTCTTATTGGTGATTTTTTTCTAGATACCCGCAACTGACGCGAAATGCGTAATTGTCCCCAATTACAATCCCTAGCGACTAAAGAAACTTGGAAAAAGAAAAATATTGGATAACTAGTTTAGAAACCCCTTTCAAACTGACCCCAACCCTTAGCAATCTGCCTGAAAAAAAGAAAAAAGAGTGGTGGGTGACTCAGAATGGCAATTACATACCTTCCAGGAAGAAACGAAAAGAACTGGCATTTTTTCGGGCTGAAATTTTTATTTTTGGTTCCTCGATTTAAGTGGAGCCTCGGACTTCTGAGACTCGAATTTTCGAGACTCTGCTGTATACGAAATAAACATCAATGTATATTCAAAGATTGTATAATTATCGGATAGATTCGATTATTTTAAACTTTTGATTAGCAATGCTTAAAATTCCACAAACAAATTATTTTTAAAAATTTGTTCTGATTCTATTTATATTTGGTGTACATCATTACTTAAGAAGAAGACAGAAAAAACTGATATCGAATGGAAAAATATTTCGAATTGCCACCCTAAAAATTCAAATCCCTCCCCCCCCCCCCCCGGTAGTGTACAAGTCCCACATTGGGAACTATTTCTATAGTTCAATTATCGTTTATATTATATAAAGATAACTGTACAGGTACTGTGACTTGTACATATAATGCACCAACTGATTTAATAAATGAAAAATGAAACTTATATGTCACACTCACCAGCTACTACAGTTTCTGGTGATTAATCAACGAAACGATTCAACCAGCACATATAAATTTAGTTGCTAGTGGGTGGGACACATAATCTTTATATTACTTTTGTCAAAGAGGTTAGCGCGTTAGACGTATTATTCCTGGCACAATTAATAATTCGTGGGTATTTTCTCATTTACTAGTGTGGAAGGATACTCTTTAAAACATTTGATTCTTTACACTTTGTAAATGTCTTCTTCTTCTTCTATTTTTTTTTTTGGGGGGGGGGGCGGAAGGGGATCTGTTTGTTTATAATAAATCGAAAATATTATTCAAAAATTTAAGTTTTAAAGAAATGATTTAACAGAACGCGCAAACCGAATTTTTATATACATAAACACAGGCGCTCCAAATGGAAAATAATTACTGTAATTACTGCAGTTTCTATTGTTACAGATATGAGAGATGGAATTTCAAATAGCGTATACACGTTGATGCGTGTACACACACAACCACCCACTAAATGATTCGTACTAAATATAGATACCACAGGAGTAAATTACATGTATATGGTATGCGCATGTATTTGTTTCAACCATGCAGCAACAAACTTAAGTCCTGCTACTATTGGATGGACAATACCACGGTTAAGCTTCTGGGATAACTGAAATATGTCAGAGAAATGAATGTAAAATATAGGATTTTGTTGTACATATCAATTGCGCAGAATTAGAGTTTTATTGTGTGACTGTAGGACATTTAAAAAAAGTGCGAAGAAATTTATTTAAAGCTCTGTTCTTAATCATTACACCTGTTGATCACAGAGTCTCAAGTATTAAATTTTGAAATACAAATGTTTATTTTACATTTCACTTTTATATTGTGCACAACAATTGCCTAGAGTGCTATGTAAGAGTATGCAGCCGACGATTTTTTGAACTCATTGATCTCAGAAACTAAGCAAAAGCTAGCAATTTCAAATTTAGAAACTTGTAAAGATTCCATTCCGTGCTGTTATGCAGAAAATTTTGTGCGACCAAGTAATATAACTAGTATGTTGTGGCCATCACAAAACTTTCTTCTACATAAATCACCTCAATTAAATGATTTAAATAGTGCAAGAAATTACATTAATTTAGCACGCATTCATATCAAAGTGTATCTGAATTTGAAGTTTGATAAAAATTCGTGCCTTAGTTCTTGAGATAGAGCTATAGCGGAAATTCTGAAAAATGTAGCATAGCAGCACCACATGTTGAGTGATTTACACCAATGCATAAACAGCAATCATTGATATCCAGGTATACATCGATCTGAAGTTCGTTGAAAATCCAAGCATTAGTTCTTGAGACAGCTCTATTGCGGAAATCACAAAAACAGCATAGCAGAGCCACCTATTGAGCAATTTACACCAAACTGTATAAAATGTCAATTCATGTCAAAGACTAATTGATACTAAAGTTTGATGAAAATACGTGCATTAGTTCTTGAGATACATTCATAATGGAAATTCTGAAAAATACAGCATAGCAGCGCCTCCTGTTGAGCGATTTACACCAAAATGGTCAAAATGCCAATTCAAGTCAAGGGTTAACTGATTCTGAAGTTTAGTGAAAATTATCGCATTGGTTTTCGAGATGCAGCTATAATGAAAATTCTGAAAAGTACAGCATAGCATCGCCACCTGTTGAGCAATTTGCATCAAAAACTAATCAGCACCAATTTATATCAGGGACTAACTGAATATAAATTTTTATAAAATTCCTTTCATTAGTTCTTGAGATAGAGCTATTGAGGAAATCGTAAAAAATGCAGTATAGCAGCGCCACCTGTTGAGCGATTTACACCAAAATGTACAAAACTTCAACTCATGTCAAGGACAAACTGAATCTGAAGTTTGATGAAAATCCGTGCATTAGTTCTGGAGATTGAGCTATTGCGGAAATCGTGAAAAAGGCTGCATAGTAGCGCCACCTGTTGAGCGATTTACACCAAAAACTAATCAGCAACAATTTATATCAGGGACTAACGGAATGTAAATTTTTATTAAATTCCGTGCAGTAGTTCTTGAGATAGGGCGCCCAAAACATTTGTGTCACATACAGACAGACAGACTCACAGATGCACAGACTCACACACAGACATTTTGTAAACACATTTTTTCGGAATCTCGAACCCCTAAAACGTGTAAATCCGTCGAAAACCGAAAGTCGAAAATTTTCCCGAATCCAATACTTTCTTCTTGTAAAGATAGAAGAAACTAATAAAAATTAATATTTTAGAGTAAATATCAAACATAATCTAATATTTCCATGTGTAAAATATATCCACAAAATAAAATTTAATTATATATTGTTAAAATAAAAATTATTGATATATCTAACACGGAGTAGAGTGTCATTTGCGTTACTCTTCATATTTCATGTTTTAAAAAATGCCTGTTATAGAAGTGTATTCTACGAAATAATATAAAGAACTGTAATGTGTTTTTAAAAGGATTTTAAAGCAGTTATAGATGAATCTCTTAATAGCTAATATTATATTTTAACTGATTTTTATATAGAGTAATTTTATTTATTGCTGTTCTGTTCCACAACTGAATTTTTCAAGTTTTATTACAATCTTGCAAAAAAACTAATCTTTAATCGAGATGTTTCAGAAAAAAACGGTTACAACATAAATTATATTGATAAAATATAAAAAAATAATCTATACTTTTTCTTAATTTCTCGAAAGAAGTGTTACAACCATCTTTCCGAAGTATCTTTCCATTAACTTTATAAGGTAAATCCGGAGATTATCACCACAAAATGCATTTTGTCAATAAGGAAAGATTTATGGATCTCATAAAAATGACATTAATGGATAATATAAAAAAGATTTCTGTAGTCCAATTGCACTAATACCTATAAAGTTAATAAAGTCTTTGACGCGGCTGTGATTGGTAGTAGAAGTTCCATAAAACAGTTCTAGGAGATTGGATTAAGAGCCCTTTCGCCATTAATACGTGTGTTGAACTTTTTTATAATCGAATAATGATGATTGTAATAATAATAATAATAATAATAATAATAACAATAATAATAATGATAGTATTAAGAATAACAACAATAATAATAACAATAATAATAATAATAATAATAATAAATTTTGATAATTTTTTAAGTTGTTTGTTACATTTGAACTTTATGATTGCAGATATATTGCCAGCATCACTTGAATAAATATGACAAAGTGGATTATTATAAAAAAAAAAAAAAAAAAAGATCTACGAGAAAAAGCACTCAGGTGATAAAGGTGGTATGTGACAAGTAAAAGTTAATCGTAGGATTGAATATAATCAATTGTCTTCTACCATATTTTAAATTACTATTTCAAATAACCTATATTAACAGAAATTTTAATTGATAAAGGGGGAGGGAGGTTGACAATAAACTCAAATGGTTACTTGGAACTTTACAGCGCATATTCTCAAAATGATAATTGTGTATCTTACCACTTTTATCATCTGAGCTCTTTATGTCTTAAGGCTGCTCACAACTGTCCTGCTAAACAAGCAGAAAATGTTTCCATTTTTTAACGGAAAGATCTAAAATTGGAAGTCCTGACTATGGAAGCGATTTGGAATCGAACTGTTTTTTTCATTTTTGATAAATAAATTACTATTGAGTTATAATCGATTTTGATCACTTGACAAAGACTTTTTTCTCCTTTCGCTGACTGGATTTTTTGCTTTTTTCGCGAACTTCGGTTCTAAACGTTAACTTTGACAATATTTCCTAAAAGATGTATCGTGTTTGAAAAAAAAAATAAAATAAAATAAAAAACATTTCGATTTTAATAGTTTCATAACAATAACACCTGCTAGTTTCATGCATTTCTGAACAAAAATAAATTAAAACTTATGTCTTAAAGTTTCCCTTTTGAATTTGAGAACAGCGTTAAATGCATAATCTGTTGTTTGATTTGTTTTAGCACTTTTTTATCGGTAGATTTAGTGAAGCTTATATATTTTACCTAGAATTTTTCCTGGCATTGTTACAATCAGAAATAAACAAAATAAAACTTAATAAATTAAGATAGAATATCTAATTAAAAAATTATGATATAATGTGATAAATTCTTTATTTTGCCATTATTCCAAATTTATCTCTTTCATTTTTTTCTTTTGTTTTAGGATGATGAAGTCTCAGTTCAAAATCACAGCTGTAGAGGAGTCATAATTTCCCTATTTGTATTTCTAGCACTATGTGCCCTTATAGTTTTGGCAGTCGTTTTTCTAGTTCCAAGTAAGTACCATAATCATAAACTACTTTACATATATATAACTGTTATGATGATGTTTATTTTCTGTTCCTTATAACGAAACCTTTTGAAACTTTAGAACATTGAACTACTTTACAAATATATAACAGTTATGACGCTGTTTATTTCCTGTTCTTTTTTAAAGAAATCATTTCAAAACTTAAAAGAAATTTCACAAGATTCTAGATAGTGTCCGCCAAGTTTTGACGGTAAATAACTTGAATGTTTCATTAGAAAAATTCTTGAACTTTAATTAGTTGCTTTTAAATTAATTATTGAAATCGTGACGAATTTCAATATTGCATAAGAGATTCCTATTTATTTAACGCGATAGATGGTGTTGCCTATCTAACCTATTCGTTGAAGTGGAGGAATTTAAAGTTTATAATTTACAATGAATTGTGCTTGATTTTTTATCAGAAATTTATCTAAAAATGCTGTGTATAAGTATTTATTTTTTTTACTACGGCCTCTTTTTTTAATAACAATATTTATTTAACTATACGACCATTTAAAACACTGCAATGAATTTTATTTCTATTGTCTCATTCTCTAAACACCTAAATTTGAAACTTGATACAGCTAACGATTTTTAATATATATTTTTTATTACTTGAATTTTATTTTACATTCTTATACATTTTTTTAAACATTAAATCAATAATATCAAGTTAATTTCTTTTATAGCTCTTATTGATTTTTTTTTCTTTCTTAACTTTTTATTTTTCAAGTAAATGAATGACAAACTTTTCTTTTTTACACACACACACATCTAAATTCTTGATAACTGTCAGAAAATATAACGAAAATTGTAGATCAGCCCAATTTATTTAATTGATAACTACATTTAGAATATTTTAGAGTAACTATTTTAAATTAAAAATCAGTATATTTTCAAAATGTTATTGAGTGTTAAATTTTATTTAATTATAAAACATTTAAATAATAACAATAAAAACATAACTATCCTATAACTTCTGTTCCTAATAAAAGATGTCATTATTGAAATGAATTATCTACAAAAATACTACACAAATCATTTTGCCAGGCTCGGGCTCGAACCTGCGTCCTCTAGAAAAATTCAGAGCTGTAAACTGCTACGTTAGCCCACTATGCTAGCAGGAACTTGTTTTGCTACTTTCTAAAATTAAAAAGTTAAAAAAAAAAAAAAAAAAAAAAAAAAAAAAAAAAACCTGACGCATGAGCAATTTTCTCGAATTTGGGTTTTGATCTTGCAGAAATAGTTTTGCGTTTTTGCGTTTTGATGTTTATCATACTTTATTTTTTTCAATGATGCAGCTACAACTTAAAATGCTAGTTTTTCAATCTTCCTGTGTAAAAATTGGCGATTCATAGGACGGAATATGTCGGATCACCAGCCATAACGTTTAGCCTCAGATCACTGTGTGTTATCTTCTGTGTGTAATATGACCAAAACAATATGACACCTCCTAAATAAACTTTTAATATCGACACGACAAATTTTTGAATTGTTAATAACGCTGAAAGAGCCAAATAAAATTTACTTTGTGAAAAAAAATAAAGCTGGTTTACCGTAAGATCGAAAAAAACGCAGACGCACTTAAAACAACTTCTACCTGTGATGTGATAGTTCAACTGTGCGAGCATCTCTGCGCATGTGCAGCGTGTCACTCCAAAGGCAGATTTGTACTTATATATTACGCATGCGAACTGTAGAATTTTAGTTTGAAATTACGACTAATTAATACAATATTTGAACAATCGAATGTGCGATAACAAATCTGTGACCAAATTTCTTTCATTAAAAAAAAGAATGGTGTAGTTTGATGCAGTAGTTTTTTCTTACGGACTGTCGAAAGAAAACGCTCAGCGTTTTAAATATATAGATTTCGTCAAATGCGTGTATAGTACAAGTAGCGTGTTTCCGAAACATTCGCGTGATAGGGAATAACTATTATTTTACGTTATAGCTACGTTATTACGACTAATTAATACAATATTTGAACAATCGAATGTACGATAACAAATCTGTGAACAAATATCTTTCATTACAAAAAAAGAATGGTGTAATTTGATGCAGTAGTTTTTTCTCGCGGACTGTAGAAAGAAAACGCTCGGCGTTTTAAATATGTAGATTTCGTCAAAAACGTGTATAGTACAAGTAGCGTGTTGCCGAAACATTCGCGTGATAGGGAATAACTACTATTTTACGTTATAGCTACGTTATAGCCCTCTACTACTCATAACTACGTCATTTGAGGAAATTGTAGGACATATTTTTTTTTGTCTTTTGGGTTAATGACACGCTTAAAATATGGTTCCAATTATAAAGAACTGTTATGCATCATAAATGGCTAGACAGTCACGTGATGTCACTAAAATTTAGCTTTAATTTTAAAGTTTCGGGTAAATTTTTCCTAAAATCAATAGTTCTCAAGTCAAAGAGGAAAGGTTTGTCTTAAAACGAAATTTTAAAACAAATAGAAAAACACTCAAATCACGGATTTCTTTTACAGTCGAATAATTTTCCTGTAATTAGTGAAATTAAACCCTGTTTCGTTTTTACAAATCACGCGCATATCATAATCATATTGCGAATAATTCATATTTGTTTAAAAGGATACTGAAAAATGAAGCGTAAAAAATTCTTTATCCCTAGTGGGAAAGATAATAAATAGTTTTTTTTAACATTATATTCTAAAATATCTGTTCACGTACACAATAAAAAGTTGATAATGCTTATCAGCGTAAAACTTTATACTTATATGGAAATAACATAGAGCATTCTTTCATTACAACATTTCAAATAGTTCAAGTTTCAATAATATATAAAAAATAATATGCACTTACTTGAAATAAAACACATGAGATGTAGTTACCTGCAAACATGTTGGCTACGCAAGAAGTCAGGATTACGTGCAACACTAAATCACAGGGCCTATCCTCTCTGAAGCCGAATTGCTATGGATGCAAAATATTGTTACTTTTGAAAAGAATGCAACTCTGTAAACAATAAACTTTTTGAAGAATTTTCCTAGTGTGGGAGAGAGGCAGGCTGATGGTAGGATTTAGGTTTAGAGGGTTACTTTACATGCTTCAGGTAATAAATTATTGAGGACAGTAACTTTTTCAAAAATAACGACACGTCATGTATTTCAAATGCCAGGAATCAAACTAGAATATAAACAGGCAAGCGTCACGAAGAGAGAGTCATATGGCAGACCTCCCCAGTGAGTAATGGGAATTGATGTGAAACATAAAAGTTAATTATCTTGTACTTTACACAAAACGTACGTATATAAGGGACAGTCAAATGAAAACGAGACAAATGGGAAAAAAAAGGTAGATAAACTGTTGTCAAATGAAAGCGATACAGGTGGAATAAAGGTAAGTAAACTGTTTATTATTTTATTAATTTTAAACTTAGCTTATATCCTTCGTCTGGCTGCGAGGAGCCCACTGCGATTAGATTTTCAGGTACTTCAAATGCGCTGTAAAGATGGCGTGCACGGTACCGTGACTAATGCACAACTTGAGTCAAATGTCTTCCACCATCCGCATCGGTCATTTCTGACGCCAGCATCAACCGCAGCAATGACAGAAGTGGTAATGAGAGGATGAGCCAGTTGCTTTGCCGACTTCTGTATTTCAATGACACCCGACTTTCTTGAAATCGTTTAGTTCACTCAAACCACGCGTACGTGCCATACTGTTTTCGCCATACACAGCATGCTTTCGGGCATAATTTTCAGTTCCTGACATGCCTCCCTCAGTCAAAAAACTAATTACGCATCTCTGTTCTTCATTACCGGTCTCCATAGTTATGTCGGACGCACACACGACTCCCTCACTTCAATTTGAGTGCGTCTAATAGACAAATGGTACAGCGGTGATCGCTCGCGCAGCTCCTTCCTGATTCCCGATATGGGGTACTAATATAGACACACTTACCTGCGTTACCAACTTCCGCGTCATAGTCGTTATGTAGCCTGTCTCGTTTTCATTTGACTGCCCCTTATACAAATAAATTGGAAATTACAATTCTAATAATAAATAACAAAATTTAAAAATACTGTTTTTATGCTGGACGACTTATATGTTTAAGTTTTTTCTTTCAATTTTCCACTTCATATAAAAATCCAAACTAAATTGTCGAAAAATGTTTTGTTAATAAAAATAACAACATAAATTATAAAATAATGTATTTAAAATTTGATTTTTTTTTTCAATTATTACAAAAATATTTCTTAGTGATTTTTTTTTTGTTGTTTTTGTTAACCGAAGATTTAGAAAACCGAAATCATATGTGTTTTATGTAAGGATAAGTCGAGCATTACGCCATAAATTTTATGTTGTATTGAGTCGGGATTCAACTGCGTGCATTTTGCAAACACGTTGATGCATAACCCACAATACCGACTTAATTTTCAGAATAACCTTTTATTTCATTCCATTTATTTACTCGTTATCTGTAACAGTTAAACGCATATTATTTAAAGTGAAAGTCCTATGTATTTAAATATGGGTTTATTTCTAAATGTGATTAATACTAGTATTAAATTTTGAATAATCTACAAAGAATCTAATATTTTTTAACTGTGCATTATTTTTGTATTAATTTTCACGCATATATTCACGCAAGATTCAGAAAGGAATTTATTATACTGTATATACATCTTAATATAAATCTTAGACAATGATCATAACTGTGAAATTCATACATTGTATAAACTTGTGCATAATGACTTAATTACAATTAAAATCTATTATTTATTCCAACATCGGCGAATTGTTATTTATTACGATATCGGAAAAACCTTGTCTTTTCTTTTGCATGGACATCGAACATTAACGCATTGAGTAACATTTTGGTGAAAAAGCGAAAGTAAGTATTTTTAATTAAATTATTTGTTAGGAGTTGGTAAATAAATATTTTATTCACACGCACGGCTTTTGACAAATTCCGCTGTGATATTTCGTTTTATTTGTTAAACATGTCTTGTCGCTATGGTTTTCATTTTCTTTTGTATTACTCACGCGAGTATGTTTAAATTTAGGAAGAAACAATTGGCATCTGTCTTCTTTTTCAGATAAAAGGAAATAAATATTTTGAATTTTAAAACGTATTATTAGATGAGTGAATTTGTTTTAGAAAATTCCGCCAATTTTTTCAGTAATAGCTTGGCGAACATGAATATAGAGAAGAAAGAATTGCATAAAAATAATATTTTTTATGAAATAGTACAGGATCCCTCTTTGATGTTTTTGTATATATGTACTTAATTATCAATATCAACATCTATTCATATGTCATTTTTTAATTATTTTAAAGAATTTAAATAAATTTTGTGATCAGCAAAATATGTTGAATCATTTTTTTTATTTCGAACCCATCATTATGTTTGACATGCAAATATCATTATTTTGATTATTGCCAGCTATGACCCAAGAATAATATAAATTTATTAAATATAATAGATTAGTTTGATTAATTTTTAATATACCTGTATAGATATTTTACCTAGCTCTGTACATACCTTTAATATTCTATCGCTAAAATTAGTCCGCATACTGTATTAAAATTACAAATGAGAAAGCATAAATCGAAATCTATTAAAATGCGTCATTTGACAGTCTTAGAAATAGTGTTAAAGATTATATATATATATATACATATATATTACAGATCAGATATTTGTCGCCAAATAAAGTTTTTTTTTTATGTTCATAAATATGCTGTTATCTATTTAAATAAAGATTTTTTTCTTTTGTTAGAAAGAGATAAAGTGAAAGAACATAGAATATTAAAACATAACATTTAAAATTAAAGAGTAAAAAATTGTATAATTGTACATGTGGTGTTCTTTTGAAAAAATATGGTCAACGGATATTTAATGCTTTTGTTTGCATTTTTAACGCAGACGCCTGAATCTAATATCACGCCTGAGATAATTAATGAAAAAAGATAATTTAAATGCGATATTAAAGCCATTATATTAATGATAAGAGAGTAGTGGCAAAAAATTGAAGCTTTCATTTATTTCTTTCGATAGAAAATTTATAAATGCCTTGTTGTAAAGGAAACTAAGTTCGTGAAAATTATAAAGTAAAAATAGAGTTTGTTTTAAAACAAAGTAAATAGTGCAACTAACAGATCACGTATAGAAAATTCGAAACACCAAAAAGTCTATATTATATTGACACTGATGAGTAATAATTGCATTTCTGACTGCAACTAATAATTTTTTTTATATTTTCGCCCCAAATACACAAATGTCTTATCAGCTTAAATAAAGTTAATTTTCAAATGAAGAAATTTTTCTAATGACGTACAACATGTTAAATCCCAAAACATTTTATTAGCCATGTTTTAAAAATGAATGGTTTCCATAAATTTACATTAGTGAAAATAGTTATTTGAAAATAAAATTTTTATTTTAATACAATGATTGCATATCCTTATTATTTACTAAGCCTGTTTTAAAACACTGAAATGAAAATAACTGAAAATTATTTCGGGTGATTAAAAATTTAGATTAGTTGAAATAACTCTGAAGTTACAACATCTGCAGAATACCAAAAGCGTACCAGATCTATGAACATGTCTACATATATAGAAACTCTCTCAACTCTTTTGTTGATTAGGTTTAATACTGCCATTAAACAAAGAAACTTTTGTTAAATTAGCAACGCATCCGAGAGAAATACATTATGAGTTCATCTTTATTCATTATTTAGATATAACAAATATTTCCTATTCAAATATATTTTGCATAGCTCACGGGAAAAGAGCAAATGAGTTGCAAAGCTGGATTACGGATAAAACTGCATTTTCAATCTCTAAAACTTTTCCAATTAATTTCAATGAAAATTTCTAAGCTTTACTTATTGTTGATGTGATCGATATTTCATATATTTCTAAAATAAAAGAAATATTAGAGAGTTCGAATGCCTTGCGATATTCAAGAGATTTAAAAAGTTCCAAAAACATAATTTTCATTAATTATTGGTCGCCATATCTAAGCAAATATGTATATATATATTTTCATTAAGGAAAGACTCTACTTCTTTGTACTAAAAATAAAGAGATTTTTACAATTTTGTTTTGTCAACAAAGCTGGTCATTAGTAGAAGTAGAAGTGCTTTGGATTAAACTCGTTTAGAGTAAAATATTTAATTGCCGTCCATTCATTTTAATACATCAGTATGTCACTTCGTTTTAAATGGGAAGTAGTAGGAGTAGCTTCGCATAAAATTATGCAGAGACCGATTATTGGCTGTTAGATATAAGGATTTATTTTCTGGACATTTAACCGTATGTTTGTGGCATTGTACGATGCTGCTTCATTACATACTTGATGGCTTTTACACAGAATTTCTATAGGTTTTCTGATCTCTTAAGAGGGTCCGGGGCTAAAAATGCTCCAAAAATGCATTTTTTTAGCGGTAAATACTGCAAACCACACGCTTTTCTCTTCATTTTATCCAGAGATATAACAACTTTTGCCTCCAAAAACAATGCATCAGCTGCCTTCTGACAAGAACTTTAACTTCATTTATCTCAGAATGATTTTTTTCACGATTTGTTAACTTTAAAAGAATATATCTAAAGTTCCTTGCAAGATATGGGGCATTCTCACAATCTGTTGAGTTTTATGCCCCTGAATAATAATTTATATTTTAATATATTTTTTTTGTGTGTGAGGTTTTTTTTTTAAATTTCATATAGTGCGGAACATCCCATTTCATGAATGCATAAGAATAATAACGATATAAATAAGTTTCAGACGCTGTTGGGGGTCCAAATACCAGGAAAACTCCTATACCGTCACGTGTTTGGAGCTGTCTGTATAAAATTGTTTCAATAAAAGTAATTCTATGTAATTTTTTTATCGAAAGTGGAACAGTTGTTTTATATAAATATGTAGCAAAAAATTAACCTGCACACATTTTTACGGTTGATATTATTTTTTTTAACTCTGTCCCTGTTTTCGTCCTTACCGTTCCTCTTGCTAAACTTACACAGAAAATCACTTCAGATGCAACAGCAGAATTTTTTTCAAGTTTTTTCTCAACCAAATGTATGCTAGGGAAAGAATGTCTAAAATTCTTTGACAGGAGATTTACGTCAGAATTTAAATCAGCATTTAAATATAAATTTCAAGATCGTGGCTTTATTAGTAGTCTTACCGTACCCAAGGTTTATTACTGACTTTTCGTGGTAAATTAATTTTTTTTTATTTATTTAATCCAATGTTAACAACTGTTTCTAAAAATCAATAAACATTGTGGCTATCACTTAGTCTTAACATGATTTTCCTAAAAATAGGTGGTAATTTTCCTTACCGTTCCATCATTACCATCCACTTTTTTCTCATTTCGTTCTTTTCTCCTATACCGCCCCCTTTTTTTTTTTTTTTTTTTTTTTTTTTTTTTTTTTTTTTTTTTTTTTTTTTTACCTTACCGTCCCTTCTTGAACACCCTTTTAACACAATGTTATACAAAAGTTCTGTATTTAAAGTACTACATTTTTATTATTTCTTATTTGAATGGCCTGTGGGTACTATGAAAATTCATTATAAGTAAAAATTTAGGAAAAAATAAAAAAATATAGTGGTAAAATGGTAAGGAAAATTAAACTCGACAGTTAAACTTAAACCTCAGTTTAAAAAAAAAAAAAAAAATCACTGCTGACCATTTTTTCTTTATTTTGAATCAATAAGGCATTCGTCTATCAGATTAAAATGTTATTTTAGCAAGTTTAATTTCACCAGATTTTTATTCCCGAAAGTCAAAAGTTTATGAGAAAGCCCCATATATGCATGAAATTTTCAACAGTGCTTTTATGCTATATTTCCAACAAATTGTCTACAGGATTTTTAATTTTGAGTGATAAGTGTGAAAATATGCTAATTAATGCAAAACTGATTCATAAAAATCTTAATTTTTATACTAATTTTTTTTAATAAAATCCAGAGTCAATATTTTAAGAAATCCTAAAGACAAATTAAAATAACGCATTTTTTTTAAACAAAAGTGTAAAAATTTTGTAAATTGAATAAGAGATTCCAGAGTTATATCAGAAATTAAAAATGCTTAAAATATTAAAATTGGATTTTTTTTAATATTTAATAATTTTCATTTTTTTACATACCATATTTTTATTATATTAAAACACATTTCAGAAAAAATTTCATAACAAAATTTTTATACATAAAAAAAAAAAAAAAAATAGAATTTTGAGCCCCGAATCTCCTTAAAGTCCATATTGTGTACACTGTAAAAAAAAAAAGCCAGTTTTCCGGAAGAAATCGGAAAAATAGTTGCCTTATCTTACCGGAACAATTTCCAACCCATTTCGGATTAAAATCCTTAAAATCGGAATAAATTCCGTAAAATACCGTTTTACTGACTATTTCATTATTTTTACGGATTTTATTCCGAACTGGATCGGAAATTATTGCTTTACGATAAGGACAACTATTTTTCCGATTTCTACCGGAAAACTGGCAGTATTTTTTCTTACAGTGTAGCTTGAAATTGAATCAAGGTGCATTTATTGCATTTCGTCTTATGATTTTATTTAAAAAAATTATGATTATTGTTATTGAATTTTATAGTCATAATCTGATTTCCTATACATAGCTCCCTTTTTGCAACAACAACAAAACTGAATCATTTGAAATCTGTTTCTGGTTATTAGAAATTTGGGTGAATGGAAATAGTGCTGCACGCACTGTTAAAACAGTATTCTTAAAAATAAGTAAATTGTACTAATTATTGAGCACTTCCCGATCTTAAAATAGCTCCGAGTACTTAACTCTTAAATTTGAAAAACGCATGTACTCATTTTTTTGAGTACATACAGGGACTCGAAAATAAGTATACACTATATTGCCATTAATGACCTGCAATTTTCAATTTTAGACATTTTGTCGAATATTTAGAAATATACTTGTCAGATTCTTCTGGAATTTCTGGATTAAAAAGAACAGGTATGACCTCATATTCAGCAATGTCGATTTGATAAGTGGAGCAATTAGGGGCCAACAAAAAATCAAAGAAAAAAATAATACTTGGGATCACCCTGTAAAATAAAATGCCCGAAATGATCTATCGCTACCGAATATAAATAAGCAGACAATGTGCAATATGTGTATTTTTTGCGTAAGAATAGCATGTATATTAATAGAGATATAGCGATTTATTTAAAAAAATTAAAAAATTCTTGCATGTTTTTTGCTTATAACATACAGGGTTTTCAACCAAATTTAACGCAGATTTCAGAAAAATTGACAAAATAGAGTAGAAACAATATAGTGCAATCGGAATATAAATATATTAAATATTTTAGGAAATATGAGCTGTTGTATGAAATAATTTTTATTTGCGCATGCGCGAACGATAACAAGGATCATTTTACATAATTTAATAGACAACTCTATGGAGCAACTTATTTTAAAAAATCTAGTCAAATATCGTAAAAATTCAGAAAGATATCGGCGTTAGAGTGAGCAAATTTTCAGTTGTTCTCTAAAAGCAGCTGAATGATAAGGGATTTTACACAAATTGTCATTTTTAATTTAAATTTATTTTAATTTTTCATTTTTGATTGATGCGTTAGTTCTTCTTTGACAACCAGCAGAACTATCCCATACCATGATCAAAAGAAGTATCAAAATCGAAGCATTTTTTCCAAATCTACTCATTGATAGTCACTAAATACTAATTTTTTCTTAAAGTCAGTTAATAAAAATGACAATTTGTGTAAAATCCCTTATCATTCAGCTGCTTTTAGAGAACAACTAAAAATTTGCTCACTCTAACACTGATATCTTTCTGAATTTTTACGATATTTGACTAGATTATTTTTAGTAAGTTGCTCCATAGAGTTCACTATTAAATTATGTAAAATGATGCTTGTTATCGTTCGCGCATGCGATTTTTTTTAATTTTTTTAAATCCATCGCTATATCTCTATTTATATAGTGCTATTCTTACACAAAAGAATACACATATTGCACAATGTCTGTTTATTTATATTCGGTAGCGATAGATTATTTCGGGCATTTTATTTTACAGGGTGATCCCAAGTATTATTTTTTTTTCTTTGATTTTTTGTTGGCCCCCTAATTGTTCCCCTTATCAAATCGACATTGCTAAATATGAGGTGATACATGTTCTTTTTAATCCTGAAGTTCCCGCAGAATCTGACAAGTATATTAATATTCGACAAAATGTCTAAAATTGAAAATTGCCAGTCATTAATGACAATAGAGTGTATATAGAAACACACATACACTATAAGAAGAAAAAGCGAAGTTACAGAGAACCGACAAATCACCATTTTTAATTACGGTAATTTTGAATTTCAAAGAACTACAATTTTTGGAGTAAGGAACAACAAATTTACAATTTTAATTCTTGAAATTTTGTGTATGAGCTGCCCCGTGATTTGAACCCGAGTCCTCAAGGTGGGAGACCAGTATTGTACTGACTGTGCTGTAAGAGCAGTTACCAGCTGTTTCAAAATGACACCTTTTATGAATCAGCGATGAAAGATCGCTAACAGCAGAGATGAATTTTCCCTTTCTTAAATATCCTGATTTCTAATAAAACAATTTTTAAACTAAATTCTCTTCTTTAACATTTCTAAGGAAATTGTAGATAAATTTGAAAAGTGTGCATTATAAATTAAAAATTATAACAAAGATAGAGATATCTTTAAATAAAAGCTTTGAAATCCCTACTGACAATTCGGTATAAGAAAAGGGTTTATCAGAAAACTCATATTTTTGAGCACATAGGATTTAAACATGAATATTAAGACTTTAAAATACAAAACATATGTATTCATTTCTGCATACATTTATAAATCATGTATAAGTATACACAACTTCAAAATATCGTGTACCTGAATATCATCATTCTGAATTAATTGTACTTAAAAAAAAATCGAGTACAAAGAAATTTTCATTTTCAAGTAGATTAATGCTCCTTTTTGAAGTAATTATACTTAAGAAATATGAGTACATAGAAATGCTCATTTTTAAGTAGATTATTTTTAACAATGTACTTCTTTTTGAAACAATTGTACTTAAAAAATACTAGTACATGGAAGTTCACATTTTTAAGTAAATTATTTTTGAGAGTGCAACTACAGTTTTAACTGTTAACAACAGTTTTAACTGTTACATAATTACAAAATTTCAATGTGCCTATTGAATTTGCCTATATGCAGAAATTTTAGTAACTTTATCTGTTGCCGTGTTTGAATCCATGAGTGCATAAACAGAGGTTTGTTAATTTTAGCAATAGGGCGCGATAAATACATTGTATTTTTATCTTAATCCATTATTTAGATTTACAAATATGTAATATCCCGAATTTGTGTCGCATACTTTACGAAAAATAATAAATGAATTTCATAATTCAATTCGATAAAAAAATGTATATTCATTATGAAAAATTCGCCAGTTAATTTCCTTACAAAATTCTAAAATGTCCTACAAATTAATGGAGTCGACAATTCATAAATAATTGCGGAATAGTGAAAATTTGATTAGCAAATATACTACAGAATTTAACATTATGACTGATATTTAAGTGTAAGCCAGACTATTTATGTAAGTAAGATAGTAAAAATATATAATAATCTACAAAAATGTGTTTTAATACAATGCTTTAAATCAAATAATGTTATAAGAATAGCTATTTGATAAGTTCCGTAGAGTTACTAATCAAAGAAATATTTGAAAACAAATTACATTTGATAAACGTCTCTCAAATAAATTTATCAATCTTTCTTATATATAGAAAGACATGATAAAAATATTATTTAGGACTCTAAGAAATATATAGGGTGTATATGAAGAAGGGGCAAAACTTTACGGGGTGATAGAACGTAGTTTTCCGAGCAAATTGCCTCATAGAATGTATGGTCGGAACGCAAGCGATGAGAAGTTAAAAGGTAGTATTTCGCTGTCGCAGTTAAAGAATTGATAGAAGAATGAGAGGAGATATTTCACAAAACATTTTATTAAAAGGAATGTAATTGATGTGCATGCTCAAAAAATTGCTGAAAAGATCTTCAGCCAGCTGTAATGCACGCTTCACACCTGCGGGATAGGGACTGACGAACATTTGCGAAGACACCAGGCATTTCCCGAATATCGACGACAACAAGTGACGACTAGATCCATACCGGTTTCAATGGAGCACACGCAGATTAGGCTTGTGATACGGCACCACAGGAAAAAGTCCAAACACGAGAGATCCGGAGATCTTAGTGGCCAAGCTATGGGACCACCTCGACCAATCCATCACCCTGGGACAGTGAACAACTACGTATTAACTTCCCACCACTTGCGTTCTGACTATACACTCTACGACGAAATTTCCTCGTGTAGCTGCGTTCTATCACTTCGTAAAGTTTTGCCCACTTTTTCAGATACACCCTAAATAAAGTTATAAGAAATTCAAATTTCAAAATTAAACTTAGTTCAGCAAAATTTTAATTTATTGGAAAAAAATTATTTATATTTACTGTTTTTAAAGGTTTTTTTTATTTATATATGTTTCATTGTCGTTTGAAAATTTCGCCTACTAAAATAATATTAAAAAAAAAAAAAATCTTTAAATAGTTATAAATTCCCAACATTTCAAATCATACTGTAATAGACAATACTTACATAATTCCAAAATCCCAACTGATGTAGGAATCTGTGTATAAACACATATTTCAGCAACTTTCACAGTTATCATTTTTCAATATGTCATTAAACAAACAGAAGTTTGTCAATTTTAGCGGTGCACGCGAAACTTAAACATAATAAGTTCATCGTTATTATGTAGTTATTAATTATGTAGACATCAAATATTTCCTTTTACAGATTTCTCACGCGCACCAGTGGAATACAACTTGTGTTTTACAAAATTGGATTACATATAAAACGTGTAAACATTCCTCAAATAATTACATCAAAAAATTCTCTAAAAGTTTACCTCAAATCAACAAATCCATGGTCCTTAAATATTTAAAATAAAATGATAAATTCGTGTTCCGTATTTTCATGGTCACTACTTGGTTATCCCGATGACCAAAAATATATCGCCAAACTATAAGATTAAATATCAATAATTGTTGATCGTAAATGTCATATTTGCTTGTTTTTAAGCAAGTTACACGTGATTACGTCATCAAGTTATTTTTATTTTGACGTTTTATTTGTATTTTTATTAATGTTATACTAATTTATTTGTTCTTTCGCTATTTAAAATAAAAATTATGTCAATTTGTATAATTTGGCGAGTGGTTTGGCAATTTATATAATTTGGCGAAATGGGTCGACGGTATAACTAAGTAGTACATTTTTATGCTAGCCTGGCGCAAGTGATAAATCATCAAACATTGTCTTTCCAATCGCATTTTTTCATATTTCATTAAATTCATCTAAAATATAATAATTTCACTCATTTTATTTAAAATACAAACTTTTAATTTGAAATTCATGACTTTCACTTTTTCTTTCCCTTTTTTAAGAAAAAGAAAAGAAAAATAATTAATAATACCAAAAACCATGACTTTTAATTTCAATATCAAAGCATTGTTTTAATTTACCACGCGAAAATTTTAAAAAATGTAAAAAATGGTGACCTGGCATATAAAAAGCGAAGCGGTCAGCCCGGAACTATTGATGACAGTCACATGACTTAGGCTATTATTATAGAGATTTCAATAACCTTATTTACATGTTTTGTATGCACAGACGGCAGCATTTGTCAAGGTGAATATTGATAAACAAACTATTTCAACGACAATTAAAAAAAATAAACTTGATAAATAAAAATCACGATGTCACACGTAAAATGAAAGCAGGTGCTTTAATGAAACTGGTCATGTGTAAATGTGAATTATTTAAAAGGAATTATAAATAAAGAGGAGGAGGCATATAGTGCAGAGTCTACCAGAGGCGAATTACGTAACTGAGGAGGTTGTTTTAAGATGGTGATTTTTTACATTGGATCAACAGTTTCTAATTACCACCGAAACAAAATCCCACCAGTAAATTTTGAATACAAAATTTCGACCCATTTTTAGTGGATTATTCCTGCAAAATTTCACTCCCAAGTACACTGTAAAAAAATCCGAACAGTATTCCTGTAGGTATCGAAAAAATAGTTGTCCTTATCGTACCGGAAAATTTTTCAACCCCGCTCGGAATAAAATCGGTAAAAAAAAGGAAACATTCATTAAAACGGTACTTTACGGATTTTATTCCAATTTTACGGATTTTATTCCGATTTTACTGATTTTATTCCGAGCTGGGTCGGAAATTTTTCTAGTACGATAAGAGCAACTATTTTTTCGATTTTTCTTTTCTTTTTTTTTTGTTGTTGTTGTTGTTTTTACAGTGTATGGTAAAATTTCCTTTTCGTTTTTGCTGTTTAAAGTTAGGGGGAGTAATATAATATCTTTTACTGTCATTGACTGGTTGTTTAGGTTGCCTCAATATGGCTGAAAAATAGGGCCTACTACCCCCGAAATAAACTTCTACCAGTCAAAACAAATACCTATTTTTAGCTGTAATTATAACTTAAATTCTTAATTAATAAAAACTTTATATTAGGAGAAAATTTCTATTCAAATTTATTGGTGGAAGTCTTCCTTGGCGGTAATGAACCACTGCGAAACTGGTTACAGTTGAATCTTCACAATTTTGAATATATGTCAATTCCTTTTTTCATAGTTCCATGATTATTTCATCCTATTGCTTTTATTTTGTAAATATATTCGTTCCGAATTTTAGGTAACTCAAGAAGGCTAAATCGTTGCATATATCCTCGCTGTGAGAAAAGAATTATATTGATTCTCCGTATTGGATGGGAAATAAAATCTTGTTGATAAATTATTCTATTTTTACAATAAACCTGTAAAGGCTATTTCTTATGTAGTCTGACTTAAGCTGTAATTATCTTGTTGTGTTTGATATTGCTGCAGGTTCTTTGATTTTCGTTTTAATCTTTCTGTTTGTCATTCCTATGTAATATTGAAATGTTTCATCTTTCTATTTGCCATTCCTATGTGATATTGAAATGTTCCATCTTTCTGTTTTTCATTCATATGTAATATTGAAATGTGCCATATTTTGTGCTAAAAGCACCTTCAACTAAACCTAATGACTGATCTCTTCTATCGGATCCACTTTCGTACACAATATGATTTTTTATTTTTATTTTATGGAAGCTTTTGCCTTAACAGAGATTCCGAATTTGTCAAATTTAAGTTTAAGTCTTTCAAATTTATGTTTAAGTTTATTCTTATTATTTATGCTCATAATATATATATTACCTTCAGTTACTAATACTTGGTATTTTTTTTAACACAAAATATGAATAATTTAATACCTGATAAATTTGAAAAATTTCTTTTCGAGGAATTAAGGATAATCTCATAAAATCTGTAGGGGAATGAAATCGTCTTTGTAACTCACTAAGAAAGTTTACAGGTTGAAACATCGACATCTTTTTTTTTCAATAAATTTATCTTATGCTACATTTTGATTTCAGGATAAACTTTTTTACTTTCTTCTATTTTGTCAAGAAATAAGTATCAGATTCTTGAAAATTTTCAAATTCCGATTTTCGACAGATTTACTCGCCTTAGCGGGTCAGAGATCCCGAAAAGCACTTTTTACGAAATGTCTGTTTGTGAGTCTGTCTGTCTGTGTGCCTGTATGTGACACAAATTTTGTGGGCGCTATATCTCAAGAACTAATGAACAAAATTTAACAAACCTTTAGATTCAGTTAGTGCCTGATATAAATTGGTGTATTTACTCTTTGGTGTAAATCGCACAGAAAGTGGCGCTGTTATGCTGTGTTATTCATGAATGCACGGATTTTCAAAAACTCCTGATTCAGCTAGCTCTTCATAATTTGGAACGGATAACCTTTGGTGTAAATCGCCCAATAGCTGGTGATTTTGTACTGCACTATTCATGATTGTCACAATAGATTTACCTCAAGAACTAATGCGCGATTTTCAATCAAACTATAAATCAAACTATAAATCAAAACATATAAATTAGTGCTGTTTAGTTTTTGGTGTAAATCCCCCAACAGGTGGCGCTACTATGCTGAATTTTTCATGATTTCCATAATAGCTGTATCTCAAGAACTAATGCATGGATTTTCACCAAAATTTAGATTCAGTTACCCTGATAAAAATTGATTCTGATGTATTTTTGGTGTGAATTGCCCGACAGGTGCCACTGCTTTGCAGAAGTTTTCACGATTTCCGTAATAGCTTTATCTCAATTTCTAATGCACGGATTTTCATCGAACTTCAAATTCAATTAGAAGTTGACATACGTTGTTGCTGATTAGATTTTGGTGTAAATCATGCAACCGGTGGCGCTGCTATGCTGCATTTTTCAGAAACTATTAACATGTATCGGATAGAAGGAAATTTTGGGATCCCCACATCCGACTTGTTTCTTAATAAAAGCCTATACTTACATCCTGTTATCCCATTTGCAACTTCCATTTTCCATACCGCAAATTAAATCATCCGAAATCTGTTTCCGATAATTAGAAAATAGCACGAGTTTTATTAATATGGCATAGGGAAATAACTATACATATCTAGAACCGCACAGGATCTATAAATATCTCTATATAGAGTTGTAACTTTCTTGATAACTTTCTCCCTTATCTGGTGCGAGTATGTCATTAAACAAACAGAAGTTTGTTAATTTTAGTGAAACACGCTAGCGAAATGCATAAGTTCATCTTTATTCACTAGGTAGATAACAAATATTTTGTATGCTAAATTTCCCCTTATACCTCGCTGAAAATAGCAAGCGAGTTACAAAAGTCGATTACATATAAATTGTAAATTTTACAAACAGTTCTGAAAAATCCATCTGTTAAATTCAATAAAAAGTTTTATCGAAATTAAACAAATCATAATTCCATAAATATTTGTAGGAAAGTAAAATCTCTGTATCCTAGAAATATAAGAAAGTTAGTGTGATGAAAGTTTACACAGTATAGATATTTCTTGATTGATATCAGTATGTATCCAAAACGAAGATTTTTAAGATAGGGGAATTTTATGTAGAAGTCACCTAGTAATATCTATAGTACACTGTAAAAAAAAATCTGTGAAGTTACTAAAGTTTTTCTAGGAAACTGGGATTCCTAGAACTTTTCATGTAACGGCAACAACAAAATTTCATGTAACAGACACACTTTTGCGCCGAAAATCAAAAAATCTGTAAGGTTACTAAGAATTTTTTTGGAAACTGGGATTCCGAGAACTTTTCATGTAACTGCAGCCAGGGTTACAAATAAAAGTTAAGTAAAATTACTGAAATTTTAGCAGATTTATTTGTAAAGTTACAGATTTTTGTAGCTTTACAAAAACTAGTTTTGTAGATTTGCAGCTTTTTTCGTACAGTTACAGGTGAAAGTTTAGTAAGCATGTAACTTTACATCTGTAGAACTACAGATTTTTTTTTACAGTGTAATAGACGTAGATATTTCTCCTTTTTTCTCTGTCTCTCGGTCTCTCTGCGTGTGCTGTATTCTAAAAAGTCCGCTGCGTGGAGCTATAAATTTTTTTTACAGGAAAATTATGTCTAAAGATATGTCTTTCAAAGCCAGTTTAAATATTTTTGTTTATATTTTTTACGTTTAATTTCTTATGTGACTTGAAGCATTTTTTCTTGTTTTAGAAAAAAAAAATTAAATTCGTAAGAGAATTCAAAATTCTCTAGTTTAGCCCGTTATAGTAGGGTACACCTACAAAAAGAAACAGAATTGTCATATTGAGAGAAAATGGTCTCTCTTATGCTGAAATTGCAAGACAAACTGGTGGATCAGCCACTTTATCTGGCATAAGAAAGTTATGCTTACGTTATAAAGAAACTAAATCAGTGATAAATATGACAAGATCAGGCCGAAAAAAAAGTCACAAGTGCTTTTGAGGATGCAAAGGTAAAAAGGGTATGCCTCAAAGAATTTCATCAGATGCTGTTAGATGTGCAATGAATGCAATGGACATTTCAGTTAGTTCAAGAACAATAAGGAAAATATCAGCAGGTTTTGTACTGAAAGGTAGAATTTCGAGGGAAAAAACATTTTTAAATCCTCAGCAACGCAAGAACTGAGTTCAGTGAGCAAAAGAACACAAAAATTGGTCAGAAAATCAGTGGAAGCAAATAAAATGCGACGATAAGTGTAAAATATCGCTCTTTGGTATTCATGGGCGAAAATATGTAAGACGTCGAGTAGGGGAAGATCTGCTTCCCAGTTGTATTGAAGCAACTACAAAGAACCTAACAAATGTCATGATTTGGGCCTGTATGTCTGCAGATGGTGTGGGCCGCATTCAAGTGACTGATAGTATTCTGCATGCAAAAAAAATACATCGAAACTGTCCTGGAACCAAAATTGATACCTTCCATCGGGGATCTCTTCACCAATACAGCATCATTTACCTTTCAGCAGGATTCAGCTCCATTTCATACAGCAAAAATATGCAAAGAATGGTTTAAAAATAAAAGCATACAAATATTACCCTGACCAGGAAACAGCCCTGATATGAATCCTCTAGAAAATCTGTGCTAATGTTTGAAAATCCTTGTACAAAAAAGCGTCTATCTAATAAAACACAACTTATTGAAGCTATAATTGATTCTTGGCATCATGTGATTGAAAAGATGAACTCCAAACACTAGTTCTTTGAATGAAAAGATGCTGTGAAGCTGTAATAAAAAACAAGGGTTATACTACTAAATATTGAATGTGTAAAAGTAACTTTAAAATACAATGAAATCTAAGATAGATCTTATTTTTGTAAGAGTAACTTTTTTTGTAATGCTTATATTTTAATTTTTTTTATTAAATTCTACATTAAATTTACTTGAATTTGATATCTAAACATATGTATTTAAGTGAAATTTATTATATTCTTCAAGCATACAAATTTATAAAACATGAAAATTTCAAAAAATGTCCACAATTTTGGACACCACTGTAGTATAATAACATAGAGAGAAAGACTTACATTTATAGTAAATGTATCGTTATTAAACATTCAACAGTTATTCAAATAAATGTAAGGGATCTGTTCAATAGAAGGTCCACACAATTTTGAACCACTAAAATTTTGAATCGAATTCGTCAGAATTTTTCTTTTTTATTTGATATAAATATCTGAAATCCCATAGGTCAATAGTTGGAATTTTGTAACTTTAGAAATACAAATAAAGCACGTTTGCGATACATAGGTATTCCTAACATTTTTTTTTCTTTTAAATGCTCTTGAATGTGTAATTTTAGATTGAATATTTATTTCAACATAGATAAGTGTAATGTAAATATGAGGAATAGAGGAATTTGTAAGAAATATATGCGATATCACTTATGTTTTTCAATCCGACAAAGAATAAAACTGATTACACATTACAAATATGCTTAGTGAACTTATCAAAAATAGTTTCACATTTTCGTATTCTTTTGATCAATTTAGTTTCCTGTGTCGTGTATATATCTTACATGTATTATATCTTTTCTTTTCTTTTATTTTTATAACATATAACAAAAAATATTTAATGTTAGATATATATATCTTTTTTCCTTTGCTTTAGTTTTTGAACGCGTAATATTTTCCAAATATTTATTTTTATATGAATACAGAATCATTTTTTTTTTTAAAGACTCCTGTTCTGAAACACATACGCGCACACACACACATATATATATATACAGGCATGTATATATCGATTAAATATTTCTTACAATATGATTACAAAAATAAGAGCACTCAAACTGTTTTAAAAAATATTCCAAAAAATAATCGCATTATCTGAAATCTTTGTACATAGATTTATAATTAAATCAAAGTGTGTAATAGCAAATGGTATTAAAAAGGTGCAGGTAGGGCAAAAGGTTTGGCACATGTTATAATTCAATAACATGGTAAGAAATTGGTGAACAAACAACTGTTAGGATGAAAATCTTTCTCATGATTATGAGTTTAGTTTAAACAAAGTAATGAAACCCAATAATTGTCAATAGAGAAAAGTTACATATGAAATGCTATCTATTAAATCATCAAAAACTTCGAAAATTAAGCAATAGATCGCCGAATAATTTTGTTGTTTATGAAGTTATTTTTTTTTCAGGATATTTAATAATGTGACCCAGAAGGATCGGCTCCTGGTGAACATTTTAAACGAATAAATCACAACTTAATGCAGTGTTTGCGTGAATTATGCAGAAGTAAATCAGAGTAATCATAAATACAAATTAATATTAGGTAGGAGATTAATTTTTATTAAATCTACTTTAATTATATTCAAAATGTGATTGAGAAATAACTACATAATTTACAAAAAATATGATATTCCATTTTTTGTTTCTTTTTCTTTTTTTTTTTTTACCCCTCTTTAAAAATGAGCGTGTTAGTTTTTTGTTCAGTTTTATGGCGATGTTTTCTTATTAATTATGAAAATAATCTTTATATACTTAAAGAAATATGTAAGTAAAAATTATTTTCATTTTTTACTCTTATTTATTTCTGCATGTTTCAAACAACCTATGCTTTAATTTAAATTGAAGTTTCTCTAGAAGACTATCTGGTGACGTTTTCTAAGGACGATTATTGGAACTTTTTTTAATTATTTGTTTTAAAACATGTTATACCATGAAATGCATTTTTCAATAAACTGTACCCTTCTACGACTATTACTTCATTTTAATTGAATTTAAAATGCCTCATGGTATTTTTTCTCTCTCTGTATGTTACTGGAACACATTGATATAATATCTGTTACGAATCTACTCCTCGATCAATCTAATTGAACGGTAGCTGTGAGGAATAATTCTCTCTACTATGCAAGATTAATCAAACGTTTTATTTTGAATTCTTGAATTTGTAGTATACAACAAAAATAATAAATTAAATGCGTAGGTTGTTGACTTATATGATTGTATAAAACACTGAATCCTTGTAGCTTCAAATTTGGAAATTAGTTCACTCTAGAACTTCTCATTCAGCAGCAAGTTCGTTGGTCGGATGGCTTTTACGGGACGGTCTCTCGCCGTCCTATACAAGTTCCGAGCGCTTCGCTCAATTTAACTCGGCACGTCTCGTGCCTTCAGCCCGGGAAAAAATCTCATTTTCCCTCGTTCGTGCGAGCCAAACGCACACCTCAGTTTCCGAATCCAAACTGCTCCCCTCCTCTCTTTTCCTCCGAAAAGAAAAAATGGTCACTCTCTCGGACACCGTGAGAATACTTTCAACATCCATCTCTGTCAATGCCTTTAGGCATTCGCGAATTCCTTTGCGAGACCTAAACAGGGTGGTCTATACTCCGAACCCTTAGATGTATCTCATATCCTTTATCAGGGCGTGCTACGTCCTAAGTGCTAATCCATCATCACTTACAATGTCCTAGAGCGTGAGAAAAATGTCTACTAGTCTTTCTATGCACCTGGGTGTATTCAGTTTTTCTTTAGGAAGACTTCTTCCCCCATCATCTGAAAACACAGAAGTTCAATTCTTTACATATCAGTATATCCGCTATGGAAAATAATATATAATATTCTGTTTTGTTAAAACAAATCCGCAGGAGATAATTGTTCTTATGTTTATTGTAAATTGTTAATTATAAACAAAAGAAAAACGTCACAGTATTGCTTAAACATCAATATTTCATAATCTATATTGAATTTAAGAAAAGCCAGTCTTAGGAAACTAAATATGTACTTCAGTAAAAAAAAAAAAAAAAAAAAAAAAAAAAAAAAAAAAAAAAAAAAAAAAAAAAAAAAAAAAGGTCGGAAATTCTAAGCACAAACGGATTATCAGAAACAAAAACAAAAAACTTAACAATAACCGAGCGTACGTTTTCCAGTTGAATATTGAAAATTTACTTACTTCCAAAGTTCTAATTGCATTAAATCTTGCTTAAATATGCAAAAGTTAATGGTATTGATATAAAAATCAGCGAATGATACAACGAATGCTTTTAGTCGTCTAAATGAAGTATATGTTTGTATAATAATATCGAAGGAAATGACACTACCGAACAATATATATAAAAAAGGGTAAAAGCATGTCTACTTTAGAGAGACCTTGCTGTTCTTTAAAATAAATATCACTAAAACAAATAACTTCAAAATAACTTAACTAAAACGTATTACAGATAATATTCTAGCATAAGAAGTTATGTTTTATTATTGGTGTGCAGACAACAAAGCGAAATATAAAATTTGCAATGGCCTTTTTTAAAGGAGTCTATTCTGTGATATGCCTAAGCGACATGTATAAAATTTCTGCAAATTTCACAGTTCTTAGAAGATATAAAAAACTTACGTACACTAAATTCGGAAATATGTTTCAATTTTGCTGAAAAGTGGAAAAACGTTTCTCAGTAATATCATAAGGCGAAACGCAATATTTAACCTTAATTCAGATATAAAATATATTATATGAACTTTAAAAGTTTCGCTGTTTTACTTGAAAGGTTACTAAAAATAATAGAAGAGATATTACAAGTGAAAAATATCCATTTTATTCAAAACTTCTTAATGCTTTCAAGCTTTTCCAAGCTCTTGAACAGAGAATATTTTAATAACCAATTGATGTTTATTTATACAAATACGTCATTTCGTTTTGAACGTGGGAGAGCCAGTAATTATTAAAGTTGAAAGGAGAAGTAGCAGTTTCTTGGATTGAACTTAATTAGAGAAAATATATATTATTATTAACTGCTGTTGTATTTATTTTATCACTCTATTCTCATGTCACATTTTTTTTAAATGCGTAGCTGGACATTCGAAGGAGTAGCACTATTACAACGTATTATATATAGTTCAGTATTAAAGTTTATGGTATGGCAGATAAATATTTTCTTCTAAAAAAATTTAATCTAAAACACTGCTACTTCGACTGTTCAGCTACGCATTTAAAAGGAAAGTGTCGTATGGGACTAGAGTGATAAAATAAAGGGAACTGAAGTTAATAATAATATATATTTTCTCTAATTATGTTCAATCCAAGAAACTACTACTTCTACTATCAACTCTAATAATTATTGGCTCTCTCATTTTCAAAACGAAGCAGCGTATGTGTATAAATAAACAACAACTAGTTATTAAAATATTCTCTGATGAATAGCTTTTGAAAAAGCGTGAAAGTATTAAGAAGTTTTAAATGAAGTATATAATTTTAATTTGTAACGTCTCTTCTATTGTTTTTAGCCACCTTTCTAAGTAACAGAGTGAACTTTTTAAATTTCATATAATATCATCTAAAATATAGTTTAAAATAATTATTTTAGTACAGTCTTTACATGGGTGTAACTCTTTATGCACTAAATTATGAATTCATGAAAATTTTATCTTCTAAAACATTTTTCGTGAATTTTTGAAACCACATTAGAATATTTACATAATCATTTAATAAATTTTAGAAGGATTTTACAAGGATTGAAGGATATAGAAGGATTAATTAAATTCGAATTTATAGAGATTTTATGCAATACCACCAACTCCCCCCCAAACACAACGTAACACAACGTCCCTACACGTAATCATGGAGTTATATATTGAATTAAGGCTGTATATTTTCTTATTTATGATGAAATGTTTTCATCGTGTAATTTAAAGTAAATTTATATGAATATTTTCTTCCCTTGTGTAAATCGGGGCATAACATTAATCGATGACTCAGATATGAAATTTTCTGCATTAAAGTACACTGTAAAAAAAAAATCCGACCAGTTTTCCTGTAGGAATCGGAAAAATAGTTGCCCTTATCGAACCGGAAAATTTTCCAACTCAGCTCGGAATAAAATTCGTAAATAAATGGAAATAGTCAATAAAACTGTATTTTATGGATTTTATTCCGAGCTGGGTCGGAGATTTTTCCGGTACGATAACGGCAACTATTTTTCCGATTCCTACAGGAAAACTGGTCGTGTTTTTTTTTACAGTGTATATGTTTTGATAAAATAGAGATTCTTAGGTATTTTTGAGCAAATAGTTTGTTTAATTCAATATTTCACTTTATTGGAACATGTATTACGTTTTCAATGTAATATTTCTTATGATATTTTAAGTAAATATTTATACGAATATTTAGAAGTAAATAAATATTTCAATGAATAGTTTTGTTTTCCCTTTAACCTTAAAATAGTTTCGTCATAAAATTATATAAAGTTAAAATCTATAACATTTTTTAAGTTTAAAAATAAATACTCACTTAAATAAATATTTCATTGGCATTTTTGAAATATGTAAGGGAAATATGTAATTTATTTATTTTCCTTCAGTTTGTGGAAATTTTTTTCAATAGGATAAATTAATTTTAATAATTGAGTTATTTAAATTAACTTTTCCCTTGAAAATAACTTTCGTGTATTAATATCAGAAAACTTTAAAGTGAATTAGCGAAACGAACGTTAATGCATAGGCATAATGTGACATTAAATTAATATCGCTGAAAAAATTCAAATTTTATGCACAAATTCGTGTATAGAAAATGTATCATTACACCTCATAATAGCATCGAAATATATATACACACAGCAGAAGATAGACTGATTTATTTACATAATATTTTATTCAAAATTACATTTTAGCAACCTTTAGATACATATAAGGAAACGAAAGCATAGTTTTTCAAGCTAAACAAATAATATGTGCATTGCCAAATTTCAGAAAAACTTAGAAACGTAGAGAGGAAAAAATGTGAATATAACAATAACACGAGTTTCTGCTTCCTGAAATCTGAGCAAAGTGCAATAGTATTTATTGAAGAAAAAATTTGAGCGAGCGAAACTATTTAATTTTTATTACTTCTCTTTTTTCTAATAATTGGATTCCGATTTTGCTGTTTTTGCGCATTTATTTGTCTCAACTATCACGCAATACCGCAGTCAAGGAATTCTGTATATTTCATTATATTTCACTGTACTGTATATTTCATTATTTATGGACGAAAATATTTATTTCATCATGTAATCGAAAGAAAATTTTGATGTTTCTATTTTTCAATAAAAAAATTTAAGTCTGAAAAGATGTTTCAGAAATATGTTGTACGAATGTATAAATTTACCATTAATTAATTATTTAATATTATATTTTTTGCGAAATGAATATTAAATTGAAAATAATGCATAATAATATATTACAATATTAATAATGCATTTATTTATTTATTTTATTATTATGTATCGCTATTATTGTTATTATTTCATTATTTTATTATTTTATATATTTATTTATTTTAAAGTTATTTATCGTTTTCATTATTACTATCTTACTAGCTGAAATCCCCGGCATTGCCCGGGTCAGAATATATTGCACGCTTTATGACATGAGGACCATTCTCCTTAAGCGATGTGTTTCAGCAATTTCACCAGTGTTGCAGTTCATTGCTTTGAATAAAGATATCACGATGGTTATATTTGTTATCCACAATTATCACTGCAACTTCATTGACTTGACGTGCATTAAACCTTCGTTCATGCTCACCGCCTGGTCTTTTGTCGACCAGATTGACGAACCTTATAGTTGTCTGCAACCATTCTTTCTAGTCTTTAACACATTGATCACTTGATTATGGTTATGGAATAGACGTTGTAACCCCTGAATAATTTCTCGTTGTAGCCCCGGAATGTGAGAGCAACGATAATGTATTTCGAGTTTTTCTCACTAACACAATATATTTGTAGGAATTTCGGTGTTTCATTTGGTATGGGCATTAGCGAGCCTACTCGATGATAAATTTGCCCTTGGACTTTAAAAACAGGGGTGAAATTTTCTACGTTGCATATTGATGTAGCCCGAACGAACTCATTTGAAAGCAAGAATTGTATCGCCCCATAATTTGTAATTCCTAATAATATTCCTTTAAAAGCGTAATTTAGAAAGTTTTATTTTTATTATATTATTTATTTTTATTTACCTTTAGTGTTACTATTATATTATTTCAATATTATTATTATTATACGAAAAATATCATATAAACAGATATAAATTGATTTGTTTATTACTAAAAAGAAAAAAAAAATAGTACATTTTAACATATAACAGGAAAAAATGTGGAAAGCAATGAATCTGATTATTTGTCAAACCGATTTAATCCAATGTATTTAACGAAACAACAGTAATTTTTTAGAGATTATAAAGAAGGAAGAGGCTGAAACATGATTTATTTATTTATTTATAATTCGTATTTTCATTTTAATTGATTGATTTGAACTTAAATGTTTATTAAAACAACATAGAGCAGAAAGAAAGTATTACAGGAAGAGGCGTCACAACGCAGAAACTACTCCATGAAACGTTTTCCAGAACATTTATTAAAACAATGAAGACAAAGACAAAAAACGTAGAATTTGCAGCAAGAATACTGTTTTGACTACCGTCATTTCAGTGGAGTATGACCAAATCTTTTTCTCACATATAATAATTAAAATCTAGCAGATACGTCTTGAAATTAGCAATTTATGACATAAAAAAAATGTTTATTACTTCGTCACGTCAAATGAAAACTGCATTCAATTCTATTTTGGTGCTTTCCCGTTTAATCCTTGAAGCCGGAAATTACAAAAATTAAAGACACCGAAAAGAGGGAAGGGAGGGCTCGGGCCTCTGAAGCTACGACGCTGCTGTGTCGAGCTTATTATTGGTCTCGATCGGCGGTTGGGGACGGGTGGGAGGGTCAACCGCCGTGGTAAGTGGCTTCTTTCCGTCCGTGGTCCTTTAAGTTTTTCTTCTCTTATTCCGACTCTTTTGCGGAAGCCAGGTTCATAGGTCACCAGCCGCGTCCCGAGTATAAGCGACACCACCGGAAGACAAGTTGAAAAAAAAAAAAACCGGACAAATTTAAAGGGGAAATTACATAAATTAAAGACACCGAAAAGCGGGTAGGAAGGGCTCGGGGCTCTGAAGCTACCGAACGACCGCTGCTGCGTCGAGCTTATTATTAGTCTCGATCGGCGGTTGGGTAAGTCAACCGCCATGGTAAGTGGCTTCTTTCCGTCCGTGATCCTTTAAGCTTTTCTCCTCTTATTCCGACTCTTTTGCGGAAGCCAGGTTCATAGGTCACCAGCCGCGTCCCGAGTATAAGCGACACTATCGGAAGCCAAGTTGAAAAAAAAAATTAAAATCGGACAAATTTAAAAGGGAAATTACACAATTAAAGACATCGAAAAGCGGGTAGTAAGAGCTCGGGGCTCTGATGTTACCGAACGACATCTGCTGCGTCGAGCTTATTATTATTGCAGTCCGTCTCTAGTGCCGTCTGCACTTCAGGTGCAGCATCAATACTCAACAATATTATGTATTTATTTTCAAGTTTACTTAATTATATGTGCGTAACCCAAATACAGTACATTGAGAGAGAGTAGTAAAATCATTTGTTATGAAATCAAGATTAGTTGTTTGATAAATTTATTGATTTTCGAACATCAATTGATTGATTTGATTTGAAAATAACTTTTATGTTCAATAGGATTGTTGACAAAAATGGAAAAAGCAACACTATTCAATTTTCATTTACAGATGTGATTGTTTTTGTCTCTATAATAGAATTTCAATTTAACAATTTTGCGTAAAATTCAATCTTTCAACTATCACACAATCATGCTGTGTAAAAATTTCATATCGGATGAACACAGTGCATTTACGCATTTCCGTAATACAAATGTTTATCAGGTTACGGAACAAAAAGTATTTCTTATTTTTGTTTTTTCAATTTAAGAAAGAAACCATCGCCCATAAAAGATGTTTCTGAAATTAAATTACGGAGAGGAAATGTAAATATTTCCAGAAAATCGCGAATGCTATAATTTAAAAAAAAAAAAAAAAACATTTTGCGTAACGTTTCATATCGTAATTAAATAACAGCCGAATATTTTACGACTTCAGACTAAATATGTTTTTAAACAAATATTTTCCCCAAAATATTAAATTCGATAACAGCATTTCTACATAAACAATATATTATTTATACATCTACTGGGAAATTTTTGGTAGAGCAAAATTAGTATCGCCAGTTAATATTTTAAATAAAACAATATTTTGAGGCAACAAAATTAAACACTATATTTCTTTATATATATATATATATATACACAATTGTATAAAGTGAGGTTACTTTAATTTAGCTGAATAGTTTTTTTATGCATAAGCACAAGAGAGTGCCTAATTACTTTTTTTTTAATTGCTGAAAACGTTGATAAAAGAAAACAGTGACATTAGTGAACAAAAGAAACACAAATTGTGCTGATGCATACATATATGGTGAAATGACCTGGAATTCGCTGAGAGGTAATACAATATTTATTCCATTATATTTTATATCTTTTATTTTCAGTTTCACACACGTGGGTTGTTCATTTATTATTGTCCCTAGTGTATATAAAATATTTGTGCTACGATGACATATGTAGACTAACGAAGTGTAATGTATTTAATGCATATATGCTCAATTTTAGAACCGTAGCTTCTATATTAACTTAGTTTTGAAGGGAGGGGTGAAGTTTAAAAGACCTATTTTTGAGGGTGTTTTTAAGGAAGTGGGGGGGGGGGGGTGAGGGTGAAATGCTGCTTTGGAGCTTATGAGGTTATATTTGTGTCAGTGGATGATATGTGGCTACATCACTATGATCCCGTGTCCAAACGACAGTAGTTACGTCTCATGCACTGTCGAAAATCTAGTCCTGTAAGCTAAACAACAGCATTTCACTCCTCCCTCCAAACTATGTGAATATAGACGCTACGGTTCTGAAAATTCAGCATATAGGCATCTAAGACATTGGGCTTCGATATTCCATAACAACCATCGCAGTGCAAATATTTTATATGCACTAGGGACAATAATTATTGAACCATCTTCGTAAATGTTCCCTGGTAAAAAAAAAAAAAAAAAAAAAAAAAAAAAAAAAGCAATATTACATCAGATGATTTAAAAAGAAAACTATAATAAAAAGTTAATTTCCTTAAACATATATTGCTTTTTAAAAGTGTTTTTACCATATATCCGTAAAACATAAAATAGAAAGAATAGAGCTTATTTGTCTATCAATATAAAAAAATAATTTTATTTTACCTAGTATAAGATAATCTTGAAAACAGGAGTGATAACAAATATGAGATTGGTAAATCCTTTGTATCTTCTCCCAGAAATCCCTCTTGGTTTTAAAATCTGATTAAAGTAAAACAGGACTTTTTGCGAGTAAAACAGAATGCAAAACTATTCAAATTTCCTTCCTTAATGGGTTTCTTTTTAAATATAAATGGATTTTGAGTTTTTATTTTTGCACACATTTCCATTTTTTTTTAAATATTGTGCTGTCGGGAAATTCCATAACGGATTAATTTTGTGTATTTCCATATTTTCCTACAATAAATATTTTTCTAGTAATTGAAAGAAAAGTTTAATGTTTGTATTTTCAAGTTATTTGTGTTTTTAAGACATTATCCATAAAAGATGTTTCAGAAATTAAATTAATTACAGAAAACTTAAATGTATCGAGAAAATAATGATGCTTAAGTATTATTAAGTAAATATTTTTGTGGCGGTTTTTTTTTTAGTAGAACACTAAAATGATTTCATTATGCAACCGTGACGTGCATAGGTTTTTCTTTGTAATTTAAGTATAAATATTTTATGAAATAAAAATTTAATCAAAGGAGCTGAGAATGTTTCTGCAGAATACATAAAATATTTATACGCTATGGGAAATTTGAAAAAGCAAAGGTAATTTAAAATTTTATATTTTTAAAAACTTTTATTTTTGAAGTTCTCCATGAAATATTAATATAAGATGTCATCATAAATGTGTGAAACAAATTATTCATGAATAAAATACGATATTGTCTTGAATTCTGTCAAAAATACTTACAATTTATTTTTTCTTGTTTCTCCTAATTTCAGTTATATCGAAATGATGTTTAACAGAAAATGTAAACGAAGTAACGAGGTAACGAGTAAACAGGGATAGCATAAAAATACTAATTTTCTAGAACAGTATTAATAAAATGGTTTGTTTTCAACTATACGATAACATCCATTCATAAGGCATATAAGCAAAAACAAAAGAAAAAATCTATATATTCATATATTAAAAATAATAAATATTCACGTTACCAAATAACGAATAAATTCAAAACAAGTGAGTAAGTGTGATCACAGATCGCACAGAGCGTTTCGTTTAATATCCCTTTCAAAACATTTTAACTTTTTGCAAAATCTGCCAGTTCCACATTTCGCAACCAGGGGCGCTATCTATTCTAAACAAACCTCTATCTGAACGAAACTCCGTTTTACAAACTATCCATAGATATATTAGTAGAAGGGAACTGGCCCATAGCACACGAGATAGGTAGGCGCCCCTGGCGGTAAAAATTGGAACTGAAATACGTAAGGCTATGGTGTATAATATGAAAGAGTGGTCAAAGGAGTATAGACAAAAGTTAAAAAACTGCACTCCGGGTGAAAAGGATGGAGGTTAGAAAATTGCTAAAAATACAGAAGTTAGAGACCGGAGTGGTAAGTAATGCAAGACTTTTTGAAAATTTGTGATTTTTCGTGTGATCATAAGTGTTCTGTTATAAGTATGCAAAATTTCACATATCCAACTTAATTGGGGCTGAGTTAGAAAAATTGCTTAAAATACACAAGATAGAGCCCAGAGAGGAAAAATATAAGACTTTTTCAAAATTTTATGATTTCTCCTTTGATGACAGATGTTCAGCTATAATAATCCAAAATGTCAAGTCTTAAACTTAATTAGGAGCTCAGTTAGAACAAGAAATTTAAAATGCACAAGTTAGAGCCATGGGGGCTGGGTGGATATAAGACTTTTTCAAAATTTTAGGATTTGTCGTTTGATGGGAGGTATTCAGCTATAAGATTCCAAAATTTCAAGTCTCCAACATATACAGTTTCTGAGAACGGGCTCTGTGACAGACAGACAGACAGAGGAGCGAGAGGAATAGGGTTTCGTCGGATGAACGAAACTCTAAAAAATAGTGATTAAAATTATAAGATATTAGAAAAAACTCTTGTTTACTCTTCGCTAATGCTGAATGCAATTGTGGAATTCTGAGATAAGTGAATTTCTTGGATAACAAAAAAAAAAAAAAAAAAAGAAAAAATAAATAAATAAAAAAGAAAAAATATATATGAATAAATAAATAAAAAACAGGTAATACGAAACTATTTAATGTTCAATTCCTGATGAGTTTATTTTTTCCCTACAATTGGATTATGATTTTGCAATTTCCTGCATATTTCATTCTTTCTTTTGTCATGCTATCACGTCCATAAATTTCACATTTGCTTTGGATCGTACATTTAAATTTTCTACATCTGCACAATACATTGAAATCGGTAATTGAAAGAAAGTTTTAATGGTTTTTATTTTATTTAAAAAACAAGACATCACCCGAGAAAGATGTTTCAGAATTTGAATTAATGGTAGAAAGGAGTTTCGAGAAAAGGGGTATTCATTTGTAGGTAAATATTTCGTATAATTGAAGTTTTCACTTTAGACAAAATAATTAAGTCATTATTGTGTAAGCTTTAAATCTATACTTTATTCTTTGCTGATTTAGAATAAATATTGTATTAAATAAAAACTGCAACATAATATTACGGATATCTAAAGAAAATGCATGTTGAACATGTTACAAACCATTATATATGCTGGTAAAATTATATACGTTATATTGGGCAAAATATTATGGCTCAGATGCAGATTTTTTTGATACAGCAATTTTTTCATCTATGGTTTATAATTATTTTCATCCAGTAACCGAACTTCTCTACGTGATATTTCTGCATAGGGATTTAGCGAAAAATAAACCCTTAACCCTTTCGCGGGCAAGGTACATCTATTCGTAAAATGCTGAAATGAGTGAATGACAGAAGAGTTTAGAGACAAATTTATTACAAAGTAAGAAAAAGTTTTTGTTGACGTACTTAATAAAAGAAAAATGTTCAATCCAATATTCTGGTGGCAAAGTGCCATTTATAAATTAAAATTAAATAGTGCAAAAATGAACAAACGCCCTTGAAGCAGTTCAAATAAAAATTAAGTACTCACTAACCTTAGATACCAACACGCATTTATCAAAACTGTCAATAAGACAGTTTTCTTAGACATTTTTATAAGCATGTAAAGTACATTCTACTATTTATTGTACTAAAAGTATGCATAAGCATTGATTACAGTGGAATTATTGCAATAACGCTGGATAAAATTAAGTTGTTTTGGCAAACAGGTGGTCATTTTCTATTTACCCTATAACATTTTAGGCTCATTGCTATGGGTCTGACAGAAAATCAGACAGATATAGAAATAAATGGACCATTTACAATTAGCCTAAATCTCTAATTAGTCGGTCTATTTGTAAAGACCCTAAGCTGTTTGCAAAGGGCCGGATTTCACAATTAGCCTATATAATATAATGATTTATAATTCCAATATTGCGAAAAGCAAGGGGCACCTATTAATACATCATTACCACCTTTGACGAAATCGAATCGTAAAAGTGTAGTGAATACGAATCTTAGAAGAGATCAAATAATATGGATTCAAAATTCCTAAAATATTCCCGCTATCAAACGCAGCAGGTTGTAGAAAACACATTTTTATAAATTAAGATTATGAATACGTGTAGTGAGGCGCTTACATCATAGAAATTGATAATAATTCTCGCATAACATAATGATCGACGACATTCCACGTCACTTCGGTTTATCTTACTAATATATAACGTAGATCTTAAATTACATATTTCAATATAATACAGAAAACGTTCTTCGGAAGAATCCCTTTAATGCCTGCAAGAAATTTTTTAAGCATGTAGGACTGCGCGGAATTCTTCGCCTTAAAAGGAACCAGAGACTTTTATTTAAGCAAGTGCATGAATGCAGTGAAAAGTCTAAAAACCAGATTGAACTGAAAAAAGTCCTTCCGGCCAGTGCCGGGAGGAAGAGGTAGCTTTCAAATTCCTTATTTTAAAAAAGCCAACTTATATTATTCAAACACACGAAGCTCAGTTTAGTGGAAACCGAATATACGAGATTCAATACTAATTTTTATCAATACTAAATCATTATGAATTAGAATTTCGCGAAATTAGTCAGCTTTATCCAAGCTGCTTTTATTTAAAGTAACTTATATTTGGCTGAGATGTTGATGTAAACTATCCACATGCCTTCTTACATGGAAATAGGCGAATACGTGTGTTATCGCGTGACAAATACAAGATTGTTTCAAAATGTTAGCCATACTAGAAATTCAAAGTGCTATAATTCAATCATTTTTTATGATATAAACAAAAAAACAAATTTTCAGAAACAAAATCTTCTCCGGAATCTTTGTATCAAGGCCAAACACATAAAAAATCTTTTTCATTTTCCAATTTTTTAATACCTCATTTTTTAAATTTAATTTTTTTAAATGGCAACCCTTTTGAAACATGATGGCGAATGAAGCTGGCCAACGAACTTGGTCGAGACATTGGTATGTACTATGTACAGACCAAGTAACATCCAAATCGGTTCATAAATTCGCTTGTTATCGCGTGACAAAAATCAGGTCATTTTAAAATGTCAGCCACAATAGAAATTCAAAATGCTATAACTCAGCCATTTTTCCAGATATAGACGAAATTAAAAACTGTTCCGAAATCTTTGTATTTAGGTGAAACACATACGAAAAAAATCTTTTTCATTTTCCAATTTTTTGGTATCTCATTTTAAATTAAAAATTTTTTTAAATGGCCGCCATTTTGAAACAAGATGGCGGATGAAGCTGGCCAACGAACTCGGTCGAGATATTTGTATGTACTATGTACAAACCAAGGTACATCCAAATCGGTTCATAAATACGCCTGTTATCACGTGACAAATAACAGGACATTTCAAAATGTCAGCCACGCTAGAAATTCAAAATGCTATAACTCAGCCATTTTTTAAGATATAGACGAAACAAAAACTGCTCCCTAATCTTTGTATCAAGGTCAAATATATAAGAAAAAAATATTTTTTCAATTTTCAATTTTTTGGTACCACATTTCAAATTTAAATTTTTCTTAAAAATTTAAATGGCTGCCATTTTTAAACAAGATGGCGGAATAAGCTGGCCAACGAACTCGGTCGAGACATGGGTATGTACTATGTACAAACGAAGTTACATCCAAATCGGTTCTTAAATACGCCTTTTATCGCGTGACAAAATTCAGGACGTTTCAAAATGTCAGCCACGCTAGAAATTCAAAATGCTATAACTCGGCCATTTTTTAAGATATAGACGAAACAAAAACTGCTCCGGAATCTTTGTATAAAAGTCAAATACACAAGAAAAAAATGTTTTTCTATTTTCAATTTTTTGGTACCACATTTCAAATTTAATTTTTTTTTTAAATTTTAAATGGACGCCATTTTGAAACAAAATGGCGGATGAAGCTGGCCAACGAACTCGGTCGAGACATTGGTATGTACTATGTGCATACCGAATTACATCCAAATCGGTTCATAAATTCGAGAGTTACAGTATGACAAAGGTCAGATACATATATATATATATATATATCAATTTTGAACGGAGGGTGGTTTCGGGGTCTGGGGGTCATGATCGATGAAAATATACCAAATTTTTTTTGAAATCGCTTTCCTCCGAACGGCTGCAATAGGTAGCTTTTTGTAATGAAAGCTACCTAAAATAGTATGTGTTTCAAAAACGTTTAAAGTTTTGAAATTATAAGGTTGAAAAAAATATTAAGATATTCTTTGAAACCTTAATTCTTTCTTTTAACGAAAATCCACTGTTGCTATATTGAAATCTGAGTCATTAATACGAGTATCGGTGTTGAAAAAAGGAGAATAAAAAAGAATTTCATTCTTAAATTTATTGCTATTCTAATTAAGATTTATATACGGAAAATGCGTCTTCACGCTACATAATAACGCATAAATGAATAGATCTACACTCACAAAATTTATATTGAGATAAATAAATTATATGAATGTTACTAACTGTCAGAGAATCTTAAAAACCGGCAAGGAAAGAATAATCACATATTCTTTAGAAAATGATTTATTCCTGGTTATAAAAAATCAATTTAGTTATAGAAATCTGAGCGAAGTACAATACGATTTACTGCGATGAAAAGAGTAGAATACGAAACTATTCAATTTTCAATCTTTGAGGAGGCTCTTTTTCATATAATTGGATTTCGATTTTGCCCTTTTGTGCACATTCCATTCTTTCAGCTATCACGCAATCACGCAGTCGAAAATTGCATATCGGATTAAGACGGTATTTTGCCTTATTTCTGCACGACAAATTTTCGTCATGTAATTTAAAGAAAATTTTGATGGGCTTTTTTTCCACTTGACTGGATGAAGACGTCACTCGTAAATGTTGCTTCATAAATTAAATTACTGGCTGTAAAATGTATCTATTTTTAGAAAGAGTTAATTCTTATGTATTTTTAGGAAAATATTTTAAGTAACAAGATTTTTTACTTCAGTTAAGACAATTATTAATGTTTGGTTGTATGGTTGTATTTTATGACGGCCACTTATCTGCACGAGGGATATAGGCCCAAGGGGGAGTGCCCTTCGTGGGGGTCTTTCTAAGGGAACCTAACCCGTATTAACGCTTGGAAATCCAAGGTTCGAAGAAAACCACGAAAACTCCGAACGATTAGGCCGACGGGCGCGATTGGGATTGAACCCAACACCTCCCGTCTACCAGATTCGAGAGCAGAACCTCTCAGCCACTGGTGGGGCTTATTAATGTTTGGAGTAGCGTATACTGACATGTAGGAAACCTAAAAATAATGCAGTACTGATGGACCGTAAAATGTATAAGGTGCATAAGTGCTGCACTATTTAATGCATCAATGTTGTATTAAGAATCTTTGACTGAGAAAACTGCCAAATGTGTGGAACGAACTTGACTACAGATCAGGTTTTTCACGGGTTACGAAAGGTTTGCACATCGATCATTTGTAACTGAAAAAAAAAAAAAAAAAAAAAAAAAAAACTTGAAATGCTCTTCTTTATTTTCAAATATATCTTATTATATTATGTGTAGTAGTTTTGAAAATATATATCTTTTTAAATTCGGACATTCAATTATACTAACCCTGTATAAAATTTGCTTCAAAATACTCTCATACATAAGTACAAGTTGATATTACCTTGCATTTTCTAAATGTAACGTTAATATTAATACTCATTTCCACTCCTTATATTCAATTTTATGTAAAGGATGTTAAATGGAACTTGCTTCAGTCCGGTTGAAAGTAGCGAAAAATATACATATGTTGATTCATTAATTTATAATATTAATAAATGACAGATTAAATTACATACACGTTTACATACAAACGACATACTCGTTTTAAATTACATACTGGTATTATTATTTAAACATGGAAATGATAGAAAACACCAGAGATGCATATTTGAAACTGAAATAATTGCGAGTGTTGTTTAATAAGATTTGCGTCAACCTCTGTAACTACTTTATTAACAGAACAAAAATGAAATATTTTACATTGACGAATAACTTAGAAATGTCTTTTATCTCATGATGTTTTTAATTTGCAGACGGGGCCACTGGCGTTTAAAGAGTGAAACAGGGAATTTCCGTCGATATGGAAGTGCGGTTAAAACAGCGCGCGGTAATTGAATACCTGAAGTGGAAAGATTCTCTGCTTAATGCGCCGGTTATCACGAATCAGTTCGTTGGCACGCTCTGTATGCTCTGCACGAGGCTTCTTGTGCACACTCAACGTTCCTAGATTCTCCGTCCGGCTTCGAAGTACCCATCTCCTGACAGTCTTCTGTCCTTACATGCACAAGACTTCTTTGCCTGTGGATATGGATTAATGTAACACGTCTGCTGTCACGAATTCGATTCCCGCACGCTGTTTTAACCGCACTTCCATATAGTCCAACATTCTTCGTTTCACTGTTTACACGTTAGTGTTCCCACCTGCAAAATAAAAACATCATGAGGTGGAGGGCGTTTGAAAGTTTATTGTCAATGTAAAATATTTCATTTAGTTCTGTTAATAAATTTGTTACAGAAGTGGAGGTAAAGCTTTTTGAACCTTCCTCGTATATATATGTTACAATCTATAAGTAAATGTTGAAATCATAAAGTATATAGAAAAAGACTGAAAATATTTTTTTATACTTCCAGTTTGTTGTCGAAATCTGAGTAATGTGCCATACGATTTCTTAAAAAAAAAAAAAAAAAAAAAAAAAAAAATAGCATGAGAAATTATTTAATTTCATTACTTGATGGGTCTTCTATTTTATAGATAATTGCATTTCGATTTTGCAATTTTATGCACGCCTTTCTCTTCCAACTATCACGCAATCAGGCAATCGATAATTTCCATATCGAATTATTACTGTGTGTTTCCTCATCTCAACACAACATGTTTACATCGTGTAATTAACAAACATGTTATTTTATTTTTTCCCTATATTTTTGAAAATAAAGCTATTACTCTCAAAAGATGATGCATAAATAAAATTATTGATAGTAAATACAAAAGATTCCAGGAAATTATATTGCTTAGGTATTTTTACGTGAATGCATTGGGTAATAGAATACTTCTTTTTCAGCTGTTATCTTTTAATATTACGAAAGCTTAATGTCCATAAATTTGAAATTTTGTTTCGAAGATAAGAATTAATGATTTCTTATGTATTTTATCGAAAACATAAATATATGTATTGCTAATGTAAATGAAAACTGTAATATAGTACTAGACTATATAGAAACCGATTTTCTAATTTAATATCAAATATGTAAGTAGAAATACCATGTTAAATAACCTGGGTTTTTCTGGGTTAACACGTTAAGTTCCACGATGACTGACACTGAAGCGCTGAAAATTTACAATGTTTAAAGTAATTAAGAAAGCATAATCCTATAATATAAAAAAAAGTAGGTAAATTTTAAATATTGGTTCAGTAATTATTTAAAACAATGTATATTTTTTCAGTTTAGTATCATATTTTAGACGCCATTTGTGAATGACGCATTTTAAACGGAAAGTTCGCTGTCATCCACTGGTGGCTGACGTGGGGCTTAATGTGTTAAAGAACATAATACCCAATGTACATGACATCGATGAAATGCATGGTATGATAAATCTGTTATAAAAGTTTCATTAAAATTTATCAAAAGTGTAAAAAGGAAATTTATTTTAGTTAAATTGGCTACTATATTCATTGTCTATTTTTTTTAATCGAATAATGTTAGACGAAAAAGTTTTTAAAATTGCAATCAAGTTCCCAATTTTTTTAGGGACTGAGTCGATTAATAAAGGTTATCAGCTGCTATAGTTTGTTCTTTTAAATGGAAGATCTTTTCGTGTTGCTAATAATGTTCGCTTTTGGAAATAAGCATTATAAAATGTATTATCAGTCATAAAATGCTCACAATATTACATATTACATATATGTACTGTCTCGGAAGTACACATGGGTAACGCAATGTTCAGAGCAATGTAATTTACGCAAATCAATTTATTTGGTGCTAAATGAAAGCACTGCAGTATAAAGATTTCTATCTATTTTTAGTCATACTTCTTTAAGTACAGCCGTGGAAAAAAAGAAGTAAACACTCCTTACTAACTCTGCAAAAAATTATCGTAGAAGAAAGTTACTGGAACCAGACGATTGCTAATAAAGTCTACAGTTAAATAATGTATAAACAATTTTCTTAGGGGACCACGTATATATTAACATTAAACATAACATATTTTTTCTATAGTTGTACACAATTCTGACAGCATAAAGGAACTTTACACACTTCAATTAGCCTAAAAACTAATTTTTATGCAATTCGTACAATTAGTTTCCAAGAAAATAATTATTTTAAAACGAGCGTATTTTAGAGGCTGTATCCAAATTGAAGTTCGGTACTCGATTGTAGACTGAGAGAGCCCCTTCTTGATCAAGGCATCTTAAGCACCATTCAAGCAGTCATTGAAGACTGCTAGATTACAGGTTTAGCAGAAACTATAGCAGAAGAAATTTCAAAATATCTAGTCACTTCTATCATAGATGGTCCCTTAAACCGTCATTTAGCCGTTTTTTATGCTTAATCGGAAAACTACTTGGAAGAAAAATGTGAAATTTTGGATTTCTATAAAGCAGGACTTGATAAATCTAAATCCATCAAAAAAAGTGTAGGTTGCAATTCATATTTTTTTTAGTATTAATTTCATAATTCATAATTCATATCCTAAAAATATAAAAATTTCAAATTCAACGTATTTAAGTTTGGGTATTTTAGTATTATTGCTACACAAAAAAATAGCACATTAGGAGCATATTTTCAGGAGATATTAATAAAAATATGAAAATGTAATTTACCATTAAAAGCTTTAAATTTTGAATGTTTATAACTCAGAAACTTATCATTCAAATGACTTGAAATTTGATTTATAAGCATAGTTTGAACCAAAGATTTGAAATATCTTGTTAAAATTGGGTATTGCTATTGAAAAAATGAAGTTTGGGATCGTTTTAATATGTAGGTGGCCCCCTAAGCAAATTTTATATACATCATTTAAAAGTAGACTTTATTTGCAATCGTTCGGTGCCAGTAACTTTCTCCTACGATAATTTGCTGAGGAGTCAGTAGGGGTGTTTACTTTTTTTTCCACGACTATACATGGGCTTTATATGTCACTTTTCAACGTATCTTAGGGCTTGTATGAAAGAATTTTCGCACGTTTTTTCTGTAATTATAATAAAGATAGTAATAAATGAAAGATATGAGTACAATAGAAATTGCTTATAGAGATGTTGAAGTTTTGGTCAGACGGCAGAGGAGACTACACGGTCCTAAATGTATTACTAGATAGATTTCGTATGAAATACTACCTAATGGCATCGTTCCTATGTTGGAATTTCTGAAATATTTTTGCAGATCTACACCGATCATGACGCCTAGAGCCCAAATCCACCCTCAGTAAAAAACTTTATATATCTGTCTATGCATCTATCTATCTATCTATACTATGTATCTATCTATATATATCACTTTCTTCTGGACACGATAACTTCCACAATTCTGCACCAATCTCTTCCAAACTGATACATAAAATCAAGGGGAATAAAATCTCGGTCAAGTTCGTTAATGGGCAAAATCGGACCAAGGGGATGGAAATGGGGAGGGGTTTTGTGAAAAACGAAAAATCCCATAACTTCTTAAATTTTGTACATATCGAATCAGTTTAAATTTTTTATTACTTCTAAAAATAGGGCCAACAATTTATGTATCACAGATTTTTGATAAAGTTAAAAATGGGCTCAAGGGGCGCAAAAAAATAGGCTTTTGGGGACAAAAAAATTCATAATTTCGTCAATTCTCAAGATATAAAATCCAATTAACTTTATCATGAATCTCCTCAATATTATCTACAACTTTTATATTCAAAAGTTTTTGATAGGACCAATTCGTACCGCAAAAAAATTAAAAACGAAAACAAAAAAGGCGTTTGAAGAAGAAAAAAATCCATAACTCCGTCATTTCAAAAGATATAAAATCCCCATGAATTTATCATATATCTTCTTACTATTGTCTACAACATCTATATAGACAAGTTTTGGATAGGACCAATTCTTACAGCAAAAACAAATTAAAAATACATAGCGGTTGAAGAAAAAATTCATCTTAGTAAGGGTGTATTCAAATCCAAACGGCTTATTTTCTGACTCATTTTACAATTCATTTTTACTTCCAAAGGCTTCCAATTGGCACCTTTTCTTACTCAGAAACTATATAATAAACCGTAATGGTCAATGTTTTGATAGAGGCAGAATATATTTTCAAACATGCTGTCAAAGTGGGCCTTTTGAACAGAATTTCCCGAAGCGGATTGTGTTGGAAAAATTATCCTATTAAGGGAGTATTCAAATCCAAACTGCTTATTTTCTGACTCATTTTTAAATTCATTTTTGCTCTGAAACGCATCCAATTGGTAGATTCGCTTATTCAGAAACTATATAATGTACCGTAATGATCGATTTTTTGACAGAGGCAGACTATATTTCAAAAAATGATGTCAAAGTGGGCATTTTGAACGGAATTTCCCGAAGCGCTTGTGTTAGAAACGAAAAATATTGTCTTACTGAGAAAATAGTTGTTTATATATCAATTCTTAAGTAATTGAACGAAAATTAAAAACACAGGTCGCTTATAAATCTCTTTAAAAGTCACGTCCACAAGTTTCATGTTTTTCCTATTAAAAATGAATCTGTAGTTATGCCAGAAAATTTCGAGTTGTTGAGCATGGAAAAGTATTTTTTTTTTTTTTTTTAATACCGCCCTAACATGATTCTGATAAAACCAGTTATTATATAAAAATGAAATAAAAACTCGTCAAAAGCGGCCAGATAAAATTGTTAAAGTGAGTTTATCTCTAATCATGATTTGGTTTTTGTTTGTGAAATTAGTATACATAACTTCAAAATCTACCTCCGCCTGTAGTCCGGGCCGGCAGGGATTTTTTTCAGATTACATCTTTCTTTTAAAATGAAACATTTGGTGATTTTAGACTTAAGAAGGAATGCGTATTTATTTCTTATTTTTTTAATATAACGATCGAACTAAAACAGTTTTCATCAGTTTAAAAATATATTATAATGAGCACCATCATACGCAAAAGAAATTTTTAAACAGCTTGAAGTGCGCAAATTCATTAAATTATTTTTAAATCTTAAACTCAAAATATTAATGCAAAAATATTTGGAAACTCTCATTTCCACAAATTCTAATGAGAAATATTTTATTTACACAATGAGAAAGTAAAAGTGCTTTAAATTCATTTATCATTTATTTGGAATTCTTTAACCATTAAATTATAAATAGTTCAACACTATTGTTCAAATAATTACACAATTGACCACATTTTGCTTTTTTGTGGTTTTGTATCAAAATCTGTGCAACATTTTCAAAATAGCCAGAAATGCTTAACATGTCAACAAAAATCAAGCCTTTATTTTCAGGTTATTAGCATATATATAGACCTATTTTAGAAATGAAAGGTTATTAACTTGAAATGTATATTTTCTAATAACTGCGTTTCAATTAAAACTTTTCATCGGAGCAGCTCCTTTTAAACCTATAATTACTAGAGAAAATCATAAGATGTTACATTATATTGTTAATTACGTTGATTGCTTTGAAGTAATTTTGTAATGAAAGCTGCCAGAAATTATCACGAATTTTAAATTTCTTCACGAGGAGCCGCTTATCTTGTCATGAAAGTTTTAAGTTATTCAAATATCTTAAACATAAAAGGAAGCTCGTTTCATCTAAATATAAATTTAATTGCATTAAGATAACTCACTATCGTTAATTAAAGTAAATATATGAATTAAGGAATAAACAAACTTTCAAAATTTTGAATATTTATTTTTTAGGGAACAGTACTAACACCCCTCCCCCTAACACACACACGACACACAACAAAGAATATTTCCTTTCCTTCAGTTTTAATACACGAAATTGAAAACGAAAATAGCCATTAGACTGGAACTTGTATAAAATTATTTTTACTTTCATGTTAATAATAAAGCTTTTTGGGAGATGGTAGGTCCATTTGGAATTTGAAACAAAATTAGAAATTATCAACTAGAAAACATGAATTCTGCTTTTTCAGAATTTAGTGTCGCCCCCCGATGAAAAAAAAAGTATATATAAATAGTACAAAACATATTTCAATTTGAAGACTTACAGGACATGCTTTTATTTTACGGAAAATGACGTCATTCGCATCCACTTAAGAATTCCACATTTACGATCTACTCTTAAACATCTACAGTAAAGTATGCATAGGACGTCACTATTGCGAAATAATATACAAATGCAGCAAAAAGATGCCGTCATTAAAGAAAATACTTAAAATTAAATATAGTTTATATTAGCTCCATGTTTTAACAGAACTGATTCATTATTATTTTTTCAAAATAGCACGTATTTTAATTACATTTTCTTTCGGTTGTTATGAAAAAATGACAACAAAAAGATATAATTAATATTTTACAACTATTTTTCCTTTACTTTCTACAGAAATGGAGTACTACTTCCGTTGCCAATATTAAGCAAATGGCTCCAAAAACTACTAAAAATTAATATTTCAAAAATAAATGGAGATACAGTGCAAATTGCATTTAAAAGTACTTTTTTCCCGAATACAACGGTATAAAAATTGAAAATGTGCGATGCTTAGAAGTTTAAAAAAATGCTATTGAGTATTTAATCGTACTGTTTTGTTTTACGGCTGGCTTCTGTAAGGTAACGTTATTTTTTGGAGGCCACACAAAATAAGCTGGGAGAAAGAAATAACATACAGTACCTAATAAAACCAGCCACTTTTGGCAGCGTATTTGATTATTCCTATAAAGTGCATATTCAGATATCAAACAGGAAGTTAAATGTTCAAATAGTTTAGACATTTTGAGGATTTATAGCTTAGAGCTTAATCTAAAACTCATGCACAAAAGTTGCAAAAGAGGTTTAAATGGTGATCTATTTTTTTATTTATTTATTGGCGTAACAAATAAATATTTGGCGGAATGTGACTTAATTTTAATTTCAAATATTAAGGATTTGAAAAACTGATGTTTTTTTAATTATTATTCATATCTTATATTTCATATCATTTTCCAACAAGACTTAAAAAAAGAAAATTAGGCATGTTATCGTTCTTATCTTTTTTGTGGCGTAACATCTAAAAAAACTGTACTCAACACGGTAAAATTATACTGATCAACTTTATTTCATGTGATAGTGCAAAAACTGTTAAAGGATGATATTATTTTTAAATTTGATTTTACATATTCAGTATTAAGGCAAACTTTAAAAAGTAATCAACTTTTCTCCATTCTACATTCTAAGAACGACATTTTCAAAACTGAATAAAAAATACTCAAATATAGTAAAAGGTCATAGTCAAAATGGCTCCGAAACAAAGTTACTCAAAATTGAAACACGTATATACTCATTTATGAAAACATGGACATACTCGAATATGAACACATAACGCTTTATTCATGATGTTTATTCACAATTATACATGATGTTTGTATTTATATATTGTTGATAGTTCTCAAATCCAACCTGCGAAGTATGTCCTTTAAGAATCCATCCACTCTTCGAATTCAAAGGTTGAAGATTAAAATTTAAGCTTTCGCAATGATATTACGATGGCTTTTAAGTGTTCTTCCGCGAGCAAGATAAAAAATATAGTTCGCCACATTTCATGTTATAAATTATTACTGAAAGGAGAGTTTCGTTCGAAATCATAACAAACGATATAATATGAATAAATTGAGCTACCCTGATAAAATTTACTACGTTTAACGAATGAAAAGTAATTTTGTTTGAAACTGAGTATTTCTGGTATTTCAGAATTGAAAGCATTGGGTCGTCATATTTGAAACAAAAAGTTTCATAACAAAGTGAAATCATAGATTTACTCAGATTTGAAATTGTCGTTTTTCCCAGTGTATGTAATTTTGCAATAGACAATCGAACAAAAAATTCTATGCATTGTAATTTGTTGCTGGTTGATTGGTTGGTTTATTTTTGACGGCCGATTATCTACACTAGGGATATAGGCCGAGGGAGGAGTGCCCTTCGTGGGGGGTCTTTCTAAGGGAACCTAACCCGTATTTACGCATGGAAATCCATGGCTCGAAGAAAACCACGAAAACGCCGAACTCTTAGGCCGACAGGCACGATTGGGTTCGAACCCAGCACTTCCCGTCGACCAGTTTCGAGAGCAGAACCTCTCAACCACTGGTGGGGCTGTAATGTGTTGCTTCTTAACAGGGTAATATCCTTAAGCTTGTCCAATGATCATAAATCTATCTACAAATAAAGAAGTGTCAATTGCGAAAATCGAATGGTACTAGCCATATTTTCTTTATGCATTGATTTCCGGGAGAGTTAGTAAGGAGTATCCTTTTTATTTTGTACGACTCTACATAGCAGTTTATAGGAAAATAAGACGCACATTTCTTACAAATATACTTCTCAATAAAAGTTCTTAAAACTCTATAATCAATTGTTTCTCTCGCAAAAATCTCAAATCTGAATATGTGTTTCGTTAAATAATAACTATTGAATATCTTCTTATCCACAAAAGTAAATGTAAGATATCCATATTAACGAGTGACATAAAAGTAAAAAGTTCTTTACAAATTCAAAAGCATTTCTATTCACAAAAAATAATAATAAAATAAAAAAAATAAAAAAGTAGTTTGTAAATTGATAATATTATATGTATAATCGCACATATTTCTGAGACGAGTTGCGTACCCGTGTGTCTTTCAATAAAAACCTTGTCTCGTGCAAAATATTTAAATATTATCCCGTATCCCGATTTACCCATGTGCTGTATGTGCTAGTAATGCTTGCTTACTCTGTAACAGTTTTACCGTTTTCTTGTGTCTAATAAGCATATTATGGAGGAAAAAATAGAAATATAGTCAGCTGAAATTCACTCGCATTTTCGATGGTTTACAAGTTTCTTTAATTCACATTATTCCATTGCATTCATTTCCAATTTCTGCCTGCCTTTTCGTTCAAAACATTATATATTTTACATTTTTCAACACGCTGGTTCAAAAATAATAGATAATTGATCAATACGGCAATATAATATACTTTTCTAGATTAGGAAATCGAGCAACAGTACAACAGAAAATTCCTCTAGCATATATAAGTTATTCATTATATCTAACTTTATTCTAATGAAAAAAAATTACAGATACTTCCATTTCATATGTAATTGAAATATGATATGAATTTTGTTCTAGATCCAATTTATCTGTGATATACTTTAGTGAACATCTGCTTTCATTCGTATTCTTCAAAATACTTTTTTTTCCGAAAAACAATATTTTTTGTTAAAGTTTATAGCCAAATTTAAAACAGCTTAATTATATAGACTTTGAATGAACTAACATCCATGTGTACACACAAGAAAACATAATTTCTTTATTCCGAAAGTTTAAAAATTCAGTTATGATTATCTCATACCTCTACACGCTTAAAAATGCCTGATGTTGTTTGCTTTAATAGAACTTCACCAGTTTGGTTCCTTTTAGCACTATTGTACAAGTTGGTATCTTTCAATATCATGCTTTTCAAACGATCTGCGAACTCTGTAATTAATTAAAAAGCAGAAAAACCAACGTTTAAAATGCACAAATAATATATGAAAAGCATGTATGTTCTTCTAACCTTGATCTTGATTTTTGGGAAGCTTACCATATCATTAAAAATTCTCACTCTTTAGTCAATGACTTATCTAGTACTCCAGATTTTCCAAGTATTTGGAAAGGGTTAATTTAATTCTCTTTTTTTGGTTTCTTTTCTCTACTTCTCCGGTAGATGTCGCTACTTGTCCACCCAGTCGTTTCCACTGCTTCTCTCTCATTGGTTGTTTCAGCGCCTTCGCCACCCGCATAGGGTATAAAAGCCAGCGCGTCTCTGTCTATGATTTTGCTCAGCCTTGCTTTTTCTAGCACGCTGTTCCTTTTGCACTGAAGAAGAATCTCGCTAGTAGATTCGAAACAGCTGTTTGCTGCTTTTCATATATTATTTGTGCATTTTAAACGTTGGTTTTTCTGCTTTTTAATATTGTTGCACAAAGGCTTTATTTGCTATTTTCTATAACTAATATTACAAGTCTTTTTTTTTTTTTAAATCAAAGTTTCCTGTTTAAATGAAACTAAAACAAAGAAACAAACAACAACTCTTTAAAGTATTAGATATTATAAACGTTATTTTTTCATATCTGAGACATTGTCCATTAATAAGAAGGCGGACTTTTATTCCTACAAGGAAGTCATCCAAAAATTACCGAATAATGTCAATAATCCAGAATATAAGGAAAGTGTCCAATGATTGTTGAAAAACTTTCAACCTAAAGCTTCTAATAAATTTTAAAGATTCGTTTCTTGCATTAAAATATTTACCTTTTCCTTGAGCATTTAGGGCACTTTCACTAACAAATAAAGGATACTTTTCAAGATAAATTAAATATGGTGATAATGGCACTGATGTTGGTTACTTTGGTGAAATTTATCTGAGTCTTGAACTTTCAGAAGCAGACACGAAGATAATTTAATCGGATAAAAAAAGGTTTCATTTTATTTAAATTCACTTAGGAATTATTAGTTTAACTATCTTCATTTGCATGTTTTACATTTAAAGGATAGTACAAATTTATATTAAAATATTAAATTCGTTTAACTCAGTTCTCCATTCCGCTGTTTCTCTATTGATTTGGTACAAATTCAAAGTGTCTAAACTTGGGCATAGTGTAAGAAAACACGTATAAGAAGAAATTTTAAATTATTAAATCAAATTACAAAAATATTTTTACGAGCTGTGATATATTTTAATTAAGGTAAATTTACAAATTTATTAATAACGTATTTTAAATTTATTTAACGTCTTTGAACAACATTCACAGTTTTTAATTATTTCAAATTATTTTTTAACAATTTTCTTGATAACTTCTATTGTAAAAATATAATAAAAACTTAGTGTTTATAAATATAAATGAGCTTATACCGGCATAGGTATTTGTATTATTTTTAGTTACAAAACTATTAAAGTTTCTTAAATAATTTAAAAATCATACACATAAAAGTATTTTAATGTTAGATATAAACATATATACATCCAAAACTTTGTTATAATTAAATAATAAACTATTTGAATTTCATGCAACATTTCATAAATTAAAATTCTTCCAATTCCATAAAATTCCGTTCGCCAGAAAATAAAAACTTTTCTAGATAAGAATTTTATACTGAAACGTTACAATTAAATCAGCATTTTTACATTTTTAACGATGATTAGAAAAGAAGTGAATTAGTATAATGGCCCCATTAAGATATATATTTATTGTCTCATATAAAAGTAATCACCATGACAAATTTATTCCATATTATTCAACAAAATATGCAAGAGTTTATGTGTGTGTATTCGCATTTAAAATAGCTAATTAAAGCTTATGTATTTATTGCTATTCAAAATGTTTCCTCTCAGACATATTACTTTAAAAGGAAACTGAAGAAACTGTAATTAAAAATTTAAGAATTTCAGAAAAAAAAAAAAAATCAAAGCTATGCAAAAAATGCATGAAAGATACAGATATTTTTTTGGTGGGTTAAATTGTATATGGCAATTACAATTGCCAATTTTTTCGGAATATTACCAACTTGAAAATTAACCGTCACAAATTTATGTTCCTGAATGTATCATACATTATATTAAAATTTTATTGTGTGTTTGTATTTCTCCTTATTTGAAATAAGCACATGTTTAAAAAAAATTAAAGATTCAAAGATGTCATAATAATTCTCGAAATTTCAAAACCAAGTTTCACCTTCTATCTTTTAATGGCACTTCTGTAAAAGTCGCAGATTACTCCATGGCCGTGCATAATAGGTAAATGGGGGAAATAATAGGTATACCTTGTTATATGGAGATACCATAGGATTTCTTTTACGATAATATCAGCTGCTGTTTATTTCTAGTTCCAATAAAAAAAATATATTTGTATTAATAAGGAGGTGGATTTTCATTCCTACAAGGAAGTCATCGAAATTCGAAGTCATTCGAAGTCATCGAAAGTCAAGGGAGTCACCGAATAATGTCAACAATCCAGAATATAAGGAAAGTATCCAATGATTGTTGAAAGACTTTTAATCTAAGGCTTATAATAAAGTTTAAAGATTCGTTTCTTGCATTGTGATATATATATATATATTTTTTTCTAAATATAAAAATTTAAAGTTTATATATAAAAATATACGCACGCTATAAACTTGTTTAATCGACGGAATATCTTATGATACTGAGACAAGACATAAGTTTGGATAGAAACTGAGCCCTTTCGAAAACATAGAACACATTCATCCTCACAAATACTTAAAGAACAACTTATGAGAATACATAAAATGGGTTTACAGGTTTTTTAAGATTCCAAATACTTTAAACCTCACTGTAAAGAATTAACAGTAAGATTGAAAAATACCCCACTTTATTCTGAAAGTTCTAATTTCAATGTCATCATCACTGACTTCCACTTGTTGGATTAAATAAGATGTGCTTAATAAGCTTGACAATAAAATTATAAAAAAGCAGAAAATGTAAATACAGTTAAACCTTGTTTTAATGTCTAAAATGTTTTCCCGTAGATGAATAAGAAAGTGTATTAGTTTTTTAGAATGTACTTCACGGTACACTACAGGACTTAAATACTAAGAACCATCGGTATTGAAAATTTCACACATATCTTTTCACTAAAACAGCTCAAGGAACAATTATTTTATGTAACAAGCGATATAACTCGGGCGTTCTACCATTATCCTAGAAGCCCTTTTATTGTCATATCCTGCAATAATAAGTAATTGTTATACAAATGGCAAAAATATTATACAATTATACTAAGAAAAATCCAGGTTACCGGACACATATATACTACCTAAGATTTCGGAAGATATCTCAAGTCATCAAATCAACTTTCATAATTGTCGCAAAGAGTCCAAGAATGACGTCTCTAAGTGTCAAAGTTTGACATCTAGTGGGATCTTGAGGGACAATTTTGAACATCCTAAGAATAACGCAAACTTTCTGAATATAATGTCCTATGGATGCTTTAAAAATGTTCGTGTGCTGCCTGTAAAACTTACAAATGCTAATGTTCTTGTGTGTTGACGAAATTTATATTGAATCATGTAAGTGAAACTCAATCAGACAGAAACTATGATGTAGAACATTATTTCAGGCGTATACGGCATGCTAAATTACTTCTTCAAAATTCTTTTCCAACAAAATGCTTTTAAACGTTGAAAACCACTGAAATACAGGCCTCCATAAAATAACATCCCATATTCCATGGTATATTATATCAGCTTATTTTAGACTATTCAAAATAAATAATACATCAAATTGAAGGTAAACTAACCTCTGTTTTCTTTAAAATATTCAATATGTGCACCTTTAGATATACGGCACATATTCAACCTAAAGTGCAATTCATCCCACATTTCGGTTAACAAGTCCGAGTAATGGAAGCAATAGTCTCTTCAAATCTGTGTCTCAACTCTGGCAAATCATTAGATGCCAGCGGAACGATCTTTTATAAAGCCCCAAATGAAACACTCGCAAAGGTTTATGTCAGATGAATGTGTAGGACAGCGAAAAACAGCTCCCTCGTCTCAATTATTACGACTAATTCAACGACCAGGGCCTTCGCCGTTCAAGCACTCTCGTACGAACAGATTCCTTTGGGGAGGTACTCCATCCTGTTTCCAAATGAAATTTTTTGGTTCACCTTCTGCTAATTAGGGAAAGAGCCATTCATTCAGGCTCTCTGAAAAGGCATTTTGCGTACGTGGCACTTTAAGCCAGTAAGTAACAAAGTAGTACTCGTGCATGAGATTATCTAAAACTGTTTGAGTTACTCTTTATTTGTGACCTTGAACCAACACTCTACAAAGCTTACAGTTGGTACTATTAAAATTTATAACTGGGATATTCTTTTATGAACCACATAGGTTTTATATTCTATTCAAGGCTGGAGTAGCAGAGTTGAAGTTTATTCCAACAGAGCGAAAAAAGTCCAGACCAGGAATCGAACCTGGATAATTGGCGCTCCGTGCCGATGCCTTACCTGTTAGGCTATCCGGACGATACCTGTCTGAAATAATTCAATCTTATTTGATGGACTTGGCTGTGAACTGCAGAACTAGTTTCATTCATCCGTGCTATAACTATAGCATTTACATGATGAAATTGTGTTTAACACGGATACTCCTGTATACCATGTAATTAGGTCATAATGAAGGGAACGAATATTGTCCACGAATATAATCCAGTTGGAAAAAATGTTCGTTCCCTTCATTATGGCACACATGTATTAGTTTGTGACATATCCAACATGAATATTGTTTACGTATCCGAAATATTTTAATGCAATTTCATTTACTACAATATTTATTCTCAATCAGCACAGAAGAATGAATAGATTTAATGATTGCATAATAATAACTTATTTTTTGTCTAAAGTGAAAATTCAATCAAATAAAATATTTATATACAAATGACTAAAAATTCCTTTTTTCTTAAAACTCTTTTCCACCATTAATTTAAATTCTGAAAATTCTTTCATGAGTGATGTCTTCTTTTTTTAAATAAAAGAACTCCCATTAAATCTGTTTTTCAATTACCGATTTCAATGTATTGTATGGAAAATTTAAATATACGATCCAAAGTAAATATGAAATATACTGACGTGATAGCGTGACAAATAAAAGAATGAAATATGTATCAAATTGCAAAATGAAAATCCAATTAAGGGAAAAAATAAACTTATCAAGAATTGAACATTCAATAGTTTCGTTTTCCCGTCTTTTCTTGGCATGGAAGAAATTCTGTGAACTTAACTGAGAATTCAACGATCGCATTCAATTTTGGTGAAGAGGAACAAATGATTTTTTAAATATTTTATCATTTTTTATGTCTATTATTTTCAGAATTTTCCGTTATTTGGCAAGATGTATATTTAAAAAGCTTAATATATAAACCTATATACTGTCATTACTTATATATTTTATAAATGAATGATATTGTGTAGTTTAAAAAAATAATAATATTATTATATTATTCTTGAAACTATGCCTTTTTATGCTATTCACAAGCAGTGTTGCCAGATTGGGGACTTTTTTAATTCAGAATATTTGACTGTCACCACTTATTTAAAATAGTATAATTCATCTTATTTTTCAGAATTTTTAATCTATTTCTAAATAGGCCGAATATTTATATTTAAAAAAAAGCGGTGACAATCAACAATCAGGAGACAAAAACGTCCCGAAGCTGGAAACACTGTTCGCGAGTTTAACGACACATTTCCTGTTCAACATCCTTTCGACAGAAATGGAAATAAGTGAAAACAGATAAAATAAGCTGTAAGTACTTTTGAGAGAATTCAAGAATCTTATCTAGAAGTATAATTTGTTTCACATATTTTTGATAACATCTTATTTCAATATATCATGAAAAGTTTGATATAAGGTGTTTTAAAAATGAAATTTTAAATTAAATTTGCTCTATGAATGAATTTTCCAATTCATTTAAGTGTTTTACATATTCTACAGAAATACTCGTCACACCTCAAATATTTTTATCAAAGTGTTCTTTCATAAAATATTTATACATAGAAATGCATGATTGTCAAGGTTGCATAAATAAAACATTTTAAGTGCTCCACATAAAAAAAATAAAATAAATAAACATCCGTTACACAAAATATTTACCTAGAAGTACTTACGCATCACCATTTTCTCGATACAGTTACATTATGTGTAATTAATTTCATTTATGACACATCTTTTATGGCTAATGTATTAAAAAGATAAATAACTTAAACATATAAACAAAAAATTTTCTTTCAATTACCAGACTAAAAATTTATCGTATGTTAATACAGATATATATACAGACTTAATCCAGTATAGAATTCGTCGACTGCACAGTATTTGGAAAATGGAAATATGTGTAAAAGTACAAATCCCGGTACATTCTCTTTAGTTAAAACATAACCAATTCTTAACCTTTCTGATAAGATAAAAACTATGAACAGTCAATATCCCACGCTACTTTTCTAAATATCCCTCTCACGAGAGGATCGCTCCATAATCATCTTAAAATTTCAACGCCCCTCGTGTTATGCTTTTTCTATTCGTATTTCTATTTATTAAACCATTGAGTTTGTAATGTTGCATATTTGAGAATATTTATTTACCCATATATATACACACACACATATAAATATATACCGGGTGATCCAAAAGTTCGTTACAACTTTAAAATTTCGTAAATAAGGATGAAATTATGATAAAAGAGTGCGGTTTGCAAGAAAGGGTTCCCAAGGTAATCGGATTTTTTAGAAGCAACAAGAAAAAAAAATTAAAAATCACATGTAGAGGGAGCTGACAACCCGAAGCACAATGCACAGGGCAACAATACGCTCCATTCATTTGTTCTCCCAATAACAAATGTTCAGCATGACCTCCAGAACATTCTACGGCACAACGGTTGTCCTGTTCATTGTGTTTCGGGTCGTCAGCGACCTCTACATGTGATTTTTTAACTCTTTTTTTATGCTGCTAAAAAAATCCGACTACCTTGTGAGCACTTTCTTGCAAACCGCACTCCTTTATGGTAATTTCTTCATTTTTTATGAGTTTAACTTGTAGCGAACATTTGACTAAACCGGTGTACATATATTATATAAGTTTAAATGGAACGTACATCGTACCTCTATCATCAAACTTTATAATTATTATAATTAAAATTTACAAAAATTTATACAGAATTTAAGGATATATTCCTAAATTTTATGTATGTGTAACAAATTTTAAGTCAGTTTATTTTATTATTTGTTTCTTTATTTCTTTCAAAGACGATCACCTAGTTTCATAAACAATCACAAATGTACTCACAAATACATACACATATCTTTCTTTTAATTCTTATAAATATGAAAAGCGCGCAAAAAAGTTTCTATAACATACCCAACCATAAAGATAATATCAGATATTTTTTAAATATTCCTAACGAAATATATTAAAAAAATAAAATTTAATTTTTCCTTATACACGAACTAATTAAATTATTAATGTACTATAGATTAATATAATAAAAAAAACAGATATAAAGTGTTTAATAAAGTGGAATATACACGTTTTAATTTGAATTTGAATTTAGTTGAAGTTGGTAGTAGCAGTATAAATTCAAAATGTAATGCAGTTTAATTAAAATCAGTTTTGAAATATGAATTTAATGAAATTTTGAAATTAGCCTGAAAAATAAACAGAAGAAAAATATTTGTAATTAGGAATGATCATGTTTGAGTATTGATTTACATCTATGGATAAAAGATTAAAAATTGAGTTTTTATGTTATCATAAAATTAAAAAATCCAAAAGAGGTTTTTGATGGTATTTTTTAACCATTAAAGTTAAAGACAAAATATTATTTACCCTTTTACATGTAAATAAGACACAATAAGTAATTATTTCTTGGATTTGAAATTAATGTATTTTTTTTTTTTTTTTTTTTTTTTTTTGTAATGGATTACATACTTCTGGAAATTCTTTCTACTGGAAACTCTTAGAATTATGTTTTGAAAAGGAAACATTTCAAAAGCAGTTTATTAAAAAAAAAAAAAAGTAATTAAAAATTTATTATTGAGTATTTAGAAGTTAGACTATAAACATACACTATTTCACATTAACATAAAATTATGATTTTTAGAGGTGCACAGGGCATTTAAACATTCCAAAAAATAACTTCAGTTGCTTCATTCATTGAGTTCAGTTGTTTTATACTAGTTTTTTTGTTTTATTCTGAGTTTTTTTTTTTAATTTCTGAACGATATGTTAAAAAAACCATTTCAAAAATCTACATTATTTCTTGAGTTATAATCATTTATATAGGGCGAGTATAACTGAATGTCCGTATATATTGAAACTTTAAACCGTATTTTCTCAGATTAGTAAATTTGGAGTTTGTGCACATTGTTACTTTCAAACTATGACCTTTACAAAATTAATCAAACATGCATTTCTTTATAGTCTACATGATAAAACCAAAATAATTCACAAATTTTAGTTGGTATTTTTTTTGCATTTGAAAAACATGAAAAAATTTGAAATTTTAAACGAAATTCGTTGTGTATATTTTGATTTTAATTTACAAATATGTGTGTTATGATTCTATTTCGTTCAAAAATTGTTTTCTTTCTGCATAATTTAGAGTTTTATCATGCGCGTAACACGTAATGATTTTAATTCACTCCTTAGTGAGATGAATTTTTAAATTAAATTTTTAAATAAAAATTTTGTATATACAGCATTTATTTTTCTGCATAATACATTTAAAGATATTTACTTTAGGCAGAAAGTGGAAAACAAAAATTTCAACTGCATCTATTTGTCTTTTGGTACTTTAAATAAGGCGATGTTTTTGATCGTTTTGTTTAAACCCAAAGATCATGTGCCCCCTTAACGCATATAAGACATTGATTTAAACTTTAATGGTGTTTTTCTAGGTACATTTGTAAAAACAGTTATTTGTACCGTGCCAATCAGAAAAAAATAACTATTTAATTGAGAATTATTTATAACCTAAATTTATTTGAAAAATCTTAGACGGTCATTGCCACAGTGAAATTTGATAAGACATTGAAATTTACAATATTAACACCAAATTCCGGCATCATATTTGGATTCCTCATTGAATCATCATATCAGTTTGCTAAAAATCTACGAGGAGTAATTGAGTGAAAATGTCCAGGATTTCTAGAGATGTAACATACGAAATTTTAATAATTGCAAAATAAAATACTATGTCACTAATGTCTTAACCCTTATGCCTTAGGTACGAAAGCGCCACTCGCGTTCATCAGAGTCCATTTACAAAGTTATGCACACGCTGCAAGTGTCATGCTGAATTGTTTAATGTTTTAAAGGGTCTCAGGAAAAAAAAATATAGACATTTCACATTTCACAGACACATCACACAGATTCAACATTTAATATCTTAAAATGTATATGAATTAAAAACTCAATGTTTGTTGGGATAAAAATATAAGTATGTTTTTTTTTTTTTTTTTTACTCGATTTATGTATTTAAAAAAAATGCAAGCTACATTCTATCACACCGTAAATTTAAATCACACCGTATAATTTTACCTACTTTTTCAGATACACACTGTATAAGGACTTCAAGATATAAAGCAAACTGTATTTACCACCATTCCCTTTATTTAAAGCAATTTGCATGGGTTTCTGGATTTTCAAGGAATGTTATGCTATATAATCGAAAAAAAAAAAAGTTTTTTTTTTTTTTTTTTTTTTTTTTTTTTTTTTTTTTTACGTTCTCATTATACTATTAACGTAAACACTTGATTTCCCTAAAAATTATACATACATTTCCTCTATATATTACTAATAATGTAGTTAAAAATTTTTATATCAATAAGATCTGCATTTTGGCTTTCTTCGACGTACGGCATATTTTTAATTTTTTGTAATTCATTTTTCTTTAGGATTAACTGAAAATTTTAAAAATACAATTTTATCTAATTAGTCAAATGTGTAAATTTCTCCGCATATATCTCTTAATTTATTAAATTATAATTTGCAAATTTTACAAAACTCCTTCATAAAAAAAGCTTAAATAAATTTGCATAACTAATTAAATTTCAGCATTTAGGACTATTGAAGTAAATATAACGTAGATTCTGATTTTCTTTCTTGAACTTAAAAAAAAAAAAAAAAATTATATATTTTAAAATGATAATTAAATCTTCCAAGTGATGTAATATAAGAAAATTTATTCTTGTTTGTTTGTAAAAGTAAAAAGATTCAGCCTGTTCATATATTTTTGAATTATGGTCTTTTTAAAATTTTATATTTAAATTAGGGGATTTTTAAACATTTTATTAAATTATTGCTGCGACTTAAGTAAATATTAATTTATTAATGAAAGAAATTCTATTCGTAAGATTCCTAACTTAAAAACTTTTCGTACATTCTTCTAGAATTTCACATATTAAATCAAAATATTTTTTTTTAATGCATTTAATTTTTAATAAATGCCTTTTTATTTATTTTTACAAATTTCATGATTCTAAACATTGAATTTTGTTACAGATATTTTTGTTCATTTCTTATAATGTAAAGTTCCTAATTTTTTGAAAAATTGGGTGCTGTGTTTAATAAAGACAATAGTTTAATACTTTAATAACTTAATTGTCAATTAATAGATTAATATTAATTCATATTTTGTTTCGTATGATGGATTACCGTTTCGTTGCGAATTTGATAACGTTTGAGAGAGTAAGAGTGAAAATGTCATAAAAACGAAGTTGATGTCATGTTTCAAAAAATATTAATAAATGTTTTTTCAATTCAAATTTTTGAAAATTCTAGAATCTTTTGACTTTATTTTTTAGTTAGTCAATATTTGATGCGTAGCATTCGATGAAAATTATTAATATCGAATATGCCCCTATGGCTTAAGGATTCAGATACAAGAAATTCATAAAATCTTTGTTCCAGCACATTTCTTGAACATGTGGTACCATGTTCCAGTTTCAATAAATACATATTTTTGTTCATTATTTTTTTCAACAATTTGAACATGGATAATTAAAAAATATATTTAGCTAAATTGAAATTCAAAGTATTTGAAAGTTTCTTAGTGAGTAAAAAAAAAAGTTTATTCGCAAATTTCGATAGTCATGAGTTATTGTCTTAAAATATCCCGAAGATTTCTTTTTCTAGTTATTTTATTAGGATTTCGTTCATCTGACGAAACCCCATATGTATCACTCCTCTGTCTGTCCGTTTGTCACAGAGCTCGTTTTCAGGAACTATATATGTTGGGGACTTGAAATTTTGCATACTTATAGCTGAACACCTCACATGAAACGAAAAATCATAATATTCCGAAAAAGTCGTAATTAACAGACGTTATTAATAAGAAAAAACAATTACAAGATCGAAAAGGCATTCCGAATTCAACAAAAACATGGATTTTATACCAAATTACAAAAACGATCTCTTTCCCCGATTAAAATTAGGTGTCATTTTAACGGCAGATAAGGACTATTTCTTTAAGGCGCGATTACTGTTTTTCTACGCATCCCAGAAATTCAAAATTAGTACCACAAGACGGGAAAAAATGATTTCTCAAATTCTAAAAATTATCTCGATCGTACCAAAAAAACTCAAAATTTTCGTTAAAATCGAGGAAAAAATATTTTATTTTCCTTCAGTTGTGAGGACGACAAATGTCTTATGCCACTGAATTTTCAGCGATAACGAGAGAATATAAAACAAGTACGCCTTGAGTAAGAAATGGACACAGAATTTTTATACAGAACCATTTTTTTTATATCGATTTTTGAGCTACGATTTTTTTCACCATTCAACGTACAATTTCATTCTCTTTCAGAATATATCTTTTTTTTCATATCTTCGATGATCGGAAGCGAAGATAATTATTTTTTTTTGTAATTAATTCCAGAATTCCAGTTTTTTTTTTTTTAGCCTCCGGTACGGTATCCTATTTCTTTCTCCCAGCTTATTTTGTGTCCAAAAAATAACGTTAGCTTACAGACGCTGGCCGTAAAACAAAGCATTACGATTAAATACTCTTTAGCAATTTTTTAAACTTCTAATCATCGCACATTTTCACTTTTTATACCGTCGTATTGAAAAAAAAAAAAGTTCTTTTAAATGCATTTTGTTTGAAAACTGTACCTCCATTTATTTTTGAAATATTAATTTTTTTTGTACTTTTTAGCGACATTTGTTTCATTTTGGCAACTCAAGTATTTCATTTCTGTAGAAAGTAAAGGAAAAATAGTTTTAAAATAGTAATTATATATTTTTGTTGTCATTTTCTTGTAACAACCGAAAGAAAATGTAATTAGAATACGTGCTATTTTTCAAAAACTATAAACGAATGATTTCTGCTAAAACAATGGAGCTATTATAAACTATATTTAATTTTAAGTATCTATGAATCATTAGATACCCTTTTTTTTTTTTTTTTTTCGATTTTCTTGAATGGCGGAATCTTTTTGCTAAATTTGTGCATTATTTCGCGATAGTGACGTGCTATGCATGCTTTACTGTATATGTTTAAGAGTAGATCGTAAATGTGGAATTCTTAAGCGGATGCGAATGACGTCATTTTACATAAAATAAAACGTGTGCTTTAAATCTTAAAATTGAAATATGTTTTGTACTGCAGTAGAGTCCCGCTTAACCGAGTTATTTTCTTCTGATGGACGTGTGACTTATATTATTAGGAAACAGCCATTACAAATGAAGGGTTAGGTGGAGATGAAAGAGCAGCGGTAAAAAAAAAATTATGGCCATTTTTTTCCCCCATTCTGACCAGAAAAACTTTTTTCTAACTTTTTACGGCTGCTCTTTCATCTTCACCTAACACTTCATTTATAATGGCTGTTTCATAGTAATAGAAGCCATCAGTCCATCAGAAGAAAATGAAGTAATGGAAATGCCGGGGGCGAAACTAAATTCTGAAAAAGCAGAATTCCTGTTCTCTAGTGTTTTTTTTTTTTTTTTTTTCATGGCAGATTACATGACACGGAAAGAAAAATAGAATTCTTTTTACACTAGGATTTAATAATCCCAATACAAATTTTTTTAACTATTGATTTCACAAATTAGGTTCTTTCGCATCCGGATGTTACTTCGTACGCAGATTCGTAAAATCTAAATTTAAAAAAAAATCTGACCACAACTTTCCGATTTATGAAAGAATCGATTTTTAAACTTATAAAAGAGATGCTTTTACGCACAGACAATTGACGGGAATTTGTTAAAATTAGAATAACTAATGAACCGATTGCTTTTAATGTAATGGTGCTGCCATTTGTGCAAGGAATTATTAATTTTCTAATAACAATTTAGATTTGTTAATTTGTTAATTGTTTTGATTTGTTAATTTGTTTTGTTTTGAAAGAGATATTAAACGAAGCCCTCTGTGCGATCTACAATTACACTCACCCACTTGTATTTTTAATTACTAGAATAAACAAATACCATCAAAGATGATCGCTATTTTAAAGACACTTTTATTTTTGAGCTACAAGTCGGAATACTTCTTTATTTAATATCTGTAAGTTAAAAGATATCTCATAACATCGTAAGTCCCCGAATGGAAGAAAATTGAACCTAAATAGATATCGTCTGCAGGACAATTCAAAAACATAAATGTAAAATAAATACATTTTATGAATGTAAAAGAAAATCTACTTACTTAAAGTCCACGGATAAATAAAATTGATTTTTCGTATTTAGTAAAATACTGAGGTATTTTAAGCGTTCTAAAGTCTCTTAAATCTTCAAAATTTTCGAAATTAAATTTTTTTTAGATGTTAAACTCTATCTTTTCTGAACATTTTTATATATTTCCTTGAACTTTCCATTAGAACAAAAGTTATGGATTTTAGAATTATACCCGCTCAATTGCTCAAGCAGCGTTTCCGAAACGTTGAAGCCATTTTTCTCCAAATGACTTTTTGGGCAAAACGTGCAGGATATCTAAAAAACTTCTGAATATTTTTAATGAAATTTTTAAAACACATGTTTCATGTTAGTCTGTATAAAGTGAACTTAAAATTTCCTTTTTATTGTTTAAAAAAATATATTTATGGAGTGATTGTACTGTTGAAATTTTCTAACTTTTGTATTAGTTAAATACAACTTTGCAGTAAAATTATAAAAGTGATTTAAATACAAATTTGTTTAGACACAGTGTAATTATTACCATCTGAAGTACAATTAGGCACCAAAATGTTTATTCTAACTAGAATAATTTATTTTGTAATTATCCGCTTAAGCTGTCATACCAATTTTCTGCTCTACAAATGTCTGAGAGTTTGTAGCCCCTATAAATATTAATTTTGCGTTTTGTAATTTTTTAATTATATATAAAATGAAAGAACGTACTTACACTATGACGCAAAAGTTTAGACAATGAAGAAATTCTTACATACTTTGAAAAATATTTATTCAATTTTCAAATCACTGCTTGAAATTAATGTGCTGTACATATAAACAATATTTATAACAAAGAAAAGTGGAATTGTGCATATTGCAATAAATTAAATGGTAACAAAAATAAACTGCTGTCTCAAAAGTTTAGACACAAATTAAATAAAATCGAAATAAACAATTTTTAAAACCTGGTTGCGCATCCATGCTTATGTATTACGTCATATACACGAGATTGCATGGAAGAAACTAAATCTTGCATAGTTTGTGGATCGATATCGTACCATGCATTCTCAATAGATGTCTTAAGTTCCTTTTCAGAAGAGTATTGTCTAGCGTTGCTATAAACTTTGCGACACATGATGCTCCAAAGGTTTTCTATAGGGTTAAGATCTGGGCTACATGCTGGCCAGTCGAGAACTCTTATATTATGGGAATTAAACCAAGATTTTGAATGTTTTGCAGTGTGAATTGAAGCATTGTCTTGCTGAAATTCCCACTGAGGACACCCTAGAAGCTCAGCAAATGGCAGTAGGTTTTCTTCTAATGTCTGTGTATAATGCTGTGAAGTTTGACGACCACTGGTGAAGGTCAGAGATACTTGTCCATTATAGCAAAAGGCTGCCCAAACCATCACCGAGCCCCCTCCTTGCCTGCGACTAAAAAAACGTCGAGGTTCCTTCCGCAAGTCATGCCAATACGATAAACAACCATCTGGACCATCCAGATTCCACTTTTTTTCATCGCTAAATATGACTGACTGCCATTTCTCTCCATATGACATATGCTTTCGAGCCCACATAAGTCTTTGTAACTTATGATGTGGTTTCAGAGGTGGTTTCTTCTGCATTTTGCTATAAACGATTGTTCCTTTTTCCAAAATTCGTCTACGAATCGTATCCTTTGATACAGAGAGTCCCGATGAGCTTTGAACTCCACGTACGCTCATTTGTTGAGTACTCGCTAGTCTTTGTATCAGGCGATCCTCTCGTACATTTGTCACACGTGGCCTCCCAGACCGACATTTTGCTTTATATTCGGAACCACTCGATAAAACTCGATAAATAGATTTTTTGACCTATTAATAATAGCAGAAATTTCAGAAACGCTCTTCCCTTCACCTTTCAACTGCCAAATCCTTGAAACCTCATTCACTTGAATTTCTTTAGCTCTCGGCATGTCGACTATGAAGCGCAATCGTTTGCAGAACTTAATTACTCCAAATTTGTGACATCATCGATTCTAAATTTGCATATGCCAGCGAATATTCAAAGAAATTTAGAACAGTGTCTAAACTTTTGCGAGAAGCACATTTGAATTTTTATGAAAAAAATTAGTATTATAGCAAATAAAACGACTGTCTTTTGTACATAGCATTTTAAATCAGTTTTTGAATATATTTACAGGTTTTTGTAATTCTGACGTCATAATTCTACATTTTAAAGCTGAATGACGTCATTGTCTAAACTTTTGCGTCATAGTGTATATCTCATTTTTCTAAAAAATTTTGTTTTAAATTCATATACATTTAAAGATATTAAATGTGAAAATAGTCTGTCTTTTTCATTTTTCCCGATTTTAAGAGTACCGCGTTTTAAGAGTCCTTAAAATAAACATATTTTATGAATGTAAAAGAGAATCAACGTACTTAAAGTCTATGGATTAATAAAATTGGTTTAAATTTTTTATTAAAATTCTTAAAAGGTGTTTTAAGTATTTAAATAAATGTTTATTTAGTTGGTAAAGATTATATCAACATATGCTGTTGGGAATATCATTAATAATCGATCTTGAGTGTGTCATTTAATTAAAGTTTTTTCTACGGCTCATGGCTTAGAAAACAGGAATGTCAAATTTATACATGTGATTCTGGAATAGAGATTAATGAAAAGAGTGATATTTTTATATTATTTTTCATTTTATTGCAATTTAAATAACTTAAACATGTTTATTTAAATTGAAATTTAAGTTTTTCAACACTTGCTCAGTTGCAATGATATTTTTCTAAGATTTCGATAATCAAGAGTTAAAGTCATGCAAAATCCTAAAAATTGTATTTTTCAAGGGATGTCCAATTCAGGTTTAAGGGGACAAGCTACCTTCTAACTCATTTACTTATTTATTTATTTTTTAATTCCACCTTACATTCTATTCAAGGGCACACTATATGCGTTATGGCATATATTTATTTCACAAGTAATTAAAAAAAATGACAAAAATAAGACATTTCCCTGAATATTTAAAGTATTATGAAGAACTTTTCAAAATGCCTCATAAACATTCTATATCAATTAAAATTCTCAATATTTTTTATGCGATTTTATTTTATATATACTAATACAACTCGCCACCCAATTTTATGTATCCGAAAAAAAAAAAAAAAAAAAAAAAAAACAGGTAATAAAAAATATTTTCTAAATTTTATGAAATTTGCAGCTTTTTTGCATCATATTTCTGCTATTAACTACATTTAAGTTTTCCAATTATATTTAGTATAAAAAACTATGTTTTGTTTGTATATTTAAAAAATAACTCGCATAAAAAAATTCAGCGAATTTTAATTGATATTGAATGCGCATGGCGCATTTTGAAAGGTTCTTCATAACGCTTGAAATATTCAGGAAAATTCCTTATTTTTTCATTTATTTTTTCTTTTGTGATAAACATATGCCATAATGAATATAGTGTGCCTTTGAAAAATATTAAAGTGAAAAAAAGTTTGAACCCCCTTCTACCCTTAACCAAAAGTGATTAAAAATGTATATAAAGTTTAAAAAACTGCTTTATTTATTGTGCAAAAAAGGGAATTTTTTTAATTAAAAAATTAATCTGGAAGATAAAGAAAATATTTTAATTACATATTTGTCGGAAAACAAGACAATGGAACAAAGATGAGCATCGTTAATGAGACAATTCCTAAACATAAGTTTATAATCAAAATTTTACATGAATGTAATTAAAATTCCAATTTATATAAAATAGGTCTATCTAAACTTTACATTTTTTTCTGATTTTTAAAAATAGATTTTATTATTTTTATTACTGTCAAAGAAGGATATTTTTACATATTCTTATTTCCATTAGATTTATTATATCATTTATCACCATATATTACCATATGCGATTATGTCCTGAAAAAAATTTCATTTAAATACAATTTCTGTTACACATATCTCAGAGTTATTTATTTAGAGACTAGGAATACAATACGAACATTTCAGATAACTTAAGGTGCCTGCCTACGTACGGAGCAATTTTTTCCAAAAAAGCTATTTAATTATTTTATAAACTTATTTTTACTAAGATTAGGACTATAAAATGTGAAAAAAGTAAAAAATATTTCATTTATTGATAAAATTTTGGTAAATGGAGGAATTTATAGTAAAATTTAGTGAAATTTGGACCGAAACGCAAAACGATCTAAAGGAAATTCTACTGTATGTATCTTAATTTCCTTTTTACACTTCATATTTATGACATTGGTGAAGGCAATGAACTAAAATCTAAGAGATTCTTTAAGTATTTCAAAACTTATAGCATATCGCACCTGTTTACATGTTAATTTTCATAAAATTCATCGATGTCATTCCACAAAAAAATCCATAAAACAAAAAATATTTATTCTAAATTTAAATCTTTAGTTCATTGCCTTCACAATAGTGTAAATAATATATATTTTAAATTTCATAGTGATATTCCAGTAACTTTCTGATAAATCATGTTTTGCGTTTGGAATTTCACCGAAAATTAGATTTTTCAAAAAATGCATATAAAGTTTAGATTTATGTTTTACTACAAGAATTTACAGTAATATACATGTAAATTTCATGGAGCATATTATTTACATTTCTTATTATTAAACAAATGCATCCAAAATCGCGAAATTTCTCCAAACATACGACCCTTTAAAAGCAATTTAAAATTTTTTTAATTTTAAAGCTCTTTAAACAACACTTCCGGTTTGAGTGACAGCTGTTGAGTAGTTTTAAAACTGCTATAATTCCAGATCTATTTATCATACAATAAAAACAAATACAGTCTTAGAAATGTAAAAAGTTGATCTTTAATAAAATGAAATAAAATAAGTTTGACAATTTCGGTCGAAAATTGCATTTTCAACGTAGTCAGATACCTTAATTTATTGTATTTTTTTATTTTAAACTCTAATATATTTATTACATTTACTATATATTGTTTATGAGATTGCCGCCAGACAACACCAAAAAGCATTTTTAAATGAAAAATATCCATTATGTACTGAAATAAAGTTTCAAAATTTAATAAAAACAATGTCTTGCTGCTGCTTTCATAGTAGAAGCACATCTTCTTTGCGCCTGACGAAGAAAGACTCAGATCTTTCGAAAAGCCTAGCGCATTTAAAAGTTTTTGATGGTGTTTTAAGAAGATCTTTTAATACTTAAAAACAATACTTCCTCATAAGCCGCATGTTAGGAGTCAATAGCCCAAGAAATCACAAAAGATATCGCTACTTACAACCATATTTATGACTTAGACAATTTCAGTGGTTTAAGCGTGTAGTTCGATAACAGGTTTTGCGAATATGTGTTTCATTTATATTATTTTATATATTTAATGACGAAGTTTTAATATCGATAGGGAATAGTAGCTGGAAACAAATGTTAAACAAATTATTATGTTTCAAGAGCAAACGGATTAATCGGATGCAATGAGGCTCACTTGGTAATAATAGATTTTTAAAAAAAGTCCTTTCCGAAAAATATTTTTAAAACCATAGAAAACAGTGAATTGGATTATTGTTTTCAAACAAATTGAATTTGAACGAGCTTTTATTATCGCTTTCAAAGGTGTCAAAGAAGAAATTGATGTTTAGAAGTTGTGCCAATTTCATAGATGTTAAACCTTGAAGGTTCACATTCACCCTGCAAAATTAAATGGCAATCTTAGCCCATCAGGATGATTCTAAAGCAATGAAATCCCGTGCATTAGTTCTTGAGGTATGGTTATCGCTAAAATCTTGTAAACCCTTGAAAAAGCAGCATAGAAGAATCACATGTTGGCGGTTTACGACAAAACATAATCAGCACCAATATTTTTTTAAAGTATACCTGAATCTGAAATTTGATGAAAATTCGTGCATTAGGTCTTGAGATAGAGCTACTGCGGAAATCGTAAAAATACAGTATAGCAGCTCCACCTGTAGGACTATTTACACAAAACGTGATCAGCATTAACTCATATAATGCAATGACTGAATCTGCAGTTTGATGAAAATCCGAGAAAATCTTGAGATAGTACTAATGCAGAAATCGTGAAAAATGCAGCATAGCAGCTCCACCTGTTGGGCGATATAAACCAAAAGTAATCAGCACCATTTTATATCAAGTTAAAACTGAATATATATAAAGATATATATAAAACTGAATATATAGTTTTGTGAAATTCCATGAATTAGTTCTTGAGATAGAATACACCCACTACAGATAGAATGGCCCACAACATTATGTCACATACAGACAGTCCCACACAGTGACAGACAGACTCACAGAAAGACATTTTCTGAAACCCATAAAACCGTTTCCAGGACCTTCTAAAACGTATAAATCCATCGAAAACCGGAAGTTGAAATTTTTCATGAATCCAATACTTTCTTCTTGTAAAGATAGGAGAAAGTAACAATTGCAATAAATGTAAAATATTCTAATCTGGCGTCGCCGCCGTCAATATGTCATCAACTATACTCACGGATGTGATTTTGCGTTATAATACAGACAGAATCTCTCTTTATTTACAAATATATGATGTATACATTTAAAACAATATCCTATCGACTGCATGTGACTTAATGTTTGATTTTCCGCTTTGTACTTATTGAAATACAAAGTTATAAATGTCTTAATATTTTTCTCAAAGTTACTTATTTTAATGAAATTGGAACATTTTTAGTAAATTTGCAGAGATAATTAAATTTCAGAATTTCAGAATATTTCAGTACATATAATTTATATTCTGTTTTTTTTTAACTTAAATAAAAAATCGTTATTTTAAAATTATACATTTTAAAAAGATAATTATTCAAATAAATATTTAATAAAGTCTTATTTACGTGATAAAGAAATTATAAAATTCTAAATCATTTGTTTTTTCACACGTTTTATGCATTTTTTACTTTTTTCAATCCTAGTTAATATAGACAGCTACAGTTGGTAAACCGATTTTGACAATTATAGACCACCTTGTTTTGATTATCTTATCTATAAAATTATATGATTTTTTTAAAGTGTTATTTTTAAAAGGTTAATAATGCATGTATTTTATACTAGTTGAACCCGACCGATGTTGCCCGTACTGTCGATTTTTTATACGAAACATGAATGATTAACATCTCGTTAAAAAAATAAATAAAATAAATAAATAAACTGAATATTAAAATGAACCTCTGCGATCGGTCTCCGAATATTTTTACTATCGTCATCAGTTTTATGTAAAAAATGAGAAAATATGGAACGATTCTTTACAATAATTGAACATTCAAATTAAAAACAATATATATATATATATATATATATATATATTTGCGATGAAATTTTCAAATAAATATAGATTTTAAACATTTATTGAAAATTGTCGTAATGTTTCATTGTAATTCTGCAAAGCTAGCCTCAGTCCAAAACAATTAAGAGTGTGGTTTTGGGTGAAAATTGGTGTTTTAATTAACCCGTTTGATGAGTTTTTAATTAATATCTCGGTTAATTAGATTTCAAAACATTTAAAATCTGAGCCTCAAGTGCACCTCAAAAATTCCATGGAAATCGTTGATCTTCTGATTGTTTCACTTTTAGAGCTGAAGCGATCCTTTCAAAATTCTCAAAGCATTCCTGCCTGATGGCGTAGCATGATAAAATGCGACCACGACATCCTGAATTGTTACGACGCCGAAATTCCCTTTTTGCACCAGTCAGACTGTCACCTCTCTTACCTTGTAAATGCACCTTGTGATCCGATCTACTCTACTAAATAACAGGCAGTTGTGCACGGACGAATTCCACATCTATCTTACCTCCAGCTGCACCAGGGTTGCCACTTTTGGCTTTTAAAATAACATGTTTCCTTTGAACTTGTTCAGAGACGACGACCACGTCGTACGGGCGAAAAGGAGACAGAGGCATATGGAGTGAGATTTATTTTAAACATACAGTTAAAAAGAACTTGGTAGTTAAATACTCAGCAGCTTTGTATTACCCTCAGAGTAAAGATAATAAGATATTATATGACAAGTCTGTGGTATTACCCAACACTTTTATTAGATAAATAAGACGGAGTTCCGCAGAGAGATTTTAAAAGAGAATATCGACGTATGCACGGAACTAATATTCAGTTCCAGAGTTTTGTCCAATCTATGGCAGCCTATTGCAGAACTTGGTGATAGCCTAGTCTCTTCCATCGTTCGAAAAATAGTGTTTTTTTATAATTATAACTTTCATTTTGATGCATTTTCTGATAGAAATTTTGATGAGTGCTTTGTAATTGTTGTGCTTTTGATGAGTGCTTTGTAAAGTCCTTTTCGCAGTAAACTGCATGTTAAAGCACACATTTGTCTTTTTCAGTGTATTTAAAGATAAACATTATTTAAATAATTATTTTACAACGTTGTAATTTTTTTTTAATGTATGAGTGACACATTATTTTCCTTAAAACTCGTCTACATCTGAGAAAAAGGTTATTAGGGAGGGAACTGCTTGTTAAGTTATTTGAATCCCACCACTATATTTTTTATGGTGTATTTTGTTTTTTCGTCGAGCTGTTCAAGGAATCAATCAACCTACCAAAACAAGTGAAAACGTAATAAAAAAAAAGGCCATGCGCGTGATCATAACGACCACAGATTTTTTGTGAGTCAAGTGAGCGAAGATCGGGCGTAAAATATGCTGCTGATCAGATTTATATCAGATCACGTGACACTTTTCATGAATGTTTTGCATTTTGTCTGAGTGCATATAGACATGTATTCCTATTACTAGAGACATTGTTTGGAAAGGTAAGAAGATTTAGTCATTGGTTTCACCTGCTTTGAACAAGAAAAAATTCGAAATAATTAAAGTATTTCGAAATTCCTTACTTCTTTAAGATCTAGTCCATGAGGGATATCTCCTTGCGCCCGGACACTCCGATCTGCTTCCGTGAATAAGCTTTTCGGTACAGCCTGTGAATACGCAAGATTACATCATTTTTAATTACACACATCTTTACGCGAACTCGTAAAAAATAAATTAGTAAATTAAATAAAATTATACCACACATATTTCAAGATTTCCATTACTTTACAAAATGTGCTTTAATCCCACCAATCTCTTTTAAATACTTCCATGGCAAAACGTTAATGTGATAAAGTAAATTTTGTTGATTACCAGTAGAAAACAAATGTGCGGTCGAAGACCACCTTACGCGAACCGAAGCCACGACAGCAACATAATTTGACAGGCGTGGCTTATATTTTGCCATTTGCGCAACTTTCAATATCCGCAATTTCCTATATTTAGCTATTTGTTTTCTCATTTCGTCGAAATATCCTTATGTGTTTTATTTACTGTCGTCCTTCATAGAAGGCAAAATGTTATATTTTTTTACCTATAAGTACATACTATTTCATTTACTTGCTTTGATTTCTCTAACTTTTGAATAAAAATTACACAAGCCTGCAAAATTTGGATAGTGTCATATTGCTTAGTTTTTGAAAATTGATTCTTAAGTATTTTGTAAAGCTGAATCCGAAAATGGCCTTCATTTTTTACCATCAGGTCAGGATTTTTTACAAATATTTTACTTTTTAACTGTGAAATTTACGATTTGCGAAAAATTCTGACATGATGGTTAAAAATGAAGATTATTTTCAGATTTAGTGCTAAAAAGTACATAAAAATCAATTATCAAAATTTAAAAAACACAACCATCAGATCTATTTTATAGTATAAAAATTTAGCTTTTTTTTTTTTTTTTTTACTTTGAAATTTACAATTTACAAAAAATCCTGGCTTGATAGTTAAAACTGAAGGTCATTTTCGAATTCAGCGCCAAAAAATATTTAAAAACCCGTTATCAAAAGTTAATAAACACAAACATATCCTATACCTTTCAATATCAGATGTTCTCTATTTTTTTTACTTTTTACCATTGAAATTTACCATTTGCAAACAATACAATTTTTTTTTTTTTTTTTTTTACTTTGAAATTTACAATTTAGAAAAAATCCTGGCTTGTAGTTAAAAATGAAGGTCATTTTCGAATTCAGCGCCAAAAAATATTTAAAAACCCGTTATCAAAAGTTAATAAACACAAACATATCCTATACCTTTCAATATCAGATGTTCTCTATTTTTTTACTTTTTACCATTGAAATTTACCATTTGCAAACAATACTAACGTGATGGTTAAAAATGAAGGTCATTTTCGGATTCAGCCTTAAAAAATACATAAAAATCAATTATCAAAAGTTAAACAACACAACCATCGCAGTCTTGTATTATTTCAAGCTATGCATAATGTCTTACTTGAACATTTTATTTTCGTGATTTAGGCATAGAAATACCTCCTTTTAAATAAACCACAAGACACCACTATATATATATATAAATTCTTAGTAAAATAAGATTGTTTAAACAATATATATATGAATACAAAACTTCCATTCGTTTATAAATTTCTTCTTTCATAAATTTAACTGCTCCTTAAACAAAATTTTCTTGAAAATTAAGAAATCACGCAGTTGAAAAAACGGATATCTGATTAAGGTATTCTTTCAATGTATCTCCGCCTGAGACAGATTTCAACATCCCGTTCAAAGAAAAGTTTCTTCTTTTCAAGTGATAAAATAAAACTTATATCCGGAAAATATGTTCCTGAAATTTAATTAGAAATGGAAAATATAAATACTGAGAGGAAATCGTCAGTTTGATACTCTTATATTTTAAATCAAATATTTCCGTAACACATTTTTTTTTTCTTGTGTGGGAAAAAAAATAAAAAAAATGTTACACAATTCTTAGAATCTCTAATCGATTAGTTGTATTTTCGCAAATTTAAATAATCATAGATATAAATTTTGGAATATGAATTTAAAAGTACATTTTAAAATATATATTATATTTAGATAGTGGGTGAAAAATATATAAGTAGTATTTACTTACTACTAAAAAAATGCACAAGCAATATTTTGCAATACGTAAATAAATAAAATATATATTTTGGTTTAATTTAATAGTTTAAATATATTAACATTGTTTAAAAGATTAGAACTCTTATTAGTTAAATTTCCATTCCATTTCAATAAAATCGCAACTGAATTTTTACATATACGTAAATACGTACCGCAAAGTCACTGACTTAAATTATATTAAGGTACATTATAATTTGTTCAATGCATTTTTTCTACTATATGTAAATTTCATTCGAATATATTTTTTGTAAATAATTAAATATTGGTATAAATATAGGTTTTTATTCTATGAGATATGACTTTTTATTAAAATTGATGCATCAAAAAATGGAATATTTATGCCGTATATAATTTCATTATAAAAATTACAATTTTGAAAATTAAACTGGAAATGTTTATGGTAATTTTATGTACAATAATTTTATTTAAAAAAGTAAATGTACATATATGCTGAATTTAAAATTCAATTGAAGACATTAAAGGATTATTTACGATACAAATAAATACAAGAAACTTTTAGATATAAACATATTTCTTTATTTCAGTTTTGTTTCAAATATATCTACTGTAATCGTGCTCTATATTTCAGAATTGTTTTTATATTTAGTAATTATGAATAACACTCCTGTCTTCATATCTTTCTTTCTTTTTAACCTATTACCAGACCCTACCTGCCGGGTTGCCCCAGCCTAACGGGTTTAGTACCTGGGATCGGGGCGAAAGACCGCCTAATCGTCGCGAAGCGTCAATAAACCTGACACCATTGCATCGATCGTCATCCTATCCGCAGTGCCTACTGCTCGTTTGTGTATACTTTGTTTTACCGGTTACTTAACGTTATATCCTGTTGTTTGGCACCTTCACATTGCTACTCATGTTGGTTTCGTAATTTAGAACCTTGATCAGATGACGAGACCTTCACCTGGCAAGGCAGGACTTTGCACCCACGACGGATTTTACATGCACCAGGCGCCATTAGCGTACATGGCGGATTATAGCCAGCAGTAGGCCTCGATCCCGCGGCCTTAGCTGCGGATTCGATGCTCTGTCAACTGGGCTACCGATGCCCGAACTACTTCTGAATGACCTGGGGTTTAGAAGCCAAATTGTTGGTGCAGAATTGTCGTAAGAAAATGGATTTTAGAGGGGGTGGGGAAGCAAAAAAGAAAAAAAAAATGGAGCGCCGCAGGTAGATAAGTTGCACCGAAAGTTAATTTTGGGCCGAAATGGTAGGCAAACATAACGATGCAGAGGGATGAGACTCCGCCTATCTACCATCTACCGTACCACCGCGTAGAAACTGACTCCGTAGACTTCCCACTGGAGAGGGTCCGGTAGCTTGTGCAGGTGCAGCTACGAATAATAAAGATGCGGTAGTCAAGAAAAAAAAAACTTGAAAGGGAAAGAGGTTAGCTTGTACATGTTATTACACTTAAAACTTACGTATAGCTATTTACTTAACTATCATTTTAATACATGACGAAATTTATTAACAATAATGTGATTTAAGTGACCTTCATACCACATATTTACCTAAGATAATTGCTTATTAATATGAATGATATTAGATTACTGCTTTCTGTAGTGAACAAAGTTTAAAATAACGTTTCTTTTAAAACCTCTCAATGGGTCTGTCTTTATGTTCTAAAATTTAGCATGATGGAAATGTATATAAATTATATTTTATAAATATTTAACGTCTGGTAACGCGTGTAGCACGATATATTTTTCAAATTCTTATTGTTTCAGATATATGGTATTGTATATTAATACAAGATATTCCCAAATTTATTCTATGCATGCACTTTTAACACATGACAAGAAAAAAACCCACATTTCTAGCAAAACTATAACCAATAATTTTCTAATGAGAAAACTTTTTAAATTATATATGTCTACTTAATTATGACAGAATCTAAGTTAAAGATTGATGAAATTGTTTTTAAACTTTTAATTACTTCCGCGTGATCTTGAGATTTCATCTAATATCTTAAATTACTTTGACAACCGTATTTTTCAATGAAAATCATCCCACATTATCTTGATCTTTAAATTCCTTATTGTGAAACTATTTAGCTCATCTTAACATATTAAAGTTATTAATATTTTCGAAGTTAAGATATTCTAATTTTTTTAATAACAAAGTAATTACATAATGTTAGAATAATTTCAGTTATGATAGCGTTTTTTTTAAGACAATAATTAGCAGAAACTTAAATAAAGTTCGATTTTAATTATTATATGAAATTATTTAGTGTCATGTGCAGAAAGTGTCTTTATTCTGAATGTCAGAATGATATTACATATATTTAATGAAGAAGAAACTATATTTAATACAAAGTTTTTATTTCAGATATTTAATTTGTTTTTATCATACGTTTAATGCAATGTGATTAAGTTAATTTTCAGAAAATATTGAATAATTAAATTTAAGTGTACTTTATTAGATAATACCATTATTATTTCCTTTAGTGAACAGTAATAATTTGATCTCCGAGATGGCAACATGAAGTTACTTATTTCCGAGTACAATTATCTTGGATATTTCCCTGTCTATTGTACGACTTATAACGCTTCCCTTTAGACACTTCATCATCAAATCTCTTTAACCCTTAAATGCCTGATTTTTTATTTTGTTTCGAAAAAAATACATATATGATTCTCCAAAAGGTTTATTACACTGGAAAAATAACGAGAAAAATCAGAAATACATTTTTCATATAAAACGTCAATCTTTTCTTCTATGCACAAAATATTTGCATATCAAGCAGGACGGTCGTTCTGCCAAGCCAAGCTAAAAAAAAAAAAAATGCTAACCCCGGCAAACAAACAGACGCCAAGAATAACGACAAGACACCGGAACTGCTTATTATACTAAAGACAAATTCTCCATGTTAAATCGACCACACATGGCAGCGTAAAATTTTTCATATCAAAAGAACCAGCCATCGCAGAAAAAATATAACCAAAACCAGAAAGACCTAATGAAAAAGATCTTCAATTTGAGATCAAATTCATCCTCATAAATTAATTATAAACAGAGGTATAGATTTTTTAAATATCGTTGAGATACTGAAAATGACGGATTTTTTTTCTTCGTCACACCTTATGATTAAATCGAGGTAGAGACTTAAATAATGGACAGAAAAATGTAAGAATTGCATTTTTGGATAGATATTTACTCAATCTACGTGCTTTTATATAATTCAGCTTTTAAAAACATAAATTTTCTATTCTTAATTAGCGAAAATCTGTTAATTAATTCTAAAGTTTACAAATTATGCCAAATAGCGATACCCCCCCCCCCAAAAAAAAGCATTTTAGAAATCTTATACTATTCTTTTATACTATCCTTTTGCATTGATTTCATCGAAAAAAACTATGGCCGAAATCCAGATAGATTTATCGCTGTTAGCGAAATGAGTTTGACCAATCAGAAGCCAGCATGTTTGAGAATTTTTGCTGTTTCTGGATCCCGGCCTATGTCATAAAAGTTTTGAGTCATTTTCTTAATGCCATGGATGAAGATGATTGTAGAAATCAAGGCTGGGATCAAGATAGATTTTTCGCTGTTAGCGAAACGAGATTCACCAATCAATAGCCTGCATTTCTGCAAACAGCGAAAAGTTCTCAAAAATGCAGGCTTCAGATTCATGAATCTCGTTTCGCTAACAGCGAAAAATCTATCTTGATTGCGGACAATGGAGGATATTCCATCTGCGTTTTGATCACGTTATCAAGGTAAAAACGTCTAGCGTAAGGAAGGGAAGGCTCCGTAAACGTGTAATGTAAATCCCCGCTAGCCAATGAAACAGTTCATCAGGCAAAGCAGTATCATCTTCCCTTCTTATCAGTTAAAAGTTCCTTGGGTAAATTACCGGTATCACGTGACTTTTTTCAACCTGGAACCCATATTTGGAATATCCTCCATTTTGCATTTCCATATTCAGGAAGGGTATTGATGTCATAACAACACTACATATTCGAAACTGTTTAAGGCATTGATTCTGAACTCCTTTGCTATACATTTCGATATTAAAGAAGTTCTTTCCATAGTAACATTACTTTTCTCTATTACTCACTCTAAAACACAAATATCGAAATTTAACCAATAGCGCTAAGAAACAATACCATAATAGAGATCCTTTATACATAAGAGTGGTGATATAAGCGCAGGAGGCATGCTCATTTCACGTTTTTTTGGCAAAAGAAGCAACCAAAGCCACATCACATACCAAATACAAATTCTTTCCCAACCCTCCTTCTTACTTGAAGAAGCTTCTAAAATCATCTCTACACGAACAATGGCAGACTCGCTGGGACTATGGTACCACAGGACGGTACACATACGCTTTAGCCCCAAAAGTCTCGGAAAAGAGAATCCTGCTGCATAGAAATCTTTTTCTTTTTGCCACTAACCACGGCCCATTTTCATCATATCTTTATAAATTTGACAGGGTTCCTTCTCCATTATGTGTATGCGATCAGCGAGCTACATCATTGCATTATATCTTTAACTGTACCCTTACATCATATTACCATATAAGAAAATCTCCAAAAATTTCTTTGTCTCAGTGGTTCTCAGTGGTTTTGTCAAATCCATCATTTTGTCAAAAGATAATTGAATGTATGAAAGTTTTAGAAAACAACCATTATTTGTTTCAAAATGTTTTGCCATTTATAGATGATGATGAGAACGTATCTTAACAAATAGACAGATACCACCAATTCAAAATAAACTCTTAGCCACAAACAACACGATTGAACTATAATTGAACTGTTGCAAGAACAATAGACTTTTCAACTTTTGTGTGTGTATATAATTATATAATATTCATCATAATTATTCACTATTTTACATATTTTTAATATTCTACATTATTTTTAAAATTATGAATCTCTTTCTAATTTAGTATACATATGCGCAGCTTTTATTGTATTTTTGCAGAACGCCCAGCTTTGCAGAGTAATTGAGCTTTTGCCGCTCCAACAAGTTTAAAAATCCTATTATCTATTATCTCATGATCTTATTAATTACAAATATCTAAATTTCTCTCGTAAACGCCCAGTAAAAATTGGGCTTTCCATCGTGTATATATTGTACTTATATTGTATTTAATCTTAATATTCTCAATTGGCTTTCCTGTAGGTCCCTTCGGGCCTTTTATTTATTATTATTATTATTATTATTATTATTATTATTATTTTGTGTGTGTGTGTGTGGTGACGGCGGTAGTAGATGGAAACCGCTGGGTGGGGCTTGTGAGTGCTTAAGCCATTTGGTAGGCCTCCCCACCTAGCTGACCCTGTCGAAAGTACGGCAATCCATTTTCTTGAATAGAGGATATTCGAGACTAACGAGAAAGACAGGCTACCGCGGTGGGTCCGATTCTTCTTTTTTTTACAGACCGCTGGAGTCACGTGATGCTCTTTTCGCACACCTTCATTGGTGCATTCGAGCATCACGTTACTCCAGCGGTCTTTAAAAAATGAAGAATCGGACACACCGCGGTAGCCTGTCTTTCTCGTTAGCCTCGGAGGATATTCTATCTACGTTATGATCACGTGGTCAAGGCAAGAACGTCTAGCGTTAAGAAGGGAAGGCTCCGTCGACGTAAAGTAAATCCCCGCTAGCCAATGAAACAGTTCATGGGAGAAAGCAGTAGTAGTTTCATGTTTACCGGTACCACGTGACTTTTTCAGCCTCGAACACCATATTTGGAATATCCCCCATTAGACGATACGCGCATGGACGAGCTCTATTAGATTAGGGAATAATTCAACATTCATTAGCCTGACGATAATGACACGCTCGCAAAGAGCTTTAACGATTTGTTTTATCACTTTAACCAATAAACATTTATTGGCCGTATGTCGCTATTTCGTTATAGAGACACACTTGTTCCTAATGGAGTATATTCCATCTCCGTTTTGATCACGTGGTCAAGGTAAAAACTTCTAGCGTAAAGAAGGGGAGGCTCCGTAGACGTGTAATGTTAATCCCCGCTAGCCAATTAAACAGTTCATGAGGCAAAGCAATAGCATCTTCCCTTCTTATCAGTTAGAAGTTCCTTGGGTAAATTACCGATATCACGTGACTTTTTTCAGCCTCAAACCCATATTTGGAATATCCTCCATTAGATCCCGGCCTTAATGTATCAAAATACGCTGTTTGCTTTCTGTACTATTCCTGCACTGTTAAAAATATCGTGAAAAATTACCTCTGTTTATAAAGGCTATCTATTTTTTGACCATTGAGGACGCTACATAAACACCTATGGTTAGTTCTCATTGGTCAGAAAATAAATAGCCTTTAAAAACAGAGGTAATTTTTCACGATATTTTTAACTGTGTGAGCTCTGTTATAGTGTCTAGAAATATAGGCCGGGATCCAGGTACATTTTTGCAAACAGTGAAAAATTAGCAAAAATTCTGGCTTCTGATTGGTCAGTCTCGTTGCGATAACAGATAAAAATCTACCTAGATCACTGTCATGATGTGGAAACCGGCTATTCCAGTAATGCTTTAAAAAATGCTAAAAATTGAATCCCATAAATACAGCCCCTAGAATACCTAATGTGGAAATATGCTATCCAAACAGTGCTAATTTGTAAATTTGTATCCCTTAGATGTGCGACGGCACTGCTAAAATCTCAAGTGTCGAACGCAGCGACATCTGCTGTATTTTCGTATTACTAGTATTACATTGTATAGGCTAGCAATTTCTTGCAGTTGTAGAAAATGTACAGCAGATGTCGCTGCGATCTGCATATTGCAGCAGTATCATTGCACATTTAAGGAATACAATATTTTAGCGCCTTTTTTAAGTATTACAGGGATAGCCGATTTCCGCACTATATATTCTAGGCGCTATACCATAAATATTGAAAAATACTGAATAACAAATGTCGATAGCAGCATTTTCTAGATCTTCTCTGAGCGAAACGTTTTCTCAATGGAGGATATTCCATCTGCGTTTTGATCACGTGATCAAGGTAAAAACGTCTAGCGTAAAGAAGGGAAGGCTCCGTAGACGTGTAATGTAAATCCCCGCTAGCCAATGAAACAGTTCATCAGGCAAAGCAGTAGCATCTTTCCTTCTTATAAGTTAGACGTTCCTTGGGTAAATTACCAGTATCACGTGACTTTGTTCAGCCTCGAACCCATATTTGGAATATCCTCCATTGATTTCTTTTGAAATTGTTACGTTGGAATTACCGTATGTCGCTGTAATCGACATTCGTCGTTCAGCGTCGTTCAACATTTATGAGATACATTTTTTAGCACATTTTTAATAAGCCGATTTTTAAAATATATCTTCCAGAAACTATAGCTCTGTTATAGCGTCTAGATTATATGTTACAGAAAGCGACTATCTATATATATACATATATATATATATATATATATATATATATTAAAAAAATTGCAAACAAAAAACAAGGAAATGAAGTTTATAGTTACATCAATTTGCTTTATTTTTTTATTATTTTCATTAAAACATTATATTTTTACTAGTTTATAATTTTTCCATTTAAATGTTTTACCCGTTAAAAGCAACTTTTTTACATGTAACAAACTGAAAAAAAAAATAATAATATGTGAATTTTAAATCCGCTCCTTCTAATATAGATTACACACACACACACACATTATATATATATATATATATGTGTGTGTGTGTAATCTATATTAGGAAGAGGGGATTTAAAATTCACATATCATTTTTATTATTTTTTTTTTTCAGTTTGTTACATGTAAAAAAGTTGCTTTTAACGGGTAAAACATTTAAATGGAAAAATTATAAACTTGTAAAAATATAATGTTTTAATAAAAATAATTAAAAAAAATAAAGCAAATTGATGTAACTATGAACTTTATTTCCATGTTTTTGTGTTACTTTCCAAACACACATTTAATTCAATATTCTTACACTGACTTTAATTTAAATGACAATATGAGTTTTATAATGTCGATATTTTGTTAAATATTAGTTTGCACTGAAGAAAAAAATTGTACGAAAATACAGTGAATAAAAAACAATATTCATTATTGTTAAATGTAAAATTGTATCAATTCGAAATTATATAAATTCCTTGCCTATTTGGACATCTGATATACGACAAAATTTTAAACTGAAAAAATACATTCTTTATTATTTTAACTATTTTAAATAAATAAAACATCATTGCAGAATTAAAATATTGTATAATATTTCAAAGATTCTAATGTTTAATTATCCAAAATATACGAGTATTTTTAGATTCTATTTTGAGTTTCAGGATAGTTATATTGGAGGTTTTACTTCAGTATCTTAATAACTTTAAAGAATTCTCGAAAAGAAATCAATTAGTTTAATTGCCTCATTAAGATATATCTTTATTGTCTCATATAAAGATAATTGCTAGGATAAAGTTCTTCGTATATTGTGTAATAAAATATGCAGTGGCAGATTTGTATTTTCTTTACAAAGCAAGTGTTACTGAATAATTCCTTTATTGTATTTTTTATGGAGATCCAACAAAATATATCTGTGTTCTATTGTAAATTGAAAAAATATCATTATTTAGAATTGTTATTGTCATTGTAAAGAAAGTTACATAAATTAAATACACAATGGAAAATACTCCTAACTGATTAAAAATAAAATATTTGCATGAGGGCTTCATAAGTCGTTGCAGTATACCTTTTTATTTATTTATTTTTTATAAGAATAAATTAACAATGATATGTACGTTTAGTTCAATTACATTTATGCCGAATTATTGAGTATATCATAAATTACTTAGCATATTTGAGTTACAAAAGTTTTACCGTTTTAAGTGAAATAAAATTTTTGTTAGCTATTACGCAAAGAAAGTACCGATATGCTTCGCACAATTTAAAAACGTGCTTTTATTATCAAGGATCCTTACCGTTATATAAATAAGTCTTTTGCAAAATACAGAAATACCGAAAAGAGCTATTATTTGGTTTAGTCATATATGTAGGATCAGTATCAGAAAATGTCAGTTAGTTTATGGAAAAGGGAGATGTACGGATAGATATGTTAGTAAGTTTATGAATGTAGTAAGAGTATGATGGTAGAATGAAGAGAAAAATGGTATGTATGGAGCTGAGTACGGCGATGTTTACGGGATATGTGCAATAACAACGCAATAAGTAGAACTCTGAAATGGTATGGAAAGCAGAGAAGAGATGGTACTTCGTATAAATGAGTTATTGATGCGAAGGAAATCTATTATTCTTCATCGGTTATTTTGAACATTTCCCCTAAAACCAATTCTGAGTGTGTCATTAAAATTGGATTATATTTCAATTGACTGCATTATTTGTGCTCCTCGTCTGTTTTATTCTCAACAAACCAATTGGCCTAAAACGTCTGTGCTGTTTAAACTGGAAACACAAGTAATTTCGATAAACGCCCACTGCTTTTAGTCAAATCTTGAGATATATGTAGAACACCTATGGCTTACAGTAATTAAACAGAAAAAGAAATTACGTTGAAAAATAGTACTACATAAAAAGAGTAAACTCCTCGTAGAAAAATCACAGTCAACACTTTTATATGGTGGAATGTGTAATTAAAAGAACGCGATTTTATTTAAATTAGGAAATCTAACACGGCGATCTGTTTGAAACTTTAAGATAGTTTATAACTCATAATAAAAGGTTTTCAAAAGAATGGCACGAGAAATTTCGTGGGAGGGAAGAAGGTCGTAATTTTATTTTTTAACTTTAGCGTTTTTTTACCTCTTTATGTACTATTTTAAGGATTTAATAATTATAAATTATATCAAATTGACTTTATGAATTAAAGAATAAAGTGTTTTGAAAGGAATGTTCAAATGGCGGCCATTATGAAACAAGATGGCGGATGAAGCTGGTCAACGAACTAGATATTAGCATCTAGTATGTAGTATATAAAGACATTAGTATGTACTATACATATGAAAAATTGCATTTAAATCGGATTAAAAATTCGAGAGTTACAGTATGACAAACTTCAGATATAAATATACATATATATATAAAACCATTAAATAAACATTAGCGACCACCAAAAAAAATTGTGATATTATGAATAAAATGACAATAATACTGTGTCCCCGAATACACTTGGGTAAAAATCTTTAAATGAATTTTTGCAATGATAAGAATGAAAAATTTAATGGAATTTCCTAAGAGAGGTATCAGATAACTACAGAGTAGAAATCATATAGATAATACACAAAGAATATGCGCTATTGCAGCAGAGATCTAAGCGTATAATATTTAAAAGATTGCTAAAAAACGTTTAGCTACCAGTGTTATATATTTAAAATATATATAAAAGATACCAAAATTAATAAGGAAAAGTAATTCAAAGTGAATTGTTGACATTCAAAATGAAAAGTTAACATAATTAAATACATCATATACCGGGTGTCCCAAAAAGGACTGACTGATTTTAAAATTCAATAACTTCCAAACGGTGACAGATATTTAAAAAAATTCTTGCAGGAGGGTTATGCATAAAGTCAAAAGTTTTTTTTACAGTGATTTTCGATTTTAGTTCGAATTACAAACAATAGATGGCGCTGCGATCAATAGAGGCTAAATTCAAGCTCGATTTTTGGTACTTCGTGGCCCGGATAACACATTTCCATCTCCTTTTTTTGCATGGAACAACAGAAAGGACCAAAAATCGAGCCTGTATTTAGCGATTATTGCTTACAGCACCATCTATTGTTTTTAATTCGAACTAAAATCGAAAATCTCTGTAATAAAACTTTTGTCTTTATGCATAACCCTCCTGCAAGAATTTTTTTTAATATCTGTCACCGTTTGGAAGTTATTGAATTTTAAAATCAGTCAGTCCTTTTTGGGACACCCGGTATATATATATATATATATATATATATTAGTATTTCAACAGTGGGTGGTTTTGTTACCTGGGGGTCATGATCGACGAAAATGAAGCATAATTTCCCGAAGTGTTTTCCTTTGGACGACTGCAATAGATAGCTTTTCCCTTTTTACTTTTTGTAATAGAAGCTACCTAAATATGTTCACAATTTTGGCCACCACTGTATTACTGTAATTTTTGCTCTGTGCGTTCTGTTGTTGTTGTTACATCATAAAGATTTAATTTTCGCAAATGAACAAGAACTTATAATTATATTTTTGTATAACATTATATATGAAAATCACTTAAAATGAACAAACTAAGTTAATACTTCCTAAAATGAGTATCGTACTATTTCTATGGTAACGTATGGTTATCATAGCGGTCCTCTTCAAGATTGCAATTTTATATTAAAATGCAAACTGAAGGCTTAAAACTAGCAACAAAGGACATATATAAGGCATCGAATACAACAAGAAAACTAAAGCTTTGGACGGGCTAAATAACAAAGAACCTTTAGAAATTAATTTTAAATCTAGTGGAATACAATTTAACCTTCAAGATTTTATTTGCCATCAAATATCAGAGAATCAATAGAGATGTTTTTACGCAGTGAGAATACATGCAATGATTTCGCAGCCGGGGAGTTACCTAAAATTTGGAAACTGATGCTCGGCAGTATAAGAAACTATAATATAAAATATTTCACGTTGATAAATATACGTTTTTATTATTGCACTTGATTTCATTATGCATGAGATCTCTTGAGATTTTATTTATTTATTTTTTAAAAATGTAATTTAATGAAATTCTATTTTAGTTAGAAATTGCACTTTAGAAATAACCTTAAAGTTTTGTTGTAACAGTAACATTTTAAAACATTTTTGTGAGACGTATGTAGTGTTACTAGGTCCTATGTCACAAAAAGCAGTAGAAATGATTCTGAATCTGCACATAAAAAGACAGTGAACCCTGTGAAAACGGAATCTTCTTATAAAAATCCTCCATTAAACGCAAAAGTTTCATTGTTTCTACGGTAATAAAACTATAAAATTATACCTGCTAATACCAAAACCTGTTTAAAATGGATTTTTTCTCATTTTATTGCGGTCCCATTTTTCATTTCATTGGGTACTCCAGTGATTTCTGGAGTTCCATTTACCTACGATTTTTTTCTGTTAAGCTGAACCAGATTTCAGACCAGATTCTATAATCAATAAGGTTAGCTGAGTGAAAAAGTCCACCAGATTTGTCCGGAATAGGTCAGATGGTAGAGCATTGACGGCTTCAGCCAAGAGATCGCATGTTCGAATCCTTGTTCGGACATTTTTCGTGCAGTTGGAAATTTACACCTAATATGATTCATTTATCAATTGGAATAATTGTGTTAAAATTAATCTAGTCTAATTACGTATCCAGCGATTTCTGGAGTTCCAATACCTGCAATTTATTCTGTTGAGGTGAACCAGATTTCAGACCAGATGCTGTAATCAATAAGGTTAGCTGGGTGAAAAAGTTTCACCAGATTCGCCCGGGATAGCTCAGATGGAGGAACATTGGCGGCTTCAGCCTAGATTCCTGGTCCGAATTCTGGTCCGGAGATGTGAAAAGGTTTCAAATTAGTTTAAGCCTCTTCAGTTTTATATAATTATACAATTTTAAAACGTTGAATTTGAAAAGAAGTCTAATTAGCAACGTAAAAAAAGTTTACTCATTTAATGATTTTTTTTTATTATTATTCTCGATTAAAAATCATTTTTCAACATACTACCGTAAACGTTGTTCGAATTATACACGAAAATTATTATTATTATTATTTTTAATTTTGTTTACTAATTTGGGGGGTCGACTTATACACGAGTATATATGATAATTTTCGTACAAGAAGTATCTTGGATTTCTCCTGGCCTAGATGCGAAATTACCGTGTTCTCGGATTAATTGAAAGTATTTTTAAGATTTTAAATGTTAATTTATGTTGTCCTTGTGAGTGTTAAAGTCGAAATAAAGCTCCGAAAAAAGAAGCTTGCTCTCGAAATCGTCTACAAGCACGCACATCTTGAATTTAACCATTAGAATTACTATTAATTCCACGACGTCGCATATTCTTTAAAGAATGCTACACGATTTATATTAAGGAGGTCCGGGACACATTTTAAAATAATTTTTATTTATTGAGTTAAAATTCTGAATTTTTTTGTGATGGTTAACCTTATTATTTGTAAACAAAAACACATGATAAAACTTCTCATAATTTTTTGAAAAAAAAATTAAATTTAAAATTTATTAAAAATGTGGGGCAGTTTAAAATCGTTATAACTCGGAATATTATCAATAAAATTTCAATTTTTTTTTCATTTAAATAAACAAAATATGAAAATTTAAATTTTGATTCAGTATTTTTAAAAACATTAATCTGCAAAAAAATTAAAAATATTTAAAGAAAAAAAATGCTGCAACTTAAAAAAAAAAAAAATCATATTTTCAAAAGTAAATATTTTTTTTTTTTTCAAACATGCAGAATCGAAATTGAAGTAAAACAATTGAAAAAGATATATTTCTATGAAACATTTATCTTTAACGGTTCTCGAGTTATACGACTTTAAATACGTGATATGGTGAACAAAAGCCTATCATGAAGAAAAACGCATTTTCGCAAAGTCGTTTTCCATGATAGCCATTGCTTGAAAGCTGGATTTTGAAAACAAATCAAAACAAAAAAAAATAATATTCTTTGTTTTAATAAACATGATTTAAATGTCATTTTAAGCAAGAAAAAACAGAGAAATGTTTAATGAAATAAAATGTTTTTGCAAAATTTGAAGATTTTTGTGTCCAGGACCCCCTTAACACACTTACCTTGGATTTCTATTATTTATTTCTTGGAATATTTCAATAATTGCCTGTTTAAAGACAATCTAGAAATTTTATAAATTAAACTTGCTACAGCAGGAAATTTTAAACATGTTCCAATAGCCTTCCGCCATTCACATACTCTCGCTTATATTTAAATGTTTGAAAACTTTTACTTTAAAATAAACAACTTTAAATTTTCTTTTACTCTTGATAGCGTACCTAATTATAATGCTGATCTCTGCTATACAGCCTCATAAAACTCATTAAGTTACTTTATAATGTATTGTCAACCGTGGTGACTCTTGAAGCTGAATGTTGTTTTAAATCGTTAAATGTTTAATGAGGCAAAGATGCATTTGCATTGCAAAATAAAATGTTAAATGTTGTATTTTAAACTTCATAAAAGAAATATTTATCATTAAATTAAAAAAAAAAAAGATTTTAGATAATAAAGAAAAATTTGCGCTTGTTTATTGCAATATTCATGAAAACTCTTGTTACTTTCAATTTAAAGAAGTGATTTAAATATCTTTTAATTTTTAAAGTATAATGTTGAACGCGATTTAAAACCAATAACTAAGCCAATGTGCTATGTCAAAAGTTTGAAAATACCTTTCATTTTTATTTTAAATTTTTATGGAAATCTTGAAAAAAAAAAAAAAAAACATACAATTAATTATTGTACGCTAAAGATATGTGTGTGGCTACAATTTCTAATACAATTTTAATGTTCACAAAACAATCGAGAGTTATTCGGTTAGAAAAGCGAACACAGAATGGTGTTATTTTAAAGTTTTTCCAGACCTACCAAAATAAAGTAAAATTTGTTTTAATTAATCTAATTTTTCGGTTTTTAGGGCTTATACATATCACTTTGTTTTAAATATGCCATATACCGTTTAAATTTCTGAAAAAAATATCTTGGCATTGTGAAAATGCATGTACGTATTCTTAAAAAAAATATGCTTCATTTATGTGGTAATAATTGCTTTGATTTGAATAAGTTAACTTAATTTATATCGCGTTTTCAAAGTTCCTTCGAAACGCGCTTAACCTGAAAATGTACTTACCAAAATAAACTAGAAATTTAGGTTCACAAATTTAATGCTTCTGGAATTCAGTTTTTTTTTTTTTTTTTTTTTTTTTTTTTTTTTTTTTAAACGGTTATAGGTTACAAGTTCATTTTTTTAATAATATTATCAAATGAAGTTTATATGAAATTTGGTGATAAACTTTTTGTATTTTTAAAACTGTCAAAATTTTTAAAGAAATAGAAAAGTATTCATAAGGCAAATTGTGATCAAATAAGTTATGATAACCAAGATTAAAATTACAAAGGAGAAAAATTTGGTACTAAAGTGATTTGTATGAATTTTGTTTGAGGAAAAAAACGTGAAATTTTTTACTATATTGAGTTGTGAATAGCAAACATATACAGTTTAAAGTTTCTTTCATTAATACTTCATATAAAAATAATCCAATAAAATTCATATAAAAAAGTAAAACAAATAAAAAGTTAAGAATCTATCTATCTATGTCTACGTTGTTGGGTTTGAGATTACCGATATTTTTCTTGAGTTGGGTTTTAAAAAACATTTTATTATAATCCCTTTGTACGAACAAACTCATATACAGTTTTACTAATTGTACACATTACATATTCATTCTGGATTTATATAAAAAAAAAAATGTAAAAGCAGCATTGTTAAAGGATAGACGCAATTTCCAGTGACAAACACATAAAAAAAATTTGACCAGCTATACATATTTACTTTATGAACTGTCATTTACGATACTCATAAAATATTTTGTCTTATAATGATTTTATTTTAAGTAGACAACAAAATAAAAATTAAGAAAAATATATTTGTAAAATCACAAGAAAGAAATAAAAAATGATTTAAAGATCAAAACCATTATTTTTTTGTTCAATTTTTTTTTTTAAATATTATGTTTCTTAAAAGAAATTGTATTACAATAAACTTTTGAATATGCTGTATATCTTATTCCCATAATATGTATTACAGTTGAATATTTTAAACCTATTTAATATCAGAACAAAAGGGAGAGAGGATTCATTATAGCTGCATTATGGGCATTTGGAGGATAGGAAAATTACATAGTAACCGTATAATAAGGCTGATTTCGTGTTATTGTTGAACGAACATACTATAGAAAATGTTAGATTAGCATCATTATAGATTCCCTTTGATGTTATAATGTAAAACGTAAAATATCTAGCATTGTGGAAAATTTGGTGCTATTTATAATGACAAAAACCTGTCCAAATAAACAAACTTACTTATTTATCTTTATTTTGTCATATAACAAAGAACCACATTTCTTATTTTTAATTTTTGTTGTTAAGTAGAGAACAAAGCAAAATTTATCAAATTAGTTTTAAAATATATATCAAAATACTATAATACCAAATCTCATTCCGCTCAAACATAATTCATAACACATAAAATATAATTCATATTCCTTTTTTCAGTTTTATAACTTATTGTCACAATATGTATTGCATCTAACTATTTTTCATCTATTAAAGTTAAGAACAAAAATGACGTAAGATAAATTTTGTCTTTATTATTAATGTTTAGATTACAAGGGATTAATTTAGAACCCATTTAATGAAAGGCTGTTTTCAAGTTATTGATAAACATATTACAAACAATCTTAGAAAAGCGCCATTCCGAATTCCTTTAGATGTTACAATTTAAAGCCAAAATATTAACCATTGTGTAAGGATTGTTTCCGTTGGCAGTCACAAAAACAAACAATTAGTTGTTCCAACATAAATAATTTTAATTGTTATTGCAATTAGTCAATTTAAGTTTAAATGTTATCTCAGTTTATTTTTTTAATATGTATAGAGCAAAATCAAAATCGAAGGAAAAATAAATTGAATAGCATAATGAAATAAATTTTATATATCTACAAAATTAAATGTTGATTGTTTTCAAAATTGAGAAGCAAACAAACAAATAATATATAAAGTGACTACGCCAGTAGTAAATCAATTTTTTTTTTTTAAATATTGTTCCATTTTAGGTGGAAATGAGTTTCACACTTGGTACTAGACATAATATATTTGTTTAAATGTTGGAGCACCTGTTCTCACATTGTTTTCAGCTGCTAGCTGTAAGAGAAGCTATTTTATGATTTTTTTTAAATTAGAAAATGTAAAAAAAAAAAAAAAAATAGTTTTTGATTAGTTGGAGACAATTACGGTAAGTTAAAGTAATCCACTTCTTTCTTGATTATTTCAAATAATAGTTTGTTAGTACCCTGGAAAATAATCATGATTTTATCTACTTTAAGAATATATTTCGGCTTTAAATGTACCAAATCAAGCGTCTTTTCATTATATGTGTTATATATTTTTACAGTGAAGGAATATATAACTACAAGTGCATTTTAAAAATACATGTACCTACTACTAACCTACATTCCCCAAACAAAGAAAAAACATAAATAAAGCTGTGTTTTTCATTTAGATACAGTGGATTTCCTGATTGTGTTATTTTAGTATCAGGGGGATTTTTGTTTGACTTGGAGGAGCTTCAAGAGCTTTGATATTATCTGGGATGTTCTTAAAAAAATCTAACATAAAGTGCAAAAAGTATTATTAACATGAAATCAGTATTATATTATTTTTACTTAAAACTTGGCATATTTGAGAGCAACACCGAATGTGAAAGTTTGATACCGGTGGGTGGAAGTTGGAGGCTGCGCATGATCCGAGTAAGCTTGATTCCAAAGCTACAAGAAGGAAATTGCCACATGTATTACAGAGATGCACATGCAAATAACGCAGAGTTGAAATGCATGCATGCAGTTAATTATTTTTCTTATATAATGGCTCTAAAAATCAGAAACATAACCATAATTTATTAAAGCCGAAATTCCAAATCTCGAGATTTTCTATTTATACTGAAACGAAATTTTATGCGTTATAAAAAAGTATTGATAATGTATTTTGATATTTTATTTATATACTCTTATTTTTTGGGGGAATAACATTATACTATAATAATGTAGACAAATTTAATTTAACGTAATGTCTATAAGTTTCTAATATATTACAAAAGTTTATTTCCAATTCCAAAGTATAATTTTGAATAAGTATGTCCAAAGTATAAGATTTTTTCTTTCACAATAATGTCCCTAATTACAACACTGTTTTCACTCTATACACTTTCATAACAATCATTAAAAGTGTTATAGTGATACTTTATAATTTGATGCCACCCGTAGAGAGTTCTTAGGTGAAGGTCGTTTTAAATCGTTAAAGATTTAATGAGGCGAAGAAGACTCTGTAACTTCTAAGTAAATGTTCAATGTTGTGTTGTAAACTTTTATAATCTAATATGTGTAATTAAATACAAGTAAAGTTGAGGTAGTGCATCACACTACCTTTCGGTAAGGACGACAGTTTATGTAAAATATAAGATTACATGCGAATTTTTAAAGGTAGTATATCATAAATTGATTTCATATTTAGTTTAATGTTTTATAAACATTTAAAAATATTATGCTTAATGAATAATAAATGTTTTTTTTTATTATTATTAAACCAACTATAAATGTTTCTTATATTTTCTATGTGTGTGTATGTTTCAGCATCTAGCACTAATAAAAAAATGAAAGAGATACTCGACGAAAAAATAAGAAAAGAATGATATAATTAAGAAAATTTAATTCCCTTTACCTTCATATATAATCCAAACAGCTTTGTTCAATAAACTATTTTTAGGCTTAAAATAAGTTAATTCCTAACTGAATAGTTCAAATAAGTTTTACGCGATCTTCACGAATAATTAAAATAACCGCTAATAAGGGAATACTATGTTGGGTTTGATCTCATTCATGTACATTACGTTTTCTGCTATTATAAGGAGAATACTTTTATTAAATGAAACGGACCATGTTTAGAATAATATATATTGATATAATTACAGTTTTCACTTCAAAAGTATTACATGAAAGTTATATGCAGACATTTATTATTCATGTAAATGTGGAGTGTGGTACACTCTAAAAAAAGGACTAAAATACGGAAATAGTTCTTGCAATCGAGACAATTTTTTACAGTGTATGATAATTCATATGAATTATTATAATGAATAATCCTTCGTTTTCAACATCGCATTGTAGAATACCGGGTGAGCAAAAAGTCCGTATAAACTTTTAAAAATCATAAAAACCGAAAAAATAACCGAAATGAAAAACTGTTTGCAGGATTAGCATCTATAGGTCACGGGAATTTTTTTAAGACAGAAATAAAAATAACTCAAAAAGCAGCCGACAGATGGCGCTGGTTCGTGCGATTTTGGTGGAAATATGCAAATGAAACGGCTTTAAGAATTTGCGCTCCTAATCCAGAACTAGTTCACCATTGTGAACCGTGTACTTGATCAAGGATATTGAGTATGTAGGATAAAGCTTTGTTGTTGAAGTTATTTTACGTGAACTAGTTCTGAATTAGGAGCTCAAGATCTTATAACCGTTTCATTTGCATATTTCCACCAAAATCGCCCAAACCAGCGCCATCTGTCGGTTGTTTTTTGAGTTACTTTTTATTTATGTCTTGAAAAAATTCCCGTGACCTATAGATGTAATCCTGCAAACAGTTTTTCATTTCGGTTATTTTTTCGGTTTTTATGATTTTTTAAATTTTATACGGACTTTTTGCTCACCAGGTATTTTGCACCATTGCAACTGCTAAACGTTTCATATTTTAAAAAAAAGAACATTAATGTGTGAATGTTAATTAATTACTCAAGCAAAGTGTTTTCTACTCGTAAACCGTAATGTTGAATCTTATCTGATTTTTTTTTTTTTTTTTTTTTTTTTTTTTTTTTTTTTACGTTGTGTAAAATATATATTTTTGCTGTAAACTCATTATTTACACTGTAGTACAAAATAATAGAAATACAGGTACGTAAATCATCGTTTTAAACGAAAAACAATTCACAAAGCATGTCTTGAAATGCATGTTAATCACATCGGAGTTCTTTTTTTTTAATATATATTTTTTATTCCAATATATATAGTTATTATGGTAATCATAAGAGAGTAAAGAGACACACATCAAAAAGGGGTAAAATGTAAACAACGTTAATTTCATTTAATTTAAGACAGATATAAATATTTTATGAATTGTCAATGGGAGATATACTGTTAATATACTGTATAACCATACACTGTTAAACAATTGCAGCAAGCTGTACAGTCACTCGACCGTTTTTATAGAAAACTGTTATATACCGTAATTTCACTTTATTCCGACGATAATATGGCAGTAATATGGTCGAGTTAAACAAATGTTATGTAAGATTTTTCAATAAAAACGGTCGAATAACAGGACAGTTTGCTGAAAAAAATTAACGGTGTATAAACTGCTTTTTATTTATTTATTTATTTATTTATTTATTTATTTATTTATTACTTAACGCTTTTAGGTGAAATGTAAGTCGTTCACGTGCGCTACATTTCCTTCTATACAATTAAATATTTTATGGCATTTTATACATGTACGGGAATTACACATTTCCTGTTTTTTCTGGGTAAATTTGAAGGAACATTTACTACCATTTGCATAGTAAAAATATTATTTTTTTGTGCATTAATATTATATTTAAATTATATATGTTTTCAATTTGTCTGAAACTTGTTTTATGCTCCTTACCCTAGTGTGTTCTATTGAGACTTATAAGATAAAAATAAGATAAAATAATTTCTTATATATTAACCCCTTTTGATAATTTGATTATTTGTTTGGATCATCATCATTAGTTTTGGAATCTAGTTCATCGTTAAAGTTAACGTTGCAAAAGACAAATTGATGAGCTGCAATTCTCATCAGAATAAAGTTATTTAAAATGATTCTATTACACTAAAAATTGTATATACATTTATTTATTTAAAAAAAAAAATCGGGGAATTTGGAATTATTAAGATTTTATTGCATTTCCCAAATTTCGAATCATTTTTTTTTTTTAAATATAAATATCAATCCATATAAGTCGCGTTTCATGTAGGAGTTTGTTAAATACACTAACTCTCCAAACACCAGTTAGAAAGGTTCCTCAATCAAAATATAAGAATAAGGACTCTTCGTAGTCATAATATATTTTGCCAATTTTGTCAAATGACAAAGATATCATCTTAGCAATTTGGGAAATTTAAGAATGATAAATGTTATTATAATAAAATGCGAAGAATGTATAATGAAATATTATTTTGACATGTGTACATATAAGTAAAATTAAAACACTTTTTAAAGAAAGCGCATATATTAAAAGGATTAAAATGATCAAAATGAAAATTATTTTAAATTATAAAAACAACCTATATTATAATTTATTTGTATAATGATTTCGACATATAAAAAAAATATATCAACGCTCACGCTATCTTGCATTTTTTTCAGAATTTTCAAAGAATGTTATACCATATAATCGAACATGAAAATGATAAAGAAAAGTATTTTAATGATTTTTTTATTATACTATTAACGGAATTGTTTATATTACACTAGAAATTATATATTTTCTCTATATATTATAAATAATACAGATAATTATACAGATTAATAATACAAATAATTTTACATCAATAAGATCTACATTTTCACTTTCTTCTAATAAGGATAACAGGATATTTTTTTTTCCTTCCATCTTTACTAGAAGAAAGTATTGAATTCATGAAAATATTCGAATTCCAGTTTTCGACGGATTTACACGTTTTAGGGGTCAGAGAACCCGAAAAACGTGTTATTACAAAATGTCTGCCTGTGAGTCTGTCTGTGTGTGACACAAATATTGTGGGCGCTCTATCTCAAGAACTAATGCACGGAATTTAATAAAAAATCATATTCAGTTAGTCCCTGATACAAATTGATGCTGATTAGTTTTTGGTGCAAATCGCTCAACAGTTGGCGCTGCTATACTGCATTATTTACGATTTTCGCAATGGCTCTATCTCAAGAACTAATGTACGGATTTTCATGACACTTCAGATTCAGTTATTCCTTGATATAACTTGATGCTTATTACGTGTTGGTGTAAATTGCTCAACGGGTGGCGCTGCTACGCTGCATTTTTTTACGATTTCCGCAATAGCTCTATCTCAAGTTCTAATGCACGGATTTTCATGAAACTTCAGATTTAGTTAGTCCTTGATATGACTTGATGCTGATTACGTGTTGGTGTAAATCGATCAACAGGTAGCGCTGCTGTGCTGCATTTTGCGCGATTCCCGCAATAGCTGTATCTCAAAAACTAATGTATGGATTTTCATCTAACTTCAGATTTAGTTAGATGTTAACACAAGTTGTTGATGATTAGATTTTCGCACTAATAGTCCAATAGGTGGCTCTGCTATGCTAGAATTTTCATGTTTTTCGCAATAGTTCTATCTCAAAAACTAATGCTCGGATTTTCCGCAAACTTCAGATTTAGTTAGACTTTGACATAAGTGGATGTTTGGTGGTTTTGGTGTAAAGCACCCAATAGTTGGCGCTGCTAGGCTGAATTATGCTGGATTTACACGATTTCAGAGATAGCCATATCTCAAGAACCAATGCACGGAATTTCATATCTTTAGAATCCTCATGATGGGCATAGATTGCCGTTTAATTTTGGCAGTGTGATAGTGAATTTTCAAGTATTAACTTGTATGAGATAGAAGAAAGTTTTGGGATTGCTACATCCGACTAGTTTAAAATTAATTTTTCTTTAAGAAAATAACTGAAATTTTCATAAACACTACTTTATCTAATTGGCAACATTTTTACATTATTTCCATGGATCTCTTCTAATTTCTTAAGTCATAATTTGCAAATGTTATAAAACATCTTTGGAAAAATATCTTAAGTAAATTTGCATAGCTAATTAACTTTAAGCATTTTTTAATATACTAGGGGGCTCTGCCCCCTACGAGCTACGCTCGTCAACCCCCGTTCAGACACCGAAGACTCTAACAGCACGCTAATTTGATCGCCTTAAAAAAGATTTCGGAAGATTGAATTATAATTTGAATCTGACAATTATAATCTGACGTAATTTTCACTAAACTTTTCTTTCTCTTTTTAATATTCACGTCAAAATACTTTTGTTAGAAATGAAATATTATGATCATCTTAAAATGTCAAGTAAATGTCTCGCGCAATTTTTAAATTAAAACTGTTTTGCAATATTATTTTTTGTTCATTTTACGTAATAAGTGTAATATGACGTAAATTCTCCTATTTAGGACATCTAACGCATGTTACTGAATTTATTATTTTACAATATTCTTTCTCATTTGAAATTCACGTGTAACTATAGTTTTTATGACGTAATTTTCAATGAGTTCCTGCTTTTTATATTTTTTGTTTATAATAGTCACGTGTAAAATAAATTTTTAATTTGAAGCAAACATTACTGTTTACGCTGTTTATACAGTTGGCAACAGTTTAAATTAATACAATTTTCTAAAATTTGTAAAAAATATCTCTCGAAATGCTGAAAATTTGAATTTAAAATAGAAATAAAACCTCGAAAAATTATTCAAATTAAAAAACTAACTGCAATCTGCACACCGGGAAATTCTGACGCATAAAATGATCTAAAAATGATTATATTCCTATGTACAGTTTTTGCTCCTATAAAACTTTTTTAATGGAACGATTTTGTCCAACTTTAGCATTAAATATCTCTTAAAATAATTCTTCGATTTGAAAACTGTCTGCATCAGCGTGTTTATCAAACATTTTTCTATAATACTACCGATTTTCATATTTTTGTATGCAACAGTTTTTGTAATATTAACGAAGAAAGACCTCCGGTCACAAAAAATTCAAAACCGGCGGCGGCGGTGACAGCGGTAGTTACTTTTTTTTAGAATAGAGAGATTAATAAATATAATTTAGATTCTGATTTTCCTTGAACTTTTAAAAGAAAATTGTTAATTTAAAATTGTACATTTTAAAAAGATAATTACATTTTCTATGAACTGTAATAAGTTCTATTTTTTGTAAAAGAAAATATATTCAGACGGTAACATAGGCTGTTTATATATTTAAAATTAGGGACATGGAAAAAAACTCAGGGTATTTTTTAAACATCTTATTAAATTATTGTTGAGAATACAGGTAAATATTAAGTGAATGAAATTCTACTCGTATGTACTGAAGCTTTAAAAATTTTGAACTTCAACGGATTTTTATCTATTTTAAAGGAGCAGAATTTTTTTAAATGGCCATTTATTCTTAATAAATGGCCTTAATAAATAATCTTTTTATTTAACTTTACGCATTTCAGGATTAAATTTAGTCTTAATTCCTAATTGTGTACAGTTCTGAAATTTTGTAAAATTGGGTGTTATCGGTGAAAAATAAAGCAATATTTTAATAATTTAGTAACATAATTATCAGGTAATAGGTTAATATAAACTGATATTTTGTTTCGTATCATGGATTAATATATGACGAGCACAGATAATGAAGTTTGTAAGTGACACAATCATCATTTTTTGAAAATGAGCTGTAAAGTTCGAAAGGTCTATTTGCGTTTATTGTCAAATGCATCCTTTATCAATTAAACTCCCTGTGAGTATTAGGTTTTATTTAAATAGTAGTTTATCGGATGATATAGAACAATTAATTATCTTCAATCCTATGATTAACTCATATCTTATTTTTATCATACCACATTTATCATCTGAGTAATTCATTTGGTTGTGTGTTTGAGAAACTGTGTAAAATTTAAAATTGTGATCATGTTACCGGTTTGGAAAGCCCAAAACTAGTGTTAAAATTATGACAGTAAACACTTCGCTATTGTTAACCACTGCTGGTCTAACAATCACAATTTTAAATTATCCGAAGGTTCAATAAAAAAGAAATGCTCATAATTTGCTATCTAGATTTTGGTTTTTGAGCTTTTATATATAGAAGAACTCAAACCGCTTGGTTGACAATTTGACCACTACATTCAGTTAAGTATGGTTCTCATTATTCGCTCTCTTTCCTTACCCCCTTCTTTTTCTTCTCTTTGCTTAAGCTCCGCAGGAATGGCTGAGTAATCCTTGTGGGTATCCTTGTATTTTGGGGAAAGCATTGACTCCGCAATTGTTTTTTGACGCTCAGCGCTATTTCGCCGTTCACGGACAGCTGCGGGGAGCGTCTCTCTGGCTGAATAAATGTTGTGTGACTATGTTTTAATGTTTAATTTTTAATTTTCACACTGATGATGTAGCTTCAGTAGCTTTCAATCAGTTGTCTGAAACTTCTGCATACATACATTTGTGCTATTAAATGTCGTTCATTCTTTCTTAATACAAAAATTAGACAGCTTTATTGAGAATATCTTAACAATATAATAATAATAAAAAAAAACCTCGTCATCTGAAAGTAGTTCATTTTGGTTCTATACGAAATATTGATGCTTTTCTACGTCTGATTGAGATTTCAATGTATTGCATTAATGAAGTTAACAGTTTTATTTTTCTTATTACACTTGTTATGGGGTCATTTCATACAAAATGAGAAAATCAGTCACATATATTAATGGAAAAATCATCATATAATTAGGTCATATTCATTAATGAGTAAATGCAAAATAATAGATTTTAGGATTGTATATTTAACCTCCTCAGAACCGATGTATCCTATAGGATACACATCTTTACAATTTTTTTTACGTATATAAATAATGGTAAAAAAAAAAGAGAAATTAGTGTGTATGGAGCCTTACAGATAGCAGAACTAAACAAAATAGCAATTTGTCTCTTATAGTGCTTTTTTAGCGAGATACGTGTTATATCAAAATGGCTTGCAGCAAAAATGCACGAAATGTGCAAAAACGAAAACGTAAATAGTTTTTCAGTACGTTAAGATACCCCTTGTAGAGTCCATTAGAAATAAAAAATTATTAAATGTATAATTATTTCACTTTTTGCATTGTTTTTTCAATGCAATGCAAAAAAAAGTAAAATAAAAAACCCTGACAAACTTTCAAAAAGCGTACTTATTGGGTCCCCATGTATCATCGAATTTTTCGTACAAAAAATACATTTTAATTTTTTTCACTTTTCAATCTTTCTTAGTTATCGGTTTGTTAATATAAATTCATAACTGAAGTTAAAAAAATATATAATAATAAACCCTGGGGTCTGAAGAGGTTAAGTATAAAAACTTGCATTAAATGTTGATACCAAATCGAGGTTTTGTTTACTTGCTTGAAATTTCAATTTTGATTATTAACCTTAGAAACGGAAAGACTATTTTAAAAATCATTTACAATTAAGTATGAATAATGTAATTGTCTTTTTATGTCGTAATGAAAAAAATAAATTATGAAAAATTTTGAGTAGAAAATTGAATATTTCTATTACTCATTCTATTACTCATTTGAACAGGAAGTTTAACTAAATCTGTTAAAAACTGTTTAAACTGTTAAAATTATTTTTTATAAATATGCAATTGTTATATATTGTTACAATATTGTTATATATACAAGGTGGCGATAATTAATCTGACAGTACAATCTCTGTAGCGTTATCTAATTGAGAGAATGACGCCACATTTTGTAAGAAGATTAAACAAGACGCGGGACGAAGGATTCCACGAAAAAATAGTTCCAAAAGTAACCGCTAGGGGAATATGTGGCGCAGTGTAACAGAAAAGAGAGTTTTAAAAAATGCAGAATTAATACTAAAAAAAAATTACCTTTTATTAAGTACATTGAACACAGATTCACTGTGTCTTCTCTTTTTGTGGACCACATATTTCATTCTGTGCATAGCATGTACAACAGCAGAAAGTAGCATGTTTGTAGGAATCTCTCCTACATTCCGTGTTATTTTATCCTTCAATATAGCGAGGTCTTGGACAACTCCATGCTAGACCTTGAACTTTAGGTAACCCCATAGCCAAATGTCGCATGATGTAAGATCACAAGACCTTGGTGGCCATGGAGTTGGCAAACAGCAGCTAATAACTCTTCCTGTTGTGAACTTATGTCGTAGCAGCTTCTGTACCCGCAAAGCAATATCTGGAGGGTTTCCATCTTGTATAAATATTACTTTATCGTAGCATTGTCTTTGCTGAAATGTCGGAATGGCAAAGTTGTTTAACATTTGGCGAGATTTTTCTGCAGTAACAGAACAGGGTACCGGTCCCTTCGCGGTAATGTTCTCATAGAAGAAGGGACCTATGATCAATTCGATGTGAAAGCACACCAAGCAATTACCTTTGATGAGTGTAAGGGAATTGCTTTGAATGCATTTGGTGATTTGTTATCCACAATTCGGCAATTCTGAATATTTACAGTTCCAATCAGGTAAAAAAGGGCCTCGTCTTCCCATAAGATTTTCCATGGACAAGCATCATCCACTTCCATTCTGGCAAGAAAGGTGAGAGCAAAAGTCAATCGTTTATCATGCTGTGTGCGACGAAACTCTTGAACACGACTGATCTTGTACGGATAGAGTTGGGTAATCTGTCGTAGAAGTTTGCATACCGTAGTATCAGACATATACAGATTTCGAGCTATCCTACAAGCGTTGGAAGTAGCAGCAATATTGTCTTTAACTGTGTCGACAATCGCCGTTGCAACTTCTTCGATTGCATCCTGTGGTACGGGATTTCTTCCTCTGCCTACTAAACCTTCAGAGAACCTGTTTTTTTTTCAAACTTCGCAATCATTGCTTTTAAAACATTAACTGACAAAGGACCATTAACTTTACGCATTTTTGTGTTTTCCAAAAATACGAAGAGCAGTTGACGCGTTGCACTGGTTCAAGTAAAAGAATGTCAGAAGTAGCACACGCTCGACTAAAGAAGTAGACATTGTTACACATACCTTTCAATCAAATGATTCTAAAAGTAGCACATTTCATTTAAAAGCCCAACAAGATGGCACTGTGCCAAATGAAGTAACGTGAAATTTGAATAAAAAAATTCTTCTGCTGCTACTTCCGTTGAAATTCAGTAAGCGAAATTGCAGATAAAGGGTCTATATAAGTGTTTATATAAAGTTTTATCTTTTTTAAAAGTTTTGCCATATGTAGCTTGAATTAAATCATTAAATGCGTTAAATAAAAAGTAATTTTATTTCAGTATTGATTCTGAATTTTTTTAAACTTTTTTTCTGTTACACAGCGCCACATATTCCTCTAGCGTTGACTTCTGAACTAAATACTTTTTTCATGGAATCCTTCATCCTCCACCTTGTTTAACCTTCTTATACAATTTGGCGTCATTCTCGTAATTAGATCTCGCTGCAGAACACTTTGAGCACTGTCTGTTTAATTATGGCCACCCCTTGTATATTGAATTTAGAAAATTTAATTCTTGCCTTTTTATTTCTTAAGGAGAAAAAAAAATAAATAATGGAAAATTTTGAGGAGAAAAATCCAATATATCTATCACTTGTTTGAACATGAATGAAAGCTCTTGAAACTTTTTAATTAATTGATATTATAGATTAAAATGGATATTTTAAATACAGAAACTTTTATTCTTGCTTTCAATTTATACTTGCCTCAAGTATATTTTTAATTGGAGTAGAAAAATTGTATATTAATCTTAATACAGATAGAAAAAATAGATGGCAGCACTAATTATTTTTTCTTTCAAATTGTGCATTATTTTAAGAAACGCGCGCGAATTCAAAGAGGGATAGAATGTAAAAATTATTACATTTTTGAACCTATTTCTGTTATGTTAGGAATCAAAAGGCAATCTTAATTTTTTTTAGCATATCATGGGTTTATTAATCTTTATGTTTGTGCAATGTTGGATATGTTGGACCTCTAATTTAATTATTTTTGCGCATACATCAGAGGAAAAATTATGATTATGTATTTTTTTTTTAATGAACGCTTGTCTTAATTATAAATTAATAGTGTCTTGTGACCAAATCGACTAATTACAGTACTCAAAATAATCTTGTGCCTAAACTGTAATGACGTCGATATTCCCTGTTTACAGCAGTCAGACTGTCACCATTTTTGTAATGCCAATGCACGTTATGAACTGATCCACCGTACTAAACAACGTACAGTTGTGCACCAATGGATTCCACATCCTCATTACCACTAGTTATGTGCAAAGTTATCAATTATTAATTTTAAAGTTTCGTGATCCATAGTACTATCTCGTATACATATAGAGTAGCTGCTACTTCATTCGTGCTCATGCTTGCGTAAAACTTCACAGGAAAAAAAAATAAACTAAAAATAAACTAACTAATTAAATAAAATTCATTAAAACCTTTTCTACATTTTTACTAATTTCGAGGATATGCTTGATCTCACCCCAAGCTCTTTTATATGATTCCATGGTAAAATGCTACTGCAATAGCGTACACTTTGAATATTAACAGCAGAGACCTGTCGATTTTCCTACATCGAACAATGTGATCGGAGAAATGCTCTTCGAAAACACCTTATGCGTACGGAAGCCATAAGAGAAGCATGATGGGGAAGGCGCATCTTATATTTCCCCATTCGCCGAACCTTCAATGTGTCGTAATTCGCATATTTATATTTGTTTTCACATTTGTCCGAAATCTCCCTATTTTTTTTTATATACGTGGGAAAAAAAGTAAACACCCCCTACTAACTCCTCAACAAATTATCTTAGAAGAAAGTTCCTGGTATCGAACGATTGGAAATAAAGTCTTCTTTTAAATGATGTATATTAAGTTTGCTTAGGGAGGCATCTACATATTAAAACGAAACATGACTTTGTTTTTTTTTCAATGGTAGCACACAATTCTGCACCCTTCATATAGCTTAAAAATAAATTTTTATGCAATCCGTACCATAAGTTTCCGAGAAATTAATTATTTTAAAACGAGCCTATTTTATGGGCTGCATCCAAACTGAAGTTCTCTACTCGATTATTAACAGAGAAAGCCCACTTCTTGATCAAGGCACCTTAAGCACCACTCAAGCAATCAATGAAGCCTGCTAGATTACAGGATAGCATAAGAAATTTCAAAATATCATAAACGGCCCCGTAAACTATTATTTTACCGTTTTTTAAGCGTAATTTGAAAACTACTTGGAAGTAAAATGTGAAATTTTGGATTTCCATAAAGCAGGATTTAATAAATCTAAATCCATCAAAAAAAAAAAAAAAAAAAAAAACTGTAGGTTGCAATTCATAATTTTTTCGAATATTAATTTCACAATTCATATCATAAAATTATAAAAATTGAAAATTCAGCGTATTTATGTTTGGATATAATAGTATTATTGCTACACAAAAAATTAGCACATTAGGAACATAATTTCAGGAGATATAAATAAAAATATCAAAATGTAATTTAACATTAGAAGCACTAAATTTTGAATGTTTATAATTCAAAATCTCAGTGAATTGAAATTTGGTGTCTAGGCATAGTTTGAACCAAACATTTGAAATATCTCGCTAAAATTGGATATTGTCATTGAAAAAAAAATGAAGTTTGGATTTGTTTTAATATGTAGATTGCCCCCTAAGCAAATTTTATATACGTCATTTAAAAGTAGACTTTATTTCCAATCGTTTGGTACCAGTAACTTTCGTCTATGATAACTTGTTGAGGAGTTAGTAGGGGGTGTTTCCTTTTTTTTTTTCGACGACTGTACTATCTTCTTTTATTGAAAGTAAAATGTTATATTTTTACTACATACTACGTACTTGCTATTTCAATTGACTTTTGAAAATAGAAATTTATTTTAATCAGTGCATTATGTCGTACTTGCATATATTATTTTCGTAAATTACGCATTGTGAAAATCTATTTGAATAACCTACAAGGTGCCACTACACATGAATTCTTAGTAAAATAAGATTATTTTATGCAAAAATAAGAATACAAAATGTTCATTCGTTTATGAAACTCTTCTTTCATACATTTAACTTTTCTTTAAACAATATTTTCTTGAAATTAAAGGCATCACGCTTTTGAAAAAAAAAATGGATATCTGATTATGGTACTCTTTTAACTTATCTCCCTCTGCGAGAGATTTTAACATCCAGTTCAAAGACAATGTTCTTCTTTTGAAGTGACAAAATAAAAATTATATCCGGAAAATATGTTTCAGAAATTTAATTAGAGAGCGGAAATGTAAATTCTGAGAGGAAATCGTCAGTTTTACATTCTTACATTTGAAAGCAAATGTTTCTCTAACGTAATTTTACATTTTTCTAACATTACAAGTAAGTAAGTATTGTATTCCTGAAAAATTTCGACTTTTTGATTTTCGAGAGATTTATACATTATACTATGTCCTGTACACTATTATGCTGCTTTTAGAAAAGGTATGCCTGTAAGTTTGACTGTTCATCTGTATTTCAAAAAAGAAAAAAAAAAAAAAAAAAAAAAAAAAAAAAAATTCGGCGCTCTATCTCAAAATTCATAATTAGATTCAGTTAGACCTAGATATAAAATGCCAATGATTAGTTCTGACTGTATATCACCCAACAGGTGACGCTACTATGCTGCCTTTTTCACTTTTTCCGCAATAGCTCTATTTCAAGAAATATTGCACTGATTTTCATCAAACTTCAGATTCTGCTAGATGATGACATATGTAGTTGCTGATTAGTTTTTAGAGTAATTCGCCCAACAGGTGGCGCTGCTATGCTGTATTTATCGTCATTTACACGATTTTAAGGATAGCCATATCTGAAGAACTAAGGTATGAAATTTCATCATACTTTATATTCTGTTAGAACTTGGCATAAGTTGGTGCTGATTAGGTTTTCCTGTAAATCACATACAAAATGCTATTTCGCATTTTTCACGCTATGGCTATATCTCAAATACTAATGCACGAAATTTAATTCCAGCTTCATATTCTGTTACACTTTACATAAATATATCCTTATTAGGTATATGTGTATACTGCCTAACAGGTATATGGGCAGTGAACACCCAATACTTTTATGCACTTTGGGTTGGAACGTTTAGATGCAGGCATCTAAGAGTGTGGGTGTGGAAATTAAATGATTTGATTGAAAAATGGGGTACTTATATCTTCTTTTTAAATACACAAAATTCAATGAACCTTTACCTTTAGAATCCTCGTGATAGACAAAAATTGTCATTTAATTTTGTCACTGTGATAGCAAATTTTCAAGTATGAACTTGTATGAGGTAGGCGAAAGTTTTGCGAATGGTGCATCCCTCTATTTTCTTCTAATGCGCAAAAATAAATAAATAAATAATTAAATAATAAAATATTTGTGTAAATGCTGTGAATTTTTAATCGATTATTTCTATTTTTGCAATTTAAACGGGCTCAATTAGAAATTATTAAATAAAATTTCAAAAGTGTATTTAAAAAATTATATTTATAGCGTCTGTTAAAAGTATATAAGAGAAGTAGTATCTATACTAATAAAAGAAAGTTTTGCTCTGTGTGTCTGTGACTAAATTGTTATAACTTGACTCCTTTCTATCCGATCTTCTTCGTCTTTGGGGCCAATTCTCCACTTACATATCCCCACCATTTCTACATAACAGAAGACCTTAGGCCTTGTACAGGGTACCTTGAAGTTTTTGCACCCTAAATTGTTAATAAATTCCTTCTTATTAACCCGATCTTCATTTTTGGGTCCCCTTTTCAATTTTGTTATTCTCCTGCTTCTACATTACAGTTAGGACCCTGAGCCCTTCCGTTAGGGTCCTGAAGGGTCCAGTCCAGGGTCCCCTTGAACTTTTTGTGCGTCATGCATTTTTCACCGCCCCCCACTAATTTTCTCACGATATCAGTGCATATTTTAAATGTTGAGTCTTGGACTTTTCTTTCATGACAAGCACCCTCATATTTTTATTGGGGCCCTAGGGCTCTTTTTTAAACATTTAAAATTATTTTTGTGCATTTAAAAAATATATTATTCTGATCCATAATTCATACCCTATGCTTAATTTTGACTAATTAAAGATATAAAGCTTTAAGTACTAAACCATTTTAACATCTTTTACAGTTAGGGCCCCCCTCTCAATCATCAGCTGGTCCCTTTTTGGGCCCTTATTATAGTTCCCCTAAAAATCATCCGATTCAATAGTTTATTTTCGAAATACTTCTTATGTCCTACAACTGCTACATGAATGACAAAAAACTTTCTTAGCCTTCAGCTACCACTAATTTTGAATATTAAACGCCTATTTTGGTCCCTTGGTGCATTCCCTAAAAATGTCCCGAAACATTTGCAATTATCTTTAACATAGTTCCAGTTTCCTCCGAGTTCTTTAAAAAACAACTAAAAAGTGTCTTCATGCACAACTACATTCCTGGTAAGACACTGGACCCTTGGGGTCCGAGACAGGGCCCCCTGAAGTTTTTGCGCACTAAATTCATTATTAATAAATTGATTCTTTTTAATCCGATATTCATTTTGGGAAACCTTTTTCCATTTAATTATTCTCCAGTTTCTTCTTTCCAGTTAACACCCTGCACCCCCTAGAAACCCATAGGTCTCGGTACGGGGCCCCTTGATCTTTTTGTTCACCATGCATTTTTCACCCCCTAATTGTCTCACCATCCCAATACATAATATTATAGTTGACTCTTGGACTCTTCCTCCCGGACCAACACCCTCATATTTTTAATAGGGCACTAGGGCCCTTTCTTAAGCATTTACACAATTTTTTGCGCTTCTCTTTAAAGTATTATTCTAATGATTAATTTTTACCTTACGATTAATGTTGACTAATTGAAGATTTAAACACTAAATACTAAAATATTTTAACATGCTTTCATGTCAGGGTCCTGCTCTCACCTATCAGGTGGTTCCTGATGGACCCCTTACAATAGCTCCGTTTTCTGATAACTTTTTATGTCCTCCAGTTACTACATGAATGATAAAAAAAAAAAAAAAAAAAAAAAAAAAAAAAAAAATCAGACCTTCAGCTACTACCCCTTTTAAATATTAATCGCCTTCTTGGGGTCCTTGGTGCTGTTTTTTTTTTTTTTTTTTTTTTTAAATGATCCGAATCGTTTGCAATTTTCTTTAACATAGATCTATTGTCTTCTGATTACTTGAATAAAAAAGAAAAGCATTGACTGAGCTAAACTGATAGCATTGAGCTCACAGGCTATTCACACTAATTATATATTATACTCTTATTTTAAAGAATAATGCCCCTCAAAAAAAAGTAAAGGGGAATTAGCCCCCGTTTCGCCCTTTATACTTAACCAGTGAACCTCCAAATCTAATCAAAGAATCTCCTTAACATAATAAACCGGTATACCAAATTTGGAGCAAATCAAATTATCCTGCAAAAAAACCCATTTTTCTAAAATAAGGGGGTGGATTAGCCCCCCTTTAACCTTAACCAATGAATCACCAAAACGAATCATGGAAGCTCCTTAACATAATAAACCGGTATACCAAATTTGGAGCAAATCGAATAATTCTGCATGAAAAACCCGTTTATCTGAATTAAGGGGGGTGGACTAGCCCCCTTTCCCCCTTTATCCTTAACCAATGAACCCCCAAAACTAATCAGGGAAGTTCCTTAACATAATAAACCGGTATACCAAATTCGGAGCAAATCGAATCATTCTGCATGAAAAACCCATTTATCTAAATTAAGAGGGGTGGCTAACCCCCCTTTTCCCCCTTTATCCTTAACCAACGAACTCCCAAAACTAATCAGGGAATTTCCTTAACATAATATACCGGTATACCAAATTTGGAGCAAATCGAATCATTCTGCATGAAAAACCCATTTATCTAAATTAAGGGGGTGGAGGTGCCTAACCCCCCTTTTCCCACTTTATCCTTAACCAATCAACTCCGAAAACTAATCAGGGAAGCGCCTTATCACAATGAATCAAGAAAAAAATTTTGAAGCAAATCCGGTGTTTCTATCAAGAGTTATCGCGTTACGTGCGTACATACATACATACAGACAGAACGGGCGGGCACATTAGCTCTCACTCTTTGATAGCCTGTGAGCTAAAAATTACTACAACATATCTTTATACTCAAGAACGTTTCAATTAAGGCCATGACCCTTGATTTTGGGGCCCTACTTGGGCCCCGACACAGAGCCCTTTGAATGTTTTGCACCATTAATTGTTTACTAAATTGTCCTTTCTTAATCCGATCTTCATTTTGAACCCTTTTTTGCTCACAGGCTATCAAAGCCTGAGAGCTTATGTGCCCGCCCGTTCTGTATGTACGTACGTATGTATGTACGTACGTATGTACGTACGTAACGCGATAACTCTTGATAGAAACAACCGATTTGTTTCAAAACTTTTTTCTAGGTTCATTGTGATAAGGTGCTCTCCTGATTAGTTTTGGGAGTTCATTGGTTAAGGATAAAGTGGGAAAAGGGGGGTTAGTCCACCCCCCCCCCCCCTTAATTCAGATAAATGGGATTTTCATGCAGAATGATTCGATTTGCTCCTAACTTGGTATACCGGTTTATTATGTTAAGGAAATTCCCTGATTAGTTTTGGGGATTCATTGGTTGAGGATAAAGGGGGAAAAGCGGGGTTAGTCCATCCCTCTTAATTCAGATAAATGGGTTTATCATGCAGAATTATTCGATTTGCTCCGAATTTGGTATACCGGTTTATTAGGTTAAGGAGCTTCCCTGATTAATTTTGGGGGTTCATTGGTTAATGTTAAAGGGGGAAAAGGGGGATTAGCCCCCCCCCCCCTTAATTCAGATAAATGGGTTTTTCATGCATATTTATTCGATTTGCTCCGAATTTGGTATACCGGTTTATTATGTTAAGGAACTTCCCTGATAAAATTTGGGGTTTCATTGGTTAAGAATAAATGGGGAAAAGGGGGGCTAGTCCACCCTCCTTAATTCAGATAAATGGGTTTTTCATGCAGAAATATTTCATTTGCTCCGAATTTGGTATACCGGTTTATTATGTTAAGGAACTTCCCTGATTAGTTTTGTGGGTTCATTGGTTAAGGTTAAAGGGCGAAAAGGGGTGTTAGCCCACCCCTCTTAATTTAGATAAATGGGTTTTTCATGCAGATGTACTTGATTTGCTTTGAATTTGGTATACCGGTTTATTATGTTTAGGAACTTCCCTGATTCGTTTCGGGGACTCATTGATTAAGGATAAAGGGGGGCTAGTCCACCCCCTTAATTTAGATAAATGGGTTTTATGCAGGATTATTCGATTTGCCCCATATTTGGTATACCGATTTATTATGTTAAGGAGCTTCCCTGATTAGATTTGGAGGTTCACTGCTTAAGTATAAAGGGGGAAACGGGGGCTATTCCCCTTCACTTATTTTTTTGAGGGGCATTATTCTTTAAAATAAGAGTATAATATATAATTAGTGTGAATAGCCTGTGAGCTCAATGCCATCAGTTTAGATGGGCACTTTTCTTTTTTATTTATTATTTAGTTATCATCCTGTTTCTATATTCCAGTACCCTTAAATTTTTTGTGCACAATTCATTTTCCATCCCCTAATTTTCTCGCCTTCTCAGAGCTCAGTTTTAATGTTGAATCTTCAACTCTTATCCTCGGACTTCTACTAGCCCATTCATAATTTTACTGGGACTGTAGGGTCCTTTTTTACCCCCCCCCCTCATTTTTTCTCCATACCTTAAGCTTATTTTAACTAATTGGAGATCTAAAGTGCTAAGATCTAAGACCTTTTAACATGTTTTCCTTTTAGGGCCCTGTTCGTAAATATCATTAAGCCCCTTTTGGTCCCTTTGTTATAGTATCCTTAAAAATGGTCCGATTCACATTCTAACAGCTTCCTATATCTTCCGGCTACTACTTGAACGTCAAAAAAATTCTCAGGTTTCAGCTAGTACCAATTTTGAGAATTAATCTCCTTGTTGGGGCCTTTGTTGCAACTTCTTTAAAAATTATTCAGTTATTTTCCTATTTTCTTTAACATATTTTTTTGCGTCCTCCAGTTACTTTAAAAGTATTAAAAAATATTTTATCCCCAACTACATTACAGTTAAGACCTTGCCCCCTGGGCACGGTTCGTTTTTATATTTCAGCTACTATATTTTTCGGCAACAACTTACATTTACTCACTATATACGTAAAATAAAATCGCGTTACCATAAAATTAACTTTAGTTAAGTGATTTTACCCGTTTATTAAATATATGCTGTTAATGTTAAAAGTAATTCATGAAATTTACAGGGGTGAAGGCATTTTTCACCGCTTGGGGGCACATTCTTTCCTCGGATTCTAAGAACCTCATTTCAATGGGATTTGCTTCATTCAGTTACGTTCTGTACTATGAAACTGTATCTTAGACTTCAGGTTATTATAACGAGCCTTGGTAACGCGTATCGGGTCAGCTATTTTTTCAATAAATACATCAATAAAAAATCTTTAGTAATTGAATTAAATAGTTCAAATACATTAAGATTAACGTTAAATATTTAACCCTTAACTACTGTGACAAAAATTGTCCCATAACTACTGCGAGCGGTCTCTCAGACCGCTAAATCAAAACATGAATAAAATATAAGCTAAGTGGTAAAAAATAGTTTGTGTACCAATACTTATCTACTTAATTGATTTATAAATCGTTTTCCGAAACTTGAAGGGGTTTTTTTGAAGACCAAAAACTGGTATCCCGTTATATGGGAATAGTAAGCAAAATCGATTTATTGTAGGACATCGAGGAAAAGAAGGAAAAGAAATATGTAATTTTAAACTCATCTAATAATCGGTGAATAAAAATGTATTTTTTTGTAAAAAAATGTATGAATATCTAATAAATGTATAGTTAAATAGTAAAAGTTAGATTATATTTGCATAAAAAATATGGTTATATAAATAAAAAACGCTCGTAAATTAAAGTTTACATACATATCTACACATTTTTTTTAAAAATGAAATTAAATACATGAGAATTTATACATTACCGTGGAAATAAAATAAGTAAAAACAATACTTTTTTTACTACACAGTATAAAATGTTCAGTCGCAGTCAATGTCTTGAATTCTCGAACATTGAAGGCAGACTCTCGATTTGATATAAAAACTGCTGAGTACATTAGTAATCCAAGAGATGCTTTTATTTCAATATCTTCTTATCAAAGTAAGTTCGTGTCTCGTTTGATCAGAATAACGCAATTTACATACTTTAATTTTTATATTAGTCCATTTAACTGTAATTTCTATAACGTTTTTAACAAATTGTAAATTTTAAGTTTCTTCTGGTTCTGCTTTATATGCCCAGTTTTTGCAGGACCTTTTAAACTCGGCAGCAGCACCACAATATTATGTTCCTGAGTTTGAAAAATACTATCTGGTTCTTTTGTAGCCCATATAAAATTATTTTTCCCATAAAAATACTCTCAGTTACTTAAAATATTTTCTTCATCATCCAGTGATAATTCCGAACGGGAATCGTGATCACTTTCAATAAATTCATTTTCAGAATATTCAGAATATTCAGAATCTGAATATTCTATATCCAGCTAATTTTTAACAGGCCCCTCAATTTTAGTTTGTTTAGGTACACTGGACGTTTTCTCGAATAATTAGATTCCACTTTTCCCATAACATCATGAAAAAAGTATAAAATTATCCACAAAATAAAAAGTTCCTTGTCGGACAAATACAGAATCACAACTACTATGAGCGGTCTCATAGGCCGCTTTCGCAATGAAATGAGTAAAAAAAAAAAAAAATAACAAAAATAACAAAAGCAACTAGCAAAATGACAAGCGGAATGTGATCTTGGGGGGGCAGTTTCAGGAAGGTAGAGGTAAGGGTGAGGATCATTATCTATTGGGAGGGGTGGAAATGCATGCGGGAAAATCTGCAGCGGTCTGTCAGACCGCTCACAGTAGTTATGGGTTAAGAAGTTTAATGAAATTTTAAATGGAAATTTTAAATTTGAAAATGAAATTTTAAATGAAGTTTAAAATTTCATTTTCTGTTATTTTTGGAAAATTTTTCTTATTTGTCTTTTAAACTTATTTTATAACGAAATTTATTGTTTGAACCAAAACATATATATTTGGTAGGGGTCATATGATCCCTCACGGTCCTTTTATTGCTAAGATGTAAAATACTTTTTAATTTCAGTTGTTCCAAATACATCCATTTTAACCGTACTTTATATTTCAGAAATTTTATTTATTTAATAATTATGAATAACGCATGTATATGCTCGGATTCTAATAAACGAGGATAGTCATTAACATCAATGTAATTGAAGTTAACTTCATTCCATGCTTTCTATCATATATTTACAAAACACAACAACTTATTAATATGAAACATTAGCCAAGCGCTTCCTTTAGTGTATGAAGTTTAAAATATAAGCAAAGTTCCTTTCGGAACCTCTCATTTGTACAGCCTGTATGCTTTTTTCCTTTAGCCTGTCGGCGATAGATGCAAATTATATTTTGTAAAATATTTATCGTTTATGTAACGCCATTTGTTTTTAAAATTCTATTTATTTGAGATCAATTGCATCGTATTTTAATAAATACAAAACTTTCCTAAATTATTTCTATGTTTGCACTTTTAGCACATAACAAGAAAAAAATCTAATTTCAAACAATTATTATACATATAACCAATACCTTTCTAATAAGAAGATTATTTACATTATAATGTCTACTTAAGTATGACAGAATCTAAATTTAAATATTCTCTATTAAAGCAATTGTTTTTAAACTTTTAATAACATGTGCATGATTATAAGATTTCATCTAATATTGTTAATTACTTTGATTAATCATGATATTGTACTTTTAATATAGTCAAACTTTAATATAGTTAATTACTTTGATAACTATGCAGAAATTTTGCAATTAAATTATCTTGAACATTACGTAGATTATTGAGAAACTAATAAGGATAACCTTATCTTAAAATATCCAATCTATTAATATTTCTTGAGTTAAGAAATTCATATTTTTTGTAATATAAAAGTAATTACATCATGTTAGAATAATTTCAGTTATGATAAATTTTTTATCAAGACAATGATTGGTGGAAATTTTAATATATTTTGATTCTAATTATTATATGAAATCAATGTTTTGGATCATGTGCAGATGTCCATTGCGTGTGTTTTGTACTTAATGACAGATTAAAATGACAGATATTGAATCATGAGTGCATTATTTTTAATAACAGGTGATTATACAGATAGTTAAATAATTTTTAACATAAAGTGAATGGAATTAAATTTTCACAAAAAATAAAATTATATTTTACTGACATATCGCTTTAGGCTTTTAAACGTCCATCTTCTTAAGCGCAGTTGGTTGAATTAAAAACGACATAATTTTGAGAAGATAAAAGAATTTACTGACAAAATTGCTAATTTTTACTTTGAATGTTTGACTCAAGGACTGAATTCATTTTACGCAGATTAAAAATTCAATTATTCTATTCGAAGTCCACTTGAAAAAGTCTTAATATTTGCGGATTATTTTTGTGTTTTGGCGATTAAAAATAAGAAGCAAGGTAATAAGCGAGTTATCCTCGTGTAAAAGAATTTGCCACCATGGCTCTTATGAATATCTGTTTCTTTGAATGTGTCATGTTGATACATATCGTTGAATTTGAATCAGTTGAATTTCTGTTCACTGTGATTTTTTTGCTCACTGGATTTTTTGTTAATCGCACCAGACTTTATATAACTTTTTTTTCCCTAATCCATGTGCTAATATAAATTTTTTTCGGAATTTTATACATTTAACTGGAACATTTTTATTGAATTTCAGTACTATTATTATTATATAATACTTGGAAGAGCAAATTTAAAATTGCATTTCTTTTTTTTTAATTTCATGTTAAGAATTTATTTTTTACGGATAATGTAATGCAAATAATAAAATAGATTTAAAAAAAAAAACTGATTTAAATATGGACATCATTTTCATGTTTTTTTTCACTGCTTTTCATCACTCATGCCATTTAATATTCGTAAACTGGCTTTATTTTAAATGGCAATATATTTTACATAATGTCGCTATTTTTGAAAATATTAGTATGCATTGAAGAAAACATTTGAGCGAGCATCCAGTGATGTAAAATTTTAAAAAGTACAATATCCCATAAATTCGAAATAATTTAAATTCTTTGCATATTCGGACGTTTGATATATGACAAAAATTTAAATTAAACAAATACATTCATTATTTTTTTTACTATACTTGAATAAATAAAAAGTAATTTGAGCATTTAAATATAGTATTATCTTTCAAAAATTATAATGTTTAATTATTAAAAAAAAATAGGAGTATTGTTAGACCCATTTTACATTCCAGGACGTGGAATATAATGGAGGTTTTACTTCATTAACTTAATAAATTTTAAAGAATTCTCGAAAAGAAATCAATTAGTTTAATTGCCTCGTTAAGGTATATCTTTATTGTCTCATATAAAACTAATTGCTGGGCTAAAGTATCTAGTATATTTTGTAATAAAATATGTAGTGGCAGATTTGTACTTGCTTTAAAAAATAAGTGTTAATGAGTATTTCGTTTACTGCATTTTTTCACATCCGCAAACATATATCTGTTTTCTACTGTAAATGTAAAAACTATCAATCTTTATGTTAAGAAACTTAGATTTAATACAGAATCACAAAAATTCTAAGTGATGAAAAATAAAATATTTGCGTCACGACTCCGTTCATATTTGCAATGAATTCTTTCTATTTATTTGCTTTTTTATAAAAATACATGAAAATTTAAATGTATCTTTAATTCAATTATTTTTATGCCGAAATATTGCGTATTATCTTTATTTACTTATGATAAAATTACATGTTTTAGGAGAATAAATTATGGATTCGGATAGCTATTGAAATGTTTTTATCAATTTTAATGGGAGCTAAACTTGTGTAATGGATTACTCAACGAATGTATCAATATGCATCGCGCGATTTTTAAAAATGCGTTTGTTGTCCACGAATTTAGCCGTTAAGTGTAAAGAGTCGATTGCAAAACATAGAAATACTGCAAAATGCTATACTTTTCATTAGTTGTATATGTGTAACACCTGTGGAATATAGCAGTAATCAGCAGAAAAAGAAATCATTTATGAAAATATAATGCATAAAAAGAGTAGAATTTCTGAAGAAATATCACAGTCAAACACTCTAGTGTGTGAATTGTACTAGTAAAAATGTACTTCAACAATCATTATACTAAACCTGCAATATAGAGAGAAGCATCGTCTTGAATGATAAATACGCCTTAATCCCTTGCCTGTGAGGCACATACTCAGTTCAGGCAACGCAAATGCACCAATTTTGGAATGTCCGACAAGTTTAGGCAAGAGAAAAATCGGTGTTTCAATTCCGTGAAGCCCGAACTCACTTCGCTCAATCCATAATATGTAATATACCATTTTCCCAATAGATGGGGATACTTTCACGCGAAAATTTCGACAGTTTCACGCCATTTGTCGGATTTTTGTAATTCTGCAGTTATTCCCAAATTTCATTCAAACCCCATAACCATAATGTATAGGATTTGTGAAATTGAAAGGAATCTGAGGAGCATGGAATTCATGACAGTTGACATAAATAATAATAATGTTATATTAATTTATTATGTTTATCTTGAATATTACGTCATTTGATTTATTTTGCTATTGTTTGAGCAAAATTTTGTGCAATCCATTAACATTTCCCATATATGTGAAAATATTGAAGATAGTAGTTATTTCGTTTTATTTATTTATTTTTTTAATATTGTATTTCGAATATTTTGATAATAATAACGAACAAAATTAAATATATATTTTTTCCCTTTTTGACACGTTTTTTCTCAAATATATTCCGCATGCAAGGGGTTAAACCCTTTAGTAAATATTTAACTGATGTTGTTGCAAACTCCTTTAAAATGTCATGATAGTACTGCCCAGTAATAGAAAACAATTAAATTACACTAGTCAAATAGAAAGTTTAAAAAAATAAAGATTTACTTTTGTATTACCTAAGAGTTTCTGATGGAAAACGCATGAACTTGGAGTACAAACCTATCATTTAAAGAAAATAAAACAATTTGTCACCATACAAATCTCCTCATGTGAAATATATGTCAGCTATTACAAATTTTCAAGCAATTAAAAAAATCTCACCTTTTTTAGACGTATAATTTTTTTTACATATTAATAACTGGGGACTTAGGAATAATAAAATACAAAATATCGATGTGGGAGCGTTAGCATATTGCTATCTATTAGATGGAACTTGTGTCACATTACCATATGGTCTAATACTGTTGGCCCCGAGGTCTTTGGCAATGCCTATTTGCTCAACTATTCTTTCTCGTGCTTTGTTATGCTACTTGGAAAAATTGTATGTACGGTTTCAGTGGACATTTTTTTTTTCAAAATAATCTAGCTCCGTCGGACAGATTACCATCTCTATTTTTTCCATGTATTTTTACACAATTTTGTTGAACTTTGTTGAATGTCTTGATCAAATAAAGCAATCTATTTTGATCCCGTTTCATTGATCTGACTTTCTTTGAAAGTTTCTTACAAGTTCATTGTCGATGTCTGTGTCATATTTATTTATTATCAGTGCTTTGCCTCAACAATTGGATGGGTATGGGCCAAAAAAGTTTCTACGTTTTCTGATGAAATCAAATATTTAACGTAACGAATTAGTTCAAATGTTCCACACATATTCATCGTCCATAAGAGTGCCGTATACAAGTACTGTCAGAACGCATATCATCAATGAAGTTGTCTAAAAGCCAGAATTTCTTTATTTGTATTTGATTGAAATGGCATAAACTAAAAAGTTTTTACACAAATGTTGCTTACAAGCTTTTATACATCAAAAGTACATGTAAGGAATTATCTGCTCCATACTGTGGTTGCATAATAAAATACATGAAACTGTTCTTTTTCAGTGCATTAATCCATTCGAGTAACATAAAACTATGCATGAAAAATTTATTTCATTTTATTAAAGGAATTCCAATGAAATCACATCTAGCTGAAAATTGAATAGTGCTTGTCTAATTAAGTATTCTATTGATTGTTTTAGATTTCAAATTTGTCTTCAAAATAGATATTTAGTAATGTCAGCATACTGTTGATATGCGATTATATATTTTTACAATCAATGCTTTACATTTTCTGTCCATGACCTACTGACGAAATCATCACGTTTTTGGTTGAAATCGCTTATTTAACAAATTGAATTGGTTAAAATTTTGCATACAAGTTAATTGTCGGTGTGGATTCATATTAAATACTTTAAAGTTTAGATTATAAGCATACTCCCTAAACATTTTAAGTTGTATGTGTATGTTTACGATGAAATTATTTAAGAGATGTAAGAGATATTTTTCCATTTATGTATTTTTTGTATTATTCCTTTTACAATGCATAAGTGATAGATCACCAGATATCGTCATCATTGATATTGCAAACATTTTTTCGTATCATTCGGGTGGAAGTTTAAAAAACAATGATTAATTAAAATATTTTCTGGTGTTACATTTAAAATCAGTCATTAATATAGTAATGTCCGTTTACAATTCATTCTCCTTTTATAATTTAACTAAACATGGAATCATAAACAATTCAATTTATTTGATTTTTTTTTTTATTATATTGCAATCTGCTTTTCTTTTCTATGTTATAACTTTTTTTTAAGAAAATGTCTAATAGAAATATTAAATTTTATTTTTGCCAGTTGGTTTTTTTCCATAAATAAAATTCTAACAAAACCTTTCTGTCAATTTAATTTTATTTATCGTATTCATAGAAAAAAATTTCTTTATAGCAAGTAGAATGTTATGAAGAATTTTAAATGTTATGTTATTTTGACAACGAACTTAGTACACCGGGTTTCCGTAAGAAATATATTGTACGTATTTTTATAATTTTTATTTTTTATAAAGAAATGGTGAAACAATAAGAATTTTAATGGCCACTTTAACACTATGATTAGAAAAACTATGTTCAATGACTTTTACTATGTTCAATGACGCATTCTGCTAAACTAAAAAAAGTTAATGGAAAGCATTGATAATCTCTAGAAAATTTTATATACATGTATTCAATAAACTCAAAATTCTTAGTGAATAATATGAATTTTTTAATCTATTAAAATGCATATATTTAACGATATGAATATGAATCATTTTAGGTATACCTGAACTTGGCTAGTTAAAACTTGAATTAAACTTGTCTAATTAAGTATCCTACTAATTGTTTTAAATTTCACATTTGTCTGAAATATAGACATTTAGTAATGTAACTATACTACGCCAGTGCGATTATATACTATGGCATATAGAGCTAAACGTTTTCTGTTGTTGCTCTTAAATCATTAAGATTAAATTTGCGCAAATGTAAAATATTTTTTATTATATATAAATAAGAAAAAGGATTGGTGTGTTTAAAAGTCGTTTTATGAAAAAGATACATGAAATTGTTGTTTTCGAATTCCATGTATTAACACTTTCCAGTAAGTATTCGCACTGCTTTTGTGAAAATCTGTGCATGGAAAATTTATTTCACTTTAAAAATGGAATTGTAACTAATTTTCATTTTAATTCGAAACTGTACTTGAGAAATAGCCTTAAATATTTGTTGTAATAGAACATTTTTTAAAACTTTCTGAGGCGACTAGTGTAAGTGACATTTTACCATTTGGTACGAATTAAACATAGTTAGCTATATTCATATAATTAGTTAAGAATTTATTTTATAATAGTGCTGATATAACTCTTTTGTTTGTCTGTTTAGATGACATTTATTGAAATTCCATTAGACAAGTGGGTCTGTCTTTAATGTGACAAAATCTCTTTTCATAAATTAAGGTTATTAACTTTTCAATATGTAATCTATGAATAACAAATTTTATCTGTTAATAGACAACGTTTGAAAAATTGCTTGTTAAATCACAACATAGGAATTTCCCAAATTAAACTTTCTACAAGTATGTAGAAATATATAGAAAAATAAGCATGTTTCATTAGTAATAATATATATATTACAATTCATCAAACATACAAGTAAAATTACATAAATCCATTTAATACAATTAAAAAGCAAACGTTTCGAGCTAAATTTTAGCCCCTCATCAGTGCAACAAAACATTCAAATGACAGAAAACTGTATATCATGTTTACAGTTAAAAACTATTAGCAGTTAAAATTAAATAAAGTATAAAATTTTTTTATGCTCGGCACGTTTGTGATCGGCATTTGAATTAGACGTGCTTACAAATATGGAAACCTGCAGTCTAAAATTGTACAGCATTCTTTAGATACCGACCATATCCCAAATTTCGCAAATAGGAAAGTTATCAGATCCGGTTGCAATAATATTAAAAGTAGAGTTTTTCTGGAAGGTGTGTTCACTCGTAAGCAAACGTCGCCGATAAATGAATCATGTGCACTTCTTCCTGAATACTCAGCATTGTTTAAAAAAAATTTTATACTTTATTTAATTTTAACTGCTAATAGTTTTTAACTGTAAACATGATAGATAGTTTTCTGTCATTTGAATGTTTTGTTGCACTGATGAGGGGCTAAAATTTAGCTCAAAACGTTTGCTTTTTAATTGTATTAAATGTATTTATGTAATTTTACTTGTATGTCTGATCAATTGTAATATATTTATTATTTTTAACTCGTATATCAGACGTTAAACAATGATTATTTATTTTAATGTTTCATTAGTCCCTATTTTTTCCAATTATCTCACTCTCGCCTTTTTAAAATATGTTGGGAAACTTTTACTTTAAAACAAACAGCTTTAAATCTTCTTTTACACTTTGATTATGTACCTAATTATAATGCTGATTTTGTGTGATACTGCCTCATAAAACTCATTAGGTAACTTCATCATTTATTGTCCTCTGTGGTGACTCTTGAAGCTTAATGTTGTTTTAAATCGTTAAATGTTTAATGAGGCGAAGATGCAGTTTCATCGCAAAATCAAATGTAGAATTTTGTGTTTTAAACATCCTTTATTTTATTTATTTATTTTTTTTTATTTTTTTTTTATCATTAACTAAAAATAAAGATTTTAAATGCAATCAAAAAATATGCACTTTTTATTGGAATATCGACGAAAATACTTGTTACTTAACAATTTAAAGAAGTAATTTAAAAGTGTTTTGATTTTTAATTGATTATTTAAGGACACGATTTAAAACAAATAACTAAGACAATGACTTTTGTTAAAAGCGTCAATATAATTGTCATTGTTATTTTAAATTCATGTGGAATTCTTGAAAAAAAAAAATATGTACCACTAGGTATTTGACTCTCTAGACATTTGCGCAGCTATAAGATGTAATACAGTTTAAATGTTAAAAGGTAATAAGTTAACAATAAGAGAGATTGGTCAGAAAAACAAACACTTAAAAGTGTTATTTTAAAGTGTTTCCAGGCCTATGAAATTAAATAAAATTCTATCCAACGATAATTATTTGAAACTAATTTTAAATTAGTTTGCTTTCAAATATTTACTTAAAAAATATTCTATTTTATATATGTTTATATCCAATATGATTATGAAAAAAACACAATGAAACTTTAAGATATAAATTCTTTCTACCTGTTTAACAATTTATAAAAGACAATCTACTTTTTATCGCAATAAACAAATTACTATTTTTTTTTATTTAATTTTTTTTCGGTTTTCATACTTTTTTCAAATATATGAGCAAAACTAATCATACATACTACTATCCTTCATCGACGAAAAGCAGAACTCTTGTGCATCGTAAACAACTTTGAGAAAATCTATATTTATAAAGTGTTAGAAGTAAAATTTTATCTTTATTTATCATATTAATACGCAATTAAATTAAAACAGAAAATATTTATTTTCTTGTAAAAATATATAATACGCATTCTAAAAATATGTATTGAGGATAGCACAATTACAAATTCATGTATCAGAAAATAATCTCCATTTTTGAATTTAGCAGTTAATAAAACGTCAAGCTTCGAAGTACAATAAGTTCTTTTCATTATTATAAATATTAAAGCCATACTTCTTAAAAGCAATGATTGGAAAAATAATTCAACACATTATAAAGGCTCGGGTTTAATAAAAGTAACTCAAGTTTGGATTTAATAGATTGCTCTTTAACCTGAGCTGCATCACTTAGTTTATGCAATTAATTCAATTACTTGTGGTTAAAATCTTTTGGTGATGTATAATTAAAGTAACACATGAAAAATAAGTTAATGCAATATTAAAGACGTGAATTATCACTTTGCTGACAAATCGTAAACCAACACAGTGAAATTGTCCAAGCCGGGAATTGAACCCGAACACCTGGAATAGCGCTGGAATAGTGTTTCGTTCCCAAGTTACTAGTATTTATTAGGATATACACGAAGTATAAAAAATAATAGTCAAAATCATAATAACACGAAAAATTATGAAACAGGAACAATTTTGATCCAATTTTAAATCAAAAACGTTTTATATTTTTATCATGGGAGTTGTATCAGGAAAACTATTTTCAGCGGTACAATTGCGATGTTAAAATGTTACAGTCATGACATTTTGAAAAAAAAAAAAGTCATGTAAAGTAAATTTAGCGAACATGCATTCCATTTTCTGCCCGAGAAAATTATTTAAATTGAACAAAAAAAAAAAAAAAAAAAAAAAAAAAAAAATTCGCTCTTTGTCAAAAAAATATATATTTAATTAAGAAAAATTAAGTAGATTATGTATAATAGTTTAATTTCGCATTTCAATGTGCAATCAGTGTAGTAATATTTTAAGCTCTAGTTTATATTAGAAAATTTTCTGAAAAGGATGACAAAGCAAACTATTCGTCATATGTAAAGAAACGTTTGATATGAATACACACACACATGTACATAGATATACTATATGTGTGTGTGGTAAAGTAATTGAAAAATCTGGCTCTATGCAAATAGCTAGGTTAATTGAAGGATCTGCTGCCTCTCTCTAATCGACGTGGTATTTTTCAGGTTTAATGCAATGAACTACGCAGTTTTACAGTAATTGAAAAATGACCAGATTTTTGTCCAAACAGCCTAGTTTTATACAGCTTTGTTACAATATGCGGAAAATAGTAAATGTTTATGCATAATTTTAGCATACATTGGAGCATAGCAGTAGGAGCAGGAATTTAAAATGATTACAAAAGGTGTAAAATACTCTCTTATTAACAGATTTGATTACTCCCCTGTGTATAAGGTTAGTGAATATTTCATTTTCATTTAAAATTAATATCTTTTCCAAACACTTCGTGCAGAAGTAACAATACAAACTGGCGATAATACACCTGCTATTTTTTTTCCTAGCAGCGCGTAGAGATGAATGGTTGCTAAATGTAAAGGATTACTAACCACCTTATATTTGTATTATGTGTATGACTTGCTAAATATTTAGCATATTATTAAACACCTATATTTACATACATAAACACGCAACATATATATTGATATTTGCATATTTTGTATAAGTGTATGTTTGTTATCAAAACATTTTCATAAAATTTCATAGAGTTGATTTTGCAATATGAATACTTCAAGTATAAAAACATCAATGATGATGTATACGTGTACAATAAGCATGGTTAAGGAATAAATATAGTAAAGCTTATACGGATAATGAGCATATTTTTCAGCTATTTGTAAATTAAAAAATATCAATCAAGTGCTTTATTTTTTAAGCAAATAAAATACTTTCTTAATTTGAGCTTATGATTTGACAACAATTTTACATGTGTAGAAACTTATATTAATATTTCCCAAGTAAACATTTTCTTATTTTTCTGAACCTGTACGTAAATGTAGTTTATTTACTATCATTAACATCACAAGACATATGTCATTTCCAAAATTCGCTTCTAAATATTACCGCATTAAAGTACTAATGCGTCATTTGGGACATAAAAGTTTTAAGAAGCGTTTAGTTTTAAAGCTAACAGCTTTACACGGTAACATAGTTTGAATGTCATTAGTTATGCTCTACGCCCTTGTAGGAAATTTAGCGACATTATGCACTTGTAGTTAAACATTTTTTAACTAAAAAAATGCTTAAAACTAACAAAAACGCATTCATTATTTTTGTTTGATCCTTTAAGATACTTCTTTATATAGACACTTTTTAGAGTATTTCTAATAAAAACATTTTTATATAATTGTTTTTTATTTAAGAATTTTAAATTTGGATATCTTGAAGCGTTTTTTATTTTTATTTTTTTTTATTTTATTTTTTTTAATATACCTGCGATATTTAAAGATGTTGATAAAATAATACTACTTAATATAAAAGAAAAATACATAATGTATCTTTTAATCTTGTACTGTGTACTTGAGTGAGTTTACATTAATAATCCCTTTGTTGAAGGTTTATTTTAATTTATGATGCAGTTTTAATAATGCCACATTATTACATGTAATGCTTTTGCATTCTCAATACACATACTTTTAGTCATATACAAATTTTATTCCTATTGCTTGGTGTTATAACTTTCTTGCATAAATATGTCATAACTTATGTCCTACATATTTTTGAAATAAGAATTATCTCCTTCAAATATTTTATACTGATGTTTACATTCTTGTGATCTAATATAGCGTCAGTAATCATTTTCATCTTCAGAATAATAATTCTTTATAACACAGTGTGGCTCAGTGGATGCCAAAGCAGACAGTTTGTTTAACGCTATTATCGACAGCAAAAGCATTAAAATACTTAAAGTTATAAAATACATCTATCATAAAAATAAGTATTTTTATATTAAGATATATACATATATATTACATTCTCGTTAAATTATAATATGTCTGTTCACAGATTTTAAGGGGACGGTAGACACAAAAAAAATATTCTTTTAATTTTCATCATGGAGATGGGACATTTTGTGGAAATATACATTTCACCATAAGTATAAGAATACCTTAAAATAATATTTCAATTTTATTATAATTTTTAGATTAAAATATATATATATATATTTACTTTAAAACGTTATTTTTAAATGCTCCATGCGTCTTATTTTTTGAGATATTTGCTCTATTTTGTATTTTAACCCTTTAAAAATCCTTTATAAAAAAACCTGAATATCGATTTTTTAATCCCTTAAATATTTAATTTTCTTGAAATTTTTTTATCTGAATTCCATATCGATTTCCACGGAAATTTTGCCTTTTAATAAGGTAAAAACAAATTTAATTATCTTAATAAAGTCGAATTGTAAAATGCATACCCAGTTTCTTTGTAAATAATATCGGGGATTATCCTTATGTATTTCATAACTTTTGATCAAAAATTAAGACGAACAGAATGTTAAAAATCTAAAAACGGTGAAATACCAGTTTTGAGAAAACAGATTTAAAGCATATTAAACGGTCAAAAAATTGTTTGTGTACAAAATTTAAACGCTTGTAACTTTTCAAGAAATCATCCTATCTACATACAGTTTTTCACAAATAGCACAGAACAAGCTGGAAAATAATAATATGCACAAAAATTACGCAGTATGTTAGATAATATATTAATGTCAATATAATTAAAGATTTTAAACACTTGTATGCCAATTCACATTCGCTCACGTATATTATTTGGCTGAGTTCCCGGATACAAGTGATTTTTAAGAAAATCTAATTAAACAACAATACCACATATTGGCTTTAAAGGGAAATGTGTCAACAGAAGAACCAATTTCGTTCATTGTTTGTTTCATTAAGATAATTATATCGCAACTTCTGCACCTGTTTCGTTTTCTCTAGATATCAGATTTGCAGTAAAAATATACAATTTTACGTCATAAAACGGAAGCAAGTCGTAAATTGTACGTCAAATGTGGCAAATGAGGTGCGTTGGTACTATAACTAGCTTTATAAATATTCAGATCTTGTTGCAATAACTGTTGCACTCTTATTCAAAAATGCATGAATACAAAATTTATTACGATTATATATATAAAATTCAGTAATACGGAAATAATATGGCCCCATCTTAAATATCAGGTAATCACCATAGCAACAGCTTACCTATCATGTGTTATCGTTGAATTAATTACGTATAATAGGATTTACCAGGATTAAGAAATGTTTTATTAATATTTTTTTAAGTTTTGATTTGATTTTCATAAAATTTGAAATGACTCGACAAAATTTTCCAACTATTATATATAGAAAATTTCAAACAATTTGGTTGGGTAGTTTTTGCTCTGTTGTATGCGGACAGACGGACAGGCAGGCGGGTGCATCAAACGGCGACTTTAGGTGCTACGTATTTATATAATTACGAACGCACATGAAAAAGCAGATAGATAAAAAATTACAGTAAGCATATACGGCGACAGTTATACAACGTAGAAAATAATGGTAATTTAAAATCAGTATTTAGAATTAATTGTCAGTTTCCTGAGATCATTTACAGTAAAAAAAAATCCATTTTATACTGTTATTGCGAATACTTTTAATGACAATAAAATGTAATGTCCGGATAATGTATATTTATTATTCGTATTTCTAGGAAATTAAAAATCACTTCTTATCATTTAATTGCACATTTACGATTATATATATATATATATATATTTATTTATTTATTTATTTATTTATTTATTTATTTATTCTAATCTTCGAACTTTCGCTTAAACGTAAATGTCCACAGTAGTTTATTTCCGAACAAGCTACTTTAAGTTTACTTTTTACATGATAATGCTCCTAATTACTATGAAGTTTGCATGCATACAGCTACATAATAGTCATTAAGAGTATTATAAAGATACTTTATAATTTATTGTCAACCGTGGAGACTTGCTCAAGCTGAAGGTCGTTTTAAATCGTTAAAGATTTAATGAGGCGCAGCAGACGGTGTAGACTCTAAGTAGATGTTAAATGTTCTGTTTTAAACTTCGCGAAACTAATATGTGTAATTAAATATGAGTAAAGTTGTGGTAATAATCTCTCGATACTTAGTTACCACAATTTCCGTAAAATATAATAACAATTATGTTTTCAAATATTTTTTACTGTAACAAACTTCATTATATTTATCTATACTTAAGCGATAGTAATTACCAAAATATATTTCTAAATTTGAATAAAGACTTTATAAAGTCTTGTCATTTATTATGTTGTATTTTATACTGTAAATTAAGCGATTTTATTCAAAATTTGAAATTAAAGACTTATGATGAATAGTAGAACACGAAATAAATGTTTAAAATTCTTTTTTTAAATGAATTTGTAAAAATTGTATTTTTAGTTGTCCGACCAAAGAAAGGTAAGATTGTTTTACAATTTTTCGAAATGCTCATCGCCACTAAGATAATTCCAATAAAATAAATTCGTTTCAGTAACAGATTCTAACAGATGGCTGATTTTAGTAAATACAGCTAATTATACTTCTAATCTACTGATGTACCAACAAAACAAAAACATATTCATAAATATAATATATTGGATTATTTTAGATGTGTATTCCGTAAATTTGGAAAGAGCTCCTTGAATTATATCCTTGCATATTAACATACAAGGAGATCAAGATAAACTATATCCTAGTAATAAATAAAAAAAAAAACCTTTTTTTTTTTTTTTGAACACTTGAATTTTGGGAAATTGTGTAATGTAATAATTTTAGAAATATATAAGGTGTCCGAAAAGATTGAAAAGCGCTTTATTATTATTATTATTATTATTATTATTATTATTATTATTATTATTATTATTTAAATTTATTATTATTTTTTTAATCTTTATTTTTTCAATAAGCAGGCAATGTAAACTGTAGATATGTTGAAAATAAGGAAAAATTAAAATTATGTTAATGAAACAGTCCTGCCATTAATTTTTTTAATGTTGCATTTTATTCTTTTTACATGGTCCTTTAATCCTACAAGTTATATTTAGAAAAATCTTCGAGCTTTGTATATCAGCAAGGAAAAAGATGAAAAAAAAAAACGTAAAAAGAAACGTGAAAAGATGTAAAAGAGAAAATTCCTTCATTTTAAAATTCTTCTATAGTATTTTGTCTTTTATGAATTTTTAGATCTTTCAAAAATAAAAAATCCCTGCCGGCCCGGCCTAAAGACGGGGGTAGATTTCGAAGTCAAGTACTAATTACAGCAACAAAAATTATAAAAAGATTAGAGATAAACCCAGTTTAACAATTTATCTGGTCGCTTTTGACGAGTTTTTATTTTTATTTTTCTGTTAGAGCTCGTTTTATCAAAATCGTCGGTATTAAAAAAAATATTTTGTTACCCACTCAACAACTCGAAATTTTCTGATACATTATCAGATTCATTTTTAAAAGTAAAAACATGAAACTTGCTGACGTGATATTTTGATGAGACCACATAGCGACATATATGGGACATGTTTTTTTTTTTTTTCGTTCAATTAATTAAAACTTCATTTACAATTATTTTCTCAGTACGACCATTTTTTTTTTTTTGTTATTTTCCAGGGTTATCGCTTCGGTAAATTCGGTTCAAAATGCCCCCTTTGACTGCATTTTTTGAAATATATTCTGACTTTATCAAAAAATCGACCAATACAGCACATTATATAGTTTCTTAGTAAGAGAACCTGGCAATTGGATGCACTTGAGAGAATGAATTTAAAAATGAATTACACGTCAACTCATATTTTTGTTTATTTTACTATTATTATTATCATTATTATTATTATTATTATTATTGCTGTAAGAGTTGCTCCTATCAAAAACTTGTAGATAATATTGATAAGATGCCTAATAAATTTGAGCGGATGGTATACCTTGTGAATTGACGAAGTTCTGATTTTTTATCTCCTTCACCCCCCCCCCCCCCCCCACACCGATTTTTTTTTTGTTTTTATTTCCTTTTTGCTGTAAGAGTAAAAAGCCCTATCAAACACTGCCAATATTAAGTTATAGATAATATTAAGAAGATTTATAATAAGTTTAAGCAAATATGATATCTTAAGAATTAACGAAGATATGAATTTTTTTCTTCCTAAAACCCTATTTTTTGCGTCGTTTGAGCCCATTTTTATTTTTATCAAAAACTGTGATAAATTTTTGGCCCTTTTCCTAGAAGTACTAACAACTATATGCATACAAATTAAGAAGTTAGGGGTTTTGTTTTTCGGTTTTCACAAAACCCCTCCAATTGCCACCCCTTTGGTCCGTTTTTACCCATTAACGAACTTGACAAATATTTTGTATATATACCCCTTGATTTTATGTATCAATTTGGAAGAGATTTCTGCAGAATTACTGAATTTATCGTGTGCATAATAAAGGTGATATATATATATATATATATATATATATATATATATATATATATATATATATATATATATATATATATATATATATATATTTTTTAATCAATAATCGATATTTTAATCAATAAATTAACTACATTAATGTAGGGAAACCTCGATTTTTCGTTTTACGTACAAAAATGCATAGTATAAATGTTGAATCGCATTGAAGCTGTCTGTGTGAGATACATATTAATGAAAATCTCTAGTGTTTCAGCCTTTAGTTAGTCAGTCATGCATAAATAAAAAGGTTTTTTACCTTTAAATCTTTCCTAATTTCAGACAGCAAATTAAAAGAATATCATTAACAACATAACAATCAATTGGGAATCTCTTAAGTCAAGTTCGCCAAAAAACGGCAATTGTTATATTTTTCTGAAAGTTATTTTTAGCAATTTGTTGAAGTTATTGAATGGTATTATTTACAGATCTTTTGTTGCCCTTTAAATATTTTAAAAAGCGACTTAAATGTTTCCAATTATGCATCTCATTCTTTCATATGAATGCTTTATAATAATCAATTATCCTAAAATATTCCATTTGTTATTTTTTAGATCGTAGAAGATTCTTTGAATGTATAAAAATGTATCTAAGTTTTAGCAATGCATTCAAGAATTTTAAAGGGTTATTTAAAATTACAGGATATTTTTGGGATTTCTTTTATATTATTATTATTATTATTTTATTTTATTTATTTATTTTTTTACGTAAAATTTGAATTTATATTAAAAGTTTAGTTTTTACATGTGTCACAACAATGTGCTACAAAAAGTTTTTTTTCCAATTCAATGTATTTCAACTAATCGGGGAAACCTAGGAACTCTAATGTACATGTTTTTTTTTATTAACATTGACAAACAAAGTTATAAATTATGAATTAATTTCGTTTGTCAGTCTGTCTGTCGGACGGTCAAGCCGTACTCTAATACTCGTTAATATATATTCGGAAAACGTGTAATTTTTATCTTTTATTGAGGTTTAATCTTGAATGTCTGGTATAAAAAATGCACTATGTAGAAATGATACACAATAAAACAAAAATTCCGTAAATTCCAGAAAAAATTCCGTTTTTTTCACAAAATTTACGGGGAAAAATTCCGTTAAACTACACTGTTAAAAATTTGCAGCATTCTGTCCAGTCATTTGACCGTTTTTTCCGAAAACTGTTACACAATTGTAATTTAACACTATTCTGACCATATTATTGGCCATGTTATGGTCAGAATATAGTTAAATTAAGGTTATGAAACCGTTTTTTCAAAAAACGGTCGAATGACTGGACAGAATGCTGGAAATTTTTAACAGTGTACTGAATTAGTACTGGCGTCTCCATTGCCTGTACAATTTCCGTATTTTAACGATAATTTGTTTTTCCAATGTGCTACGTTTACAAGAACATTTGAGCGAATTAAGTTACATTATATTCTATGTGAAAAAATCATTCACGATGTATTTTACTGATGTTATGAAATTTCAAATAAAATAAGATTGATATGCTCACTAACGTGGGATACAACACATTGTCTTAGGAGTACATAAAACGTAGGACTTATAGTTTGTTCACAAGCATGTTGAAAAAAATTATAACTATATATATATATATATATATATATATATATATATATTTATATATATATACAGGGTGCAATATGTTAACTACCAATGACCTTTAATTTCTCAACCGTTAGTCGTAGACATATAGTTCCAATTACAAAAACGTTTCAAATGAGGTAAATATTCATGCTATAGCATTATTTGACTTAAAAAATCCATTTTATAAAAATTACGAAATCTAACTTTTTATACCGTCCCCCAGTCCTTATAGTTATATTTAGTAAAAGTTTAGACATATCATAACAGAAATAACACTAAGAGTTTGACATATGTACAACAAAAATTGACACAGTTATTAAATTTCAAAGTTTGAGATTTTTGCACATAATTTTGTTTTTCATTGAGGGATCAGTTAAAAGATGAATTATAGTAATTCGAAATCAAAATCAGGGTGCAATGTCCTTTTTACGGCGAAGCCACCTTTAGCCAGTATCGCCAAATCTGGGTATCACCAAAGAGGGTTATTTCATCTAAAAATTTTGAGTTAATTTTTATGGGTCGAAAAACATTCAAATGTTAAAGTAGGTAGAATCGACAACCGGAAAATAAAACATACTCACTAAGGATAAATGCAGTGGAATGCAAACGACCAGCCGGGATGTAACGAGCATTATAATTGAGTACATGCAAATCACTATAGTATCGCACCGCCACACGTTCGAGATAAAACACGAATCATCTAGCAGTCAGTGGACATTCTAGTCAACGCTGAGATCGTGATGGTAAGCTCCACACACATGTAATATGCCGAAATGATACTTATTTATGGTGAATGTCAAAGGACTGCCAGACAGGCTGCGAGTGTTTATTCAAAACGTTTCCCTAAGGATCTACATCCAACGCATGAGACTATAAGTGATTCATTGCACCATCTTTGAGAGACCGGATCTGTTTCACCATGACCCAGAACAAACAGACAGGTAAGATGTAATGTTCGAGTGACACAGGAGGAGGTGCTGTCATTCGCACTTTTAAATCCACAACTGAGCACGGCGGAAATAAGCGAGTATTTGCGGTCAGCATGTCTGGCATTTGTTACATGCACATGATGCACATCCATACAATCCAGTGCAAGCATTGATGCTGGGTAACCACGCCTGACGATTTGATTGTTGTAATTTCATGCTCAAACCTTAGAGAAAACCCGTAGTTCCTTTGTGACATTCTGTGAACAAATGAGTGAGTGTTTACATGGGGTGGCTTTGTGAACGTGCACAACGTGCATTACAGGTCTCTGGAAAACCTCCACATCGCCCGCGCACTACGACACATGTGATGCGGGATATGGAGAACCCAGATTGTTGGACCCATCTTCTACGATGGTACCTTAAGGGGCGATCGTTGCCTGCATCTCCTACAAAGCACGGTACGTGACTGGTATGAAGAACTGCCTCTCCTACATGCATGCCGGGTTTGGTTTCAACATGATGGGGACCTCTCCGCATAAAACATCAAACTTCCGGGCATATCTGGCCACCGAATTCCGTCAACATATCCTTGGATATGGTGGTCTGGTAGAGTGGCCACCGCGTTCGCCGGATTTGACTCACATGGACTTATACCTGTAGGGTTACATCAAGGTATAGGTCTATGTGGATGATACCACTTCTCTGGTTTTCTTGAAGCAGAGCATCATCCTTAATTGTCGCACAATTTGCACACCTTCTATGATCTAAAGTGTCCAAGACTCAGTACTGTCACGCTTTCAATTGTGCATTGCCACCAATGGAGAACACTTTGAGCATTTTCACTAGTAGATTCCGGCGTTTGATGCATTCATTTTTTATAATAGACTGTTTTCTGATATTATCATAAATTGATATTTATTTTTCTGTTTAATTTCAATATTTCATTCTTTCTTTTGTATACGACTCCTAAAACTCAGCTCAAATTTTTACATGAAATAACCCTTTTTTGGTTACCCCAATTTGGTGATAATGGCTAAAGGTGGTTTCACCGTAAAAAGTACATTGCACCCTAATTTTGATCTCGAATTATTTTAATTCATCTTTTAATTGATCCCTCAATGAAAGACAAAAACATGTGCAAAAATCTGATACCTTGAAATTTAATAACGGTGTCAACTTTTGTAGTGCATATGTCAAACTTGTTGTGTTATATATGTTATGATATGTGTAAACTTTTATTAAATATAACTATAAGGACTGGGGGGGGGCGTATAGAAAGTTAGATTTCGTAATTTTTATAAAATTGGTTTTTTACGTTAAATAATGCTACAACATGAATATTTATCTCATTTGAAAGGTTTTTATAATTGGAACTATAAGTCTACGACCAACGGTTGAGAAATTAAAAGTCGGCGATAGATAACATATTGCACCCTGTATATATGTATATATTATCTAGGGGGGAAATCGGTTACGGTCCAATTTAATGACATTATGATACTTAAAACATGACGGAATTTGAAAAAGGAGAACTAAGGTGCACTACAATTTGTTCTTGTTAAATTGTGAAACGAGTAGAATTTATTGTTCAATTACAGAAATACACGCACACAAAATATCTGTCACACGACTGAGTATATTCAATAATTCCTGGAAGTAAGCTTTACTCCGTGGTATGTATTTTTAATTTATCTAATATATTTTGAAATATATGGTTTGTATAAATTTTATACATCATATACTGGGCTTGACGACATAATTTGCACGCATTACCTCATCTTGGAAAATTTAATGTAACCATGACCGACATGTACAATTATATATTCCTTCTTTTTATGAATAGTATATTTACTTTTTCTGTTTCCATTGAATTGCTATTTCAAGCCGCATGGCAGTCCAAATAGAAACACGCATTTTATAACCACACGCTGTGTGTGCACTTTTTACACTGATTTTCCCGAAAAGGCATTTATAGCTGTAATAAGGCATATATCAGCTAATTTAAATCCACTTATAGCTGGAGAGAGTTCTTTAACGTGCTTTATTATTACAACTGCATTAAATTCTTGAGAATCCATACATAATATTACAGTTCAAAAGCCATTTTCTTTTTCTTCCCGGTACCGAAGATGTAATATATTCTACAGTATTGCAAAATGATATCTTATCAATTCGTTTTACTTCAAATTTGTTTATAAGCTAAAATAAAAAATGTTTTTTTTTTTTAATGCTTATAAGATTTTTCCGATTTGTTTTGATTGAAGAGTTTTAATAACGTTCTTGAGCATATACTGATAGAGAGAAATGTTTTACCTTGTACATTGAAACAATTTAATAGTATTTGCAAAATTTTGTATGTTTAATCAGTGAGAGTTTTCGGTAATCAAGACTAAACATTGTTTTCTTGAAAGAGTTTAAAATATATATATATATATAGCATAATTAACAACATAAAATATAATAAGTGTCAATGTTAAAATTTGCAAACAATTTTCGCTATTGTATAAATGCTTCTACACTATTATACATTCTAAAAGATATGCCTAACGTTTCATTAAATAGTCGAGTATTTAAACAACAGCTCGATATAGGAATGAACGCGTGTACATAAGTATTTAGATAAAGTGACTTTTATTGACGAAAATCAATATGCTGAAGAAAGGTTTCCCACTGCGAACAATCAAAAGGAGTGACTGTGACATGTCGTCATGTCAGATGCAATTAGGAAGCAACTAGTAACTTAAAAAACTAGTTTTCTACTATACGAGGAAAACAGCAAGAGAGACCCATGCAGTGTGGGTGCAGGTGTGTGGATAAAATTCAGCAAGTCAAATAATGTGTTTATGAATGTCTCAAAAATCCAACGACGCAAAAATGTCTGTAGATGACAATCAGTGTTCTGCCGTCAACAAACACAACCAAGACAGCATTAAGCGCGACATATACTTTGCAATGATCGGGAGTCAGGAAAAAGTACTTCATAAAATGCCTAACACTACAGCCCTAACTCCATCAATCCCTACCCCAAGATATGCAGAAAATAAAACAAATTGTGACACCTGAGCTTCTAACGATTCCGAACGAAGTCTTCGATTATAGTTTACAGCAGCTTGTCAAATGTTGTCAAAAGTGTATTATGGTTAATGGAGATTAAATTGAAAAGCAATAAATATTTTCCCATCGTTTATATGGAGTTCTTTTACCTGTGTTTTATTCTGTTCAGCTGTCTACATGGCCGACCAGATGTTATTGCAAATAAGGATATCTGAGCGAAATATGCTTGCCTTTTGTCGGACCAGGTAGCTTAAAAGGTAGAGCATTGGAAATGTAATCCAATGATCTGTGTTCGATTCCCTGTTCGGGCATTTTTTGCTCATTTGGAAATATTCAAATCGTATGAAATATTTATCAATAAGTATGGTTTTGTTAAAAATAATAGTAGGTGCCCACCATTATATGGCACCTATATTACCCACCATTTATATGGAGTTCCTTTACCTGCGGTTTATTTTGTTGAGATGTCTACATGGCAGACCAGATGTTATTACCAACAAGGATATCTGAGTGAAATATGCTCGCCGGTTGTCGGAGTAGGTAGCTTAAGCTGTTGAGCAGTGTCTATGTAATCTGAGGATCTGGGTTCGATGCCCGGCTTGAGCATTTTTTCACTAATTTAGAAATATTCAATTGATATGAAATCTTTTCCAATCAGTATTATTGTGTTAAAAATAATAGTATATTTACGTACCCATCGTTTATATGGATTTCCTTTACCTGCGGGTGATTCGGTTGAGCTGTCTACGTGGCAGACCATACGTTATTACCAAAAAGTTTATCTTAGAAAAATATGATTCTCAGTTGTCGGCTCAGGTAGTTTAAACGATAGAGCATTGGCAATGTAATGCACGGATCTTGTTTCGATTCCCGACTTGGGCGTTTTTTCACGATGAACCGACTTTTATCGATGAAAATCAATATTATGAAGAAAAGTTGCCCACTGCGAACAATCAAAAGGAGTGACTGTGACATGTCGTCATGCCAAATGCAATGAGGAAGCAACTAGCAACTTAAAAAAACAAGTTTTCTACTAACGAGGAAAACAGCAAGAGAGACCCATGTAGTGAGACTGCAGGTGTGCGGATAAAATTCAGCAAGTAAAATAATGTGTTTAAGAATGGCACAAAAATCCAACGACGCAAAAATGTCTGTAGATGACAATCAGCGTTCGGCCGTCAACAAACACAACCGAGGCAGCATCAAGCGCGACATATACTTTCCAATGATCGGGAGTCATGAAAATGTACTTCATAAAATGCCTAACACTACAACCCTAACTCCATCAATTATCTCCTACATCGTATCTCACTAGGTCACGTCTCGGCTCACAAAGGTATCTTTGGCAATGAACTAGCAGACAACCTAGCGAAGAAGGCCACACAGAAAGAAACAATAGACACACACCTCCCAGTGCCCCAGTCATACGTCAAAGGGGTCCTTAGAGCAAGGAAACTGACGCGATGGCAGGAGCACTGGGATACTTCAAAAAAGGGCAGGTACACATATAAGCTAATTCCTAAAGTTTCTCTCACACTATATAACTTAACACCCTACACCACTAGCTTCTTAACAGGACATGGCCCTTTCATGGCATATCTGGACCGCTTCAAAATAAGATCCACTGCCACTTGCGTCTGCGGTGAAGATGGCACTATAAGTCACCCGTACTACAGTTGTACTCTCACGCAACGCTGGCACTTGAGGCGTCCAGACATACTGCCAGTCAACTGGCTCCAAAACGTCCTTTCCCGCACCCTCCTACTCAACAAATTAAAACACATTCACAATTTCCTTACATACTTAACAAACTTAACTTAAGCCCTGGTTCTGCTTATCTGCTCGTGCCATCTTATTTGTGCCACGCAAATCATTACATCTCCAATGGACGCTTGAGTATTTGCTCGTGCCATCTTACTTGTGCCACGCATTCCATTCTTTTCCCTTCCTGCCGCCCCTTGTCGCGAGAGGGGTTCCTACCCCGGCGGCCAGGATCAGTGATGTTTATTATTATTATTATTATTATTTATTTTATTTTATTTTTACTTTAAATGTTCTCATACTCCCGCCCTCTGTCGCGAGTAGGCGTTTTCCTGGCGAGAAGGCATTCGTCTAATTTTTGTAATCCCACTTTATTCTTTTTAAAATAAATTCTGGGTTCTGTGGTCGGTGGTGCATAGACGCCCTTAGCGGGTGAGCGTCGCCCCTTGAGCATTTTGTGTTTGTCCGTCTGCATACGGCCGGACAGGGCTGTACTCACTAACGAGCCCCAACATGTCGGGGAACATACCGGGAGAGACGTTAAGCTCTAAGGGGCAGGCCTAGCCGGCCCTGAGCAGTCTCTCTTAGGCTGCCTAACTCCAAGATATGCAGAAAATGAAACAAATTGTGACACCTGAGCTTCTAACGATTCCGAACGAAGTCTTCGATTATAGCTTACAGCAGCTTGTCAAATGTTGTCAAAAGTGTATTATGGTTAATGGAGATTAAATTGAAAAGCAATAAAGTTTTTCTCATCGTTTATATGGAGTTCTTTTACCTGTGTTTTATTCTGTTCAGCTGTCTACATGGCAGACTAGATGTTATTACCAATAAGGAAATTTGAGCGAAATATGCTCGCTGGTTGTCGGACCAGGTAGCTTAAGAGGTAGAACATTGGCAATGTAATCAAATGATCTGTGTTCGATTCACTGTTCAGGCATTTTTTTTTTGTTCATTTGGAAATATTCAATTCGTATGAAATATTTATTAATCAGTATGGTTGTGTTAAAAATAATAGTATATCTACGTACCCACCATTTATATGGAGTTCCTTTACGTGGGGTTTATTTTGTTGAGATATCTACATGGCAGACCAGGTGTTATTACCAACAAGGATATCTGAGTGAAATATGCTCGCCGGTTGTCGGAGTAGGTAGGTTAAACGGTTGAGCAGTGTCTATGTAATCTAAGGATCAGGGTTCGATTCCCGGCTTGGGCATTTTTTCGCTAATTTGGAAATATTCAATTTGTTTGAAATCTTTACCAATCAGTATGATTTTGTTAAAAATAATAGTATATTTACGTACCCATCGTTTATATGGAGTTCCTTTACCAGCGGGTGATGCGGTTGAGCTTTCTACGTGGTAGACCAGACGTTATTACCAATAAGGTTATCTCGGAAAAATATGATCTCCGATTGTCGGCTCAGGTAGCTTCAACGATAGAGCACTGGTAATGTAATGTACGAATCTGAGTTCCATTCCCGGCTTGGGCATTTTTTCACTCACTTGGAAATATTCAATTCGTATATTATATCTTTACCAATCAGTATGATTGTGTACAAATAATAATATATATATATATATATATATATATATATATATATATATATATATATTGTTTATTCATTATTTTATGAATCCATTCACCGAACTTTAGCAGAAAATACTTTCTTTTAAATAGGATATTAGACACATTCACGTCAAATACATAAACATGCAAGTTTTATTCAAATGCTGATGCATATTGGTTGCAAAAAAGTTAATAAAATATTTTTCGTAAGAAATAAATAAACAATGAAATATTTAGTATAAGCGATTTAACTAAATTAATATCAAAGAATTTTTAAATATACGAAAATATATGTACTTGTTGATTTTCCTACTATATAAATGCAGCGTTTAAAATAGGATATTAACACTAATTAAGAAAAGAAAAATGTGGATAAATTTAACGTATCTGTTGTGTAACTTTCTCTAATGTGCTTTAATGTATCTTAAATTATGAGATGCGCCATTAACTTATACGACGCTTTAAGTAAGTAATATTCTTGAGTTAAAGACATATGGAAAAGCAAACTCACTTAAATGAAGTTTTAATTATCCTATTTAAGGGGACAAGGGACCTTCAAACTCATTTATTAATTGCACCTTAAAGAGCATTCAAGGGCACATTATAGGAATTATGGCATATATTTGTCACACAAGAAGTTAGAAAAAAAAATTCGTGGTTAAATTAAGGAATTTTCTTGAATATCTTAAGCGTTCTGAAGAACTTTTCAAAATGTTCCAACCTCACTCCATAGCAATTAATACCCCCAATATTTTTTATGCGAGTTTGGTTTACATATACAAATAAAACTGTGTACAGTTTTTTTTTTTTTTAACTAAATGTAATTGGAAAAGTTACAGTTAATTAAGTGCAGAAAAAGAATGCGAAAATGGTGAACATTTCATAAAATTATAAAATATTTTTTTTCTAACTTTATTAGTCCAGGCAATAGGGAATTTTACCTAGCATAATTAATGGTAGAACTGGAAATCGGCTTTCTAGATGTTTCTTGGGTCTCTGAATCCGAATTTGTAACTTCCCACCAAAATTTCCCCCGGCAACCTCCCAAATTTTGGTAAAAAGCCCCCCAAAAAAGGTTTTTATTTAAAAAATCAATTTTTTATTGTTTTAGAGAAAAAGTATCAAGAAATTCAGAAAATAGACAAAATTTCCAACAAATTAGATATATGAAATTATGACTTAGGATGAAGGGGAAGGGGGGATCTGCCTCGGAACATGCGCGCGGTGCTGCGTAAACTAAGTTGCGCAATTCCACTTAACCACTCACACGTTTACATTCGCCCTCCCATCTCCCCTCCGAAATTTCTCTATAAGGTTTACTTTAAGATTTTTGGGTCGCTGAATGCGAATTTTTAACTTACCCCCAAAATTTTCCCCCCCGAACCCGCCCCCCCAAATAGTTGTTTTTAACTTAAATTTCTTATTGTTTTAGGGGAAAAGCATTATGAAATTCAGAAACTAGACAAAATTTGCAACAAATAGGATACATGACATTATGAATTAGGATGAACGGGTAGGGTGAGGACTGCCACTGGCTGTTAAAATCTAACGTCCCCCCAACCAATCAGGGATCTCTTTGCCTGCTGTGAACCCCACCAGAGTAAGATCGGCAAGCTCAGAGGTCAGAATAAGATGGCCAAACTACGCAGGAAGCCAAATGCTTGTTTGACGCGTTTTCCAATGTTTTGTGATCAACTTATAAAACTGCTACAGAAAGCAGTGGAGTGGCATATCTAGGCTTATCAGTTCAATGAAAGGGGGAGGATGATATAAAGAAAAACTTACTAAGACAAAATTGAAAAAGACAGGGGAATTTTTCGTTTTAAGCAGGTTTTTGTCATAACAGGTAGCGCAATTCTAATACAATGAAATCTGCTAAGACGGAATCACATGGGACCAAACGAATTCCGTTTTAGACAGATTCCGGTCTTGCAATAAAGGTGCAGATTCCCAAAATCTCGAAGAACCCAGTGGCTTCTAAACCCAAAAAATCCAGTGACCACATTGTGAAACAAATGAATAAAAAAAATAGTGTTTATAAGGGGGGGGGGGAACTAAAAAAAAAAAAAAAATGAAAAAAACCCCTCAGGAATTCAAAGTGAAAAATTTGAAGTTGGATGTATGACATGTATGTACATGGGTAATGATACTAAATGAGACGAAGGATGACTAGTTTTTGAATATTTAGCAACATGTAATGAGCTGACCGCCTATGAAAAAAAAATGTAATTTTTTTCTTTTTGATCTTAGTTCAGTTTATATATGTTTTTGCACTAAACATGTAACAATTTGTTCGCGTGACCTTAATTGATTTATGTACTTGAAACTATAGTATATAATTTTATAAATATTTCAACATTAAAACAAAAATTCAATATTTTAATTTTTAATATTTGATTTAAAAAGGTTAATTCTAAATTAAAATCTAAAGTGCGTAATGTGACTGAATGAATTTATTATTGCTGTTGCGATTCATTACTATGAATTTTCAAATTAATAAACAATTGTGCTAATTTTGAGCAATATTTCAAATGAAAATATGACTATTTCGATAAGTACAAAGGCTATTTAAAAAATATATATATATCAAAGTTGGTGTTTTGAAGCACATTTTCAGCACAGACAAAGCGAAAAAAAGGTCCCCATGAGACATGAATCACACGTAACAGCGACTCCAACTTTTCAAAAATATTGAGTGGGCTCAAAACAATTTTAGTAAAATGGCACGGCCAGTTTGTTTTTCTTTGACGGGTGGGCAAATTGTGAAAGATGGCAACTCAAAGTCAAGTTACCACGTTTTAATAAAGTTGTAATTTTATCAAATTATATTTTCGCGCGTTTTTCTAAATAAAGACACTAATATTTATAATTTCATCATACTATGAATATAAATACAAATTGAAAAGGTAAAAAGTTAAACATGGAACAAAACATTTCAGTCATTTGGGATTTATGGGTGTCAGTCAGAGAACGAAAACAGATGGTCATTGGTAAAATAAATTTTGTTCCAGGCTGAAAAATAAATAATTAAATAATAATGAAAAATGTAATGAAATAGAAAAAATAGAAATTGGACATGCTAGGTAGGAAATGATCAAAAATAGATTTAAAAAAAAAAAGGGAAAAAAAACTATTTGATTGCATAGTTTTTGACTAAGAGCAACTGCCAATTTCATGCGTTTGCGAACAAAATGAATTAAAAATTGCGTCAGAAAGTAGACAAATTTGGATTTGAGAACATCCTTAAATGAAAATTTCAAAGTAGCTGTTCATATGTGATAAGGCATTTTAAATTAACAATGAGTAAATATCCCAGAACTTGCCTTTTACTATTGCTGCTAATGTCACGTCATCTTTTTAATCTTGAATATGTGAACACTGTATTGTATCGTATGGATTTTGAAAATTTTCCTTTATTTATTCTTTTCCCGATTGAAAATTTTAATGCTTATTAAGTTTATTTTGTTTCTTTACACATAAAATATCTTTTTAGAACAGCATAAAAATTGCGAAGATAAATCGTAAAAATATTTCAATGATTTTCAAAATTCGCCACAATATATATTTTACTTTATTTTTAATATGTATTTTATGCTTATTATTCTTTTATGATGAATTTTCAGGAGGCATAAAAATTTTGAAATTAATGTGTTCATTGCTTTTTTGAAAAAGGTTACCCGAAGTCTAGAATTGCAAATGTTTTAACGATTCTTACGGGTATTTAATATATAAAAATATTTTTTCATGTAATTCGCACTTTTAGGTAAACACATACTGTTATGGGTATATTTTCACATATTCTGTAATACAAAAAAAAGGACACCAGCAAAGGGATGTGGCAGGTGTAATGCAGCTTGGCCCCGCAATTATAGGGACCTCCGATGAGACTAAAAAACGTTTTTTTCTACATGAAAAACATAATAAAGAATTAAATTAATTGGGTCTTAAAAAGATTTGCACTATGCCCTGCACCTAATGAGATCTAAATTCCGTTTTATTTTAACTTTAAGGTGAAGGCAAGCCCTGTACAACAGTATACTTAAAAGTAGATTATACTTAATCTCCACCCCCCGCCCACCAGTGGCCGAGAGGTTCTGCTCTCGTAGCTAGTAGACGGGGGATGCTGGTTCGAACTCAATCGCTCCCGTCGGCCTAATCGTTCGGAGTTTTCGTGGTTTTCATCGAACCTTGGATTTCCAAGCGTAAATACCGGTTAGGCTCCCTTAGAAAGATTCCCACACAGGGCTCTCTCCCTCGGGTCTATCCCTCGAGTAGATAAATCGGCCGTCAAAAATCAACACAACCAAACATACCGTCCCCCTTCCCTAAAAAAATTCGTTTAACAGTGACAAATTTTCTGACATTTGCAAACTCATTCTTAAACATAAAGCATGAAATTAGCAGATTGTACTTTGGAATGGAATGTCGTTTTTTATTGTTCGATAAATGTATTGCAATTTCATTTTGGTTTATGTCATGTGTGATTAATGTCTCTGGGGACCTTTTTTTCGCTTTGTCTGTGCTGAAAAATTGATTCAAAACACCAATTTTGATATATTTTTAAAAAAAATAGCTTTTGCACTTATCGAAATTGTCATATTTTCATTTGAAATATTACTCAAAATTGGCACTATTGTTTATTAATTTGAAAATTCATAGTAATGAATCGCAACAGCAATAATAAATTCATTCAGTCATATTACACACTTTAGATTCTAATTTAGAATTAACCTCTTTATATCAAATATTAAAAATTAAAATATTGAATTTTTGTTTTAATGTTGAAATATTTATTAAATAAATTATATACTATAGTTTCAAGTACATAAATCAATTAATGTCACGCGAGCAAATTGTTACATGTTTAGTGCAAAAACATATATAAACTGAACTAAGATCAAAAAGAAAAAAATTACATTTTTTTTTCATAGGCGGTCAGCTTATTACATGTTGCTAAATATTCAAAAACTAGTAATCCTTCGTCTCATTTAATATCATTACCCATGTACATACATGTCATACATCCAATTTCAAATTTTTCACTTTGAACTCCTGAGGGTTTTTTTTTTAGTCCCCCCCCCCCACCCTTATAAACACTATTTTTTTTTATTCATTTGTTTCACAATGTGGTCACTGGAATTTTTGGGTTTAGAAGCCACTGGGCCCTTCGAGATTTTGGGAATCTGCACCTTTATTGTAAGACCGGAATCTGTCTAAAACGGAATTCATTTGGTCCCATGTGATTCCGTCTAAGCAGATTTCATTGTATTAGAATTGCGCTACCTGTTATGACAAAAACCTGCTTAAAACGAAAAATTCTCCTGTCTTTTTCAATTTTGTCTTAGTAAGTTTTTCTCTATATCACCCCCCCCCCTCATTGAACTGATAAGCCTAGATTACTGCTTTCTCCACTGCTTTCTGTAGCAGTTTTATGAGTTGATCACAAAACATTGGAAAACGAGTCAAACAAGCATTTTGAGTTCCTGCGTAGTTTGGCCATCTTATTCTGACCTCTGAGCTTGCCGATCTTACTCTGGTGGGGTTCACAGCAGGCAAAGAGATCCCTGATTGGTTGGGTGGACGTTAGATTTTAACAGCCAGTGAGGGCTGCCTCTGAACATGCACTGCAGCGTTACGTGCACTAAATTATGAAGTCCTGGCAATAGGGGATTTTATCTGGTAAAATTAATACTAGTTCTGAATTTCGACTCATTTTATGTTTTTTGGGTCGCTGAATCCGAATTTGTAACTTCCCACCAAAATTTAACCCGGAAACCCCCCAAAAAATTGATTTTTTTAAAAAAATTTGGTTTTTGAGAAAAGCGCGCGGCGAATGTTCCGAGGCAGCCCCCTCTCCCCCCGTTTATCCTACGTCATAATGTCATATATCTTATTTGATGCAAATTTTGTCTAGTTTCTGAATTTCGTAATGTTTTTCCCCTAAAACAATAAGAAATTTAAGTTAAAAACAACTATTTGGGGGGGGGGGTTCGGGGGGGAGGAATTTTAGAGGTAAGTTAAAAATTCGGAATCAGCGACCCAAAAAACTTAAAGTAAACCTTATAGAGAAAGTTTGGAGGGAAGATGGGAGGGCTAATGTAAACGTGTGAGTGGTTAAGTGGAATTGCGCAACTTAGTCCACGTAGCACTGCGGCGCATGTTCCGAGGCAGATCCCCCCTTCCCCTTCATCCTAAGTCATAATGTCATGTATCTAATTTGTTGCAAATTTTGTCTGCTTTCTGAATTTCTAGCTACTTTTCCCCTAAAACAATAAAAGAATTGAATTTTTTAATAAAAACCTTTTTTGGGGGGCTTTTTACCAAATTTGGGGGGGGGGGGGGTTGCTGGGGGAAATTTTGGTGGGAAGTTACAAATTCGGGTTCAGCGACCCAAAAAACATCTACAAAGCCGATTTCCAGTACTACCATTAATTTTGCTAGGTAGAGTCCCTATACGGTCTCTATTGCCTGAACTATATATTCAAATATATAAAATTCGATACACAGTTTTATTTGTAAATGTAAAACAAACTGGCATAAAAAATATTGCGGATCTTAATTCATATGGAGCGAGGTTGGGACATTGTGAAAGTTCTTGATAACGCATAAAATATTCAGGAATATACCTTAATTTTTCTCGCCCCCCTTTTTTTTTAAATTTCTAGTGTGATAAATATATGCCATATATCATATAGCGTGCCCTTGAATAGTATTTAAGGTGCAATTTTTAAAAATAAAAAAAATGAGTTTGAATGTCCCTTGTCCCCTTAATAATGAATTTTATAAATTATTATTGAAAAATTTATATACTGTTTAAGGATTTTTTAAAATAAAAATAACTAATTAATTTGATTTAAAATTAATTTTACATAACAATTAAAAAACAAATATGTACTATTCAAATTCTTATTAAAAATTACATTGAATAATAGTATTTTAAATATTCTTTAGTTCGTGGCAGTAAAACATGATTTTTCCGAGGTGTTATACATAGCATATATTACGGTCAGTTGGTCAGCTTAACGCGAGATACTGGGTATTTAGATCCCAAGCGAGCTTTGTACTCATTTTGTGGACACCGAAAAGACAAAGATCTGAGTGAACCTTGACAGGAGTGGAAATCTTGACCTGTACCTTTATTAGCATTTTCCCTAAAAGTAATAACTTTTAGATTTGCAGTTTGAAAAGAATTTCATCGATTATTATATTTACAGTTAATAGACTTTAACCATCTGTTAGTACGATTAAAAAAATCAAATTTTGAGATAGTATCATAGGAATTTGGACCGTTTTTTTTTTTAAATATATGTATGCATCGTGTGTTTACAAAAAATACAGAATACGCTTCAATCTTTGGAACAATGTAAGCTGGTGCATGGATTTTCTAGTTGCGGGGCAACTTAATATCCAGTATAGCGGTAAAGCGTGTTTCTCTCAATGGGTGACATGAAAAAGGATGTATAGACGCGGCTGGTGGCCACAAAAAGTAGAAGAATTAAAGTTTAAGAGTAAGAGAATCCGAGTAAGAGAGTAAGAGAGTAAGAGAGTAAGAGTAAGATCCAAAAACTCAGTCCGTAGACAGGAAAAAAAGCGACCAAAGGGAAGCCCCAGCATAGAAAAAAGACTCTTTACAGAGACCATACATAGATTAACATAAAAAATAATGCAAAGCACAGTGCGAAACAAATTTGGAAAAGAATAAAAAAAATTTACATATTTACAAAAGATCATATAAATGCACAAGTTAGAGTAATAAAAAGCGATATTAAAAAACCTAACTGAGGTGAGTTCAGACTAACTGAACAGAAAAATGCATAATTTTAAAGGGAACATGGAAAAAAAAAGAGAACGGCGCCCGCCCAGCCTGGTAACTCACTGAAAAAAATCATAAAAAGATATCGCAGAATTTAAATTTATTTTTAAGAAAATTTCATATATTTTTTACGGTGTGTATTTGATTTTTAAGTAGAAACATGTTTAAATTGTAGTAATTAAAAATAAATAAATAAATAATAGTATTTTAAATATTCTTTTGTTCGTGCCAGTAAAACAAGATTTTTCCGCGTTATTATACATAGCATATATCCCGGCCAGGTGGTCTGGTCAGCCTACCGTGAGATCCCGGGTGTTTAGATCCCAAGCGAACTTGGTACTCAATTTATTGACACCGAAGAGCCAAAGGGCTGAGTGAACCTTCAGAGGAGTGGAAAACTGGACCTGTACCTTTATCAGCATTTTACTAACAGTAATAACTTTAAGATTTGAGTTTTAAAAAGAATTCCATCGATCAGTATACTTATATTTAATAGATTTTAATCATCTATTAGTACGATTAAAAAAATAACAAATAGTACAAATGAAAGGTTTATTTAATACACATATAAAAAAAATATGTAAGGTGGTGACTCCTATGATAATTCTTAAAATACAACGATAGTTAGAAAAAATATATATATAAAAATTTTGAGATAGTATTGTAGGAATTTGAACCGGTTTTTTTTATAATATATACATGCATCGTATGTTCATAAAAAAACACGGAATATGTTTCAATCTTTTGCGGAATTTAAATTTATTTTAAGAAAACTGAATATTAATTTTACTGTGTGTATTCGAATTTTAAATAGAAACAGATTTAAATTGTAGAAATTTAAATGTTTTTTTTTTTTTTTTTTTTTTTTTTTTTTTTGCGATTTAAGTGTTTTTAAAAGAATTTAAAATATCATTCACAAATTCAAAATAAAACATTAGAACTTATTAACGTAATTCATACACTATCCAGTTAGAAAATATTTAAATTATACTCAGTCATTCGCAAAGCGTATAAAAAACCGACGTCTTCAATTAGTTCAAAATAGAATTATAAAAATGCCACTTAAGTAACGTTTTAAATCCTACAAGTCCGACCGTTCCCACAAGCAACAGCTTTAAAGATAATTTTCCAGCCTCAATTAAGATAAAGAACAGCTTTCAGCTAACAATGATTAATTACATCCTCCTAACAACCCTTTAATTTCTGTCTCAGTAGAAAAAAAGTCATTAGATAAATCACTGACAGAAAAAAAAACCCATCCAGTATGTTGAAAGATATTTGTCAAAGTCATTGTGAGTGGGCTTTTTTTTTTTAGAAATTTAACTCCCTTCTCCATTTTATTGAAATTCTAACTTAAAAGTATAGAAAAAACATCGAAATTTTGTTGATCTCACTTTGTATATATATTTTTTCAAAATATGAAGTAATGTGTTTTTACTAAACATTTTAATAAAACGTTTCTCAGAACATTATTATAGCATGAAAATAATTCTCTAATGTAAAAGAGAATTCGGAATATCACACGATTTCAACATTATATTGTTACACTATCCGTATATGTTTCACCTATGCCCACTATATATATATGTATATATATATATATAGAGAGAGAGAGAGAGACGGTATGGACTTCACTCTTGTTTTTTTTTTCTTTTTTTTATATATTTTTGATTTTATAAAGTTGAGCTATATATATTTACAGAGTTGCCACGCTTCTGGGGATTTCCAGACCTGGAAATTATTTGGCACCAGTACTTTCTTACAGAGAATCTCTCTTTAAATAACGCGAAATTTTTCGTGCTGTATTAATCTAGATATATTTTTCTATTAAAAAAATACAGATACTTTGACTGGAAATTTCCCTGAAGCGTTGCAAACCTGATTTATTTCTACTTTTAAATAATGTGTAATTTAGAACTTCATTTTATCTAGATTTCTGACCTTTTTCCAAAACAGTTAAAAATCGCATTTGTTTACTGCATTGCATAAATGATATCTACGGCATAGAAATAGAAATAATTAATTTAATTAGTAATGTTTTTAGTACAACACTGTTTCAAGTAGCATTTAATGATTGGAATTACTTTGACAAATGCAGTCTGCTTTTCGCGAAGTCAAGAAATCTTTAATAATACAAATTATGAATGTAGGACTAAATTATTGATCAGTGTACAGTGACCTTTTTTAAGAATCTACTTTCAAATTGGACCTTCATAGCTAACAACTAGTTAATGTAACGTTGCAACAACGTAAATGATAACAAAGTACAAAGTTTTCTGACGCAATATCTAGATTTAAAAAAGATGAACGATGTTAAATTTTATTTCTTGCATTCTTGTATTTTTATTGTTATCATATTTCATTTGTGACTTAATGCATTTCACATGTATACTATATCATGGTAATATTTGATGCAATGTTTTAAAAATAACTGACGGATTTTTACACATTTATACAAAAGATTTTCTATAAATAATTACACTTTGCTTTAAAATTTTATTGGCTTGACATTTTATAATATATTATTCAATATAATGATCGATAAGCAAATCATTTTGATTTGAAATTTTAATGCAATAATCAGGGGCATTCAAGATAAATCAATTCGTCATTTCATTGTATTTAAATGACAAATTTGTGGCTACAATTAAAATAATCTTAAAAATATATAGAAACGGAAAAAAAACTTAAAACTGTAGAAAACATATTTTCCAAAGGACACTTAGTTTGTCCTTTAAAAAGGCAGAGCCTTAATTGTAAGCATGTTAAATATTTATGTGAAAGCATATTAGACAAAATTTATAGCCTACACTTATTTGAATGTTACATTACAGAGACAACTTTTGTCGACATTTTGCAAGGAAAATTTCATATAACAAAATACGAAAAGTTTATTAGTTACCTTTAGTATAAGAATCGTCATATTTGGAACAATAGAACTCCACCATAGCCAACTTAATTGAGTAAATAAACTTCAGCCTAACCAGACAAATTAACAGATTTTAAATGGTTTTTTTTTTCGAATTTTACTTTTGTAATAGTATATAATAGTAAATTAGCCATTGAAGCAACTCCTATTTGTTAATCTAATATTTTCCAATTATTAATATATGCATATTTAAATAAATAGAAATACATACATTGGAATGTAATAACATGAGAGAATATACTTTCATATGCCTGGTGATAATTTTTAATTTCATTATATTTTTCCAATGTTTATTTACGTGTTTATTGCAAGGACAACTGTTATCGTTTTCTGACAGATTTTCATTATAATTAGAATTTTTCGAACATAAAAGTAATAGCATTACTTTACCTGATACGCCGTTATTAAGATAGTTTAAATAAATTATGAATAGGATTGTATTTCAAATAATATATATTTAAAAAAATAATAAATTATTTATTATAGCGATAAATGATGTTATTTTTTACAAAATCCATAAAATAAGAAATATGCATTACGACGTTAAAATTTGTAAATAAATAAAATTGTGATAAACCATATGTTAAACATTAAAACACCGTCATTCCCGCTCTTTCGTGATTGAGAATGGCATTCTTTTTTCTCTGCATTGTTTTCTATATAAATATTCATTAGTGTAAAATCATTGGACGCTATAGTTTTCAAAAACGTGCCTGTATTCAATAATCATCTTAAAATAAATGCGTATTAAATCTGAGATTTGTTTATTAGAAGTAATATTATTATTTGTCTCATTTTATCTTACAGAATAAAAAAGAATAAAGAATTTTTAAACTTATTTTTTGCAAGACAATTTCCTTTCCATTATTACAAAGAAATATGAATTGAAATACACTTTTCTTAATTGAATATCATTAGTAGAAAGTGCATTTGTGAGATAAAAAATTATCTTAACTTTTTCAGTTAAGCTGAAAAGTCACCTTAAAATAATTTTAATAATTGGCCAATACAATGTTTCTTTCGAAAGCCTTTAAATTATTTTTTATAAGATAAACAAAATTTTTTCGCAAAGTGCCATAAAATCAGAAGTACATTTTATGTTTTTGATATCTTCAAGAAAATAAAATTGGAAAGTACCATATGTTACGCAGTAAACTGCAGAAATTTAAACTTTTTTATGACAGAAAATGAGATTGGTTTTTATCTGAATTCTTTTCAGTATAAATATATATAAGAGTAAAATATGTTTGGACATTATTATCTTCCTAAACGTGTTTATGTATGATCATCATCATTGAAAAACGTTATTTATGTCTAAATCATAACCGTCTGTTTTATTGTCAGTAATTTTTATAATTTTTTAACGCCAAAAAATAGTGGTTTATAGTAATAATAAATCCATATGGAAACTCAATATGCGTTGCTATTAATTAGATCGTTCTTATCTGTCTATTTCTCTGTATATGCTGTGTGTCCTAAAATGGGGTGATTGATTTTAAATTTCAATAACTTGTAAATTATTACAGCAATTATAAAAATATTGCTGGAGTATTTTCTAAGATGTCAGGACTCTTTATATTGCGATTCTTGATTTTAGTTTAAAATAGCAGCGATAGATCTCGCTAAATCGGGGCCAATTTTTAGCATGTGTTCTCTTAATGTGCTTGCGAAAGAAGGAAGTTAAATATATGGAGTGGTTCTCGGTCGCTACTGCAAATGTATTATTAGGGCCCCCATATATTTAATCTCCTTCTTTCGCATCAATTTTGTACTATTTTGAACGGGATGTTAGGTAACTTTGAGATTTTGATATTTCGCAGATTACATAAGTACATAAGTACATAAGTACTTATTGCATAAGTACATAAGATTACATAAGTACTTAGACAATATTTCAGAATATATTGCTTAATTTAATGTAAAATAAATTTAATAATAAATGGGCCAATACATTAATTGAAAACTTTGTAAATATAAATTCTGAAATTGCAACAATATTTTAATAATATGCATCAGAAAACAGTGATTTTACATGTACCTAGTATACCGATATTTTGCAAATTCAATGACACATTATTTTCACATAAATCACATAGTTATCGACCGTCCTGTCAACTAATATTTCATAAAGTTGATAGGAAACTCACACCGCACCAAAACAATCAATAATACTGGATGCATCATCTCTACATAATCAATATATGCGTTAAGAAAGTTACTAAATTATATGACAAAATCTTTGGCTTATTCATATTCTTCTATTTTTTAAGAATAATCTAAATTAATTAAAATTTCAGATTATCTTTACAAAAGCAAATATGTTACATTTTTAGCGAAATATTTCGAAAGGTATAAATCAATTTAACTACATTAATTTGAAATTATCATTATCATATGTTATTTTCATATTTAACTATATTAATTTGAACTCACTGGAGAAAAATTATATATATGCATATAAATAAAATTTTTAACTATAAATAATTTAAGTATGTATGTTTGTGCTCAAATGCATTTGTAAATAACAAAAATAATAATCAGTTTTCAGATTTCGATCATTTAGAAGAATATTACTGTAATGGCTGTCGAAATGTGTTTAAATTTTATGCCACTGCATGAATATTTAAATGGATCATAAATTAGAAACTAGACAATTTAAGTTGATAATTTTATAGTGCACATCAGAAAAATATATCCTATAACGCAAATTATTAGATAAGATTTTCGAAATGATAAGAAGAGTAAAACAGAGTAAAAATGTTTATTTCATCACCTGGAAATAAAAAGAAGTTGTAAGCAGAGTAGTCGGTTCCGCATCCATTTTATTTAGAAATTACGAATTGAGGTCAGAAATTCCGAACTGTAAATTTTCCTTTATTTTATGACGATTTCCTGATGATTGTCAAAATGTGTTTAAATTTTTATTTCGTTACAGGAAGATATATTTTAGTGTAAAATTAGAATCTAGACACTTTTAGTTCACAATTTCAACATACAGCCCAGAAAAATACATCCTATATCGACACTTATTAGATAAGATTTTCGAAATAATTAGAAGAGTGAAACAAACTCTGTAAACACAGGAATCAGACTTAAAATATTAATTTCATCGCCTGAAAATAAAAGACGGTTGTAAGCAGAGTTGTCTGTTCGGCCTCAATTTTATTTAGAAATTACCATTTCATATCAGTAATTCTGAACACTATTTTCTCCGCAATATACTTATATTAATCTTTTGAATTTGAATTTTTTTATAACTAAATAGAATAAATAAAGTAAGTCAGACTTGAAAACATTTTCAATTAAAATCTTACGATTCTTAGACTTCCGTGCTTAAAAAGTAAAAACGGAACCATTATAAGGTAATTCCTGTGTCTATGAGACTGTCACAGCCGTTTTACTCGTAAACTATGGAACGGGGAAGTTCAAATTGCGGGGAGTAATAAAGACCATTGACTTACATATTTACAGATTATTAAACATTCCCAAATATATACAGGAAAAATGTAGAGGCGTTAATTAAGTTACTTGAAAAAAATATTTTCTTTCCATATAATGTGGGGTATCGTGTGAAAGCCTTCGTAACGCTTAGCTCAAAAATACATTTATTTTAATTTTACCTTTTATATTCACAGAGATATCGTCAAAAATGTAGTTCAAAAATATGTCCTCCCTAACTTCTAAACCTACTGAAACTAAAATTGTGAAAAAATTAGAGTTTGTAGACATTAATTTAAACCCTGCAGCAAAACTGTAGCGATTACCCTAGGTCATAAAGTTTTTGAAAAAATCGTATTTTTCCGTTACACACAAACTTCAATTTGGGGGCATTCAGAAAAGGTGTTGAGGAGCGCTGGAGCTACCTATCGTGGCAGAAATATAAAAATACTGCTGATAGAAACTTTCGAAAAAAAATCGTCAGCAATTAGCCGCGATATTAACCCTTAATGACACGGAAGGTTTGGGTATACATAATAATAGGCTCAGCGTGCTGTATGTACCATTGGCTTTTAAAGCCCAGATAACAACTTTTATTAATATGTTTGTGTAATGCAATGCCCAGTAGCAGTATAAAAGCAATGAGCGTCAAATTGTTAAAAACAGATTGATTTAATTAGAATTAATCACATAATTACTATAGGATTGCGGCTAGCTTGCATTCAGTGGATCTCTCAATACGCATCCCGTGTCTTTAAAAGTTAATTAAAATTTTCTCGAAAAACACGTCACGTGCCAAGGTGGCGTTACAACTTTGCGACCTCCTTTCGAAGTGCGCTTAGAAAGCGCACTATAAAAAGAAAAGATTATTACTATGTTGAATTTAGTTTTATGAAATACCAAAGGAAGTTTAAATATGCACTACTTTTATTATCAGTACCGAATTAAGTTCATCATAAACAGATTATAAGATTAAAAAAGAATTATACTGAATAGCAATATTTGATATTAATTAGGCTTCATATCTCTTTGAACTTTTATGGTTTCCCATTCATTCTTTTCTATTATATGATAGCTATATCCAACCCTTATTACTCTGTTAGCAACGATTTTTTTTAATAATACAGTTAATAAATCATACATTTATTGTACGAAACCCTCTGAGCGCAAGTTATATTCGTATTTGATCGTTTATTCTTAAAGATATTAAAGCATTAAAAATACATTTAGTATACGTTTCAACAAGTAACCGCAAGGGCTCATCACTACAAATTTTGGAAAACAAACAACAAGTCAAATCGAGTACAGTTAAATTACAGAACGGATAAGTTACGAGTATAGTTAAATTATTACAGAAAATAACTATATTCACTAGGAATGGAACAGGCTTCAGTCAATGTCTGCGATCGTATGTGAGTAAATCAGACTTCTAGGAACAATTTACCTTGATAATTGTACATTCTAATTTCAAAATAAAAGCGTTCGTAAAAAGCGGAATATGATTCGTTTCAAGTGAATGCTGGACAATTTTTCAATTTAGTTTGCCTTTTCTGAAAGCACAAATATGTTCCTTCAGTCGAATTTCCACCTATCTACTGGTTTCACCAATTTAAATGCTATCGCAATCTTTACAAGGAATGGTATAAACAACATCATTAATTTTGACTTATGAAATTTAAATTTATGCCTATTGTGAAAGAAACTCACATTATTAATTGGTTTAAAAGAAAAGAAATGTGATTTTCTATTTATTTAATGACCAAAAATTCATGTTTACATAAAGTAAAAATTCGTTTCGAATTTCTTGTATGAGCTCGTAATTTATGAATGTAATAGGAATCAAAACTGGCAACCCTGGTTCAAGGATTAATAGACTTTATTTCCTGTCGATTGATTCTTATTTATTTAATATATGATTATTTGCAGAAGATTTAGGAGTTATTTTTACTAGGACATTCTTTATAAAAACACGTTATTATTCACTTCCTGCCAGAGGATATATATATATATATATATATATATATATATATATATATACTGCTCAGCAAAGGTTTAGACACTGGTGATTTTTAACCTTTAAAAAAAAGTACGAACACTTGGGTTATACAAATAGCTGTATTTATTTTTTAATATATTTCAAATGTTTTAGGACAAAAATAACGGTTTTAATGCAGGATGTTATTTCATTTAACTGAAAAAAGTGAAATTTGCGTATAGAAAAAGTTTAGACACTTTTGTGATTTTTGGCAATTGTTGACGGAAAAACTCAAATTTCAAACTTATGAAGTCACATGCATGAAGTATTTAAGTGCACCTCGCGATAATATCGGTTAGTGAAGATGCCGCAAGCTAGAAATTTTCAATCAGATAAAGTAATTAAAGCATGGAAGCTGAAATCGAAAGGGAAGACTTTTTCAGAAATTTCAGCCACTTTGAATCGTCCAAAGAAGTCTATCTATTAAGTACAGTCCAAGGGTGACTCTTTTAAAGCAAAACATAAATATGGAAGGCCTCGTGTGGCCAGAAAACGAGATTATAGAAGGAACCATAAACTGGTATCTAGACAAATGATGACTGCTAATCGCATTAAAAGTGAGTCAGAGCTTTCTGTGTCAACGGTTACTTCGTAGATGAATTATAGAAAGATGTACATTAGTTAACATGAAAATGATAAAACAACCAGCCTTGAAATCTCACAACAAATTAACCCCTTTCCGTCGCGGAGTAATTCGGTTTAGAGAACTAATAAAATAATGGACTGAAATCAGAATTTATAAACGAATTTATTAGAAAGTATGAACTTGCTTATTTTCACGTATATTATAAAAGGAAAATTTTAATTAATTCTTCTTGGTGCCGTCTGTCAGTTTTGGAATTAAAATTAAGTGTGCTTTTTAAGGACACCGCCCTCGAAAGAATTAATGATTTGGGCCTCACTTTGTTTTAATTCTCAAGTATCTCTTGAGTTTCTCAACGGTCGCCAAGCAGCGTAAGACTACATACGTACATTAGAAAGCCATTTGGTGAACTTTTAGCTCTTCCAAAGTATACATTTGAGCAAGATAATGCGTCTATTCATGCTGCATACAAATCAAAAAAATAATTTGACTCTCAAAATATTACTGTTCTCGACTGGCCCGCGTGTAGCCCTGATCTGAACCCAATCGAAAACTTTTGTGGCATCATATCTCATGCGGTTTATGCATTTTTTTTTGACAATACTCCTCAATAATGAACTTCGATCTGCTGTTGAACCTGTTTGGTACGAAATGGACTACCATGTGATGCAGAATTTCGTTTTTTCGATGGGAACTCACATTGTTGCATTAATAACAGACAATGTAGGTGCAGTTCGAATTTAATTTATGGATACTTTTCTGTTAACAGACAAATTGTCTATACTTTTGCTACAATGTTAAATTTCTTTTTTTTGTCATTATATATTATGTAATGTGTATAAATTAAAATTTATTGTTTGTGTATGAAAGATAAGTCCCCACTAATATATGACAGTTGAGTTCCAACAATTCGTTACATACTTCTCACTACAGAAGCATAAATGACCATTGTCTAAACTTTTGCTGAGCACTGTATATATATATGTTAGGTAAACATTTCCATATGAAACTGTTATGAGTTCACACTTTAAATCAAAATCAACATGCAAGTAATACTAAATTAACTAATTAGTTTTGGCGTTTACAAAGTTAGACTTATAGTTTATTTATATACAAAGATTATGTTTATAGAAAGTTTTTCTCCGCTTTGAGTTGGTATAATATGAATATAAAATGAATATTTTAAAAATCACTGTGTTCCAAATATTTAAATCTCAATTCTGAATAAACTTTTATTTCAAACAAGATATTATATAGCAACAAATTTTACAATATGAATAGAGAGATTCTCAAAAGGTGGGATCATTAAACGTTAACAATATGTAATTTTTTTTAATTTTCAAATTTAAGGCCAATTTTTCTTTAATAGTTTGTCTATAAATATAATATATTAATATTTTTAATAGTATGTCTACAAAATTATACACAAACATTAAAAGACAGCAACTATTCTGGAAAATTAATTATTAAAACATTTAATAAGCAGTTGTGTACGTTACAAATTTTGTACATTTTTTCGCACGTACGTTACAGATTTTAGACGTTGCGCTTAGTATTTAAAAAATTCTTAATACTAAGAATGTAGCATTTGTGTTCTATAATTGTATACATATATATATGTATAATTAACTTTTTGCTATCCAGTAATAATAATAATAAAATCAAATGCTTTGTCGCGTACGTTACTTTCAGACATAACAAAATACAAAAAAATTCTTTATAGAAAAGTCCTTCTATCTTCAAAAAAGCAATAAATCAGCCTGCCATCTATTAACGAAATTATCAAAAATCATCCGTTTCCTTTATGCATTCGTTGTTTACCATTATAACCACCTGGAAAATAGTTAAAACTCTTTTTCTTGATGGTACATTGGAGCAGTTAACGTTATGAATGTCCGAAATTGGTCTTTTAGCATAAAATAATAAAATTTTAAGATATTTATACAAAGCTTTTACAATAAATTATGTCATTTTCTGTCTCTGAATAGAATTAAAATCTCAGTGTAAAAAAATAAAGTCACTGATAGTTAAAGTTATGTTTGAAAGGCTTAAAGTTATGACATGTGTCTAGTGCCCACCTTTTAAGAATCGCCCAATAACGCAATGCATTCAAAGTAGTAGGAAAAATAAAAATGAAACATTGGAAATTTTCATATGTAAACAACATATTGAAATACACGAATAAAATAATAGAGTAGACCTTTTTGAGGTTTACACAAACCTGTATCAGTAGAGTGATCGATCTAAAAGAAAAAGCACATTTTAAATCTTCAGATTCAGACTGAATCCATATACTCTACTCGGGCGAAAATTTACATACCACGTTAAAATCGGAATTCTAAAGAGTTGTGATTATTTTAAATATTCAATATCTGGTCAGTTTTCACGTCATGATTAACAAATTGGAACGAAAATCTCAATTTATTACTATTGGGAGGTATCCGAAGCTGGTTTACAACATGATCTGTGACATATCTTACTACAACATCTTACTACATGGTATCTGAAGCTGGTTTACAAATTAAGCATTATATACAGAGCCATAGGCGATAATATCTCCACCCACCTACATCCATCAAAAAATGGAAAAGAAATAGATTTTTGTTTTATCTTTGCACAAATTTAAATTTTTTTATTGAAAATATAGCTCTATTAAATAAAAACTTATGCAAAGTTGCAATGTTTATTTCATTCTCAGTTTGTTTACCCTTACGTTTCGAAATAATGCATGACAACACTTATCGTGCACCAAACCTGTAAAATTTTGTCAAATTTTCTAAATTTTAATTATTTTAAATATTAATTGTATATTACGGTATCTTAATATTGATCTACTCTGCAATTTTGTTATTCTGTAGCATTAAAAGTAGAAAAGGTGTCTTAGAAAATGCGCAACCGAACGTAGCTAAAACGTATTCATTGCACAAGATACATTGAAAAATTGGCCAAATCATATTTAACAAAGTTTCAGAAATGTTAAAAACACACATTCATATATTCTCTTACCTTCATGAAAACGGACTGACTTTCTAATAATCTCGGTGTTGAATTCTAGACAGATATTTCATCATCAAACATTAGATTTGAAGTGAGGAGATTAATTTTATTTTCACATATTTTTGAAATTGAAAAATCTTCAATTGAATTCATTTATGTAGTTCCATAATGTGGTTTTGCAAACTTAATTAGTATATTTGGAAATTTCAACTCGGATTAATTTTATAACAATATCTGAAAACATTTCAATTAAAATGAATTTTCTTTCGGAAAACTGTTTTGACAATGGGATAAAGGCTTTTTAAGGCGACAGTGGACGTTCAAAAACATTTTCTACAGTTTTGGCTCAATTGTTTTGAAATTTAATACACGTATAATTTGTGCAATAATTAAGAAAATTTCTTAATTTCATTAAAAAAAATTAATATGCAAATGAGTAATTAATTAATAATGTGGTAATTAGTGATACAAATTAAAAATGCTCCATGCGCATTAAATTTTGTTTCAGAAACTTGTAATTTTTTTAGGATAGCTTTATGATATTATATCAAAAGTTGCTATACATTTTAAAATTATACTAAATTCCTTGGCAGAAAAAAATTAAAAACCTATAATATTGATCATTTTGGATAAAATTCAATAATAAAATATTACTTTTTGACCTTTATATGAAATAATGTACACATTTTAATAGCAAGTTTTGTAATAAAGTATATCAACAATAATATTACCAAGTATTATGAAAATTGGTATAAAATTAAGACGCATGGAGCATTTTGAACTTACTCAGTCGGCGAAAATTCTCATTTTGAGAAAACTGGATTTAAAGTTTTATTTTAAGTGTAGATTAACGATTGTTTACGTTAGAAAAACAGCTGTATCTCTGCAAAAAATTATCGGATTTGAATAATTTTTATTATATTTGAAAGTAGAAGATTGCCAGAACATTTTTTTCCAAAAAACAAAAAATTGATTTTTTTAATGTTTTTTGCGATTTTGAACGTCCACGGTCACCTTAAAACTGCAATTCTATTAAATAACATAGTAAAATTATTAAATTAGCCTTCAGATTCAAGTTTGCTAAAGCGATTTGTAATATCAACTGGAAACCTGTCAAATATCAAAATTTTTTGTCCATTAATTATTCTTTTAGTAATCTATATTCGTAATTCAAAGTTACAAAATTGTAATATAATGTAACATTTCGAATTTACCTGTTAAAATTAATGTAGCGGGAACTAGTTAAACATGTTTAATAAAATACATCTGTGTATTCTTACTATCTATATCTCCGAGATATACACTCTGTGTCAAAAGTACCCGAAATTTGTTACTTAAAAACCGCGCATAAAAGATATCACGAAAAATTATTTTAATGTAATTTGGGACAACTTTACCGATTCAAACATGGATTTTTGAGCGCCATATGTTATTTAGTATGTTGAGATCTACTGATTTATTTTCTTTTTTTAACCTACTTTAGAGTTTTCTGCGATTTTTAAAGAGGAAAAAATAGTTCAACAAAGTATGTGTTTAAATTTCGTGTTTCAAACAAATGTTCTTGTGTCGAATCACTGAAAGTGTTAAAAAAGACACACTGTGACTCGTGCATGTCCAAAACACAGTCATATGCACTATACAAATCATTCATAATGGGCCGATAAGTGTTTGTCTCGTTTTATTCGGTCTTCAACGTCCACGAACGAAACAAACATCAGTAAAATCAAGAAGCTAGTGCTTGACAATAGTTTTATGAGTCTTAGAGGGTTGGCGCAGAATATTTCCTTAATCTTTTAAGCTCGATCATAACGTTATGATTAACAGTTTGGTCAAGAAACGCATCGCCACACGATTGGTTTCGAAAAGGTTCCGTTTTATTCTATTGCGCCGCAAGAGTGTTTGGCCAAACACACAGCTATTATCATCGACTACGTTCCTGAGTCAACTGGTGTATCCTCGTATGCATTTTTCCTTTTTCATGATGCTAAAATTACCACTTAAAGGAAAACGTTTTGAGTCAATTGAGGCCATAAGAGCAAATTTGCAGAAGACCATACCCCATTTTTACTTAAAAAGTATGGTAGATTTGTCCCGAGCTGAAATAGTTGTAACGAACTCGATGGGGTTTACATTGGAGAGGTAAAATTAAATTTTATGAAATAGAAAATTGTGTTTTATTTTACAATTCCGGATACTTTTTACACAGCTTGCATATACTTGCTGGGAATAGTGATAATTGCGTTTGATGGATGATTCTTACTGAATAAACCTGCCTGTACGAATTTAATTCACAATCTTCGTTACATTTTTAAGCACATAGCTAAAATTTAGAATTTATAGCACTATCAATATGATACTGATATGAAGTACCTTGATCTTTGCTTTTATATTTTAATTTTCCCCTTTTTTATAAAACTATTGATAGCAGAGACACCATTATTTGAATGTTAATTTACTTTGTAAAACCACTAACTGTGTTCATTTAAATGTTTACTAAGTGAGTAAACAATACCTGATACGGTGGGTGTGCCGTGCATAGGGATAATTTTCAGACGTTCTTATATTATTTTTAAGTTTAAATCATATAGTTGTAAAAAAATAATTAAATAAATAAATAAATAACTATCATAGTCCATTCCTATGTTTTTTGCATTTTATGAATTTCGATTTAATAGTCATAAAATATTGAAATTAATAATTTCTGCTAATTCCTGTAATTTTAACCTGTATATATATCTATCTTTCTAGCAATGATATTTAATCTTATAAATGTCTTAAAGTGATCTAGAAATATTTGTTCCCGTTTCGCAGCGAATGAATTCGCCATGCGAGTAACAAAAGGTTTTATTAACATCGCATTTTAATTGTTTTTCTTTACATTATGTATTAATCCCAAAATAGAGAATATTATTTTTTAATACGTTACAAATTTCAACATGTAGTTTAAAACAAGATTCATTTTTAAAAAATCTTAAGAATATACATCTATAAGTTTGATGCCTAATGATTCCGCCTTTTCCTGCATTATGATTGCCTATTTGCAATTTAAATCTCTTTGAACTGTAATTTAAAAATGAGTTAATTCAGTTTATGTATGCACTCTATGGTTTATGACGTACGTCATTTCTAAGATCGCGTTTTATGCATCTGAGTCCCTGTAAAGTGTACATCCTGCATACGTATTCAATAAATTAAACACAAATAACACCCACAATTATTGGGGGGGACACTGATAAGTTCTATGCGGGTTATGTGCTTAACACACCTTCTGCAGACGGGTATTCGCCGTTCTCACCAAGATATATGTAATCACAATCTTTCCAAACGATACTACAATGTATCCAAATAACATCTAATGAGGGTATTTTCAATTTCAAATTACGTAGCATACTTTTTGCAGCATTTAAAAAATGAAAACTGTACCAAAGTCAATTGAAATGAATAAGTTATCTGATGTTTCTAAAATTATAATATAGAATCGAAAACTTATAGATTCTGCAGTGGTTGAAAAACATTTCTATAAAACGTTCTATTAAGTCAATTTACAAGAATCCATTATATTTTAAATTACATTTTTTTTCCCTTTTAAACAAAAAATGTCGTTATTTTTACAATGTTTTCTTTCTTTTTGAGTATAGGTTCTAACAACAACGATTTTATGTGAGACAGGATTTTCAGGATTAAAAATTAAATAACGATGTAGACACATTGGAATACGGTAGACTGGTGATTAAAGAATCTGAAGAAGCTAATTCTGAATGCACAGCAATATGGCTTGCAATTGAATAGTAAGTTTACTGTACGTTCTTTTTCAATTGTAAACCATATTACAGTGCATTCAGAATTAGCTTTATTGAAGGTTTGAGTTGTATTATCTTGTTTGTCAACAGCAGTATGAAATGTTTCAGATTTTCAAAACTTCCAAATATGTCAATAAGTTTACTTTGAATAGTAATCCTAATGCCTCTTTCCGAAATATTATGAATAGAAGTTATCCATAATAATTCAAGGGCAGTAGAAAATGTTTTAGATTTTTAAAAACTTCTAAATATGTCATTAAGTTTACTTTGATTAGTAATCCTGATGCCTCTTTCCCAATCATTATGAATAGAAGCTACTCATAATAATTCAAGGGCAGTATAAAATGTTTCATATTTTTCAAAATTTATAAATATGCCATTAAGATTACTTTGAATAGTAATCATGATGCCTCTTTCCCAAACATTATGAATAGAAGTTTTCTATAATAATTCAAGGACAGTATAAAATGCTTCCGCTTTTTCAAAACTTATAAATATGTCATTAAGTTTACTTTGATTAGTAATCCTGATGCCTCTTTCCCAAACATTATCAATAGAAGTTAAGCATAATAATGCAATGTCAGTATAAAATGTTTCATATTTTTCAAAATTTATAAATATGTCATTAAGTTTACTTTGAATAGTAATTCTGATGCCTCTTTACCAAACATTATGAATAGAAGTTATCCATAATAATTCAAGTGCTTATTTCTATTGAAGAAACCATAAACAAAGTTTTCAGATTATGGATATCACTAAAATAATTACTAAGATTTAAATATCTCTGTTTAAATATTAATTTGGATAATTTAGTTCGGCTACCATGTTTAACAGTGAAATTGAAGCCAGAAAATTATTAATGTTTGTTTTATTTCTACCAGCTTTAAGAAGACTGCTGTCTCCCGACGCGGTCTATGTGCATTACTGAACAACAACAACAACAAAAAAAAAAAAACTTTTGGGTCTTTTTCCATATTTACAGTAATGAGGGAACTGTTTAAAACTCGAATCGGATATTCTTTTATTTTTTCTATATGAATTTAATATGGCATTTGTTTATGCATTTGATTAAATGTCTGATTTTTGAATATCATATTAACCACTCTGTATCACCGTATTGCATAATTGCAACATACACAAATTCAATGTTAGTTGTACAATGGGCTTTAAAATACCATTATACCTATTCCTACTATATTACAACATAGAAATTAACCCATTACCTGCCGTTGTTGCGTTGACGCAACGGTAAAAATAAATGTTCATGCTTAACTTAATTATCAAGCTGCCACTACTTTTGAATTATAAAATTTGCCTTATTTAAAAAACAGAAACTTTGACATTAAATAAAGCGAAGATTATCTTTCAAAATTTGTGGTAGTAAACGTTTTTCAGCAAAAAGTTAAGATCCCTCTCTTATAGTTTCGGCGGTTAATGGTTTAATGTAAATTGTACATAGAATTCTTAACATACGGAGATAATGAGTTATTTCTTTATGTGTTAGTAGTTTCTCATTATTACTGCTGAAATGAACTTCATATATTTTGTAAAATTAAAACTAGAATTTTCACAATGTTACACTGCGTCCCAAAAGTTTATAATTTATTTTACAGTTTAAAAAGAGAAGTAACATTTTCAAAATAATTTATAATTATAAATAATATCACGATAATAATAATACTATATAAAAATAATATCACACAATCACAGATTTTGTGAGAAAAATTGAAACTTAAATTTTACTGTCAAAAAAGTTTATAGACAACTCATTTTTTTCCCTTTAACGTTCAAATTTTCAAGCCGTTTTTTTTATCACTTCGAAAACACGATTAGGCATACTTAAAACAAGAGTTTGAAGAAATTCTAGTTTTTATGAAAACCAACTTCGTTCAATTTGAAGCTTTAGAGCTTGAACCGCTGCAAATTGGCGCCCATTAGCATATATGTCTCTAGCTAATCTTCCAAGAGGTTATCGGTTGGGTTTAGGTCAGGACTTAAGGTTGGCCAGTCCATAACAGTTAGTTGATTTTGTCTAAACCACTGCATTATAGAGTTGGAGAAGTGGATCGAGCAACAGTCTTGCTGGTATATCCATTTGTCCCCACATAGCAACTTTCCAAACGGAAGTAACTGTAGTTCAGGAATTTTCTGGTAATCTTGGGAATATTGAAGACCTTTCAAAAAATCAATATCGGTTGTTCCATTATAAGAAAACGCTCCCCTCACCATTAGTGAACCCCCTCCTTGTTGCCTGCTGAAAAAAGTTCGTGGTTCCTTGTCGTATATTCGTCCTTGTCGTAATATCGTATATTGCGAATATCGATCGCCGCGGCGAGCGGCCCATCTTCGTCCGCAGCCCTTTATTCTTCTACTCTAGTCCGACTCTTTTGCGGAAGCAAGATACGTAGGTCCCCAGCCACGTCCCGAGTGAAAGACTCTCTGCGAAAGCAACGTTGAAAAAAAAATCAAAAATTGAAACCGGACAAATTTAAAAGGGAAATTACACAAATTAAAGACAACGAAAAGCGGGGAGTGTTGGGTTGGGGGCGATGAAGCTACCGAACGATTCCTAGCTACTTCGAGCCCAACGATCGGGACCATCTAAGTTAAACTTCTTTCCATCACTGAAAAGAACACTCAACCAGTAATTAGTCCAATTCATGTGATTTCGGGCCCAATGAACACGAGCGTCTTTATACCGCTTTGTTAACTTTGGCGTACGACGCATTTTGCGATAATCAAGAAATGTACTTGCCTGCAGCCGTCGATAAACCGCAGATATTGATACTGGAATGCTTACTTCTTTACAAACTGACCGTACAGAGAGATTCTGGTTTGAAATTGATCTCAAAATCTCTCTGTATTGCCGTTTACTTTGCCGTTTACCGTCCTTTGGTTGTCCAGAACGTAATTTTGTTTCGTTTCAAAATTGTCACCTTTTGACAGAATTCAGTAAATACCAACGTCCAATTTTTCTTGCAATGTCCACAACTTTCCCTCCACGAGCCTTTAAGCGATAGATTTGCAAAATTTCCTTTTTGGAAAACTGCACGTTACTAGGCATCTTTGCCATCAGTCGGAAATGAAAATACAGATTAGCTTTTATCTCAGGAAACTATTCCGTCACAAGTACATGACCTTGAAATATGCAAATTTTTCATATCAGTACCTTAATTAGCTTTTAACACCGGTTGTCTATATATTTTTGGGACAGCCTTTTTTTTATATTAAAACTATGACAGTTAAAAGTTGTTTGATTATTTTATTACTTTTATTTCATCATCATATATTTGCATAGTTTATTTCGTCTTTCTTACGCGTTTAGTTAGCTCTCAAATCCAAAAAAAATGGTTGTCTGTAAACTTTTGGGACGCACTATAAATTCGTATACTTTACAATTTTATATTAGGAAATTGACAATATTTATGAGAAGTATGTAATTTTCTATTTATTGTAGATTGGATGAATTTACCTTTGAGTCAATATTTTTTTATTTTCATGTTATACTCTTTTAGTATTTTTACATGCTTAAAATGGTGTATTCTAACTTCCGAGTAAATTTTGTTTTAACTGGAATTGTCACAAAGGATTAATTTTAACAATTTATGCACAAGCAATGATGTTTAAATATTTGACATTCTACAGTAATGATGAATTCCCTGATCTCGGAGAAAGTATATTTCTACCCACGCAATGCTAAAAATATCTAATGACATTCAAAGTACTCCATATTAAATTTTTCATTCTTATTCAGAATTACTTTTTCTCATTATAAACGAATATCTGTAAATGACAAAGTTGAGGGTCTGAGTTATTCTAGATTAAAACTGAATATCTATTTCCTCTCGTTTCAGGTATCGTAAATAGTAACAAGCTACCCTATATTTATGGATTTCCAAGTGAGCAATTTTACCCTTTTAATATATTTTTATTAAATTCTTTTATGAGCTATTTGGTTCCAATTTTAAATGTGTTTCTTATTGCACTGGTCTGCAAAATTTGGGTTGTGTCATGTTTTTTAGCTTTTTATAATTGATTCTTATGTATTGTGTAGCGGTAAATAACAAAATGACCTCATATTTTAAGATCACGTAAGGAGTTTTTGCAAATCGTAAATTTCAAACTCAAATAGTTGAAATACAGCGAAAATTCGATACTACAAAATATATGTCATGGTTGTGTTTTTTAACTTTAGATTACTAATTTTTATGCATTTTTTCTGGTGCTGAATCCAAAAATGGCATTCATTTTTAACAATCCCATCAGGAATTTTCGAAAATCGTAAATTTCAAAGTTAAAAGTTTTAAGTGAACCTGAGATGTTTAGCTGTAATTATACCTAGTAAGCCAAAAAGATTGAATAAATTAATTGAACAGTTGATCTATCAACTAAAGTAATTACTTAATTATTATTAAAGTAAAACGATTGAAAAAGATATGTTCCAAATTTCAACCATTTATCTTTAATGGTTCTTTACTAATAGCAGTTTAAATACGAGAAATGATGAAAAACCCCATCATGAAGAAAAGCTTTCACAAGAAGTCATTTCCATGACAACCATTGCTTGAAAGCTAGATTTTGAAAAGAAACTAAAAAAAAGAAAAATATATACTGTTCTAATCAAGATAGAAACATCATTTTAACATCATTTTAAGCAGAAAAAAAACTAGAGATTTTTGTGATGCAATAAACATGTTTTAGAAAATTTGAATATTTTTGTGACTATTTTTGAATATTCGGACCTCCTTAAATATGTGAAAACAAGAACGATCTGGTACTATGGGGGGATTCAAAATAATATATTTTTTTAAAAGATAATATTATTGGAAAAAAATTACAATATCTTCTTCGTCTCCATTCTCTTTTCATTGTGTTTCATAGTGAAATAACTCCATTTCATTTGTTTAATTTTGACAGTTAAACATGAGACATAGGCAAAAAGAGAAATTCTTGTAACAGTCACATAACTGTCAAAAATAGTTCTCTGTGCTTACAGAACACAAATAAATTTATTTCATTTGCAATACATAAATTGTATTTTTAAATATACAAGTTTCTTTCTTTATATCGACCGCTAATAACCTGGTCATAAACAATACTAAAATTGTCAATGCATGATAATTTTGAGAACATTTCAAGAAAAAACGTGCTTTTATTTTCGTTTTAAGATAGAAGGTAATATTTTAAAAACTTCTGTTTTAGGATATAACTTGTTTTATCATATTAATTATTAATTTATTATATTATGTGCTCACATAAAGCAACATTAATTTCCCTTTTTAAATAGACGCTATACGGAAAGCCATGTTTAATTTGAATATATTTAATAATTTTAAGTATCTTTCAGTCAACTTCGGTTTAAAAAAAATTCACCAAAACCGATGTTTTGAAGAAATTGATATAAAAATATTTATACATGATTGTATTTATAGTTCTATACTGAGTGCTTTATAAATGGTTATTTAACATTAAAACTGCGTAATTTATTAAGCTTTAAAATTAATAAGGATGTAATAAGTAACATATTTATGAGGGAGCATCTAGATTTTGCATACATTTTGTATACAGTAATAAAAAAAAATAGTTCGATTTTTTTAAACGGTGCACTAGCGCATACAAAAGCTCCAGTAATGGTCTCTCAGATTCTTTTAATACTATTTAGATGTTTGAAGTTGAAAATAAAGTTTGCATAGTAAAATTTGACATTATTTTGAGTATTGTTACAGTTTGAGGAAACTAGGAGGTAAATTCTGCCTTCTATCGGTGAAAGTCGGATCTAATTTTAAATTCTTCCATACAAATTTTATGGCATATTTGACAAATATGTCACTTAATTCGTTTATACATATATTTTTAAAGTTGATAAATTGAAGAATTCTAAAGTTATGTATCCCTTTAGGAAATACTATTTATGTATAACTACTAAAAAGTTATATTGCACTTAAATATATATATACTGTAAAATATATACCGGGTGAACCAAAAGTTCGTTAATGATTTAAAATCTCATAAAAAAGGAAGAAATTATGATAAAGGAGTGCGGTTTGCAAAAAATGGCTCACAATTTTGTCCGATTTTTTTTTTTTTTTTTTTTTTTTTTTTTTTTTTTTTTTCTTCTGAAAAAAAGTTAAAAAATTACATGTAGAGGGCGCTGACGAGCGAAACACAAGGAATAGAACAACAACAGTGTCGTAGAACGTTCTGGAGATCATGATGAACTTTTGTTATTGGAAGAGCGAATGAATGGAGCGTATTGTTGTCCTGTTCGTTGTGTTTCGGGTCGTCAGGTAACTTTTTTTTTTTTCAGCTGAAAAAAATCCGAGTACCTTGTGAGCCCTTTTGTGCAAACAGCACTCCTTTATCACAATTTCTTACTTTTTGATAATTTTTTAAAGTTTTAACGAACTTTTGGCTCACCCTGTATATTATTATAAGTGTAAGTTTTATACTAAATTTTTATTTAACTTTATTATTTAAAAAAACCCTCAAAGTTTTCAAAATTGTTTTATTTATTTTAATTGCACTCTCCTTAACCGATAAGTTTAATTTGAAAACACTTAACTTCAAAATATTCTAAAACAACAGTAGGAAAAGTAGTGTATAATTTACCATTTTTAACACGAGAATCTGTTACCGGAAATTAATGAAAAGTTAATATTGCATTCAGCTCCCTCTTGACATTTACAGCTGCAAATATCATAGATCACAAAATCGATTTCAGCTTTTCAAAAGAACTGAACTGTGAAATGTATAATAACTCATTATGAATGAAGATAATGTGGTATTTACAGTGTTAAAAACAAACACTCTGTAAATAATTCATTGACACTAGCACTTAAAATTATTTTTTATATTTTATAAAAATGTAGCAATGCGTAAGTATATCCTTTTGTGCAAAATTAATTTTTAGGAGAAATTAATTTTATTTTTGTAATGGTTTTTGATTTTGAAAATGCTGTTTTATAGGTTTTATTTTTTATCGTTGTCTAGGACACAAAACCTTAAATTTTTAGTAGCACTTTCCTATATTCTCGAAAAGAGTTTGTGAATTCGGTTTGTCTGTGCGTGTGTCTATCTGCCTGTCTGTGCTCTAACTTGCGTAAATACAGTGAAACGCCTTTTAAAGGCCACCCCTATTCAATGGCCACCTCTATTAAGGGCCAATATTTTTAAGAACGAAAATTTTCCACATAGACGTAATGTTAAATTTACTGCTGTTAGGGGCCGCACCTACCTCTCATAAGAGCCATTTTTTCACGTGTGCCTTAAATCGAAAACAGGTGTATTGAATTCTTGAACCAAAAGGGTTCAGCAAACAACTGCACTTGCAACAAAGAAAGCAAGGGGAGAGGGGAAGGATTTAGTAACACAATTAAGGATCACAGACTTTTCCACAAGTGAGACAAACAGGTGTTCCTTTCAACCTTTTAACCTGTAGGGGTTGGGCTGGAGGGTTAAACTTGACCCTCCAGCCATTGAGGTGACCCTTTGCTGTGGGCTTAAAGTTAACCTTTGCTGTGGGCGCACAAATCATAACAGGTTATCTAGAAAAACTGATTCCACATTAACTAAAACTGTGAATGAATACTGAAGCACAATTTTTACACTAGAAATTTTATGCTCATGCTTATGTAAAATTTAAAATTATGGCACCCAAATCAAGCCAAGGAGTACATTTGGATTTGAATGACAAAATGAAATTTCTTAATTGTCATGACTATAAGGAACATCTGTAAAAAAATTGGCTTCACAGTTTAATTGCAGCAAAAATCAAATAAAGAATATTGTTAAAAACAAAGAGAACTTACTTAATGAATATGCAGATTTTAAAAATCGCGGGATAAAAAGAAAGCGGAACGAAAAATTTGTCACCCTTGTTGAAGGGCCACCCTCATGCGGGCCATTTTTTAATGGAACGGCAGGCGGCCTTTAGAGAGATGTTTCACTGTATAGGAAGATTTTTATGAGATTAATATAAGTTATTGTGGTTTACTACTGCATGTTCGGTATTCAATATTAAGTGTGATGCGTTTACCGTTCATTCACTCAAAAGCATTATGTCCTATGGGGAAAATCGTTTGCGGTGTATTATGATGATATTAAACTATTTCAAGCTTACTTAAATTAAGGAGTATCCCTGAGGTGTACTACAAAGATCCTATTGTAGCATCGGGGGTGCATATATTTTATAATTCGTTTATAGGGCCACACAAAAGAATTCAGTCATAGTACAGGTGTTAACAACAATTGCTGGAATAGCGTTTTCAGTTGTGGTACACATTTTAAAATTTAACCATTTTTTGCATATTACTTGGTTAGCATAAATTCATATATCACATACATAATTATCATCAGGGTGTTCACATAAAATTGGGATATTTTTCCGGCTTTTCATAGTGATTGCAGTAATTGGGTTATCAGCTTCGTCATACATTTTTAAATTGTTTATTTATGAGTTTTCCATATCAATTTAACTGTGGAATTTTATAACAACTTTTTCAATGTGTTGATAAGCGTTATGCAATCTACGCTGAACGCATGATTTTTTCGTCATTGTGTATAAATGTATTTATTAATTTTTTAAAAAAATAAGTGTAGATTTTTATATACAGTGAAATACGTTTAACACGAAAACACTTAAAATGAAAAATCGGTTAGCAAGAAATGATATAGCGGTCCAGACAGTGAGGCAATTTAATACATTTTTGTTCTTTTAACACTAAATAAGAATCGTTTAACACGGAAAAAAGCGCTTTCGAGCTAATTAGTTTAAGTTGAAATTGGTGAATTTTGTGTTAAAACCACTGAATTTTGGGTGAAAATCAGAGAACTTCGTGTTTTTTTTTCAAATTAGCTTATGTTATATGAGCACAATGCCTGTGAAATAGGTGAGAAAACAAAGTGCTATTTCGCTTCAAATGAAGATGAAGCTGCTTAATGCAGTTGATGAAAAAGAAGGACGAAAATAGAAATAAGCAAAGAGTTTTCCATTGCCAATTCTACATTATCAACAATAATAAAAAGCAGGGACCCCTTTACGTTAATGTTTGAGCCCAGTATGTTTAAGCCTGACATAAAATGTATGAGAACTGCTAAGCACGAAGATTTTGAGAAGGCTTAGCTTATTTGATGCAAATAAGCTAGATCTCAGAATGTTGAAAAGGACACTTTGAAAAAAGATATCTGATTTTTTTCCGTCCAAAACAATGTTTTGTTTACTTGTTTTTTATCCTAATGGTTGCGATTTATTAGTAATTTAACAGGAAATAAAAATAGAACTTGACGACGCGACGTCGAAAATATTTGTGAGTTTTGTTCTCTTTTCAAGATTCTTTAAACTCGAAATTCTTTTAACAAGAAAAAAATTTTCGGCTCCCCCAGTTTCGTGTTAAACGTACTGTACATTTAATAATTATAGAGATTTTATTTAAAATATATATATCGTCAGAATGTAAACATATGTTTTCCATTTTTTTTCTTTTTTTCATTCTGAAGTTCAGAAAAGAATCGATATGAATTTCATATTGGAGTTTATAAAAATATTTGTTTTTCTGAAAGTAATAATTTTTAAAAGAAGAATGTGCTTTATATGCACTTATAGTATGAGATCAAATATAAGATATATAACAAAATAAAACGTGAATTAAAATAAAAATCATAAATTACGTCTGGTATCACTTTCACATAATTTTCTACGGTCTGAATGTCCCCATAAAAATTGAAGAAATTGAAATCTGGATACACACCAGGTAATATGTAATTTATCCAAACTCAGATTCACCCAATCTCAAATTTTACGATTTTACTAGAGAGCTGCATATTATTTTCGCGGCATCTGGTAGAACTTCTGTATCTTAAATAAAAAAATTAATATTTTTTAATTTCAATAATTTTAAATAAAGAATTGCAATTTTTGTGAGTTAAAAAAAGTAAATACATTGTATTTAATAAACTGACTTTATAAAGTATATATAGCCTACGCGGAATGATAAATCCGCCTTTCTTTTACTATGTAAAATATTAAAACATTCCTAAAATGATTCATAAAAATTTGACACTGTAATAGGTTTTGATGAAATATATACAAAAAGGTTTAAAAAAATTAATACCCTAGATGTGAGAGGCATATAAAGCTTTCGAGCGCTTTCGGCTAAAGCTAATCCATTATAAAGGAGGAAACCACCTTTGATGATGACTGTCATCAAAAGATAGTAAACTCTTTCAAAAAATTTTGTACGCTCTCGAAATAAAAAATAATGTGGGCGAGAGTGGTAAAGAAAGTTCAAACCCAATATCCACTCAAGAGACCAAATTTCCCTGTAACTTCAAGTAGTGTGAACAAAACAACTTGGTATTAGGCATGACAGAACGTCGTTACAACAGTTATTTGCTTGTGCTAATATATTTAATTATACGAGAATCGTACAAAAAATAAAATCAGAAGTCCGCATAATTATTTAAGCTCAATTAAAAATTGTGTCTATGTCTGTAGGGCGGCAGCGGGTCTATTATTGCTATATCCCGGTATATGCTCATTCATTTTTATCTGGAATTATCCAATAAAATTTATTAATTTTTATTTATTTATATTAAGGTCGCGAATTATCACATTTCTAACTAAGCGTAAACCAACGGAGTGAAAAATGTCCAGACAGGAATCGAACCCGGACCCCTGGAATAGCGCACCGGTGCTCTACCATTAAGCCACGAGGACGAGCGTAATTCAAGCGTATTTTTCAAGCGTATTTTCACTGCTGAGAAAAAGTTGGAGAATTAATTAATTATTATTATTATTATTATTTTTAAATCTCTGAAAGGAAACATCTGAACTCATGATTTGTAGTGCATACCAATGGGACCAAATCGTTTCTGAACAAGATTAATTAATTTGGCATCGTGTTAATATTATATTGTTTTTTATTAGGGTGTATTTTAACTTTTTGTATAAGTGAGGGATATTGATCCGCAGCTAAAAAAATAACTGATTGTTAATTAATATTCTCTATTTCTGTTCTTTTCGTATGTTTAATTTTATAAATCAATTTATCAATAACTAGAAAAAACATATCTCTTAGCCATAATTATTAGCATTGCATTTATTCGAATTTAAATATTTTACTCATTCTATATCGTCATATATTAACAAAATGCAGCAAATACTTTTACTAATTTCCAAAATCCTTAAACTAATTTATTGGTTCATCCGTGTAAGATATTATTTTAAAATGCAAATATGAGTTGTAAGTGGAAGAAAGCTTTGGCGACCGTTGGTATACATAATGATATAGCTTGTAAATGTTTATCCTAAATTATTTTTTCCCAATGTATAATTATGTATTATATCCCGGTATTTGCACACTGAAGAAAACGACCATTAATTTAACAATAGAATTTTTTTCGAAAAAAAAAAAAACAAAACAAAAAAATAAATAAATAAATAAATGTCGAGGAATAAATTGTGTTTTCAATCAACCTTTTCGCGTCGCAAAATGTTGGAAAAAGACTTTTAGTTGCGAGATCGAGAGATATAAACATCATACCTGTGTGATAATCTAGAACAGCAATACTCAACCTGGGTTGACAACATGCAGGGACACATGCGGACAACGGAAGTTGTCCGCATGTGTTCCTGCAATCTTTTTTATGCGGACTGAGACACTTAATCATTAATCCATAAAAAAATAATGTGGAATTTGCGTAAAAAAAATATTTAAGGCATGCTTTGTTGTTATATCAAAATCTGTCCTATTTTTGCTTTCTTCTATCTTCAATATAAGAAAGTATTGTAATCAAAATATTTTTCGACTTACAGTGTTCGACGCATTTACATGCTTTAGAGATCAGAGATCCATAAAATCACGTGTTTACAAAATGTCTGTTTGTCCATGTGTTCATATGTCGTCATTGTACCATCAAAAAGTATATGAAGTTACGCATAGAATTGAACCAAAATTTTTGTGCATGTTTTTGGCTGTGGCAAGCAGGTCCTTCTTCAATTTTGAAATATTCCGCAGAAAAGGGGGCGCTGTAATAGCGATTTTTTTTTTTTGCAATTTTTAATATTGTACCTTCAAAAAGTTTATGAAGTACCTAGTACATAGAATTGAACCAAATTTTTTGTGCATGTACTTTTGTGCGCTAACTTTGGCTATAGCCAGCAATCCTCCTTCAATGTGGGAAATTCCGTGGGAGAGAGGTGCTGCGATAGTGTTTTTTGTATAATTTTCTCGACTTGTCGTAGTTCTGTTGACCATTGGCGGCTCGTAACAGAGATATGAACTCACGTCCTGCTATGCTGGCTATTCGCAAACAGCCAATATAAAACAGAATAACGAAGAACTATTGATTTTAATAAATATCATGATCTAAATTAATCTGTTTTATCTCCAATTAATTGACTAAAGCAAAAATACAAGATAAAAAATCAAAATTGGTACAATAATAAACTAATAATATTGAAGTGTTAACATGTGAAACTTCTTTTTTAAATATTAATATGTATGAGATAGAAGAAAGTTTTGAGATTGGAATATCCGAATAGTTTATAATTAATTTAATATCATGTTAACACATTTCAAATGTCTTTTTTTTAGTGAAAAATTATTTTTCACATGCAGTGCTATTTATGGTACAGTGGTGTATACGTTTCTTAATTTTGAACGCTAATCAAATATCATTCAAAGATAATTAGATACAAATTATGTATTTCTATAATTAAGGTAAAATTGGGAAAATATTTTGTTTTAAGCAAACGACCGGTTTATTAGAAGAAAACCCCGCATTTTTTTACATTTAGAAATAATGCATTCTTATATGAGAACTATTTATACTTATTCTACAGTGCTACTTAGGGTTGAGTGTATGTCACTTGAAAACATTGGAAATAAACTTATTTTACCTCAATATTTCCAAACAAGAAAACGCGTCATATTTCGCGTCATATTTCTGCAACAGAAATGTACTAATAAATTTTCGTTTGTAAATAGTCGTGTTAAAATTTTTTGGTAACTTTCTTTTCTTGGACAAACTTTTAACCCAACTAATAATATTCCCTTTCTCATACCACTTATGATATGTTACTGTTTTTATTACTTTATTTTGCCTTTTAAGTGTGTTTGCGGCCCGCGAGAAAAACAGGTGTGTATGACTGATATAGAGCAATAGTAATAATATTTTAACCCTAAAATCTGAGGAAAAATGTAATCCTCTTTAATTCTGTGTATTATAACAATAATAAGATTAACTAGCATGCCACGGCCATCACAAAACGTCCTTCAATAGAAATCATATCGTCTGTAAACAAAACTAAGAGACAATCAATTCGTTTTTTAAGATAAAGCGATCGAGGAAATAGTGAAAAACAGAACAAAGCAAAGATATCCTTTGGGCGATATATATCCAGATCTACTAAGGATCTATTTATGTCTATGTCTAACAGAATATAAAGTTTGGGATATTCAGTGCATTATTTATTCAGATGCAGCAAATGTGAAAATCTTGAAAATAGTAGAACATTAGTTGTTGCGTAATTTACACCGAAATTTAATCAACGTCTATTTATTTCACGTACTATGAAGTTTGGGGAAATTTTGCATGAGTTCTTGAGAGAGAGCTATAGAAAAAATCGTTAGAAAATCAGCGTAGCAGCGTAAACCTGTTTAACGATTTACACGAAAAAGTACTGAAATTTATATCAAGGTCAAACTTAATCAGAAGTTTGATTAAATTCTGTGCATTAGTTCTTCAGATAGAGCCCAAAAATTGTAAGACACATATTGGTAGAATCACGGACAAATAGACATACTCACAGTCAGACATTTTCTTAAAGAGTCAAATCCTGTACAAAAACTTCTAAAACCTATAAATCCGCGAAAATCAGATGTCAAATTATTCACAAACTTCAATATTTTATTCTTTTAAGAGCAGAACAAAGTAAATTTATATTAATTTTAAAAACAAATTAATAAATGAACGGAATAACGACTATGTGTATTATATTCATTTATATAAAAAATCGAATAAATTATAGTAATTTTTTACACAGCCATTTTACTCAACTATTCCCATCTATATTAAAAATATATAATAAATTCTATTGCATTATATTTCTCAAAAATACGTATGAGTTAGAGGAAATGGATGCAATGATTTTGAATTATGAGAAGTCGCTTTGGAATTAAAAAAAATGACTCGTTTGAGTTGTCCGAAGTCGATTGGATTTACACAGGCCAAATATAAAAAAAAATTAGCCTATTATACATAACAATGTACAATTGAAATCAAAACGTATGGTGGTATATTCAGGGTGGGGCAGGCATTAGATAACAAAATAATACTTTATTTCAAACCTATATAGACTCTACAGATGTAGTATTTTTTTACGGTTTTCACGTTCTGTATAAGTGACTACACACACAATGTCATCATGCATTCAAACCAGGGTCGGCTACAATACCAGACTCTTCTACATGCTGTCGAAACCAACTGCAGGCAATAAACATATGTGTGTTGGGAACATTTGACATTGAATACAAACGCTGCACTGAGTTCCGCAACAGTGTTGTGGGGATGCCTATTGGGGTCCCTATTAACCGCGCCACATACGTAGCCCGTTAGGCTAACACCTGGTGAGCTGGAGGGGGTGGGACACGTTGAGGATGACATTTTCATGAAAGTTTTTGGCCATCCATTATTTGGGTTTTTTTGGGCTGTATGGAATGGTGCGGACATTTTTTACAAAACGTACGGTCTCCTTCGTCTTATTGAAGTAATCCAGAGGTTTAAAGCATCAGTATAAACAACTGCTTTGTCTTTGGCGCCTTGAAGAAAAACATGTGGAGGTATAAGATCATCGCTCGCGATCTCCCAGAATGATCCATGAGGCTGGAAATTTCCTATGAATGACACTTTCGGGGATTTTATACAGAAACCTACCTTTTTGCTGTTGACTTCCTCAACCTCGAAAATATTTCTCACATCTGAGGAAAACAACAGCATTAGTGGCTCCTCTTCATGTCACAGCTTGTTAAGGAGGTGTTTGAATTTGTTCAAGCGGTTATACCTGTCTCTCTTGGGCAAGAACTGTCCTTTCCTCATTGCGTAAGACCTCTAACAAAGGTCCTCATAAATCGGATGTGGACTCATCAACCTGCAGCTCCCTGGTGTATGGCCTGATCGACTCAATAGGATTTTAATCGACTCGAATGGCAAATTTCGGTGTCTTGATCAAGTTATACTACCAACAATGTCGTTCCCTGCATGAAACGGTTGCAACATCAAATCTGACAGCATGCAGATCACTTCTTACTATAAAGACAAATGACCGAGTGAGTTTTAAGAATGCAACAGTCTCTAAAATGGAGTGTTCTTTAGCCAATGCGACAATGACACCATGCCTCTTCTTTTTCTCAGTTAGTCTACGATCTGACATGTTTACATGTAACAGAATTTTTTTAAAAGAATGGTGTGCATGATCGTATTTGACCTATAATGTGTGTTCTCAAATACCTACCGCACCCTGCATATATATATATATATATTATAAAACGGGCAAAAATTGTGTTTGTGTGTGTTTGTATGTAAATTTTACCTTAAAAACGGCATAACGATGTTAACTAAATTTTGTAGTTTATCGTTTTCGGGTTTAAGAAGACGAGTGGGCTAGGTTACATGTTCAAGAAAATTCGATTAGTGGGCAATTGTGGGTCCTTATGTGTCAAGGTAAAGCTAATTATAAATAAAAAAAAGCTGAAATGATTTTAAATAAATTTTGTAACCAACGGTATACAAGCACGAGAATACTATTGGGTTGGGTCACATGTTCGAGAAAAGTCGATTCATGTGTAATTTTTGGAAAAATATGAGTCAAGCTAATATTATCTAAAAAACGGCTCTAACGATTTTGGGTAAGTTTTGTATTCTAACTTTTACGATTACGAGAAGACCAATGGTCTAGGTCACATGTTTGACAAAATCCGATTAGCGGGTCATTTTGGGTCACTATGGGTCATGGTTAAGCCAACTATACCTAAAAATCGGCTTAAATGCTTTTTACTAAATTTTGTATTTACAATTTTGGGTTACAAGAAGGTAAATTGGTTAGATCACATGTTCGAGAAATTTCTTTTAATTGGTCAGTTTAGGGTCATACGGGTCAAGCTAATTTTATCTAAAAATGGCTCTAACGATTTTGAGAAACTTTTGTATTTTACTATTTTCGATTACGAGAAGACCATTGGGCTAGCTCACATATTCCAGAAAATTTTATAAGTGGGTCATTTTTGGGTCACTGCGGGTCAGGGCAGAAGCTAAAATTATCTTAAATCGACTGAAATGTTTTTTTACAAAATTTTATGTCCTACAGTTTTGGACTATAAGAAAACTATTGGGCTAGGTGGCATGTTCGAAAAAATTCGATTAGTGAGTCATTGCGGGTAAGGGTCACGCTAATTTAATCTTAAAAACAGCTCTGACGATTTTGACATCTACAATTTGAAGGTACTGTAAGAGAATTGAACTAAGTCACATGTTAAAGAAAATTCGATTAATGGGTTATCACGGGTCAGGGGCAAGCATTTCGCTGAGTCACATGTTCGCGAAAATTTGATTAGTGGGTCATTTTGGGTGACTACGGTAATACTCAAGCTAAGTTTATCTAACAATCCGCTCAAACTATTTTGACTAAATTTTGTACGGTCAGACTGCGGAAAGGTCATTGGGTTAAGTCACATATTTAAGAAATTAGTAAGTCATTTTCTGGTCACCACGGGTCAAGCTATTATAACAGAGCGAGAATTCGTTGAATATAAAAGTGAATACAAAGCTAATTTCAACCGAGAATATATCAATCTTCCCCACTTGTGTATATATATATATATACTATATATATATATATATATATAGTATGTATATATATACTATATATATATATACATATCCATAATACCATTGAATATCATAATACAGTATACAAAGTTTTCCTACAAAACCTTACCATATCTCTAAATATCGTTGGCACGTTTGAATTTAAAGGATTAAAAAAAAACATTGAATTTTTTTAAATTTTTTCGAAAAAAATTCAATTTTTTTTTTACTTTTAAATTCAAATATATAAAATTCGATACTCTATTTTATTTCTATATATAAACCAAACTTTTATAAAACATATCGGGGATTTTCATAGATATGGAACGCGCAGGGGGCATTTTGAAGATTTCTAAGACGACGCGTAAAATTCCATTTTTTTCTCTTTTTAAATTTTTCTTTTTGTAGTAAATGCATACCATAATGCATATAATGCAACCTTAAATAATATTTAAGGTGAAATTTACAAAAAATAAAATAAAATTATTTTATGATTTTAAGGTCCCTTGTCCACTTAATCAAAAAATAAATATATAATATGACTATCTGCCTGTATGAATATTGCTTTTTTTCGTTGTAAAGCAATTAATAAAACTGTTCGAAACACAGTTTTAAGCTCCTTTTTTAGATAACAAACGTAATTGTAAAAAGCATATGTAGATAATTTTAGGAGTCATTAGACAACACAAAAGACAGCACATGTCATCCCAAAGAAAAAAATCATTACACAGCGATAAAAATAAAAATTTAAAGACAAATATAAAACTAAATTACTTTGTTTTCAAAGAAAAGACAATTCCTTCAAATTTTCCAGCATGTTATGAGTTTAGTAAAAAACAAGTAGTTTTTTATAAACTTTCCTAACAATATTTGTTCAAAAAACATCAAAAGGAAAAAAAAAATCAGCAGACCCTTTTGACGACAGCAAATATTATCTGAAACCAATAAAAACAAATATCTAAAAATGTGCTAAAATCGATTGTTCGTGAGAGGAAAGCACTATTTCAAAAGATGAATGTTCGAAGAGCAGCTGTGAGTGATAGTACGATGAAAAGGAGGTTTCTGGTTGTTTTCTTTACAATACATTCGAGAAGTGGCTAATTGATATACTGTATTCAATATCTTAAAATAATATTTCTTTTGTTGATGAAACCTTTTGTTTATATTTGACCCTAGAGTCATAATAAAGTGTGTGTTCAATGCAAAACAAGTTTTTGTCTAAGATATCGTAGTTGTTTTAACGCTTCATAAAACGAAAATACATTTATTTTAAATTTACTATAAAATAGATATTGGATAAAGGAAGATATTGTTTTTGTAATACATGGTTTTGTGTAGATAAGTATTTGTATTGTAGATACTTTTATCTTAATATCATTTATTATACAGATTTTTTTAATTCTTACGAGACGGTAAATAATATGTTGCTTTTATGTTGAAAACTTTTAACAAAAATAAGAGAAAATGTAATATAAATTATCTTATTAATGATAAGAAAGTCACTGAAGAAAATACACATCTATACACTGTAAAAAAAAAAAAAAAAATCTGTAAAGTTACTAAAGTTTTTCTAGGAAACTGGGATTCCTAGAACTTTTTGTGTAACGGCAACAACAAAAATTCCTGTAACAGACACACTTTTGCGCCGAAAAAAAAAAAAAAAAAATGTAAGGTTACTAAGAATTTTTTAGGAAACTGGGATGCCTAGAACTTTTCATGTAACTACAACCAGGGCTACAGATAAAATTTTAGTAAGATTACTGTAATTTTAGAAGATTCATTTGTAAAGTTACAGATTTCTGTAACTTTACAAAAACTAGTTTTGTAGATTTGCAGCTTTTTTGTACATTTACAGATGAATAGTCCAAGAGCTGTTAAACATTTTAGGGTAGGTATTTGAGGCACCCTGAAAATTTGTGCAACACTTCTTTTGTAATGCCTGAGCACAAAATCGAATGTCTGGCTGAAGGCTCGTGGACCAAAACCTGTGCCAGACAAAAAATGGCACTTGACACGTATCTGGCACAGTTTTTGTGCCGACTAAAGTGTCTGTCATTTTCAAAATATTTTTTTCTAAGCATAAATATTATTGTGCCTAAATCTCAGCGTGCCTCAAATACCTTTTTTGGGTAGTCAAAAAATGGCACTTGACACGTGTCTGGCACAGTTTTTGGGCCGACTAAAGTGTCTGTCATTTTCAAAATATTTTTTTCTATTATTCTGTTTCAATCTCAGCGTGCCTCAAATACTTTTCTGGGGTAGTGTCAAAAAATGGCACTTGACACGTGTCTGGCACAGGTTTTGGGCCGCGATCCTTCAGCCAGACATTCGATTTTGTATTCAGGCATTACAAAAGAAGTGCTGCACAAATTTTCAGGGTGCCTCAAATACCTACTCAAAAATGTTCAACAGCTCTCCTACTAGAAAGTTTAGTAAGCATGCAACTTTACATCTGTTGAACTACAGAATTTTTTTTTACAGTGTATAAGTTTTCAGCTTTTTCATAACTAATAACAAAGTTTTTCAAAATAAGAAATAATTATTATATAAAGAGAGCATTTATGTAACAAAAATTGTTTTGTCTTTATTTATTGAACGCAAATTGAAGTAATTCAAAAAGAGTAGTGTCTCAGAACAAACCTATTTTTAACAAACATATATACATTTTACCTATATTCAAAACAGTGCATTTCTTTTACGTAATTTAAGTATATGTCCAAATTATGAAAAACTCTGGTATATTATTTATATTACTTTTTATTATTCTTTGGGGTTTACCGCCGCATAATTCGCGGAGAGTGCGTCCTACGTCCCATATACCTAGACATTAATGGTACCCAGGAAAGACAGCAAAAAAGAAAATCAAAATGAAAATACGAAATCGGACTAATTTTAAAGAGGAAATAATTAAATTAAAGACATCGGATAACGGGAAGTGTTGTTTATAGTAGTTCTTGCAACTCAGCTACACCTATACTTAAATATAATTCTAACATCTTTATCTTTGGTTACAGACTTAATTTTTTTATCTCTTAAAAATAAGTTCTTAATTTTAGCTTTTATTCTTAATATTTTTTTCTTTTAATTTTCATGTTGATTTTAACAAACTACACATTTACTTTTTTCCAATGACTCATTAATATGGAAGACATTAAATCTATAGAATGTGTGTTAAGCTGATATCAGCTAGGTAACCACTCAACGCTGTTCTACAGTGCAGCACTATTCGGGAAATGTTGGTGTTTGGGCCCTGAAGCCATCAGACGGTCGCAGTGACTTCGAGATTAATGTTCGCCTCGGTGGCATTCGAGGAATGTGAGTGTCCCGAACGCTGCGGATTTCGCAGAAAGCGACGTTCCGAGCGTCCGTCCAACGTCGCCAATGCCAAACATGAAAAAATAGAAAGAAAGGAAAATTGAAAGAGGTCAGATTTAAAGGAAAATTAATAAGTTAAACACATCCGAAAGCGGTAAGGTCTGGGCTCGAGGCCCTGATGCCATCGGCGATCGCAGTGACTTTAAACTTAATTCCACATTCATTTCAAACCGCATTAACCGCTTACAAAGGCAAAGAGAAATCGACAGGGTGACGGAAATACTACTGTTGATTATCGAAGAATCTTCAAATCGAAAAAAAAAATAAAAAGTTATGTACTAGGGGTGTTCAAATGAAAAGGTACGAAGCGTCGTAACAATCAAACCGGATGAAAGATGAATATGGCGTTTTAGGCTAACATAGTGAGACATCGAGGGAAGCGATTCGAGTATCTAGCGTGGTTGTGCGCATGCGCGAGCTCCCGTGCATGAAGAAGGAGTGAAGCAGTCAGTTGTGTGTTCCGTCCAATTGGCATTACGTGTGTGGACATCTTGGCTTTCCCATTGCAAAATTCGACGATTGAGAATCTGCGAGGTGTCTGATTAAAGTCAGTTGCAGCGATAAAATCTGATAACACCTCGCTACTCCCTAATCGTCAAATTTTTGCAATGGGAAAGCCATGATGTATTCTCATACACTGTCGCGTCAATTGGAATGAGCACATAATTACCCGCTTCTCCCGTCCTTCATGTGCGAACGCCCGCGCATGCGCACAACCACGAAGGGTATTCCTACCACGTCCCTCGGTGTCTTCCTACGTTATGCCAAAGCAGCATATTCAAATTTCAACCGGTTTGATTATTACGACGTTTCGTACCTTTTCCTTTGAACACCTCTAGTGTATAATATGCTAGAGATTTTTCATAATTTGGACATATATTTAAATTACGCAAAAGAGATGCACTGCATGAAATGTCTGAAAGAAATACAAAAAGTATTTAAGATACATTGCTTAAGTACAAAATATCTTTGCATTTCATTTGTTTTATCAATTATCCAAGAGAGACCAGTCATATTGCAATCAAGGCTTAATTTGCGACGGAACACACTGGAGCTCAGTTCCGGTATTTTTTTTGTTTTCAGTAATTATTTTAATACTTGTAAGAATTCCCCGGATATCATAAAAGTATTTCACCGGAGCCCTGCGAAACAGCGCTTAAGAAATACCGATGTCTTAATTATCTGTTTATGTTTCTCCCACCTCTAATCCTTTGTGTTCTTGCGTACCAAAGCGCATGTATGTGGGGAAGGTGTCGCTTACATAAAAGTATACTGTTAGCTGTCGCTCGCAAATGTAGACGCAATAGTTTTCAAACTTCAAAGAAAATTGCCAGAATTAACCGTAGCCGTTCTGCCGTTTTTAAGAGTGGTTGTGTTATATTTACCTGATGCTTTTTGCTCGTGTTTATGAAATATTCTTACTGGTCCAAATATTTAGTTCACGCAATGCTTAATTTACTCTGAAGCTCTCAGAAACGCAGCATCTTTATTCAGAATCCACCGTAGTTTAAAAATACTCTTACCGAAACCCTGTTATGTTGTGTTTTGTTAGCTGATACATAGAAATGTTTGGCAAATAGGAATTTTTGGTAATTTCTCATTCCTCCTTTTTAATATTTTTGCTCTGTTCATTTACCAGATTTATTATAAATAAATGAATATAGATAAAGTCAGATATGTTAAAAAATTGCTAAAGAAGAAATTGCTTTGAATTTCATAAATAATGTATGAAATATAAAAATGTGGTTACCGGGGCGGTCAGAGCTTAGACTAAAATGTTTATTAGAAGAGAAAATTAGAGCTCCGGTAATTTTGTTCTGTTATAAATTAAGCCCTAATTGCAATAGTAACAAAGATTCAGCTAGTACTTCCGAGAAAAAGACAGAATTAACCGCAGCCGTTTTACTGTTTTTAAGAGTGGTTGTTTTACATTTACTTGATGCTTATTGTTCGTGTTTATAAAATATCCTTACTGGTCCAATTATTAGATCCACTCAATGCTTAATTTGATCTGAAGCTCACAGAAACGCAGCTGCAGTTTTTTTTTAATTTAATTCATTTTTATTCAGAACCCATCAGAGTTTATAAATACTGCTTAACGAAGCCCTGTTGTGTTGTGTTTTGTTAGCTGATACAAAGAAAGCGTTGGCGAATTTGGAGGATCTTTTGAAAATTTCTCACTCTTGATTTTAATATTTTTGCTCTGTTTATTTATTAGATTTATTAAGAGTAAATGAATATAGATATAATCAAATATGCTAAAAAAATTGCTAAAGATAAATTGCTTTGAATTTCATAAACAATGTTATGAAATATAAAAGTGTGGTTTCCGGGGAGGGGAAGTAGACTAAAGTGTTAGAACACAAAATTACAGTTAGGGTTGTTTTTTGTTATAAATTAAGCACTAATTGCAATTGTAACAAAGATTCATGAAGACCTAACGAGACAAATATTATCAGGAAACATTTGCTCGTCATGGAAAGCACGTGCGTTGATATTAAGTTAAAACAAAATGTATTTGATATCATATAAAAACGCAATGAAACAAACTAAAATATGTATGTATTTAACGCTATAGCTTCCTTATTTGTCAATAGATTTTATATAATATTTGTGTTGAAAATTGTTACCTTTACTTTAGCTTTGTTTTAATTGAGAAAAAAAATGAGATTTAATGCATACGAAAACATAATTGTAAAGATAATTTAAAATATAAGTGTATAACGATAACATAATATTAAATGTAATAAAAAAACATGAACGATTAGCCATTCTTGCCAAAACAGATAAACTGATAATTCTGTTACTTCATTTTTAGATTAACCAATTTTCTACAATACCAAATAAATTGTTTTGCTCAATTTAAAAAGTTTTACGATGGGGAATTCCATCAGATTGTTATTAATTTTTAGTCACATTGTAAAAAGTTTATTCCAATATTTGACTTCATCGTTTTTAAATCCACGAAAAAGAAAAAAAGAACATTCATGTCAAAGTATATGACATGTGAAAATAATATTGATTTTCCTGTAAAAGTTATAGTTGTGTACAAGAACGTGTCAGTTTTCTTCAAACTAAATAAAATTTTAGACAGGATTCAATAGGTGTAAAATTTTCTTTTGGGAGGATTTAAGAGAAATAAAAAAAAAATTGACGAAAGTTTTAGCAAAAGTTATTCTGTTACTTTTTTTCCTCTCCATCAAAGTCAAATAGATATAGGTTTTTCATTAGTAGACATACTTTACAGTAATATTGGTATATTTTCGAAAGACAGAGCGGGAACTTTTCAGTTGCCAGAACATTTCGTTCAAATTAATTATTTTTTAAAGGACGTTTTTTTTTAAATGAATAATTATTATTTTATTGATACACAGTATCTATAGAAATCTTCGAAAGAGTATAATACATCGAAACAAAAAATCCTTCAAAGTACCTTGGAAGTAAATTTTGAATCAATTTCAAATGAAAAATAAATATAAATATTTTTATACATACAAGGTGTCCCTCAAAAAATCCGTACAACTTCAAAATTTTATTTAGAAAAAAAAGAATAGCAGCAAAATTAGTTACAACGATAGATAGAATAACTTAAAAGTTTTTTTATACTACCTTAGTAAACTTCAACAATGTTTTCGTTGCACGAAGAATATCTAGACGATATTTCAATTCAAATCCACAATCGTTTTAGCATGCTAACATCAACAGTCAGCTATTTGGATATTTTGTTTTAATTCCATAAATTGATTTTATAGGTTTCTTAGAAAATGTTTAAAGTACTCGTTCCACACATTATTCACTAGTGCTAGGGCAACAATTTTGAATAAATGAATTCAGTAATAATCCTTTACGTGCTATAAAACGAAATCTATGAATCTGGAACATACTGCAGAAAAAATGACTTTTTCAGTTATTCTAACTATTGTTGTAGCTAGTTTTTCTGTAGGTCTTTTCTTTTTCTTAAATGAGATTTTGAAGTTGTAGTGATCTTTTTGGAACAACCTATATATTTATATGCACACACATTTAACAAATACAGAAAAATTACTATGGTTATTTAAATATAAAACAATGCAATTTTGTAAGGGATATTTTTATAAATGAATGTTGCTAAGTGTAAATGCGCAGGTATTTCTTCTCCCTTCATACTTCTCTCTGAATTTCAGCTAAAATATATATTGTAAAAGTAAGATAACTTGTATTATATAACTATTAAATATACACGAAAGAAAAATGCATGTCCTAAACATTCTTCCAAACTATGTGTCAAAACCTTAGACATAGCTTACCATAGCACTATCATAAATTTAAACTCAAAAATTGCTTCATAAAAGTAGGATAAACAAAGACTGTAAACTTCAGCTGTAAAAGTCTAGTTGTATGCAATTTTGTGAATAACATTTTACTAGCACTTATTTCAGAAATATTGGGTAAAGCTATTTTTCTTAAATGATGATAAGAAAATCCTTTAGAAGACGTTTACTCATAAAATAAAAAGAATTGCTGCTTGTTAAAAGTATCTGAAATTTTCAAGTGTAGTGATAGAGCCCATAATAGAATATATATATATATATATATATATGTTCAACAAGCTGTAAAATCTAAAGAAACATTATATAAAGATTATTTTTATCAAATAAAGTTCTTCTAAAGCATATATTAACGTATAATAAAGTATCTGCTACGCTGTGTATATATTCTTCTATCTTAATAGATTTGCATTAAATAAGAGTTTGATTTTTTTTCTTTGCCCACATTTATTATATATATATATATATATGTGTGTATTAAATAGCTAAGAGTCATTATAAAAAAGATAAAAGTAATACGATATCTAAGACTTTTTATTAATGAATATAAATTACAATATTTATCTTTAAAAAAATCAATGTAATTCAGTAGATAACTTTGTACTAGCACTTTTTTCTAAAAAAATATGTAAAGCTATTTTCTTAAACCATGAAAAGAAAGTCCATTAAAAGAAGTTTACTCATACCAAAAAAGATAGCTGCTGCCTGATATTGAGTCTATAAAGCTTTCAATTCTAGTGATAGAGAGCAGAATAGAAAAGAAATTCTCTAACCAGCTATAAAATCTATCGAAAGATTAAGTAAAGATTACTTTTATGAAATGAATTTCTTTTAAAGTATACTTTAAAGTATAACGTCTGCTACGTTGTATATATATTATAGTTTAATGTAAAGATTTGCGTTAAGTTGAATATTTTTTTTTCTTTTTTTTACGCATTTATGTGTAACACATGTTTAGCACAATGGAATGACCGAATTAAAATATATATATATTATATGTTTTCAATCTATTACGCATATTATAATAAGTGATATATGAAAATAAAGAACATTCCAAGTTTTGTTTTATTTATAAATGTTGGATGTGCTAACCTTTCGTAACACAAGAAACACCTAACCTGTAATCAAGTTCATTCCACATATTTCGCAGTTTTATACAGTCCACGATTCTTAATGCAACACTAATGAATTCAAACACTAAATAATGTATCACCGGTGCATCGTAAATTGTATGCGGTGCATATGTGCTGCATTATTTCGTGTTTTAATGCATCGGTGCTGCATTAAAAATCGTTAACTGTGCAAAACTCCGAAATATGTGGAACGAAAATGATTACAGATTAAGTGTTTTCTAGTGTTACGAAAGGTTCGTACATCGAACATTAGGGGAAAAAAGCAAAAAGCTTGGAATGTTCTTCTTTATTTTCATATACCACTTTTTATATGTAATAGTTTTGAAAATATAATTTTTTAAATTCCGGTCATTCATTTTGGCTAATCTTGCACATCACATTTACATGTTATTAAATATATATATACTAGTCGCCTTTGGCGACCAGTTTGGTCTCCCTTAAATATATGCTAAGCATTGTATCACGTTTCTTTTGTGCATAATTTAATTTACTTGCTCAATCTTTCGCCAAATCCGAAGATTCTGATACAGAAATCCTGAACTCGGTATTTTTATGTTAGCCGGTCGCAGGTGATAAATCGCCAAACATTGTTCTCGTCGTATGTTTTCATATTTCTATTAAAATATAGTACTTTCACTCATTTTATTTAAAATGCATAACTTTAAGACTGAAATGTTTAAAATTTACGACTCTCAATTATTGCTTTAAATAGAAAGAAAAGTAATGAATAATACCATAAACCATGACATTTAATTTCAACTTTGTTTTAATTTACCACGTGAAAAATTGTTTATGAGATTTGCATGAAATGGACTATTATAATAGTGATGACATGATATTTACAATATTTGGCGAAGGGACAATATTTGCCGATTTATCACCTGCTTTCGGCTAGCATTAAATTACCAAACTGGGCGCTTGGCATACAAAAAGTGAAGCGGTCAACTCGGAATTGTGTATGACAGTCACATGACTTAAGCTTTTATTATATAGTTTTGAAAATATATTTTTTTCAAATCCGGTCATTCATTTATGCTAATCTTTCACATCATATTTATATATAATTAAATATATATGTATGATTCATTATCAAAATATATACAATTAATAAAATACACAATACTTTTTTCTGATCAATAAAGATTTCATACAGATTTTCAAAGGCAAAATTATGCTAGTTTTATGTTAGACAGGCGCAAGTAATAAATCGCTAAATATTAAGATCAATCATCAAATTGAATTAAATACATTTTTAACTCAAATATTCCCCTCATTTAACTTAAAATAAATAATTTTCTTTTAAAATCAACATTTAAGATATTTATCTGTAACTGATGTAATATAAAATAAAAAATAATAATAAAAGGAGAAATAATACCGTCGTAAAGCAATACATTTTATTTCAACGACAAAACATAATAAGAAAAAAAAAAACACGACTTCTATTGTTATTCTTTTTTAAACTTATCTTATCTTTTTTACTGTTTTTCTAATATTTTTTTAGTATTACCAGACCGGGTGGGCGCCATCCTCTTTTCTCGTAATTTACCCTTTATATTTTGTGTTTAACTGTACAGTTAGTTTCAACTCTCCTCATTTATCATCTTTATTACCGATTTTTAGAAATATTTCATGCAATTATTTATAATTTTCAACTTGTAAATATGTAAATATTTTCTTAATTTTTCCTCTTTCTGCACTATTGTTAAGCATTTATATATTGAATTAAACTTAAATGTATGGTCTCTGAAAAGAGTCTTTTTTTTATGATGGGGCATCCCTATGGTAGCTTTTTCACCTATTTAGGGGCTGTTCAGGCTAACGGATTATATATATATATATATATATATATTGTTATACTAACATTTCTATCGTAAGTTTCTTACTTACTCTTAAACTTTAAATTTTTGGTGCTACCAGCTGCGTCTAAACATTCTTTATAACTCCATTGCATTGAAAAACGCTCTACCTCTACGCCGAATGAAAAGTTGTACAACAACTATGAAATCCAGAAAATGACTACATTGTTCCATTGTCCCATTGTTTTTAATTTACACATGTAAAAATAAAAGTTACTATTGACTAGAAAAAGAAATGCTGTTGGCTAGATTTGCACATAGCGAGATTTGATCATTCTAAATGTACCAATACATAGAGGAAAAGATCCAAATACCGGCTACCACTTTTGTTTTCAATCTAGATCATACAATTTTCAAAATTAATAAAATGAAAAGTGACAGCAGGGTACCTTGACACGTCTTACACCTGTTTAGAGAAAAAAGAATCAGTTTAAAAGGCATTTTCTGTTTATAAGAAGCAAAATTCCGAAAGTCTTCAAATTTTGAGTTTTTAAAATGGGGTCTAAATACCGGCTAGTTAAGTTTTTTTTTCCAGAAGATCACACAAATAGAGCTAATGACAATTATTAAGCAATAAGAATATTATTTTAATAAAATGTATTGTTTAATAACATTTCTTATGAACGCGTAATGAAGAAAAATACGCAATTTTTAATAAAAAAGTATTTTTGTCAAATTTCTAAAATTCTTTACGACTATCTCTCACAGTTTTCTTCTCATTATGTTTCTAATTTTGTTTTTTTTTAACGTGTAAAAAAAAAAAAAAAAAAAAAAAAAAAAAAAAAAGCTTTCTGATTGAAAGGACAATTATTTTATCTGAAAAATCAAAATCATAATATCACTCTCTGCGTCGGTATAGTCCATATCAGCCCACAAATCGCATTCTTAACATTGAACAAAGAATCCCCTCCCCCATTCTTGTCCACAGAGAAAGCACCCATGCAGAAGACACAAATTTATCATATACCTCTGTTGGATATTTTCCTTTTTCCCTTTTTTAGCCCTCTCGCTGTGTAATTGTTTTATGAAAATAGCTTCAAAAATTGCGTATTTAACCCCTTTGCGACGAGCGTCTTTTAAAAATTTTTATTCTTTTGTCACCGGTTTTTCAAAACAAAAGTTTTTGTCTAATTTAACTGGGAAAAGGCTCCGATTAAATAAGGCATAATTTACAATAAAAAAATAACTGGTGGGAATAATCAAGGAGGTTTAATTAGACGGAAAAAATGCATTCCCGAGGAAATCTTGGGTTGCGCAAAATTTGCTCCTTTTACGGTGCCCGAAGAAATCTCGGGTTGAGCAGAAAGAGGGTTAAAATCAAATTTCTGCTTCTTTCGCCTCGTTTACTCCGTCATTTTTTTTCTTTCTCTTCACATTTATTACAGGCAATTGTGTAGTGTCAAACAGCTCTTATTTTTTGGAAAGTGATCCGGTAACCAGTGTTCTTCCTGAAGAATTACGGCCATGGTTGCTTTTTTCATATTGCGAAATGGGACGGGAACTATTTCTGAACCATTTAAATTAATTTATTAATTATGAAACTATTTAAATTAATTTATTTTCCTCCCCTTCAAACAGAGCAACCGAGAGAAAGCTACCGGCTAGCCGGTATTTAGACCACTCTAGGTAGCTGGTATTCGGACCACTGCTATGTTTAAGTTAAAACCGGTATTACTCATTCATATAATAAAATACCAATACTGTACGCGTGGCAATTGAGAGCTAAGTATGTCTAGAAAATAACGTAATCAACAATTCAAGCCAATATACGATCAGTATATTTTAAAAAAAATGAGAAGCACATATCTGAAAAACTTTTGATGTACTAGATTATGTAGATTCGGCATTTTGCATTTACTATTTGTAAATGACACAGACTTCAGCGACGTATTTTTCGTAACTTTCTTCTCTCAATTAAAGTTACAAACTCTGCCTATCACCGCTAGGCTGCGCTGCGCTCAGTTCTCAGAACACCTAGTAGCCGGTATTTGGACCCTAGCCGGTATTTGGACCTTCTCCTCTCTCTCTCTCTCTCTCTCTCTCTCTCTATATATATATATATATATATATATATATATATATATATATATATATATATTATATTATTAGATCTAATTCCGCGATTTCCTTATCTTATTCTAAATTACTACTTTATCAAACTAAATCTTTATTATTAAATAATCTCTATCGTTAACTCTGTTAAATTCCCTTTAATTTAATGTCTCACTTGTCTTAATCGCTTAAATATTACGCTTTTAGTATTCTTAAATTAAATGTACCATTCCCGCGCTTTTTTTTTTTTGAGAATATTCTTTTAGCTTCCATTTTTACTTTTCCGCGTATTTCTGATGTTATCCTTTTTTTCCTTCAAATTCATCCGCTAGCTCTGTTCGCACTCTTTATATCACGTGACATTCTTAATTATTCATTGGTTGAGAGCGCGACCTACGTCATATTTGTATCCATACATTGAAGGAACAAAAAGTTGATGCTCGCTGAGTTTCAGCAGATTTGAGTCGTATTTCCAGTTTTCATCCATCCCCTGGTCACCGTCCTGTTTTTCGATTATCTGGAACTTTGTTTAAACCTAATTACTACTACGGAGCGATGGCTAATTATCTTGGTGGAAACTGCACTTTTTGCTAGATCTTCTAATAAAGTGCTTAGCTGATATTATGAGTTGTTTCAATTTCTTCGGGGGAAACTTCACGGAACGATGCATTCCATTGTTTTCACTCGACAACTGCATTTCAATAATTTGTTCTACTAATATAACAGATTCGAATTATCTGTTCTGACCACTTATTTTACGTCATTATCTCTAGATGTGATCCACAGCTACTATCGTGGCAGCCAGTACGGCATTTTCAACGATAAAGCCAATCCAATGTTGCTAGAATGCAACATATATATATATATCTTTTTTCTCTAAAATTCATAACACTTTACAGCATTATTTTAAACATGTTTTTGGTATATTTTTTAACATTTTTTCGTTAATGGAATGCAGATCAAATATGTGACTTCAATATCTGTAAGAGGACTTCAGTCAAGGAAACCTGGCGAAATATAAATGTTTCTATTTTTTGTTTAAGATGTGCTCAGACATCAACAGTACATTCTAGCGAAATTAGGTAATGATCATATATAAGTGAAGAAATATACAGGTTGTCCGATCTCAACGGTGTCCAATGGCTAATTCCTAAACCGTTAGTCATAGACATATAGTTCCAATTACAAAAATGTTTTAAATCAGGTAAAGAAATGTTTTAAAAGCGATTTGGGTCAATAAAAACATTTCTTAAAAAATTACGAAATTTAAATAAATTTTTATACGGTCCCCCGGTCCTATGTAATATTTAGTAAAATTTTCCTATTACACTGAAAAGTAAGACAAAAAAGTCCCATTCATATAACACTAAAATTGAACGAGTTATGAAACTTTAAAAAATGCATGACTTATGCCACTTTTCTGCTGTGAAAACGAATGAGTTCGGCTTGGCATTGAGGGGTCACATACCAAGTGCTTAAATTATTCGAAGATCTTATTTCATGTGTATCTGCTCTTTCAAAAAAAATCTTACAAGTATTACGATTAAATTAACATTTATTAAGTTTCAGATTGGATAAAATAACATATTTATTTTGTCAGGATTTGAGACTGTTTCTTTTATGATTTCTTTTAACAAAAATTATGTTAATTTTATAAGTTTTATGTTACTTCAACGATCGTATGTGTTTTTTTCCACTTCAAAATTTGTAATTGAACTTTAACTCACTTTCAAATATCCGATCGAGATTACATTTTAGGCGGAAATCCAATAACAATATAATATTATTATGATTTTCGGTGGTTACCATTTATACTTATTTTACAGGATAACACAAAAAAATTCGGATAGATTACCGCCAAGAAGTTTAAGAAAAAGTTTTAGATTAGATAATACAAGACTGCGATTGTTGTTGTTTTTTTTTTTTTTTTTTTTTTACTTTTATGTATTTTTTAGCACTGAATCCGAAAATTACATTAATTTTTTACCATCATGTCAGGATATTTCACAAACTATAAATTATCAAATTTAAAGAATAATAAAAATCGGATACTATAAAGTAGAATAGATGGTTGTGTTTTTTAACTTTTGATAATTGATTTTTACGTACTTTTTTGCACTGAATCTGAAATTGTCCTTCATTTTTAACCATCACGTTAGAATTGTTTTGCAAATCCTAAATGTGTAAGTTAAAATATAGCGAAAATCTCATACTATAAAACATATGTAAAACTTTATTTTATTTTATTTTATATCATTAAATAATTTATTCGATATTTTTGCTTATCCTGGGATTCTTACAGCTAAATAGTTGCGTGGTCCGATGAGATGAGAGAGGAGATTCAATTTTAACTTTGAGCTTTTTAACTTTGAAATTTGCGAAAAATCCTGATGTGATTGTTAAACATGAAGGTCAATTACAGATTCAGCTGTTCAGAATACATAAGAATCAATTATCAAAAGCTAAAAGACATGAAATAACCCAACTTTTGTAGGCTAGTGTAATCTAATAATATTTTAAAATATGCATAATTTTGTAAAGAATTGAGGCTGTTAATTTAGCATAATTTTATTTAACAAAAATTCTGTTTTTTCTTTCTTCTTAAATGTTTATTACAAATTGTATATTCTGCATTAATATGTCAGAATGATTAATGATTTCAAATGTATATTGCAATGTTAATTTTGCTCTCAACCATTTTTTAATATATCTGGTGAAATTGTATTTCGACTAAATTTGTGAATGACCCCCAATTTGCAGCAAAAAATATGCTCCAACTTTAAACAGCTATTACTGGGTCAATTTTAATCGTAGAATAACGGGACTTCTTGTGTATTACTTGTTAGTGTAAAAGGAAAATTTTACAAAATATAACTTATAGGACCGGGGGACCGTATAAAATTTTAAATTTCGTAATTTTTTAAGAAATGTTTTTATTGACACAAATCGCTTTTAAAAATTTCTTTACCTGATTTTAAACATTTTTGTAATTGGGACTATATGTCTAAGACTAACGCTTTAGGAATTAGCCATTGGAGAGACCGGACACCCTGTATAAGTGAAGAAAGCATTTTTAGTTAATTCTTCTCTCTTTTTATGTAACAGTGTTGAAATCTTTAAACACATTTTTGTCAGTTTGTGTTTTTATCCTATATCAATAAGATAAAGATGATAAAACTTTAACATGGAGTAAATTTTAGACTATCCGTAAGATGCCTTTCTGACAATTAAGGATTAGAGTTTCAGTAATACTCTATTTAAATAAACGTTCAAGTGCGAGAATTACTCTGGCTCAGAGGGTTCCGTACAACAAATATATGAATTATTAACTGTATTATTAAAATAAATCCTTGTTAAAAGAATAATAAAACTTTGTAAAAACAATTAGTACGTAGGGTTGGGTATAGCTGTGTATACTAGAAAGTATAAATGGGTATACCATACAAGTTCAAAGAGATATAAAACCGAAATAATATCAAATATTGCTATTCTGTATAACTCTTTTTTAATCGTATCCTAATCTGTTTACGACGAACTTAGTTTGGTACTGACAATAAAAGTAGTGCATATTTAAACTTTCTTTGACATTTCACAAAACTAAATTCAGCGTAGTAATAAAATTTTCCTTTACGGTGTAGCTAAAACAAAACCGTTGTTCAAGGTGTAAAATCGACATTGTGCTAAGCGCGCTACGAAAGGAGGTCACAAAGTTGCAACGTCACAAAGTTGCCTCGGCCCGTGCGGTTTTTAATTAAATTTTAAAGACACCGAAGGCGTACTGAGAGATCCCCTCAATGCAAACTAGTCGCGAATACCATAGTATTTATGTGATTAATTCTAATTAAATTTGTCTTTTTTGAACAATTTGACGCTTATTGTTTTTTTATACTGATACTGTGCATTGCATTACTCAAATATATCATTAAAAGTTCTTATCTAGGCTTTAAAATCCGATGCTGCATTGTGTACGCCCCCTCTCTGTCATTATGTATGTCCAAACCGTCCCTGTGTTTATGGATTAATATCTCGGCTAATTACAGACGATTTTTTTTCTCGAAAATCATTATCAATAATGCTTTTATACTTCTGCAACGATAGGTACCTCCAGCACTCCTCAACACCTTTACTGCTTGCCCGCAAATCGAAATTTGTGTGTAACGGAAGAATGCGCTTTTCTCAAAATCTATGTGACCTAGGGTAATCACCATAATTTTCTTGCAAGGTTTAAATTACCGCCTATTTTCTGTAATTTTTTCATAATTTTAGTTTCAGTAGATTCGGAAATAGATGGGGGGGGGGGGGATATTTTTGCACTACATTTTCGACGATATCTGCGAAAATTTAATACCTAAAATTTAAAAAATGTATTTTTAGGTGCGTTCGCAATTATACAAATACGTAGCACCTATAGTCATCGTTCAGTCCGCCCGTCTGTCTGTCCGTCCGCATATAACAGAGCAAAAACTACCCAATCGAATGGTCTGAAAATAAAAATATATAATTGCTAAAAAATTTTGTTGAGTCATTTCAAATTTTAGGAAAATCGGATGTATAGTTTAATTACAGGGACAGTCAAAAGTTTTCCGTTACATTACGGCCAATGGGAAAAAAATATTGCAAATGCATTTTAATGATGTTACAGCCTTCAGAATGGTCTAAAATTTTAAATATATAATTGCTGCAAAGTTTTGTCGAGTCATTTCTAATTTTACGAAAATAGGATGTATAGTTTAACTACAGGGGCAGCCAAAAGTTTTCCGTTACATTAAGGCTTTTGGGAAAAAATTATTTCATGCGCATTTTAATGATGCTACAGCCTTTCGAACAGAATGAAATTGATATGCACTTATGAAGTGCATTAAAATATACATTCATTACAATATGCGATGCAAAAAATATTTATAAAACTAGTTATAGTACGAACGCACCTCATTTGCCACGCTTGACGTGCAATTTTCATCTTGTTCAGTTCAGCGTTACGAAAGCTTTCACACGATTCTCCACACGATATACAAATAATTTTTTTTTTTTCAAGTAACTTAATTAACCCCTCTACATTTTTCCTAAATATATGTGTGATTGTTTAATAATCAGCAAATATGTGGGTCAGTAGGCTTTATTACTTCCCCCAATTTGAGCTTTCCACCTTCCATAGTTTACGAGTAAAAGGCTGTGACAGACGGACAGACAGACACAGGAGTGATCTTATAATGGTTCCGTGTTTACCTTTTAAGTACGGAACCCTAAAAATAATAATTTTGAGTAATTGGTTGTCTTTTATGAAAAGCTTGAGTAAAAGGTTTAAAATGTTTAAAAAATTTGGAAAAACATAATTTAATATTATTCTTAATAAAAAAAAAAATAATAATAAAATTTGAAACAGTAGTGCATTTTTTCTTTATTAAAAAGTTTTCTTTAATAAAACTACTTAGTAATAATATTTCGAAAAATATTATTTTACCCTGGGATTAAAGAATGGGAAAAATAAAGGTAGCTGGTTAAATAAAATTTTCCTTTTTATAATATATGACACGCGCAAATATATATATATATATATATATATATATATATATATATTCTAGACATCATTTCAGGTCAGGTATCTTGAATTATTTCCATATACTTCTACAATAATAGTGTCTATGAAACCAAATAAATGTATCTTTGTTAAAACAAAAATAATTTATGACAGTATATTTCAGCATTTTGTAGTTATATTTCGACATATATATTTTCCTTAGAATGATGCAATTCCAATATTTGACTTCATCCTTTTCTTTAAAACCACAAATAAATCTTTCATGTCGAAATATCCGACACGTGCAAAAAATATTGAATCTTCTCTTTAAAAAGAAATAGTCGTGTATTAGAAGTTGTCACTTCTCTTGAAATTCTCTAAAATTTCGAACAAAATTCAATAAGTACAAAAATTTGTATTGGAGACTTTAAGTGTCCTAAAGAAAAATGACAAAGTTTTAGCAAACATTATTCCTTTGCTTCTTACATTCTTCATCAAAGCCATATAGCTGTAGGCTTTTCATGAGCAGAAAAACTTTATATTAATTCACGTATATACAGTATAACTTTACGAAACAGCGAAGGGAAGTGAGGAGTTATACAGACATTTTGATCAATTTTAAATGTTAGCTACGGCACACTTTATGAAATATATTACATTGTATAAATAACTTATAAGTACATATATCGAAAATAATTAGAAAGTATATAATGCTTTGACAATGTCTTTTCTATTAATTATGTATATAGCATTAAATAATTTTGTATAAGAGAAATAAAAATGATTTTGTTTTATTGGAAAATTTGTTAAGAAAGATTTTTTTTTTTTTTAACCCTGTGAACGCAGAGCAAAATGGCCAAATTGTAATGTTTATTCTTTTAATTTAAACAAATATAAAAAACAAAAAAAAAGATTTTTTTTTCCAAAACGTAATTAAAAAACAATATACATGTATTTATCTAATTATTAAGAATATTAATCACAACTCTTTGTTTTACACTTTGTTAAACTACATTATATAATTATAAATACATTAATTTAAATAATGCTTTCATTGCAGTAAAACCTACAGCTTAATGAACAGATATATATCAGTTCATGGCGGTAAGAAGGTTAATTCAATTCATCTGATAGAGTGCTGTTCTCATAAAAAAATATGTAGCACGTTTTTTACATTTATTATGCGTTTAAACACTAATGTACCGTCGTGGAAAAAATGATTATTTCGTGTTAACTTTGCTGCAAATCACTGTATAAAAAAGAGGGCGTGTACAAACCGATTTGTCATAACATTTACGAATTAATGCTATAGTTAAAGTAAGCTTTGGGGATCGTCTACATATAGAAATTATAACAAACGTTAAACATTTGTACTAACACTTATTTTTGACATCACAACTCGAATCGCACGAATTTTTAACATTTGGATGCAGTAGTAGAAGATATATTTTTTAGTTGTTTAGCAATTAATCTGATATTAACTCAAAACTCTGAACACTAAATTCATTTTCAATATTTTTAAAACAGATTACAATCTGTGTAGTAAATTGTATATACTGGATATGATTATTTTATAGCGTATTTGACGCTTCTTAAAAACATTTCTGTTTTATCCATAGGTTAATAATCATATTTATTTAAAACGCTAATTTCTAAAAATATATATATATTATTCGAAATGATTATGAAAAAAATAATGAAAATGATAATGAAAAAAAAATTATTGAAACCAATGAATTTTTTAGTATAAAACAATATCTAGATGATTTAAATCAGCAGTCCTCAGGTCATTCCGGAAATTACAATTTGAGTTAAACTTGAAACGTTAGCGGTATTGTATATGTTTTGAAACAAATGGAAACGAATTCTTTTTTAAGAGTTTCAAATTTTAAATTGCATCGCAATTGCCTAACAACATAATCTATAGTATTTTCATTTGGAATTCGTAAATTCGCTGATAAAATTTATCGACGTATGTAAATGTAATGGCACATCTACGTGTAAGTACTGAAATAGGTATTATGTGTTATTTTTAGGGTTCCGTACTTAAAAAGTAAAAACGGAACCATTATAAGACCACTCCTGTGTCTGTCTGTCACAGCCCTTTTACTTGTAAACTATGCAACGTGGAAAGTTCAAATTGGGATAATGATTATTGACCCATATATTTACAGATTAACCCTTAAAGCTCCAGCGTCTATTACACAAATTTTATTCGATCGGCACCACTTTTTAAAAAGAAGTTTCCTTCAAGTACAGAATTTCAAAAATGCTCTGATAAAATAAGGTAAATTTTATTTTTTCTTATTACTGGTATCAAAAACAAATTTTGGAAAGTCTGATAATGTCTCCGCAGCGGAGCCAACGGAGTGGTAAGGGTTAATAAATATTGATAAATATATTTAGGAAAAATGTACAGGGGGTAATTAAGTTACTTGAAAAAAAACTTTTCTTTGTATATCGTGTGGGGTATCGTGTGAAAGCTTTCGTAACGCTGAAATCAAAAATATATTTCATTTAATTTTTGGTATTATATTTTCAAAGTTATGGTGGAAAGTGTAGTGCAAAAATATGTCCCCCCCCCCCCATCTAATTCCGAATCTATTAAAACTAAAATTATGAAAAAATTATAGATAGTAGACATTAATTTAAACCTTGAAGGAAAATTATAGCGATTACCCTAGGTCACAAATTTTTTGAGAAATTCGCATTTTTTCGTTACACTCAAGTTTCGATTTACGGGCTTCAGCAAACGTGATGAGCAGAGCTGGAGGTACCTATCGTAGCAGAAATATAAAAGCATTGTTGATCAAGGATTTCGGAAAAAAAATCGTCGGTATTTAGCCGATATATTAACCCTTAAAAACAGGGACGGTTTGGACATACATAATGACAGGGACGGCGTACTTTATGCTCCATCGCTTTTTAAAGCCTAGATAAAAAAAATTAAGGATATATTTATGTAATGCAATCCCCAGTAGCAGTATAAAAGCAATAAACGTCAGATTGTTAAAAACAGACTAATTCAATGAGAATGAAGGTTAAAATTATGTAGTTTAAATTAAGAGGGGAGGGAACAGATAAACTTTAAACGTTACAAGGATATTATTTAAATAAATGAATAAGCATGGAGATTTTATCTCTAATATTATGGGCCGGTATTAATCCTTCCGGTTTTGCTGTGAGAATAATTATATACTTAAGTAATTTTAGATTTCAATTCAGTGCTTTTGAATATACTCTAATATAAAGAGAGTGTTCATAGTGTGTCAATTAAAATTTCCTCAGCACAGCTATAAATGCAATACACTTAAATATTTTCCAATTCAAAATTTGAGGGAATTGCAAACTTTTGAACCAACTTTCTTAAACGAAACAAATGAATTGCTTAAATGGAGAATTCATCCCTATTAACACAGTCCCATGACTTGCTATAGAATTATCCCCGGAAATGCCATGAACAACCAAAATAAGAAAAAGCAGATTTTTTCGATCCACAATTCTGAATATTTAAAAACCTATTATGCATCAAATTTATTTGATACTTACAAAAGGGACGTCTTATCCTAAAACACAAGTTAAGCATATGTCCCGGATGAAAGGTGGGTGAAGTATAATTTTAATGCGGGATGGATTTCCCAGCCAGTAACTCTGGAAGTAGCAACACATATTTCTGCAACCTACACTGACACATAACTTGATATCTGTTTCAACTATATTCCATAAATCCACGGTTGTCAACAGGCGGACCTTGGAAGGTCGAAGCCTGGACCGGCAAAAATTTTCAATTTGAATAAAAAAATTATTAATATTTGCATATAATATATAGGTTTGAGCGATAGCCTTATCAAAATGTTTCTTATTTGAAACAAGATTTCAAGACACTGCATAGATATATGCATTGCGTGCCAAAAATATAGACAAAAGCGTAAAATACAATTTGCTGTAAAAATAAGAATGGGATGAAATTTTTTTCATATGTGCCTAATTACAAACACGACATAAAGTACAAGTTAGGATTAATTTGTATTAAAAAGCACAGCAAATGCTGAATTTACTTAGAAAAACAGAAAAAAGGGTGTACCATAATTATGGACAATATTGATTTTATAGGTTCTTTAAGGTTGAGGAACACAGTAACAAATGTTAGTATTTAATGGTATTTCTATTAACTTTAATCATCTCAATTAGTTATCCATCAAAAGTATTAAGGTTAGAATTACCTCTGTGGACAGTTCATACCATGCGTGATCTATCGCTGTTGTAAGGTCCTTGGTCAAATAATATTGACTTCCATTTTCATATACTTTTCGTGATAGATGCCCCCATACATTCTCCATGGGATTTAAGTCCAGACTAAGCCATGCCCAGCCCATGTTGATATTATTCATATTAAACCACATTTTTGTCGAGTTAGACACATGAATAGGCGCCTTGTCTTGTTGAATTACACAGCTTGGCCCTCCGAGCAAATCATGCATTGGAATAATATGGTCCTCTAAGAGTTCCTGATAGTCTGGGGAGTTCATTTTCTTGCTACAAAATTCCAAAACTGTTTTTCCATGAAATTCAAAACCACCCAAACTCACTACTTATCCTCCACCTTGCGGTCTACTAAAAAAAACTTCTTGGTTCGATTGTTAAACCATACCAGTAAAATTTATATTCATCTGGTCCATCCAAGTTCCACTTTTTCTCGTCACTAAATATTGTTGACAGTCATTTATCACCATAAGACATGATTTTCTTAGCCCAGTTTAAGCGTACAGTTTTGTGGTATTTTCTTAAGCATGGTTTCTTCAACATTTTCTTGAAAGTTATTCGTTTAGATTGCGGTATTCTACTGTGAATGACATTTTTTCACACTCCAAATTTGGATTAAATTTTTTCAATGAAATATTTTTTCTAGATGCCATATTTAGAATGCTTCTGTCATCGCGCATGGATGTAACTCTTTGCCGACCAGGTCTTTTCTTACAACACCACTTGCCGCCATTATGCAAAATTCTGTAAACACCTTTATAAGATCTCGTGAAAATCTTGGCTATCTCTTTCGGATTTTTGCCTTTAAGTTTTAAATAAAAACCTTTGATGATCTCCTCTTTCGAAATCTCTTTACCTCTAGTCATTTTGTCGAATTTATAAAAAGATCGATTAGTCAGTCCAAAACAAGTCGAAAAATGATTCCAAACCAATAAAAATCAGAAAATACGAGGATACATACATTCAAGAAATGTGGATACATAACCGTCTGCTGAAAAAAATATTTTACTAATAATATTTCTAAGTTAAGTCAAAGGATTTCTATATTTATGGGACAGGCGATATTACATTTTAAAAAATCATAGTTTTAAGTATCTAATTCATTTTTACAATAAATCCAAAAAAATCAATAAAAAAATGTATCTGAATTTCTGTAAATACCGGAAAGGTATTTTATCTTAGGATGTCATTTTTTTTTTTATCTTAGACTATATTTTTGGGACGCACTGTAATTTGTGTCAAATCTTTAAATAGCCTTAACACGTTGCTTCAGCTGCGGAATGAACTGATGTGACAACGAAGTTGTTCAGTCTGAAACCTTTACTTCAAATGGGGATAATTGAGTTGTAAGAAGATATTTCGTTGCAAATGTATAAAATTGCATCCCCTGAAGAATTTTGGGGTAAACATGTCTCATAAAAGTATGAAAATTGCAAAAACCGGCTAGTAACCTGGCTATGTTTGGCTCCACATATGTGAAACAACTTTCTACAAAATGAAATTTTTGAAGAAAAATTATCGTTCGAGATTAACGGGCGCCCACCTTGAAGACACTCTTCGCATTAGCGGTTCACCACATCTGAACCAAACTATAAAAAAACTAGCTAAAGACCGCAAGTGTAATTTTTCGCATTATTTTTTTCAACGAATACATATCTTTTCTATTTTATGTGCATGCAAAAGTTTTCAAGTACTTATTACTTATGTGCTTTTTTCTGGATCTCTATAAAAATTTTTTATAAATATTCGGACACCACTTAAAACTTAAAATTACTTAGTGGCCTTTGCACTAAATATTTGATATAAAAAACTTTTGTAAGTACAGTCGTGGAAAATAAAAAGTAAACACCCCTTACTAACGCTGCAAAAATTATCATAGAAGAAAGTTACTGGTACCGCACGATTGGTAATAAAGTCTACTTTTAAAAGATGTACATAATATTTGCTTAGGGGGCCATCTATATATTAAAACGAACCATAACTTTGTTTTTTTTTCAATAGCAGTACACATGTTTGACAGCATAAATGAATTCTACGCCCTTCAATTAGCCTAAAAACAAATTTTTATGTAATTCGTACGATAAATTTCCGAGAAATTAATTATTTTAAAATGAGCGTATTTTAGGGACTGTATCCCAATTGAAGTTCGGTACTCGATTGTTGTGGAAGAGAGCCCCCTTCTTGATCAAGGCATCCTTTAAGCGCCATCAAGCAGACATTGAAGACTGCTAGATTATATGATAGCATAAGGAATTTCAAAATATCTTGTCACTTCTATCATAGACGGCCCCTTAAACAACCATTTGGCCGTTTTTTAAGCATAATTTGAAAACTACTTGGGAGAAAAATGTGAAATTTTCGATTTCCATAAAGCACGACATAATAGAGCTAAATCCATCAAAAAAATTGTACGTTGCAATTCATAATTTTTTCGAATATTAATTTCATAATTCATATCATAAAATTATAAAAATTGCAAATTCAACGTATTTATGTTTGGGTATTTTAGTATTATTGCAGTTACACCAAAAATTAGCACATTAGTAGTATAACTTCAAGCGATATTAATAAAAATATGAAAATGTAATTTAACATTAGAAGCACTAAATTTTGAATATTTTTAATTCTGTTAGTAGGGGGAGTTTACTTTTTTTCCCACGACTATACATTATTTTTCGATTTCTACATGTCTCTGTCTCATAAGAGTATACAACAGAAGACAAACTTACTTTTTTTTATTAATATAATTTTTTATTTGAGGAAATAAATCGCTGCAATTTCGTCTAATACGCTTTTATATAATAACTGAGAGTAGCGGGACATTACTATATCCGTCACACGTCCAATATCTGAGACATAGTAAATAGTGCGACTAACCCGTTGGGGCATCTGAACTCGGATTTACCCTATATTCTTTTGTTCTTTTTTGTAATTGACAATGCTTATTGAAGGTTTCCATGGAAGCTATAAATTATATTTGGAAAGCCATGCTTCATCCTGAAAAAAGTTAAACCGTTAAAATTCTATTTGTTATGATGAAAATTTAGAGAGTAACTATACTTTGAATTTTATGAATTTTTCATTTTTTCTGGCACTTAAAACGGAAGCAGGTCTGAAATTGTACGTGGAATATGGTAAATGAGGTTTGTTCGTACTATTAGTTTCATAAATGGTCAGCTCTTGGTGCAAAAGCTGTTGCACTCTTATTCAAAAATACATGAATACAAAATTTATTACGATTCGATATATTAAATTCAGTAATGCGGAAATAATATGACCCCTTCTTAAATAGGCCGTTATCAACATGGCAAACTAGAATCTTTACCTATCATGTAATATTATTGAATTAACGTATGATAGGATTTAATAGAATGGAAAAAACTTTTAATAATATCATTTTAAGTTTTCATTCGATATTCATAAAATGTAAAATGACTCGCCAAAATTCTTCAACTTTTATATATATTACATTACAAACCATTCGGTTGCATAGTTTCTGCGCGGTTAAATGCGCACAGAAGGACAGATAGACCCGATGACGACTATACGTGCTACGTATTTGTATAATTACGAACGTAACTAAAAAGAGGGTTGATGTTTTTCTATAAAATATTTATTTAAGATTAATATATATATATAAGATTATATAAAATTTATATAAAATTAATATTGGAGTCCAAGCTGACAGTAAAATACTTTTCTTTTTGAAAGATTTTTTCTATAGATAGATTAAAATGTAAACAAATGTTATCCAGTGGAAGTAACATTTAACTGGATATTTATAAAAAAGGAAACTGTTATCAATTCTAATTCTGTACTGCTACATTACAATTTAATCTCTAATTAGCAAAACTAAAAATAAATGCAGCGTTTTCTTGAAATGTCATATAAAAAGCAACATATAAAAATTCTAGAATAAGAAATCTATTGCCTCAATCTTAAACCAGATATCGTATTTTTGAAAAAAGACCCTTTCAGCACATTTATAAAGTGCTTTCTTTTAAGAATTTTCTTACGTTGGTGCTTTATCGCGCAATCGAGTATTCAGAAAAATTCCATTTTGATGGGAAATCACTTTTTAAGAGGTGGTTGCGTAAAACCTTCCCTTTCTTTAGTTATAAAAAAAGGAAGCGTGGGATGGCTAATCAAATAAGGTCAAATGGGATGGGAAATGAACTTTATTTTGAACGTTTGTCATTTTTAATACGAGAAGTTGTTTCAGGAAAGATCTTAGGAAAATGATTTTCTACAAATACCTTGTGCTAAATTTATTGTGGTGATAAGAAAAAAAAAATAATGTTAAGATTAAAAAAATATGTATGATAATCACTTATAATGAAACAAACTAAGCTAAAAAGTGTTCTAAAAGTGATAAAATACCTTTATTTAGATTAACGTACGTTTTATCGCACAAACGATGACATTTTCAAAATAATTCTTGATAGAAATATTTTCGCATTTTTTTATGGCTAATCAAATAAGATCAAATGAAATGGGAGATGAACTTAATTTTGAACGTTTGTCATTTTTAATACGAGAAGTTGTTTCAGGAAAGATCTTAGGAAAATGATTTTCTACAAATACTTTGTGCTGAATTTATTGTGGTGATAAGAAAAAAAAATTAATGTTAAGATAAAAAAAAATATATATGATAATCACTTATAATGAAACAAACTAAGCTAAAAAGTGTTCTAAAAGTGATACAATACCTTTATTTAGATTAACGTACGTTTTATCGCACAAACGATGACATTTTCAAAATAATTCTTGATAGAAATATTTTCGCAATTTTTTTTTAAAAAACAAGAGCTTAGTAAATAATGTCACGTGACTTAATGCATAATAAAAATCAGAGCAAACATAAAATAAAATGAAATTGGATATTTGTGAGCTAGGATTAATTTTTACTACTCTTGCTAAACCTGCATATCATCTCTTAGAATTTTAAGATTATCAAATGTTTAAAATCGGAAAATTTGACTAATGTTGTTTTTAATACATTTTAAATGTTCATAACTGTTATTAATAAGCTATACAAATTATTTCAAGTTCTATAAAGAGAATCATTTATTATATTAATAGTTAGATTATGTAAATATATTTTAACCATATACGAAATTTTCAAATAAAATTATTAATTTAATATCTTATATTTTCTAAAACATATTTATAAAGGATTTAGACTATTATAATATTTCTTTGTTATTATATATTTTTATTTTCGCGATTAAATATTTTGTATTTAACGAGTTTCAAAATAAATATTAAATCGTCTAAAAGATAATCCTTTCTAAAATAAATGTATTATATATTTTTCCTCTATAATGCATTTGTAGTAAAACAATTATTTCCGACATCTCTTAATCTTTTCCTTAAAGATAAGTTTTGTTTCGGAAATTTTCTTTTTCCTCTTAATAGAGGTCGTTTTTAACTTTACAAATCTGACACCGTGTAAACTAATCTATCTTGATTGCCTTTCAACAAAAGAGATACCCTGAAAAGATATGTCCATTTTATACGAATAGAATTATGGTGTTGAATGGAACTTGTAACAAAATCTCAATCACTTATATTTTTTAAAAATGTGTTTGACATTTTGACTTTAACTGGTGACGTGTGGAAGAGAGGATGGCCTTTAAAAATGTGGGGTGTATCCATGTTTTTTATTTTTCACAATCTTAGACGCGTGTAATTGTTGTTGATATATCACGTAAAAATAATTAAAAAAAATCATTAAAAATTTTTCTTTGTACGAGGGAGAATCAATAAGTTTTTGTCCTCAAATAGAATTAATTGAGGGAAAATTTTGAAATTGCTACATTTTATGAGTCATTTCCTATACAGTCAGTGTGCACATTTACATAACACATTACATAACATACATGACATATTACATAAGATATAACACTTTTACATAACATATTACATAACACATTTGTTAAACCGGTATTTCAAAGAGAGGGGGAGGATGTATTCGAGGAGGTGCGATAGTAGACCCAAAGGAGGGCATTTTTCTAACTTTTACCGACCCCCACATGTGACATATTGTTGTAAAGAACTTTGACCACTTATTCATACTATGCACCTCCCGAGCCCCTTCCCCGAAATTTGCCCTCAGGGGGGCATTTTTCTAAGTTTTCCGGATATCATTCATGCCCCTCGGGGGTAAATTTGGAGGGGGGAGAGGCTCGGGGTGCATAGGATGAATAAGCGGTCACTGGAATTTACAACAATATGTCACATATGGGGGTCGGCGAAAGTTAGAGAAATGCACCCCTTTGGGTTTACTTTCGCGCCTCCCAGAATACATTCTTCCCCCTCTCTTTGAAATACAGTTTGCAGAAATGTGTTACTGTGTTCAGTGACTATAAAGAAAAGGACTAATACAATGCAGCAATTTCATAAAATTCACTCAATTATTTCTATGTCAGCGCAAAAACTTATTGATAAATGCATCTGTACGATACTATATTGATTGTGATTATTTATTTGAATTAAAAATTAAGCATTTTAATCATTAACTACTTAAAGATATGGTCGAACACGCTTAAGTCGAGCTCGGCTAAAGTTAGGACACTGTTAAAAGGAGGAATTCGTACTTTAACATTTTTTTAAAATTTTAACTACCGTAAAGTGCCGAAAATATGCCCTCCCCCCCCCCCTATCCAAATCAATGTAAATTTGAAATTTAAAGTCATTTTTCTCAAATCAGAAATTTTTGACATTGCACGCATCCTACTTCATGAACTGAGTGACATAGGAACTTAAAATTTTGGATTGCATTGTATTCTGCATATCATTACAACCTCTACCTATTTGATATTTTAAGTACCTCTAATATATTTATTTATTTTTTATTTTTAATTGAAATTTTATCACAGATTTTGCATTTTATGGTTTAATTGCCTGAAAAAAATGTTTTCATCTGTAAACTTTATTATCATTTTAGGTTGAAGTTAATATGAATATGTATCAATATATAGTATGAATATATAGTGTATGATATATAGTATATGATATATAGTATATGTATATGTATATGTAGTATAGTATATGATATATAGTATATGATATAGTAATATATGAATATATAGTAGTGTGAATATATATATCGGGTGAGCCAAAGGTTTGTTAAAAATTTAAAAAGTCATAAAAAAAGAAGATTCCATGATAAAGATGTGCGATTTGCAAGAAAGGGCTAACAAGGTAGTTTTTTCTTTTTTGCAGAAAAAAAGTTAAGTATCACACGTAGGGGACTCTGAGGACTCGAAACGCAATGAACAGATAGTAAGACACAAACTACTACGAAAAAATGAATGGAGCGTATTGTTGTCTTGTTCATCGTGTTTCTGGTCGTCAGCGCCCTCTATATGTAATTTACTAACTTGTTTTTTCTGCCGAATATACCTTTTATAATCCTGCGCGCAACACACGTATGTCATTGAAAATCCTTACTTATTCTGTCTTAATTAAACTAAATTCTAATCATGTATCATTAAAATTATTTTAAAGAAAACGTAAATAATAATTTGAAAAATTTTATTTAAGAAAATTGCTTATTTTGAAGAAATATTTGCAGAACCAATTATATATATATATATATATATATATATATACAGGGTTGTTATAATTAAAATTCGCCTATTCAGAAAGCTCTAGAGCCCGTTCTATGGCTCCAAACGAAACAAAATTTCACTTGTACGTAGTTGAAGAGATGCGATCTGCGAAAATTGAAAAAAAAAACAGTTAAAATTTTTGTCAATAGCTAGCGCTGCGCCAAAATTTAAGGCGATGTTTGCAGATTCATTATATCAATTTCAGTCAATCCAGACGAAACACACAAATTTAAAAGTTTCAACAAACTTCGAGGAACTGCGAATTGTTATAATTAAAGTTCACCTAATCAGACAGCTCTAGACCCTGACCTATGACTCCAAACAATACAGAAAAATGAATGAAATTTCGTGTGATGTAATCTGCATCAACTAAAATAAAACATGTCGCTTGGCAACGAGGAAATAACAAAGAATAACATTACGCATGCTCAATGAATCCTCCACCATTTTCAATAACGCATTCCATTCTCAGAATTGTGCTTTCTATAGCATTGCGTAAACTGTCCTGTGAGATTGAGCGAATATGAAGTCTAATACTTTCTTTCAGATCAGAGATTGTCTGACATCTGTCTTTAGATACAGAATAATTCAAAAATCCCCACAACCAAAAATCGCATGGTGTTAGATCAGGCGATCGTGGTGGCCAGACTGTTTGAAAATAACGACTTATGATGCGGTCTTCTGTACAATGGCTTGTTAAGGAAGTCCGAACTGCTCTAGTAATGTGCGGTTGTGCACCGTATTGCATGAACACGATATTTTGAAGGCAGCCTCGCTGTTGCAGCTCGGGAATCAGAAAATTTGACAACATATTGAGATACCTTCTCACATTTACGGAACATGTAATAGGTCCTGTGGATGTTAGTTCCTCAAAAAAATATGGCCTTATCATAAACGTAGCTGTGAAACCATACCACACCGTCACTTTACCTGCATGCAGTGGAACTTCTTGGACAACATTAGGATTCTCTTTCGCCCAAATTCGACAGTTGTGTGTGTTCACTTCTCCGTTTAAATAAAAATATGCTTCATCAATCCATAGAATATTCCAGGCCCAAGAATTGTCCACATTCATTCGTGCAAGAAACTGTAGTGAAAATGATAGCCGACTTTTGGTATCACCCTGTATTAGTTGTTGCACCCTTGCACCCTCTGAATCTTGTATGGATAGTAGCGCAAAATTTGGCTCATCACTTTTCTCACAGTGGAAATCGGCATATCGGCTTCATTCGCAATAGCTGGCACATTTGAATTACCAAATGATGACTGGTTTGCTAAATCCACGGCAGCAGTAGCAATATCTTCAATGCTAGAAATGTCTACTTTTTTCGTCCTCTGCCATGAAGAATGTCGAGTTTTCCTGTTTCCTTGAAATTTTTAATCATTTTGTGAACTCCACGCTCCGATATTGGTCCACGTCTAACATTTTTTAGTTTCCGGAATTCTCGAACAGTTGCAGCTGCGTTGCTGTTATTTTGATAACATAACTTTACAAGAAGTGCCTTTTCTTTCAAAGATACCATTCTCCACAAAGCGTAGATTCAAATGCTGTTCAGAAACTATCAACTGTTCCAGTGTCAAAGAAATCACAGACACACTTTATCAGCAAGTTTTAAATCGTCAGGTGGTTAGAAGGGTATTTCAAATATTCGAAATTGCGATATCACTTTGACGTCGTTCGTCGAAAATTTGAATAAAATTTGATCTTTTTCAAGCGTTGGGTGAAATTTTGTGATTTTGTGTGTTTCATCTGGATTGACCGAAATTGATATAACGAATCTGAAAAGTTTACTTTTACCAACTGTGAAATAAAATTTCCAGTATTTTGTTTTTTTACAAAATAAAGGAATCTGCAAATATCGGCTTAAATATTGGCGCAGAGGCACCTATTGACAAAAATTTGAAGCACTTTTTTTTTCGATTTTCGCAGAGCGCATCTCTTCAACTACGCACTAGTGAAATTTTGTTTCATTTGGAGCCATAGAACCGGCTCTAGAGCCTTCTGAATAGGCGAACTTTAATTATAACAACCCTGTATATATATGTTACCGGCCAAACCCGATTTTAGGCCAAACTAGATTGGACTAGGCCAAACTAGTTTATCCTAACGCCCATAGGATAAACTAGTTTTTCCTAGGCCAAATTAGTTTGGCCTATCGCTCATAGGATAAACTAGTTTAGCCTGCTACTCATTGGTCCGAACTAGTTTATCCTATACCGATTTAGTTAATCCTATGTCAATTCAATTTGGCGTGATTTTATTGATCCCAAAGACGGCCCCGGCGCCAACCTTCTAGTTTATCTTATGCCAATGCAATTTGCCGTGCTGTTATTGATCCCAACTACCGCTCCGGCGCCAAACTTGTGCAAAGTAGTATTGCCGTCATCCCTGTATAATATATTTTATTCGATGGGGAGTGGGATAACGTACACCTATCTTCCCCATTTTACTGCCGCCGTTAATTAAATATATGTTCCATATGGCAAATTGTGTGCTGGAGGACCATAGAATGGGATAAGAGGTTATCATAAAATTTAGGAGAGAAAGAATTTCTCGATATTTATTTTTTTCTCACATAAATATTACTAGGATTTGAATTATTTATGAATAAATGCACCATTAAGAATATCAGAAGAACATTTGATATTCTTTCAGAAATTTGGAATGTCACAAAAATCCGGCGAAGTTCCGGTCCCAGTTTGTCCTCAAATACATATATTTTTAAGCTACCTTTATTCTACAATTAAAATTCTCTAAAGAATAGTACTTATACCGGGTGTCCCAAAAAGGACTGACTGATTTTAAAATTCAATAACTTGCAAACGGTGACAGATATTTAAAAAATTCTTGCAGGAGGTTTATGCATAAGGTCAAAAGTTTTATTACAGTGATTTTCAATTTTAGTTCGATTTACAAACAATAGATGGCGCTGTAAGCAATAGTCGCTAAATTCAGGCTCAATTTTTGGTACTTCGTGGCCCGGATAATACATTTCCTTCTCCTTTTTCTGCATGGAACAAAATAAAGGACCAAAAATCGAGCCTGTATTTAGCAACTATTGCTTACAGCGCCATCTATTGTTTGTAAATCGAACTAAAATTGAAAATCACTGTAATAAAACTTTTGACCTTATGCATAAACCTCCTGCAAGAATTTTTTTAATATCTGTCACCGTTTGCAAGTTATTGAATTTTAAAATCAGTCAGTCCTTTTTGGGACACCCGGTACATTTATACACTGTAAAAAAACCACTGTAAATTTGACAGAACAAACTGGATCACAGTGAATATGCTGTATCTTTCTTTGGTTTCCTGACTATATTAACATGGAAAATACAGTAGTTGCGTAAGATTAACAGCACAATGTACTGGCAATTTGGACGCATTTTTTTACAGCACAAACTACTGGCGTTCAAATTGCCAGCACATTGTGCTGTTAATTTTACGCAACTACTGTATTTTCCATGTTATTTTAGTCAGGGAACCGAAGAAAGATACAGCACATTCACTGTGATCGAGTTTGTGCGCGAGATGAAAAGTACTTTGTACTGTAAAAATGTCGAATTTTTTTTTTTTTTTTTTTTTTTTTTTTTTTTTTTTTTTTTTTTTTTTTTACAGTGTAAGGATGGAGATACAGTACTGTAAAACCTATTAGAAGCATCTGTGTATGACGACATCCTGTTTTAAACGGAAAATGTTTTTTAATCGGTGCAAATTGGATATAATAATCCGTTCGAAAAAAATATAATACATTTTCTAGGGACGACGGACCTACTAAAAAAGGAACTTAACTATAACGAAGTTTTTTCTCTCCTATATGATTCCGTCTTAGAAGGTTTTTCTAAATAATGTTTTCAGATTTTCAAGTCTCCAAGCCGTGTAAAAAAAATATTGCTATTAGTAATTTTTTAGATATTTACATACAAAAAAAAATTCATTACAAAATCAATATAGTTTAAAATAGAATCATTAATATCGTTAATCCACATTCTATGGCTTGGAGATTTAAAAATTTGAAAAATTCTATACAATAAATCTTCTAAGACGGAATAGCATAAGAAAAAAGAAACATCCTTTATAGGCAGATTCCCTTATCAGAAGGTTCATCATGCGTTGTAAATACATTATATTCTATTTACAAGTACTAATATCCTCATTTTACATAATTCAACATATTTTATTTTTGTTCAACACGGGATTCTGCCATAGGCAGGTTATGTTTCTCAAGTTTTACCTTACTTTAAGTTTATTATCTAAAAATGCATCTACTCATCTTAAAACTAGTCGGATGTACCAATCCCAAAACTTTCTTTTATCTCAAATATGTTAATACTTCAAAATTCGCTACCATAATGAAAAATTAAATGGCAATCTATGCACATTTTAAGGATTCTAAAGATATGAAATTTCGTGCATTAGTTCTTGAGATATGACTATCGCTGAAATCGTGTAAATCCAGCAAAATGCAGCATAGCAGGGCTTTCTGTTGAATTATTTACACCAAAACGTAATCAGAAACAACTTATGTCAACGACTAATTGAATACGAAGTTTGGTGAAAATCCGTGCATTAGTTTTTGAGATACAGCTACTTTGAAAATTTTGGAAAATCCAGCGTAGCAGTGTCACCTGTTAAGAGATTTTCACCAACACATAATCACCAAAATATTAATCAAGGTATACTTGAATCTGAAGTTAGTTATTGAGATTGAATTGAGCTATTGAGGAAATCGTGAAAAATGCAGCACAGCAAAGCCACCTATTAGGCTATTTAATTTACCCCAACACCTAATCAGCATCAATTCATATCAAGGACTAACTGAATCTGAAGCTTGTTGAAAATCTGCACGTTAGTTCTTGAGATAGAGCTATTACGAAAATCGTCAAAATCCTGCAAAATTTAGCATAGCAGCGCCACCTTTTGGGCGATTTACACCAAAAACTAATCAGCACCAATTTATATCAAAGACTACCTGAATATAATTTTTTATTAAATTCCGTACATTAGAGGGCCCACAAAATTGTGTTACATACATGCAGACAGACAGACATTTTGTAAAAACATGTTTTTCGGGATCTCTGACTCCTGAAACGTGTAAATCCGTCAAAAACCGGAAGTCGAAAATTTTCACGAATCCAGTACTTTCTTCTTGTAAAGATAGAAGAAAGTAAAAATTAAGTAACATAATAAATAGATAAATTTCAATTGTGGAATAATAGCGAATTAAAAACACGTGCATTAAAAAAAATCTGGGCCGGGCCAAACGTTACTGATATTTTTACTGACCAGACCTGAGATCCTGCCGGTCCAAATGATTTTCATATGAGCTGGGTTGGAAATTGTACTAAAAATTTCTGAGCAGACCTCAAGAATAATGCAGTATAGTCCCGACTTAAGCCGGAAAAAAAATTGAGTCCCGGTCCATCTCGGTCCGAACCTCTCGAAAAATGTAATCCCCAAACAAAGCCCGGATCGATTGTCGGGACTGAAAATGGGGCAGGCCCGTAAAGACCCTTACATCGAATAACAAAAGTCTAGCTCACAAATTTTTGTAAATTTGGACGCTGAACTTCTATTATATTTAAGAAAATAAAAATTAAAAAACGAGTTTTTAGTGAACTTTGCTCACTTCCATAGATGTGTTTGAGTTGATCTAATTTGTTTGAAAATTTTTGAATCTGAACTTGAACTTCACTAATTTTTGAGAAATTGAATTTGAGTTTAAATTAGTTCTTTTTTTCCCCCTCGGCGCGCTCAATGCAGGTTGGCATCAATTAAGCACGTAAAATTGAATTGGCCTAGGATAAACCAGAAGATTGGCACAGAAGTGGTCTTTGAGATCAATAAAAGCACGCCAAATGAAATTTGCACAGGATAAACTAGATCGGCCAAGGATAAACTAGTTCAGACCAATGAATAGCAGGCTAAACTAGTTTATCCTATGAGTGCTAGGCTAAACTAGTTTGGCCTAGGGAAAACTAGTTTATCCTATGGGCGTCAGGATAAACTAGTTTGGCCTAGGAAAAATTAGTTTATCTTATGGGCTTTAGGATAAACTAGTTTGGCCTAGGAAAAACTAGTTTATCCGATGCGCGTTAGGATAATCTAGTTTGGCCTAGGCCAATCTAGTTTGGCCTAAAATCGGGTTTGGCCGGTAACATTTATATGGCCGGTATTATGACCGGTAACACACACACACACACATATATATATATATATATATATATATATATATATATATATATATATATATATATATATATATATATATAACCATTAATTAAACATTACCGACCATCATCAAAAACCGTAATATTGCGAATGAAATGACAATAAAAATGCATGCCACAAACCAACAATATAGAACTGTATGTATAAAATAAAGTGCCTTATACTTAATTACAAGAATTATATATATTATAGAAATAAAATTTAATGCAATGTTTTAAGGCAATTTTTCTAATATTGATATAAGTGTATAAACAAAAATAAATGCTTCTTTTTTTTTATATATTAAATGCTTCTGTTATATACAATCATTTTCCATAGTATATTATTCACTTGTACGGAAAAGTTAATTTATAAAGTCCATATTAATTTATAAATTTCTTTCGTGTCATTTATTGAGATTAAAATAAAATATTAAGTAAGTCAAAATTATTATTAGTTGTATCATTTTAATTTTCATGAAATCATGATAGTTATTTGAAAGAAAACAATCAAGCTTAAATTGACTTTTTGAAACAAAATGTCTGTAAACAAATACATTACGCATGTGTAATTTATAATTTTTGAAAAAAAAAAAAATATTCTTTTGAAGAAACATATGGACACGTGTTGTGCTAAATTGCATGAAGATATCGAAATGACTTCAAACACGATACTTCTCAGGAGACATATCAGGTAGTGCGAGGTATAACAAACATCTGTGATTAACGTAAAAGATAGAGGAAGTCTAGATTAGACACATATAAGGGAGATAGCTAGCCGTTATCTAGAAAGTTACAAAATGGATCGCAGCACAGGTTTCAAGAAGTTTTTACTCAGCGTTGCGTATAAATATATTAAGGGACTTACTTTAGCAGCTACATTTTGTGCGATAGTTATGTAATATATATATATATATATATGGGGCATTCCCACAATCTTTTGACTTTTATGTCCCTGAATAATAATTTTTATTTTAGTACATTTTCGTGTGTTTTTTATTTCATATACTGGGGAACATCCCATTGCATGATTACATAACAATATTATCGAGATAAATAAGTTTTGGAAGATTTTGGTGGTCCAAATACCAGGGAAACTCCTTTACCGTCCCGTGTTCCTGATGCTGATTTTTAAGTTTGGGGCGGTCTGTATAAAATTGTTTCAATAAAAGTAATTCGATGTAATTTTTTTTTCCGAATTTGGGACACTTGTTTTATATAAATATGTAGCAAACAATTAACCTGCACAAATTTTTACGTTTGATATTATTTTTTGAACTCTGTCCCTGGGATTTTCATCCTTACCTTCTCTCTTGCTAAACTTATACAGAAAATCACTTCAGATGTACCTACAGAATTTTTTTCAAGTTTTTTCTCCTAAGTTTTTCCAAGTTTTTTCTCCTAAGTTTTTCGAAATTTTTTCTTCCCTTTTTTCCTATACCATCCCCCTTTTTATTTCCTTCCGCCCCTTCTTTAACACCCTTTTAAGACAATGTTATACCAAAATTTTGTACTAAAAATACTATATTGTTATTATTTTTTATTTGAATGCCCTGTGGGTACTATGCAAATTCATTATAAGTAAAAATTTAAAAGAAAATAGAAAGTTATAGTGGTAAAATGGTAAGAGAAATTAAACTCGCAAGTTTAACTTAAACCTCAGTTAAATAAAACATGTTTCGCTGCTGACCATTTTTTCTTTATTTTGAATCATTAAGGCATTCGTCTATCAGATTAAAATGTTATTTTAGCAAGTTTAATTTCATCAGATTTTTATTCCCGAAAGTCAAAATATTTAGAGAATGCCCCATATACTGTGTTAAAATCACGCAATATAGAGCTGCTGAAGGTAATCTCTCCATTTAAAAAAGATTTATCTTGTAAATCAGAGACCTATTTTAATAGAATCAAAATATGGTGTTGATTTGAACTTAAAAACTTTTATTTCTAGTAATGTGCTGGGCATTTCGCCTGTAACTGGTAACACGTACCGGAAATAGTTGGCTCTAGAAGAATATATAATATCAATGACTTTATTTCACATAATTGTCTTTGTTGTATCTATATCACGAAAAAATAAATAAATATTTTAAATCTTAGATAAGTTCCATTGTTTTGGTTATAGCACTTAAAAATAACAAATTAAAAATTTCCATTAAAAATTTGTGTGTGTGTGTGTGTACGATGCTATATCAAGCGTGTTATATACGCTACATTTAAAAATAAGTTTTTGCTATTTATTATTTCAAGATAATTTGCGCAAAAGTAATTAAGAAATCAAAAATTTGAGATTTTGATGTCTATGAGATAAATCCTATAATAACTGTAAAAAAAGTATCTTAAACTGATAGAAAAAAGACTGTTAAACCAGGGAAAACCATTTAATTTACGGAAAATATCTGTACCTTTCCATTAAAATAGTTTTTTCGGTAAAAAATATAGATTTTTTCTGTAATCCAATTTTTTTACAGGAAAAAAACTGTTTTTCTTTAAAACAGATTCTGCTGTATAAATACAATTCTTTTTCTGTAAATATTACAGATTTATTTTTACAGTGTACTATATGTTTGTGAATATTTATACTGATTTTCAGCAGCAGGTGAAAAGGTAAAAATTAAAACTAATTTAATTATATTTTATATTACAATTTGCGAAACCGCCAGTCCGACGTTTTTTTATATTTATCTTTGAAGATGTTATTACTTGTAGATATTTTTATTTATTTGAAATTATTTAAACATACGCATGGCATTAACTAATATGCCTGTGTTAACTTTAATTGTGTGTCTTGCTGCTTTATTTTCCGTAGAAACATTAAAAGGAATATTTATAAACATAATTTATAATACCTTAGATAAAAACTATTCTTGTATTATTATTTTTCAATAATATATTTCTTCAGTGTTTTGCAACATTTAAAGAAAACATTTTCTCTTACAGAAGCTTTGATTAAGAAAACTTTGATCCAATTATTAGGTGTCGCTATTAACTTTATATATTTGGCACTGTTTCTTATAATCTAATCTATTTTCATTGCCTTGCAACAAAAGATTTCTTTTTGAAAGGAGAGGCTCATTTTATCAAAATAAAAGTATGGTGTTGAAAGTAATGTGTATGGACATTTTTACTGTAACTGGTAACACGTAGGAAAAGGGTTGGCTTTAGAAGAGTATTATGTATCAATGACTTTATCTTCAATACTTGTCGTTGTTGTGTCGATATCACGTAAAAGCAATAAACTAAATGGGTTTTCAATTATGCTGTTAATGTTGGAAAGTACATTAGTTAAGGATGTTTTTAATCTCAATTTAAAAATATGGATCTTCATTATTAGTTTTTTGAAATAAAATATTTTAAAAGCATTTAACACTACCAATCGTAAAATGCTTCTGTTACTAAATTGTTGAAATAATTTAATGTCGACAGAATTAATGAACGAATTTACTTAAAAATACATAAAAGCTGGTCTCAAGGTACAACATAAAAGAAACATTTTTTATTACAAAATACTAATGGTGTTGTGCATTCAAAAAATATTATTTTTTATATATCATAATTAATTTAAAAAAACTGTAACTATTAAAACAATACGCAATAAAATATTCAGATTAGAAGTTCGGGAATTTAAAATGGAAATTGTGTACATTACCACAGGCTAATTTTTAACTTTGACAGTATTTTTCGCAAATACACTGTAGAAAAAATCTTTAAAGTTACTAAAATTTTTCAAGGAAACTGGGATTCCTAGAACTATTTGTGTAACGGCAGCATCAAAAATTCATGTAACAGATACACTTTTGCACTTTAAATTCTAAAATCTTTAATGTTACTAAGAATTTATGAGGAAACTTGGATTCCTATTAATTTTTATGTAACTGTACACTCTTAAAATTTTCCGCTCAACGTTGAACGAATATATTTTGTAAAATAATAAGAATTAGCAAAAATAGTCCAGGGGCATTGTACATTTTAACTTTCAAAAGGTCGGGTAGAAGATTTTTTTTTTTTTTTTTTTTATGAATTGTTTATAATGATACCAACATGGCAAAACCAAGTTTTTAAACAAAATTTCTTAAGGCTAAATTTTCTGTGGACAAAAAAACAAAAAAAAAAAAGGGACATTTTTTGATTTTTTTTAAATATTTCGAGACCCGTTACCTTAGCATATTATTTTCTAAATACAATATTAAAAAGGATAAACTTTTCTACAACTTTTATATTTACAACATTTTTATACACTCAATAGCAAGCGCAGTACGCTATTTCAAAAACAGGACAACTTTTTCAATTTTCTGAAAAACCGTGAAAAACGTAGTTCTGCCCGATTATTCATATGTCCCCGGGGATTTAATCGTGTATGTCGACTTCTAAAAATTGGTAGCAATAAGTCATCCATTATTTGCACACTCTCGTCTTTATTTTCATCTCAACAGACATTTTATATTCAATAAATTTATATAATTTTATAAGTAGGGCAGAGTGTAGATGAATGACACAATTTTTATATTTAGACAATAACTTTAAGTGTATTATACATTGTTAACTTCAAAGCATTTTTTGAAAGAATACATCAATATTTAGTAACTTATTAGCACAATAGATTCAATTAAAAAAGAATTCTTCTTTAATTTTAATAAATTTAATAATTTAATAATTTTTATAATGCGTACATATGTTTCCGGGTACCAATGACATAGGTATGAAAATTTGCCAAAAACATATTTTATTTCACACTACAATGATATATATTTTATTTACCAATTTATTGATAATGTATGTTTTAATGTTTACTTTTTTAACGATAGCAAACATTGGATTGTAGTTCGATATAAAAGGCGGACTCAAAAAATAAATATATTTTACGTAAGAAATACTTTTACCTTATAAAATAGCAACAATAAAAATGACAACAGATTGTTTTCCTAACTAATGTAATGCCTTTGTCTGTTGTAAAATTTAAAAATTCTGTCAATAAAATATTTAAGATCATAAGTTTCATAAAAATATTTAAAAGATTAGTTTTGAAAAATACTGTCAATTTTTTCCGCACTTATGTAAATAATTTTAACAAGGGATTATATCATTTTAGCATGCAAAAATATATATAACTTTAAGATTATCTATTAATTGCTTGGAAGCTCAAACATAATACTTTAAATTTCAGAACGGGTTCCAAACAGTTTTTCAAAAATGAAAGTGTCCGGTTAAAAAAAAAAAAAAAAAAAAAAAAAAAAAAATGCAACCAAACCGGAAAAAGAACAAAAACGCAACATTAGATATTTATCTCAGGTATCCCATGAAACAAAAATTATTTAAAAGTAACAAAATGCGAGCAATGTATTTGTCAAGAACGCTCACATATGTGTAATATTACCTTGCGAATTCTTCATGAGACTAATTTAGATCCATAATTCATATAACTGTGACTTTAAGCGCCTCAATGCTACAACTACCGTAAAATCTTCGAAAATGAAATCTGTATGTACGGAATCTGGTCTTTAAAGAAAAAAACAATATTTTTTCAAGAGAAAGAATATGAACAATTATACCTGCTAAGATGGAAACCTGTTTAAAGCAGAATATATTTCGGTTCGGTCTTCAAGGTTTTAATGAATCAATATTTGACAAAGCTGATTACGTAGTTCAACATTACGTATATTACACACTTAAAAATTTCAAAATCCAGCTATTAGAGATTTATTAAAATTCTCCTGGAAAATTTTCTTTTTTAAGAGGGTGGGGGCGCCAAACTCCATGTTTGCTACGGGTTATAAACCCATAATTTACTGCTACTAATATATAAAACTTGACATACACGATTAAATACGTGGGAAACATTAAAATAATCGGGGCAGAAATACGTTTTCACGGTTTTTAAGAAAATTGAAAAAATTGACTTATTTTTGAAATGGCGTACTGCGCTTGCTGTTGAGTGAATAAAAAAGTTGTACATATGAAAGTTGTAGATAATTTTATCTTCCTTAATATTGTAACTGACAAATAACATGCTACGGCAGCGAGTCTCGAGATATTTAAAAAAAAAAAAAAAACCTTCTACCGGACCTTTTGCAAGGTAACATTTTTTGATACATTTCCCCTCGACTAAAATATGGTACTTCTTCATTTTCATAAACTCTATTTCATGGTGTAACAATGGAAATTATTCTGAATTGAACCTCATTTTGGTAATAAAGTTGAACCATGTTTTCGAACTACTTATCAGCCAATCAGAACGTAATGTCTTTGTCTATCGCCATTTTAAAGATAAGAGAAATGATTACATTTCGAAGGACTTGAATGATTAAACAAAACGGATATAAAATGGATTACTTATGAACGGTAAGTCTTGTTTAATATTAATCTTTTATTACTTTAGAAGAATTTGTATGTTATAAATAAGAGTTAATTAATTTTCATATTTCATAGAAAAAGATTGATTTAGTTTTTTTTTTTTTTTTTTTTTTTTTTTCCACAAGCGATTTTCTGTTATGATCCTTCTTTTTGTCTTTATGTAACGGTTTGAAATATAATAGTTTTAACAATTAAATAACAAACACTTTTTAACAAAAATTAATCATGACTTCATCCGTTTTCTCTTTTTGAATAAAAAAAAAATAAGTGTCAATTGTTCATTCTTACTATTCAGTACTCTGAGAAGTGAAATATTGTAGTTTGTTTTAGTTCGAAAGTATAAACAAAGCGTGAAGTATCTCAGCTTTGAAATGCTGACACCGAGATATATTGATTCTTGCTGCATTCATCGTAGTAGACGAAATTATTAATTTGCATGATTTGAGAGTCTGTATATTTATATTGGATTTTTGAAATTTTTAATGCTTCCTGATTATAAACACTAACAGTAAATGAATTAGTATTAATAATTATGAATATTTTGGAGTTAAACCTGATATTGAATGATTACGATTGTACGAAAAGGTTTCAGATTGAAAAATAGCATTATACTCGGAAATTTTCCTTATACATGCTTTTAATTTAAGAGGTGAAATTTTTAAAGATTTTTTTATCTAATAATGTTTTAGCGTTTTAAATTGGTACTTTCATTTTTTTTTAATGATATGTAAACATTTTCTGCGGTTTATGATTTAAAATTTTTAAAATTGAGTAATATCAAAATATCTAATTTGCGACATTTTGTATTAGTTATTAAATCTAAAAATCTTAAATTAGTTATTAAATTAGTTATTAAATAAGTTATTATTGGCACGGAAAAAGAAAACAATATATTTAAGCATTTAAATAAAATATTGTTTATGCCGCTATAAAGCTTATGGATAAAACTGTTTTAGTATATTTTAAGTTTATACTTACATATTACTTATATAATGTAGGATTTAATATTTATTAAAGAGATTATCAATTACTTTTTACATTCAAAATGTTTATCAAACAATGAAGTACAGAACATATGCAGTCATTTATTTCTTTTTAAATTTCATTCTTTTTTTTTTCTATTTCTAGATCAATCTTTTCTTATAAAATAAATAAAATATATTTAGCTTATATTTATAAAATACAATGTATACGAGAATAAAAAATTAAAATTAAATATGGCTTTTCGTGTCGTTCAATAAATAGGCACAGTGATAATAAGAGCATTTAAGGAATATGTTTAAAAGATAATTATATACATATTCCGTAGAATACAAAAATTTAGACTCTATGTCGATGTTCACATTTAATAAAACAATAGCAAATCACCACACATATAAAAAACTAACATATTATTAATATTTAAATCATGCTTAGACCTTATTATAAAAAAAAGATCATCGTTGATAAGCAATGTTTTTTGCCCCCCACCCAGTCCGATATCGGTTTTCTTTTTAGATGCTTTCATTGTTTTAACACAATTTAATATTTATACTTACTCTTTCTCTGATTGATTTTTGTTTAAAGATTGCTTGCATGCGTCATAAAAAATCAGAAACTTAGGTTTATTTAGCAAATTACAATGTATTTCAATTACATCAAATAGAGCAGTAAGTGGAGATAACGTACTTATTTCACTATAAATTATATTTAAAAAGTTAGTAATTCTTAATATATATATATATATATATATTGGAGAAGAGGGAGGCGGGCAAAAAATCAAAGTTTCAACTCCAAAATTTCACCAATTTATGGTTCATCCTTAGACCCAAATTTTGGAACGAAGTTTCGCCATTTTATGGTGGCAGCTACTGTAGCACCAAAAATTGGTTCAACGTTGTACCAAATTTTTAACACTGCAACCGGGGATACAGATAAAATTTTATTAAAATTGCTGAAATTTTAGTAGATTCTTTTTTAAAGCTGCAGATTTCTTTAGTTTTACAATACTAGTTTTCTAGATTTACATCTTTTTTAGTATAGCGTACCGATAAAATTTTAGTAAAAATATAGATTTCTAAAAATTTTCATCTGTAGAATTACAGTTTTTTTTTCTCATTTTTTCCAGTGTAGGTACTTGATTGCAATGTAAAGGAACACCCGTTTGCAGAAATTTAACTTATTTTTAACGTATATAAGATAAAGCGAGGAGAGTCTGCGCACATTTCAAAAGAATGATAATAAAAAATCTAAATATTAATATTTTGCTAAACTATGCATGAATAATTTTGACTTCATTTGTTTTTTATGTATTTCCATTGTTATTTTGTTGTTATACTATAATTTAATAGAACAGCAGTAATAAAACCAAGAAAACTATTTTGCGCAATCTCTCCTTACAAGGTAGGAGAGAATGCGCACATGGGTAGGAGATATTGCGCACATAGGTAGAAGAGATTGTTATTAATAATAACTACAATTAAATAGTTAACAATAATAATTACACTTAATCGACATTGTTGAAAGGTTTTTGTGAGTAAATATTATTGTATTAAGAGCGAATATTTCAACCAAATGTTTAAATAATAAATAAAAGAAAGAGTTTTAACAACAGTTAAAAATTTTAATTTAAATAGATTAAAATATCAGAAAAAGAAAGCCCTACTAAGATTACAAAATAACATTAATCTAGTTGATAACATGTTTAACTTGAAAATTACTTCATTTCCATTTCCACAGTTTCATTGTATTTTGTTTGCTAACCGAAGTTGTCGTCGTCCACAATCGATGCACTTATTGTTGTAAATCGTGCATCTTTCGTGCAATCACCTGCAACAAGCAATACATTGAATCCAGTCAGTGGTGAAAGTTGTCTCCTGGTACAGTTCCAGTCAAACAGTGCACTCATCCTCATTGACTTTTGGTTTTTTCCTTGAGTTATTTTATCCCACTTTTTGTGGAAGAAACTTATCTTCATCTGTTTATTTATTTATTTTTTTTTTTACTTTATTTATTTATTTATTTATTTATTGTAGCGGCATCATTCTTAAGTCTTTTTTCATGTATATTTTGAGGATCATCAACATTAGTTGCACTCTGTATCCTTTTGATTTCGATCGCATTACACTATTTGGAATGGGTGAAAGCTTTTCCAAAACATTGCATTAGAAAATTTATTTTAGTTAACAAAATTAATTTATTAGCAAATTCATTGTTCATAAATTAAAAAAAAATATATAAATATTTAATTAAATTATTAACAAATATATTATTAATTTATTAACAAAAACAATTACATAATATTAATTTAATAACAACTGTATTATTAATTTATTAATAAAATTTTTATCTGAAAAAGTTTTTTTTTTGTTTTTGTTTTTGTTTTTTTCAAATTAATTTGTTGCCAAATTTAGTTTTGATAATTATGTGTTTTTCCGAAATTATTTCAAAATTGATTCATTCATATGTTTTACACGTAATTTGCAATTCATACAAATTTATCAATAAGCTGTGTAATATCTCCTAGCACTTAAACTTATGGGGAAATGCGCCATCTCTCCTAAGTAGCAGATGCATAAACTCTCCTATTTTGGTAGGAGAGATTGCGCGGCCTTTTATTTAAATATGGCCACTTCTAAAATGAATTGTTGGTGGTCGCATACTTAGTCCAGTTTAGTAGTTTATAAGAAATCGTTTAAGTTCAAAATATTTTGTATTACTGACGTTCTATAAAAATTCTGATGAACAGTTATGAAAATTCAAACAACTACTTTGGAAAAACAAAACAAAATAGCACTGCTTTATCCAAGACGCTTGGAACAATCAATATGAACATTCATGTAGACACTGCACTAATACTGCTGTGCAACTACCTGGAGTAGTTGCGCGCGCACTCTACTCCTTCCCGTCGAATCTCTTTGTGCGCAATCTCTCCTACCGCGCGAACTCTCCTCGATTTACTATACATATATACCGGCGATCTATAATTGCTGTTTTCTCAAATTAAAAAAACTGTTTTTATTGCGTCTAGATTGTGCTTTTTAAAGTGCTTTACTAAATTTCATCACTTATACAGGGTGTCCGGTCTCAATGGTGTCCAATGACTAATTCCTAAACCGTTAGTCATAGACATATAGTTCCAATTACAAAAATGTTTTAAATCAGGTAAAGAAATATTTTAAAAGCGATTTGGCTCAAGAAAAACATTTCTTAAAAAAATTACGAAATTTAAATTTTTATACGGCCCTTGGGTCCTATAAGTTCTATTTAGTAAAATTTTCCTTTTACACTGACAAGTAATACAAAAAAAAAATGCCGTTGTTCTACGATTAAAATTGACCGAGTAATACCTGTTTAAAGTTGGAGCATATTTTTTACTGCAAATTGGGGGTCATTCACAAATTTAGTCGAAATATAATTTCCTCAGATATATTAAAAAATGGTTGAGAGTAAAATCAACATTGCAATATAAATTTGAAATCGTTAGTCATTCTGACATATTAACGCAAAATATACAATTTGTAATACACATTTAAGAAGAAAGATTTGTTATATAAAATGATGCTAAATTAACAGCCTCAATTCTTTACAAAATGATACGTATTTTAAAATATTATTAGATTACACTAGCCTGCGAAATTTGGGTTATTTCATGTTTTTTAGCTTTTGATAATTGATTCTTATGCATTTTGTACCGCTGAATCCGGAATTGACCTTCATTTTTAGCCATCACATCAAGATTTTTCGCAAATTGTAAATTTCAAAGTTAAAAAGTTCAAAGTTAAAATTTAATCTCCTCGCCCATCTCATCATAACACCCAGCTGTAAGAATCCCAAGATAAGCAAAAATATCGAATAAATTATTGAATCAAATAAAATAAAAAAAAAAGTTTTACATATGTTTTATAGTATGAGATTTTCTCTATATTTTAACTTACACATTTGCAAAAAAATTCTAACGTGATGGTTAAAAATGAAAGTCATTTTCAGATTTAGTGCTAAAAAGTACGTAAAAATCAATTATCAAAAGTTAAAAAATACAACCATCTCATCTACTTTATAGTATCCAAATTTTTGTTATTCTTTAAATTCAACAATTTATGATTTGCGAAATATCCTGACATGATGGTTAAAAATTAATTCAATTTTCAGATTCAGTGCTAAAAAATACATAAAAGTTTAAAAACCCAACAATCTCCGTCTTGTATTATCTAATCTAAAACTTTTTCATAAACTTCTTGGCTGTAATCTATGCGAAATATTTTGTGTTATCCTATAAAATAAGCATAAATGGTAATCACCGAAAGTCATAATAATATTAGATTGTTGTCGGATTTGCGCCAGTATGTAAAATCTAATCTCGTTCGGATATTTGAAAGTGGGTTAAAGTTCGAATACAAAGTTTGAACTGGAAAAACATACATAAGATCGTTGAAGTAACATAAAAACTTATAAAAATAACATAATTTTATTAAAAGAAATCATAAAAGAAACAGTCTCAAATCCTGACAAAATAAAACATATGTTATTTCAGACAATCTGAAACTTAATAAATGTTAACTTAATCGTAATACTTGTACGATTTTTTTTCAAAGCGCATATACATATGAAATGAGATCTTCGAATACTTTAAGCACTTGGAATATGACCCCTCAAAGCCAAGCCGAACTCATTTGTTTTCAGACCAGAAAAGTGGCATAAGTCCTGCATTTTCAAAGTTTTATAACTCGCACAATTTTAGTGTCATATGAATGGGACTTTTTTGTCTTACTTGTCAGTGTAATAGAAAAATTTTACTAAATATAACTTATAGGACCGGGGGACCGTATAAAAATTTAAATTTCGTAATTTTTTAACACGTGTTTTAATTGACCCAAATCGCTTTTAAAATATTTCTTTATCTGATTTAAAGCATTTTTCTAATTGGAACTATATGTCTAGGACTAACGGTTTAGGAATCAGCCATTGGACACCGTTGAGACCGGACACCCTGTATATACTTATAAGTCAGTTAATAATTAAGTTACATTATTTAGACGATAAAAATGTGAAAAAAAATGAATAAATTACGTAAATGTGCCTCACATTTAAGAAACCTTTCCAATAGAATAAAATAAAATTAACGTTGTTTAGTTAGCAAAACAAATTCGGAGTAGGTTGATTGTAAAATAATTTTATACAGTAGCACTCAAAAGTATTTTGACAAAGATAATAATTCACTTAATTGGAAAGAATAATAAAATATAAAAATCAAACATTTATTTTATTTAACCATATTCAATGTTTTAATTTTAATAAATTAACAATAAATATTAATAATGTTAATAAAATTATGTATATACTATATATATATATATATATATAAAACTATAAACAGTGTGTCTAAAAACTATAAGGACGGCAAAAATTTTGATAAATTGAAAATGCGTCAAGTGAAATGGTAATTTAATGTTGATCATAAAGTATAAATACTATTATAAAAGTCAATAGAATGTATCTTTGTCCTTTTTATTGCGAAAAAATCATAATTATGCAAGAAAACGCTATTTTTGACCGTGTAAAAACTTTAAGGACACCTGCATTTTTTTTTATAGAAATGATATATATAATTATTATTAAGGATCGACCGAAACAGGTTTTTAATGCCGAAACCGGAACTGAATTTTGGAGATATTCCTATTTTCGGCCGAAAACGAAAACTAATATCTCCAAAAACTTTTTTAAAGTAATTAAATTGCATGTATTATAGTAGTTAATAAATACATAAATATATTATTAATTAATTACACGTACTTATTAAATATGCATAATAATTAATTAATTATGTGTACTTATGAAATATACATAATTAATTAATTAATTATGTGCTCTGTGCCTTGGATTCAAAACTTTTATTTTTTTTTTCATATAAAATAAAACGTAATTAATTCATCAACTACAAAGAAAGATTTTCTAATTATACGAATTTCATTTAATAAAAAAATGGTTTAGTTTTATGTATACACATCTCGATTTATCTTTTATAATGGTTTCTGTAAATGATCATCTGTTATACTTGAACTTTCTCAAAGAGTATTCGAAACTTTTCTGTGATTTCAAACTGAAAATTTTCTATTACTGTTATGTCTGCAGCATCTAATGAGCACGTTAAAAAGTTTAGTTACATACACATTGCTTGCTTTATAATTTGCATTCAAGTCATGAGTCAGTCATGACTGATAATTAAAGACAACGAAGTTCGTAGCAATAAATAGTCTCATTTAAGCGGTATGACAAAGCTCAAATCGATGAGAAATTTTAAAAATTTCCGATGGAAGAAACGAGATTTTCGGAATACTGACATTTTCGGTTGAGTTTCGGTCCAAAATCTGAGTTTCGTTTTCGGCGAAAATCAGATTTTGGATCTAAGGCATAGAGAGAATTTGGGCCACACGTATAATTAATTAATAATTATGTATATTTCCATAAATACGCATAATTCATTACTTATTATGCATATTTAATAAATACGTATAATTAATTAATAATATATTTATGTATTTATTAATTACTATAATACGTACAATTTAATTACTTTAAAAAAGTTTTTGGACATATTCGTTTTAGTTTTCGGCCGAAAATAGGAAGATCTCCTAAATTTGGTTTCGGCATTAAAAACCTGTTTCGGTCGATCCTTAATAATAATTATATATACCATTTCTATAAAATAAATACAGGTGTCCTTAAAGTTTTTACACAGTCATAAATAGCGTTTTTTTTTTTTTTTTTTTGGCATAATTATGATTTTTTCGCAATAAAAAGGGCACAGATGCATTCTGTTGACTTTTATATTAGTATTTCTACTTTATGATCAACATTAAATTACCATTTCACTTGTCGCATTTTCAATTTATCAACATTTTTACATTTTTTGCTGTCCTTATAGTTTTTACGCACACTGTATATATATATGTGTGTTTGTGTGTATATATATATATATATAGAGGAGAAGGTAAAAATACCGGCTAGGGTCCAAATACCGGCTACTAGGTGTTCTGAGAACAGAGCGCAGCGCATCCTAGCGGTGATAGGCAGAGTTTGTAACTTTAATTGAGAGAGGAAAGTTACGAAAAGTACGTTGCTGAAGTCTGTAACATTTACAAATAGCAAATGCAAAAGTGTCGATTCTACGTAATCTGGTACATCAAAAGTTTATTAGATATGTGTTTCTCATTTTTTTAAATTATACTGATCGTATATTGACTTGAATTGTTGATTAAGTTATTTTCTAGACATATTTAGCTCTCAATTGTCACACGCACAGTATTGGTATTTTATCATATGAATGAGTTATACCGGTTTTAACTTAAACATAGCAGTGGTCCGAATACCGGCTACATAGAGTGATCTAAATACCGGCTACCCGGTATTTGGACCTCTCTCGGTTGATCTGTTTGAAGGGGAGGAAAATAAATTAATTTAAATAGTTCCATAATTAATAAATTAATTCAGAAATAGTCCCCGAATAGTCCGGTTCAGAAATAGACCCCGTCCCATTTCGCAATATGAAAAAAGCGACCATGGCCGCGATTCTTCAGGACCGACACTGGTTACCGGATCACTTTCCAAAGCTGTTGGACAGTACAAAATTTCCTGTAATAAATGTGAAGAGAAAGAAAAAAATGACGGAGTAAACCGGGCGAAAGAGACAGAAATTTGATTTTAAACCTCTCGCTGCTCAACCCGAGATTTCTTTGGGCATCGTAAAAATAGAAAAATTTGCGCAACCCGAGATCTCCTGGGGTATGCATTTTTTCCGTCTAATTAACCCTCCTTGATTATTCCCACCAGTTATTTTTTATTGTAAATTATGCCTTATTTAATCGGAGCATTTCCCGGTTAAATTAGACAAAAACTTTTGTTTTGAAAAACCGGTGACAAAAGAATAAAAATTCTTAAAAGACGCTCGTCGCGAAGGGGTTAAATACACAATTTTTGAAGCTATTTTGATAAAACAATTACGCAGCGAGAGGGCTAAAAATTGAAAAAGGAAAATATCCAACAGAGGAAGATGATAAATTTGCGTCTTCTGCATGGGTGAGGGGGGAGAATGGGGGACGGGATTCTGGGTTCAATGTTAAGAATGCGATATGTGGATTGATAGGGACTATACCGACGCGGAGAGTGATATTATGCTTTTGATTTTTTTCAGATAAAATAATTCTCATTTCAATCTGCAAGCTTTTTTTGTTGTTGTTGTTTTACACGTTAAAAAACAAAATTAGAAACATAATGGGAAGAAGACTGTGAGAGATAGTCGAAAAGAATTTTAGAAATTTGACAAAAATACATATTTATTAAAAATTGCGTTTTTTTCTGTGCATAAGAAATGTTACTAATCAATACAATTTATTAAAATAATATTCTTATTGCTTAATAATTGTTATTAGCTCTATTTGTGTGATCTTTTGGAAAAAAAATAAGGTAGCCGGTATTTAGACCCCATTTTAAAAACTCAAAATTTGAAGACTTTCTGAACTTTGCTTCTTATAAACAGAAAACGCCTTTTAAACTGATTTTTTTTTCTCTAAACAGGTGTAAGACGTGTCAAGGTACCCTGCTGTCACTTTTTATTTTATTAATTTTGAAAATTGTATGATCTAGATTGAAAACAAAAGTGGTAGCCGGAATTTGGACCTTTTCCTCTATATATAGGTAATTTTAAAGAGAAAGTTTGGAAAATTAAAAATTTCCAAACGTGTTGACAAAATTCAAATGGTCGCAATTTCGAAACAACATGGCGGATGACGCTGGCCAACGAACACGGTCGAGGCATTAGTATGTAATATGCGTTTTAAAAATTTCATCCAAATCGGTTAAAAAATTCGAGAGTTACAGCATGACAAAATTCACATATATTTATATAGCTATATATATATGTATATGAATATATATATATATATATATATATATATATATATATATATATATATATATATATATATATAGATGTATATCTATATCTATATCTATCTATTTATATATATATATATATATATAAACGTAAGTGCGCGCTACTTTTTATCTTTTTCTAGGTTTATATATATAGATATATAGTATATATATAATTTTATTAATATTATTAATATTTATTGTTAATTTATAAAATTAAAACAGTGAGTATGATTAAATAAAATAAATGATTGATTTTTGTATTTTATTATTCTTTTCAATTAAGTGAATTATTATCTTTGTCTAAATACTTTTGAGCGCTACTGTACATATCTATTTAAAAAAAAAAAAAAAATTATCTTTATGCAAACAATTGTTTTTACAGTGCGCGACTATATTGGTAACAATGGAAACTGCACGCAATTAAAAAAAAATTTTAAAAGTTTGCGCAAAGTACACATTTTAGGTTTTAAATTTACAATTTCTTCAATAAATTAAATAAGGCATTAGATAATGGCTCCATTAAATAAGACGAATATATCTTTTTGTTATATCTGTTATTCAAATCTGTGAAACATAGAAACACTGATTCGAAATATCGAAACACGGATTCATATATTTAAAAAAATATGAAAAACTAGAAACAGATTTAATGAATGTTTAAAATTTAAAAACCCACTTAAAATATAATCAGATTGAGATATATTATGTGTATCTCATGCAAAAGTATGATTTATACTAATTAATGAAAATTAATGGGGCGAATAATTGTATTGAAAAAACGATAATAAGGAGAAATAGTTATACAGATCGAGTAATGTATATTTATCTTTTTATAGTATGCTAATAAAACAAACATCTCATTATTAAATTATTAAATTATTACGAAAAAAAAATAATAGCATTGATATATATATAAAGCCCTTGCCAATTCTACTTTTTTTCATGGAACGTTCTATACTTTTAATAATTTTGTGCTGGGTTCAAAAAGATTTTAATACTGCAGTATCGGTAACCATAAGATTGTGAAACCTCGTTATAAAGTGTCGAGCTGTGTGTGAAACCGAGTTACAAAACATAGAACGACGTTTCACTATCTTATAACTGCAGCTATTTCAACACAAAACATTAGTTATCCAGTGCAATTTTTTTAACTGTAAAATTCGTGCCAAAAATTAAAGGTACCCTAGTGCATAGGGGTATTTAGGTTACATAAGGGTACATAATTCCCTTAAATTTAAAGAAAATCCCTTTTTGCTAAATAATACGCATTTAAAATGAAATGACGTATGTGAACGAATCTTTCAAAATAAAGGGTACAGCAGTTAAATATCTTTCTCTATATACGTCCAGTCCAATGCACTGGTACACCTACTTCCAGTTGCATTAATAATTATAGACTTTACCATTTCAAATGAAAAGACGCATTAGAATGAATGGAACAGGAATTACTAAAAATTTCACCTTACGATGGCCGCATGATTGAAGTCGGAATGTACTAGGGAATTTAAATAAAATGTATATTTTTAACATGTAACATCTTTATTAGATTTTCTTTTTAGTGTAAACTTTTGCATAAAAAATATTTTTTATTCTTTATGGATGCATATTTCGTTTTCCCTTTTAAAATCATCCAAAAATTTTATTTCATTTGAACTATCACATTTACTATTTACATTGATTAGTAGTACCTTCTTAATAATTTTTTGCGCAGAGGATGAAGTTGTTCATTTTATAAAACTAAACAGTTTTTGATAGAGATGTACTTCATTACGCATTTTTTCAAGTGTATATTAAAATAGCTACATATTGATAATGTATGCTGTTTTAACTGAGAAAATGCATCATATCAGAAGAATGTACCAGTAAGCATAATACTATATGAAAAGTTGTATATTTACAAATATGTATGGTATTTTAAGGAAAATTTCATCACAGTACTAATATGTGATATAAAAACATAAATATCCAAATAAATAATTAAAAGTAAAATAGTTTTTTAATAATTTCCATAAAATATTTTTTTTTTGATAGTATAATGTATAATTAATTTCTTAATTTAAACATTACATAAAAAAATGTGTTCAATTTTTAAGAAAGTATTCTTTTCTAAAAATTATATATAAATAACCAAACGTTTCAATTATTACGTACAAATAAAATTTAGATGGAAGTATTATACACGGCTGTGTTTAAATATATATATATATATATATATATATATATATATATATAATTTCCGTAATGCATTCAGAATTCTTTTATATTGAATTTTATTCAAAATGAGCAGTTTTCTAAAATGTACTTTAATTAAAAAAATCTTTGAAATATTTTATAGAGGGATGACTCTGTAATAATTTATCGTTATCTGTAAAGAAGATTTTTAATTTAGTATTTCATACCGATTTATCAATTTGTTAAATGAATAAAATATTTTGCTAAAAAAATACTTTCTTGAAAAGTTCATTCTAAATTACTGAAATTAATAAAAGTAATTCTTTCAAGAAGTTGTTTTTAATATCAGGGAATTTATATCCTTTCTTTTGAAATAAAAATATTTCTGAAAAGTTCCGGAATAATTAATTTTCTAATCACAAAAGTAGCTATTAAAATAGAGTGTATTGAGCTTTATGCAGTACTAATAGATTCTGAGTAAAAGTTTCAAGAATTTTATTAAACTTTATTTTTCTGCAAAATAAGAAGATGAACCTATTTCTTGCGTATAGTTTTAACATATTAAATAAATAGAGTTTTCTATCTCAATAGTTAAAAGTCTAAATAAATCAAAGAAGTTATTTGAAGCGCTGCCTAATCAAGTGTTTGATACTGCAAATTAAAATATTCTAAAAACATTACATGAAATAAAAGCTGGAGTTTGCTTGTGTTATTTTGGGACTGAGCGTTTACATTCAGCATCAACGATAATTGTGTTTTATTAATGTTTTTTCTTTAATGTTTCATGTTAACACATGATGAAATAATCTTTTTCATTTATTTAATATATTGTATCTGAAACTAAAGTGTTAACATCATATCCAGAATAAGAATGAAAAATCTTCTTAAAACACCATCAAAAATTTTTAAATGCGCTAGGCCTTTCGAAAGATCTGAGTCTTTCTTCGTCAGGCGCAAAGAAGACGTCCTTCTACTATGAAAGCAGTAGCAAGACAGTCTTGCTACTGCTTTCATGGTAGAAGGACGTCTTCTTTGCGCCTGACGAAGAAAGACTCAGATCTAGTATTGCTACTGCTTTCATAGTAGAAGGACGTCTTCTTTGCGCCTGACGAAGAAAGACTCAGATCTTTCGAAAGGCCTAGCGCATTTAAAAATTTTTGGTGGTGTTTTAAGAAGATTTTTTGTTCTTATTCATTCACACCAGTTTTAACTTATTTTCAATTATCATATCCAGAGTTACGTTTCTAATATATATAAGTATGGTAAATAATAACGTTTGTTTCTTCTTAGGGGATACGTAGTGGAACTACCGAACCGATTTCAAAAGTAATGGTGGCAAATTGATGGCGACAAACCCTGCTATAACATAGTTCACATTTTATGTCTGTGCTACGACACCCAGGGAGATTCAAAAGAAAAAAACATACATTCTAAACTGAGATTTTTGTGACACTGAATGGCCTTGAATGGCCTTTGTCATGGTAGTTATTTATAAGATATAAATGCTCTGTAAGAAATGGTGAGAAAAAATCGAAATTTAAGAGGAATGAAAATGCTAAAAAAGCGTTGCAAAAAGGTTCTAAATTACGATTTGTATAGAATTCTTAAAGATATAAACTTGAAAATTTTCATGGTAAATACTTATGAAATGTAAATGATAAGAACAGTTTATAAAGAATTCTAAATTTAAAATTTTCAAATGAGCGAAAAGCGATCTAAAATGTTCTAATTTATGATTTCTAAGGAATCTCAGGAAATACCGAACCGATTTCAAAAGTAATGTTTCCAAATTGATAGTGAGATAGGGTATGCCTCGACATAGGGTATATTTTATGTCGGTGCCACAACCAGCAGTGCGTTGCATGAGTCAAAAATTCTAAAATTGTGATTTTTGTGATACTGAAAGGGCTAGAAACTCGAAAGTTTGCAAGGTAGTTACTTGTAAGATTTAAATGCTCTCGAAAAAAAGTAAAAAAAAAAAAAAAAAAAAAAAAAAAAAATCTAAATTTGATACGAGTGAAGATGAGCTAAAAGCGTTCTTAAAACGTTCTATATTACAAGTTCTATGGAATTGTTAAGGGTAGACACTTGGAATTTTAGGTAGTTACTTATAAGATGAAAAAGCACTTAAAGAACAGCTTCTAAAAGATTCCAGATTTAAAATGGTAAAATGAGCCAAAAGCTTTCTAAAAATGTTCTAGATTACGATTTCTGAGGACTCTCAGAAATGCAAAACAGATTTCAAAAGTAGTACTTGCAAATTGATTGTGACATTCCATGCTCCAATATAGACTATATTTTATGTCGGTGATACTACCATCAGTGTATTACAGAAGCAAAAAACCCATCTAAAATTGCGATTTTTGTAATACTGAAGAATATAAAAACATGGGAATTTTGGATAGTTACTTATAAGATTTAAATGCTCTCTATGAAATATGATAAACAGAAAGATGATCTCTTCAGTTGAAAGAAATAATAGACATACAAAGGTGTGAACGGAGCGAAAAACGTTTTAAAATTGTTCTAAATTACTGATTTCTATGGAATTGTTAAAGATAGAAATTTTATATTTTTCATAGTCGTTATTTATTTAACATAAATAATCTCAAAGATCCGTTATTATTAATTTTGAAGTTTCAGAGGGTGAAATGTGCGTAAGGCATTCTAAAAACTTTCTATATTATTACCTCTATGGAATCACAGAAAATATGAGAAACGATTCTAAAAGTAATAGTGGCAAATTGATAGTGCGAATACTTGCTACAACATAAAATAAAAAATCGAAATATAAAAGGATGAAATGATTGGAAAACTTTCTAAATTACGATTTTTATGGAATCTCAGGAAATAAGTAACCAATTTCAAAAATAATGTTATAAAATTGACACACATTCCTGCTCCAACATAGGCTATATTTTATATTTGTGCTACTTCCAGCAAGCGAATGGTAGACTTTCAGAATAGAAGCTTCAAATATGGGATGGTGGTTAGTTTTAATATGTAAATGCTTACTAACAAGGAAGGTCTCCATACGGGCATACTCAGAATATTTTGAAAAAAAAAAAAAAAAAAAAAAACAATTAAACTACTTATGTATGTAATAAACGATCAGTCAAATTTAGCGGCGGAATTACAGTAGAAAGTCTGTAAAAAAATAAAATACTGTCGAGTATTTGGCGCGAAAAGACGAAAGCGTCACACGATTTGGCGAGCAGTACTTTTCCTCGCCAAAAGCAAACGATTTTAATGCATCTGAAAATTGTTTGTTAATTGATTTTTAGAATGCATGTAAAAAGTATTTAATAAATTTAAACATAAACAATGAGAGAGTTTAATAAATACATTTTTTCGTATTACATATTTATGTTGCTTGTTATTTAATTTTATTACTTTAAAAACAATTTCACCTATAAAAAATACTTTCATATATTTAAGCGTATTCCAAAATAAAGGCAAGATTCATTTAGCAGTTGTTCATTTCAAACCAAGGAATTCGTCGTTTCCATGGCAACAAAATTGAACCGACAGCGCTCAATTGGAGATAATTTTGAGATATTGAAATAATTTTAATTTTGTTTTAATTCATAAAATTTGATATTTAACTTTCATTATAAATACATATATGACAAAACTATAGAAAAATCAAACTAAAACTGACAAAACTACAGTTAATTAAGTTAAATTTATTTAAACAAGTTCAATATCAAATATTTTTATCTTAAAGAGTATTCGACATGAAAAAGTATTTTTCGAAATTTCATTTCATCGCCAACCGATGATAAATCGCCAAATAAACGAAAATTTCATTATTTTTTTACGAACGTTCTATCGGGGTTCCGCCCAAAATTGTTTTTATAAACATATATATCCACATGAGACGAACACTCTGTAATTTTTTCAAAATTTTCTGAATATGCCCGTATGGAGACCTTCCTTGTAAGAGCAGTTTATAAACATTTCAAAATATCAAATGTAAACTAAAATCCGCGTAAGTACTTCAAAATGCATTCTAAATTATCATTTATTTAGAATTAGTTTCAGTTCTTCTCGTTAATTTAAGTCTTAATTTCGCCTAATGCAACGTAGTCTTACTGTGACTTAAGTTGTATTTTTTGAATTATTCGTAGCAGTATAATTTCTAATAAAAATGGACACACAAATACCACATGTCATAATTCAACAAATACTTCATCAAAGCAGCGAGTCTTATTAGTTGTTGTACTAATTTTCATAATAAAATTACAGCAAAACAAATAGTGTGATATCATAAATAATAACACGAAAGTTTTCATTTCTATCGAAACACAAATTTCCTCTTTTCGTCTGTGGATGTTTTATAAAAAGCTATACTTAAATCTATATGTTTATGGAAAGTAATATATTAATAATTTAATAAAAATTTGCGTACATCGATATATGATTTCGAAATATAAATATTTTTATAATAATTACGTACTTAATAACTCAAAAAAAAACCCCATAAAAATGATAGTGCTTAGTTTAAAAATAAGTAGGCAAAATTGAATCATCATTGCAAGTAAGTATTCTTCAGATACTTTCCTCTGTAATATATCATGGAAGACTGTAGTATTCCGAGTGACGCAACCTTAAGCCTAAAATCGTATCGTAGAATTCGTAGATGGCGGAACTCATATATACGGCTAACTCGACATCAAAGAAAACGCGAAAAGCCGCCTTTTAATAACTCAACAGATATAGGTCCTATTGTTCTGATTTTTCTAGAACAGTCTTATATCTGCAGTCTAATCGTAATACTGAATTTTTTACATTTCTACGTGCAGTATATTTTGAGATCTAAATAGCCATTTTTAAAGCGAAAGCGTTGATACGGTATCCTACGGAATATACGTTGATACGGAAGTTCCTAATTTCAAAATCTCGAAAACGGTACGGGCGATTTTCTGTAAATTGATATATATTATGAATCTGATTAAGACAAGGTGAATAAGACTTACCTTTTTTTTCTGGGAAAACTCGTTTTATTTTTAAAAATCGCTTTTTTTACTTTTCTCGTCTGTGATTGGTGAATAGGTTTGACGTCACTTCGTATGTAGGAGGAGTCTTGTATCCAAACTAAGTTTAATGTATGCAAATTGATAATATGACGAAAAAAACTATTTACATAAATTTTACTTTTGATTTTTGGATAGCGTGGCACAAAAGATAAATCAATTTATTCAAATGAATACAATTCAGTGTATTATACAGATTCAGTGAAAGTAATATATTCAACAGTGCATTGTAAAATGAAAAGTATTGTTTAGATGTGTAAATGTATTTAGCCAAAAGAAAATTTAAATTGAATTTTAAAACTAATAGTTTTAAACAACATCAAGGCGTCACTTAAATTTTCATATCACATCTTTTAAAATTCATAATTCGAATTTATGAGATGTAAATGATAAAGCATCAATGAATAAATTTTGATATCTATATGTATAGGTAAATTAATAGCATTGCGTCACCCAAAATTTGATATCATTATTTTTAAGTTCCAAATTTAAAATTCTTAGAGCTAAAGATAAAGTGCTGCGTCACAAACTTTTAACCCGTTAAGGGTTTTTGTATTGATGTATATATATCAATATTATTATATATATATATATATATATACATATAATAATTCCAAAGAATTACATTTAAATAAATAAAACCATTTTTTTTTTAATCAGAGAAATAAAAATCGAGTTTTTTAGAATCTTATTAAAGTTATTTTACATCTACGACATAATAAACAAAGGGATGTTTTTCCATCTCAATTTTTATCTTTGCAATAAATAAGCCTGATGAGTGTGTTAATTTTCTTTTGATCTATTTTTTAGTAAATTTAAACTGAACTATCGATTTTAAAACGCATTAAATTTTAATCATTTTAAATTAAACAACGTTATTTTTAATTATTTTCCTTATCTTAATTTATTATTTTTATCTGTCACGGAATATCTATAATAAATATGTTTTGCTTGATAGAGTTTGAATCTATTACATAAAAAAAGTAAAGATGTTAAAAGAAAGCTTAAAGGAACTTTTACATTAATAGTTAAATTTTAGAAAGCGTGTATTTTCACTTCTTTCAATCTATTTCTTATAAAATATTTAGTGTAACGCCAAGTCCAAAAAACAATCTTTGTGTTTTTCTTTTATTGCTGAGAGTTAATGAAACGATAATTAAATTTTATCTTATAAAGAAAAAGTTTCTCAAAATATTTCCTGGCATAAAAATGGTTTTATTAAAAAATATGTCTACAGTTGAATATTCTTTACGATGATAAAACTTATACACTGTCAGAAAAACTCGTCAATATACACAAATTTATCCCTCATTTTGTAAGAAGTAATTTCCGTACTCCTAGAAAACATGTTTTATCCGTAAATTCTTCACAAGAATCTGAAAAAAGAAGATCAAGAATTCATTTCTAGCCCGCATGGGTACTGGACTTATTAATACTTAAATCTGAATTCATTTTAAAAAGAAGAACAAAAAATTCTATAAATTAAGATTTCTAATTTAAATAAGGAAAAAATAAGTAGAAAATTAAACCAACAACAAAGGAACGAAACGTTTTCGAAAATAAAAATATGTAATGTATTTAACGCAATTTCTTCAATATTTGTAAATAGATTTGACATAATATTTGAGTTGAAAACTGTTACTATCAGTTTAGTTTTGTTTTAATTCAGAGAAAAAATTATACTGAATATTTACAAAAACGTAATTGTAAACATCGTTGTAACATAAGCGTGACATATTTGATATTCGTACCAAATGAGATGTACTGATAAATCTATTACTCATTTTTAAATTTAGAAAGTTACAAAAAAGAAATAGTTTTGAGCAATTTTGAAACATTTACAACGGGGTATTCCATCAGATTGTTATTTAGGCAATTCCAATATTTGACTTAATCTTTTTTAAATATAAAAAAAAGAAAAAAAAATCAAATTATCTGAGATATGAAAAGATATGATATTGATTTTTCTGTAAAAGTTGTAGTTGTGTAATAGAACGTGTCAATATTCTTAAAAAAATAAATAAATAAATAAATAAATAAAGTTTTAGACAGGATTTAATGAGCGTAAAATTTTGATTTGAGAAGCTTTATGAGAAATAAAGAAAAAACACAAAAGTTTTAGCAAAAGTTATTGTGTTATTTTTTTTTCGTCTCCATCAAAGTCAAATAGCTGTAGGTTTTCCATTAAAAGACATACTTTATGTTATTATAATTTTGTCTTTTGAAAATATTGACATATTTTCAAAAGACAGAACGGAGTATTTTTACCCGCCAACCCATATCGCTCAATTAAAAATTTTGTAATGGACGTATTTTATAAAATGTATATTTTTTACTTTATTGATATGCAGTATCAATAGGCCTCTTCACATGTGTATAACACCCTCGAAAAAAAAGTCGAACGAAGTACTTTAGAAGGAATTTTAAGAAAAAAACAAATAGATTTCATATATATATATATGTAATAAATAGCAGTGGACCCGTCATCGGGGGATGCTCTGACTCGGGGTGACTACGTGCACTTTCGACCATCGCGGCCCGCTCCGGACGGCCGGTACTGTGCAGGGGCGAACCGTGGCTGGTTCGTCGAACGGTATGGTTTTCTGGTAGTCGTGGCCATTTCATGGTGAGTGAATATAAGTCCAAGCAGAGAAGATAGAATTCGTTGGGACCTGGTTTTTATTGTGTCTTCTAATTACATGTGATCCTTCAAAACCCAGGTCCAGATGACCTGAGAGTTGTCGCGGGACGATTTCCCCAAATGAGCTGCCGAGGGGCGGCAGTTACTTTAGCACTTCATTTTTGTAAAAAGCCACGGGTTTTTCGTTGTCCCGTCTTAAATATCGAATATTTCCGCTAGAGTGCGGTACTACAGAAATAGGAGGTGATCTAATTTCATAGGCTAACAATTATCCAGGCATTATGACGTTTTATGGGTTCGGCATCTGGGATCTTTAGCCTCACCACAAAAACGGAGAATTGCGTTTACCTCAGCATTTTTATTCTTAAAGATAGATCAATTTTAAAGCCTGAAAGTAATAATTGTTGGGTAGGAAAACCAAGTTAACAGGGGCAAATCAGACTTAGACTACGGCATTTCAAAAGTTAAATAAAATTTGGGAGTTAAATTTAGTACTTTTACTTTTAAACTTTAAATTTTAAAAAAGGTTTAAGTTTTAAAAAAGGTTTAATCTTTATCATTCCATAGCCTTTAAAATTCCAAATTTAAATTAAAATCTGAAGTCTCTTTCTTTTAACTTTAAATCTATTTCTAAAACCAGTTTCTTCCCTTGTAACTTTGTTTCCCAACAATACATCTTATTACTTTTAGAGATCATTTTAGGACGATTCTTAAAAGTGAAACTGCTAATCTAAGTGCTTTTTGCAGGCATCTGTGGGTAGGGCTGATACGTCACAGTCCCTGGGAATTGTGCGGGTCTTGACCACAGATCAATCAAAACTTAATGAACCAATTAAATTAAATGTTCCTTCCAAATTAACAATTCTGCCCTCTGCTGGAAAATATTAGAATCTTCAGCATATTACCCAGAACACGTGCAAAAAATTTGGAATTTGGCTATTTGAGAGGCTAGCTAAACTTACGGCCATGTAACCTCCCAAAGTCTATGCAAGTTGGCTCCGGGACCGGCGATCGACTCGCGAATCAGATGTATGATGAGCGCCTAATAAATGAGTTCGATTCGCATAAAGGTTCCCGAGTCAATTTCTCATCCCATCTTAACCATCATCCAGGACAATACCACCTGGAACATCATTACTTTATTTATTATTACATATATATATACGAAAAGATGTATGCTGGATATAACTAGAAGAGGCAGAAAGAGAACAACCTGGATTAGAAGTCAGACGAAAGTTTTTGACATCGTTGAAATAATTAAACGGCTAAAATGGAAATGGGCTGGGCACATTGCAAGAATACAAGACAATAGATGCAGCACAAACACCCTACAGTGGTATCCCAGATACGTAAACGGCCAAGAAGACGACCTCAAGTAAGATGGAGTGATGAAATCAGAAAAGTAGCCGGTGTTAATTAGATAAATAAAGCACTAGACAGGAAACATCGGAAAAATCTGGACCTATATCCAGCAGTGGATTGAAAACGGTTGTTGTTATTTACGAGTATAATGAGGATATATATATATATATATATATATATATTTATTTATTTATATAGACATATATTTAAAGAAATAAAGAATAATTATGGTGGTTATTTAAACCTAGATTAATAAAATTTTGTAAAGGATAATTTTAAATAAATGAATGTTGCTAAGTGTAAATGCGCAGTTATGATGTATTTATATACACATAAAGAAATAAAGAATAATTATGATGGTTATTTAAACCTAGATCAATAAAATTTTGTAAAGGGTAATTTTATATAAATGAGTGTTGCTAAATGTAAATGCGCAGTTATTACAATCTCAATAAAAGCGAATAATTTAATGGTTTTGTTAGATAAAAACATGATATTTTTATGTATACATAGAAATTCACGAAAAAAGTGGGATTTTAAATCTCGCAAGATATTTCAAATAATTTTTCTGCTTATAAAAGTTAGAATTTATGAGATTTATTCTAAAATTCCAATTTCGTAACTGCGGATAAACATCCTCAAAAATTAATCGCAGGATCTAATTCCCAATTTAGTGACAACATGTTAACACATTTTCATACAAAAATATGAGATTTACAATTCAACTACAGATAATAAACTCAGCAACTAAAACTTACCCAGTTTCCTAAGATATATCACTAAAAAATAAGATTTTTCTGCAAAATAAACAAATGTAATTAAAATAAAAGTATTTCTAGCATAAAAGATTGAATCATCATTCGTCACTGCATATTTTACTCCTTTAATTTTGAAAGAAAGTTTTAAAATCTACGAGTGAAAGAAATAAGAAAAAATCTTAATAAGTTATCGTATTTTATTTATAGCCGAATTGCTCTTTTCAACATTGCTCGTTTGTAAACGAATTTTTAGTTGGCAAAATATACCTAATTAATTAATCAGTATGCTATTTTATTTTAATGTTGCATTACCTTTTATTCTAGGCATTTATACAGTCGGCCAGCTTAAAAAACGGAGACCTATACCAAGGATGGCGAACCTTTTCATATCCACGTGCCAAATTTTTCCAAAAATATACTTTACGTGATTTTAACGTGCCCAAAACCAAAAAATTTAGTTAATCAATATTACTTGATTTTTTTTAATTAAAAATATGGGTAATATTTTATGTTATACTTTATAAAAGTAAATTAAAAAGTGCTATTTTTGTTCTTTCATGTTAGATGATAAATAATTTATCATATTCTAAGTTTTCATAAATTTACCTCTGTCATTTTTTCTTATTAACGCCTTAGAATGTTTCCTTTTCCATTTTATTAATCTCGTAGTCTGAAAAAATCTTGAGCCAATATTGAGCTATATTGCTATTCATGAAGATACATTTAGTTTATCTTCAGTCTCTATAACAACGATCAAAAATGCAACTAATCGAATTCAGATAAACACATCTAGTGGAAATTCATGCATTTAGTGCAATTTCAATATTTTCTTTATTCAAGATATGTTATCATATTTTGATTTGCGAAATTAAATCTATTCCTTGCAGCATCAAATTAAATCTATGCCTTAACGTTTCAAATTAAATCTATGCCTTAACGCTTCAAATTTAATCTATGCCTTGCTACTTATAGAACTCTTGCAATAGGTTTGCCGACTCTGATCTATGTTATTTTATCATCAATTTATTACAGAGACATTTCAAAGGTACTATTCGATTCTAAATTGTGTCTTTCCTAATGGGAATTCTGTTTTTGATAAAGGGTTTTGCTGAATATCAAACATTCTAGAGCCTTCGTTTTCTTAGCATCTTCTTCCTAACTTTTTTAACTTTCACTTTGAACTGAAAGCTTGTACTTCGTTATAGATATGTTTAATGGATTCGTGCTCAAAATTCTATAAATTAGGAACCGCACTATTTTTTTTCAATTGAAAAATGAATGACTGTCGTCTAAACTATTAAGTGTTTAAGGGAATCACTTCCTTTTATTGTTGGCATCCTAAAAAAAATAATAATAAATACTTGAGAAATATCCTACAATGTTTTATAGAATTTCCTTTCAGTGTCTAAACAGTGAAATGAGATTTAAGGGATTTAAAGATGACTTCAGCAATACCTGCACTTTATAGATAAGAATCTTACTATTAAATGAGACACAGAGCAAAGTCCAATGTAATAATGTAGAAGTTAGTTCTGAATTACCCAGTTGCTGAGTAACTTTGCATAAGTTGTAAAGTTGGTCCGACAAGGTGACGCATAGGTAGCCACGAGAGAAAAATGTTTAAGTGTGGCTAATCCACATTAAAAATGAAAAATATTACTTTAATGACTAAGATAAGAATGACAGTAAAATAAATACTTAACAGTTTAATAATATATAAAAGTCTAGAATATTAAAGAAAGATAAAAGAATTCCATTAGCTCCACAAAAAGCATGTGAAAGAGCTACCAAAGAAAACCCCCTCATAATAATATCTTTTAAAAGAGACGATACATATAATTTAATAAAGACAGGATTGCAAAAAAGATAGCAGAATAACAGTATGCGCGACTTCCATCTGCAGTTATAAAATTACTATAAACGTTTCTATATATTGTTTTTGGTAACTAGTTTAATATTATAGGTATTTGTTTCTTGTAAGATCGTAATTTTATTTTGCATAATTTGTGGATAAATCCATAACCCATAATAACAAAAAAAAGGGGGGGGGGTAATTCAAAATGGCAATCAAATATTTTTTTTCCGGACTATCTCTTTCCAAGGAAGTCAAATAAAATCCCCAAAATAAATATTACCATTCGGTAAATAAGTTAGTATAGTTTTTAATTGGTAGATGACTCGTATTTTAAAAAGTGTATTCATATTCAAAAAGAGGGCACCATTTCCATTCGTATAGTATAATCTTCTTTCTTCATTTCTCTTTTTAAACTTACTGACTATAAAATTCGTGTTCGGAAACGCATTTTGCAGAGAAATCATAACTTTCTCAACTAACTGCGACATGTTCGTAATAAAATAGCATGTTTTGGTACTTTTTGTGCTACGACTGATAGACGACATAAGTTTACAAAGATGTATATATTTAAAGAAGAATTGTGTATAAAATATTTATGAAAAGAGATGTACCAATTAGTTTTTAGCATGACAAAGAGAATGTTCAAACTAAATATTTAAACTTTAATTTCTAAAATGTAATATTAAAAAAAAAATGAATGATATTAAATGATGATATTAAATAACATTGTATAAAAGTTCTCATTTAATAAATATTTATATAAAAGAACATTCTTTAATTTATACATAACATTTTTTGTAAATGAGTCTCCGTGCCCGCATATTTATTTTTATTACATTTGAAAATGCAACGAATCTGCATTAAATATTTTTCGTTTATCATTTGCAAAATCTTTGATTTTGTCTCATATTGTTTAAAAATTGTTTACTTACCAGTTACGCTATTTACAATTTAAATACGTTAGATTAACTGTGAAAAAAATGTTCGTTATAGTATATATATATGGTTGGTTATGAGCACAGGTTTAGAAAATCTGTACATTTAGCGAAATACCATGCAAAATGTGAAATTCCGTACATTTTTTTAAAACATTTATTAGAGAAAGAATGCATTATGATTAATTGCGCTATGAAATTGTTTAAATAGAATTAATTTTTGGCTCAATCCAAAAAATGTTTTAAATTTCTTATTTAGAAGTAAAATAATAACTTGATCTTTATATTAGTTGCATTTTTCTTTAAACTCTAGATAAAAAATATAATTACAAATACGAAATACATGTTTTTTATAAATGTCTATTACCGTGATACTGACTTTCAGCTAAATTAACGTTGTAACTGGACTTTAACTTGTATTACATAACTAGTAAATATACAGGAAAGAAAAATGCATGTCCTAAACATTCTTCCAAACGATGGGTTAAAACCTTAGATAGAGATTACCATAACACCATCATAAATTTAAACTCAAAATATTGCTTCTTAAAAGTAGGATAAACAAAGACTGTAAACTTCAGCTGTAAGAGTATAGTTGCGTGGAATTTCGTGAATAACATTTTACTTGCAGTTATTTCAGAAATATTCGGTAACGCTATTTTTCTTAAATCATGATAAGAAAACCCGTTAGAAGAAGTTTACTCATACAATAAAAAGAATTGCAGACTGTTATTAATATCCGAAACTTTCAAGTGTAGTGATAGAACTCAAAATAGAAAAAAAAAAAGTCAACAAGCTATAAAATCTAAAGAAACATTAAGATTATTTTTATCAAATAAAGTGTTTATAAAGTATATATTAAAGTGTAATAAAGTATCTGCTACGCTGTGTATATTTCCCTATTTAACGTAATAGCTTTGCATTAAGTGGAGAAAAAAGTTCGTCTTTTTTTTTCTTAGATAACTTTGCTCACACTTATTATATATAAATATATTCTAAATAGCTATGAATCTTTAATAAAATAGATAAAAGGTAATTAGTTATGCGAGGTTTCTTTTAAATCAATATTTATTGCGATAATTATTTGAAAGAAATCCATGTAATTACGTAAATAAATTTTTAATAGCACTTTTTTTTCTAAAAAAATAGTATTTTACTTAAACCATGATAAGAAATCCTTTAAAAGAAGTTTATCTCATACCAAAGAAGATGCTGCCTTATATTGAGTATATGAAGCTTTCAAATGTAGTGATAATGCGCAGAATAGAAAAGAAATTCTTCAACCAGATATAAAAGCTAGAAAAAGATTAAATGAAGATTAGTTTTATGAAAGCAATTTCTTTTAACGTGTACTTTAAAGTTTAATGTCTGCTACGTTATGTTTATATTCTTGTTTAACGTAATAGGTTTACGTCACGTTGAATAAAAGGTTTTCTTAAAACGCATTTATGTATAATACATATTTTTATTGCATCGTTTAAATATATCACGACATTTATCATAGATTGGGTAACTTTTTGGATATCCGATCCCTAGCGTTATAAAGCACACTTTTGAGAAATGCTTGAATAAAAGGTTTAAAATATTCAAAATTATAGGTATATTAATTTTCAAAATTTAATAATGCCCTTAATTTTTTGAAAAAACAAATTACAACAAAAATTGCATTTTTTCTTCATTAAAAATTGTTCCTCAATAAAACTATTTATCCCTATTCCGAAAAAGTATTATTACAGTCTGGGGTTTAAAAAAAAATCTAAGGGTAGCTTGTTAAATAAAATCTTCCTTTTTGTAATAGGGAAGACAGGGGAAAGTTGACTAGGAGAGGGTGACCCACTCAGTTTCCATATTTAAAGATTTGCCAATAAGTGGCAACCAACGCTACTGAAATGCTCAAACAATAGTCTTTGTTTCATGAAGATAAATGAAACAGGAGTGGAAACATAAATTGTAAAGAGTTTTCGCCTTAAAAAGCGTATTTAAAAAAAAAAAAAAAAAAAAAAAAAAAAATGTAAGATTTTCACAGATAAAATATATCATAGAAATTTAAGTAAGTAGGTTTAAAGTAATGCAGAAATATTGACTTTTCATTCCAGGCATAAAGATTGTATAGTAAATTAGGCTAAAAATAACCAAGTGCTATACTTTCAAAAGTGGCTATATAGGGATGCTTGACCAAATCAATGTGGGGAGGGTTGGCCCAATCAATGTGGGGACAGTTCACCAGATCGTTAAAGCGCCTTAATTAAGGGTTTTTGGAAAAACAAATTCTACACTGTACATAATGAAGGGTTTAATGATTATATTTCTAAAATAATGTAAATTTATTCTGTAAAGATACAATAAAATGGGGTGATAGAAAAGAAATTTTTTAAAACTTATTAAATGAAGATGTGAAAATTGCTATAGAAGCCTAAAAAAATTTAATTAAGTCAAAATTGGAAAGTTGATAGGAACCCTTACGGAAAGTAGTTCACAAAGCTGTATAGAACTCTTTAGAATTCTTTACAAGTTTTAATGAATAGCTTTTCTATAGAGACAGTAATCTATTAAGTTTTAAAGAGTTCTATAGAATACTTTTTCTAAAGAAAATGTTTCTATCGAATTAAACAAAAAAATCTTTACAACAGATTTTCTATAGTGTATAAAAATAATACTAAAAATTTATAGATGTTCTATAGAATAACGATTCTGTAGATTTTTAAAATTAAAAAAAAAAATATTTTTTTGGTCTTCTAAATTTTATGCGTACTAATTTATTTATACCTATATATTACAGACTTTTGATTCTATCGATTTCTTTTAATATATTGCTTTGTCTTTAAAAATTTATATGTACTAATTTAGGTATACCTATATATTAAAAATTTTAAAAAATCCAATACATAAGTTTTAATATAATAGTATTCCATACATTTAATATGATTATAATTTAAGTCATAATTCTAATACATTGCTATTCAATTGTTAATGTAATAATATATCAATCAACTACACTGATTTAAATCATGGTTAGTTCATTCTTAATTGTTTTTGATCCCCTAATTTGTTGTTTAATTTTATAATCCTTTAATAATTTGCTGTTAATTTCATAAAATAATTCATCTAATTTAATAAACTGTATTACATAATTGTAATTTTTATTCAAATATTTTATTCTGAAGTATAAAAATATTTAAACAATTATATTTCAAGTTTAACAAATAATAATTTATGAGACTTTTAAATATTATTTTTTTCATTATTATTCGCATCCGACACCTCAGATTAATGATGTTTAACAGAAATATGAAATGAATATCTGAAGAGAATTTAAGCTGTGAAGCTCATTTTTAAACTATAAATGATATATCACCACCACCATCAATAAAATAAATAAGTAAATCAATAAATATATGGATTCTATATTTTAACGGATATTTTTATTCCTCCTTAATCTGATTTTCTAAGTTACAAATGATTTCGGTTGCCATATTTTACACAATTGAGAATCAGCGTATAGAATGTATATAATTTCTGTATGGGTTTAAAGATTGGGAATGTAAATCAAAAAAAAAAAAAAAAAAAAAAAAAAAAATTAAAATAGGACAAAAAATAGTCTAATAGGAACTGAGAAACTGTGAACTTCCGATAACATGCGCTGGAGGTATACCGTTTTACGTCAGATCACAGAACTCAGGCAGCATCGAGCGCGGTTAGTACTTGTGAGGAAGAGCTACATGTTGGCCAAATCCAGATGTCTTTTATAAAGAATATATTAGCTTATTGAAAACGAGCCATAATTCTATAGGATTCTATAATACTTTTCTTTATTTTATTTACTGAATTTTATAAAAAAAAAAATTCTAAAGGAACTTTTATTTCATTTATATAGTACCCATAGCAGGTAAATAGAAACAGTGGAAGAAACTAAAAATGATTAAAGACGCAGCATTAATAAATTTTAAATATTCATTCCTCTGCATAAGAACATAACATTAATTAAAACACAACAGGAAGGTATATAGTCAAATTTCACCAAGACGAACACAGTGAGATGAAGCCCAACTAGTGTTGCCAAGTTGAATGCCACAAAAAGAGAGTGTTTATAACGGAATTTTTATCCTGTGCCTTCAATTCCGCCTAAACACATTTGTTTACACATCACGTTTTCCCAAATATATTTTGATAATAATTAAACCGTGTAGTATAAAGTTACTCTGCCTTTTTTAAAACTGATTTTATTTCTCTTAACAAATATTTCAATATAAAATAACGTTCGTCAAACCTCTCATAGTTGGCGAGTCTTACCCCAAAATTTTCTTGTGTTTTAATTAATGATTTTTCAAGTTTCTTAGATAGTACACTTATGTCGCAATTTTATTTTGATAACTGAATGTATAACAAATAAAATGACATATCAAACATTATTCTAGGTTCAATCTTTAAAAAAATAAAAAATCATTTTGTAACAAAACGGTCAACCTTCTCTAGTCTCCCCTATATGACACGCGTACAAGAAAAAAAAATCCAGACATCATATCAGGTTAGGTATCTTGAATTATTTGCTTATATATCGATAATAATATTGTCTTTGAATCCAAAGAAGTGTATCTGTGTTATAAGAAAAATAATTTATGACACATTATTTCACAATTTTGTTGTTATATTTCGAAGCATATATTTTCCTATTTTCCTTAGAATGATGCAATTCATATATTTGAACTTTTTTTTTTTTTTTTTTTTTTTTTTTTTTTAACCACAAATAAATCTTTCATGTCTAAATATCTGACACGTGCAAAAAATATTGAATTTACTTTTAAAAACGAATAGTCGTGTATTAGAAGTTGTCACTTCTCTTGGAACTCTCTAAAATGTCGAACAAAATTCAATAACCGCAAAAAAAAAAAAAATTAAGAGGCTTTAAGTGTCCCAAAGGAAAATGACAAAGTTTTAGAAAACATTATTCCTTTGCTTTTTACACTCTCCATCAAAGTCAAATAGCTGTAGGCTTTTCATTATCAGAAAAAACTTCATATTAATTCAGGCATATAGATCTTTTCGAAAGAGCGAAGGGAAGCGCGGGGTTATAAAGACATTTCGATGAATTTTTAGTGTTATATACGTCAGACTTTATGAAATATATTACATTTTATTAATAACTTATACGTATATACATGGTGTCGACTCTCAATGGTGACCAATGGCTTATTCTTTAACTGTTCGTCATAGACCCATAGTTCCATTTACAAAAATGTTTTAAATGAGTTAAAGAAGTATTTTAAAAGCGATTTGAGTTAATAATAGCAATTCTTAAAAAAAAAAATACGAAATTTAATTTTTATCAGGCCCCCCGTTCCTACATTTTATATTTAGTACAAATATCCTGTTACACTAAGAAGTAAGACAAAAAAAATGTCTCATTCTTCTACGATTAAAACTTACTGACTTGTAGATGTTTAAAGTTCAAGCATCTTTTTTGTTGGAAATAAGGGTCATTCCCAAATTCACTAGAAAGTTAAATAACCATAAGATATAAAGAAAACTATAGTTGAGAGTAAAATTAACATTGCAATATATATTTGAAAGCTATCTTCATTCTGACATATTAAAGTAAAATATATAGTCTTTTCTAAGAATGTGAGTGAAAAAAAAATATCACCAATTTTGTTCAAATACACAACATAAAGAAATAGCCGTATTTCTTCACAAAATAAAACATATGTTAATATACAATTACTTTAACCAATCTGAAATGTAATTAATAGAAATTAACACTATCCCAATGATTGTACTATGTGATTATTTTCCGTTATAGTGAAGATACACGAGAAATAAATTCTTCAGACACTATAAGCACATTGTGCACGATCCCTCGAAGCATCGTGAAACTTATCTGTGTTCAGATGTGGAAAATTAGAATAAATCATGCAATTCAAAGTTTCATAACTAGTTCAATTTTAGCGTTAGGTGAATGTGATTTTTTTTGTCTTTCATGTTAGCGCAATAGGAAACTTTTACCAAATTATACTTATGGAACAGGGATTCCGTACAAAAAATTAAGTTTCGCAACTTTAAGATTCTTTTTTTAAGTCCGAACTAAAAATCTACTACAATCCGAACTTAAACAATTTTTAGCAAACATTTTTGTAAATTGAACTATTTGTCTATGACTAACGGTTTCGGAATCAACCTTTGGAAATCGTTAAGAGTAGACACCCTGTATATCAAAAACACCTATCAAGTATATAATGTTTGAATTCTTTCTTAATAATTGTGTGTAAAACATTAAATACTTTTGTGCAAGCTGTAAGAAATTATTTTTTAAATTGAAAATATTGTCAAAGAAGGCTTTTTTTTTTTCTTACCTCAATTCATGTAATACGGGACTGTTCTCAAAAAACATATTTAGCTCATTTTGCTCATTTATTGTATATTTAAACGATAATGTATCGTCGTGGAAAAAAAGAGTTTTAACTATTCTGAAACTCATCGTATAAAAAATAGGGTCAGGAGCAAACTGGTCAGTCATAATGTATACGAATTAATTCTATAGTTCAACTAAGCTTTGGGGTCGTCTACATATTGTAATTGTAACAAACTTTACAATAATAACACTTATTTTTGACAACGCACTTGAACGTAATCTTTATCTTTGGATACCAAAGTGGAAGATATTTTGTCAAGTTGTTTAGGAATTAATGTGATTTAAGATCGAAACTTTGAATAGTTAATCCACTTTCAATCCTTACAAAAGAGATTACAATATGTGTAGTAAATTATATACGCTAGATATGATTATTTTAAAGCGTATTTTATGCTTCTAGAAAAGGATTATGATAATTTTTTATGTTAAGATTTATACTTATTTTAAAAAGAAACTTCAAAATATATATTATTTATAAAACATTGTAGTCAATGAATTTCATAACAGAAAATGGTTTCTTTAACAAAAAATAATTTCTCTTTCAAATATTCAAATCCAAACCGCTATTCTGCCTACCGCTAAGTCTTATGCGAGTTAATCTTAAAATGTTACCGGCATTGTATATGTTTTAAAACAAAGGAAAACAAATTCAGTTTTAAGAGCCCCATATTTTAAACCAGCATACTTTAAAAAAATAATAATCTATTGGCTTTACGTTTAAATTCGTAGGTAAAATGTATCGAAGTATGTAAATATAATATCACATCTACGTGTAAGATCTGAAAAAGTTAAATTTTGTTATAATTTTTATATATATACGACTCCCAAAGCATAATTTTAGCGTACCATTATTTAGTAGACATTATTACTAAACAGTGGCACCAGTGACAGTTTTATTCGATGTGAAGTTGGTCAAATATCCCTTTTTCCCAAAACTGTGCACTATGTCTTTTTAAATATTAAATATAAACAAAATAAACTTTAAAAACATATATCTTTCATCAGTAGCTGTGTCAAAACCTTAGATATTGCATTCCCTAACACGATCATAAATTTTGTCTGAAGCGTTCTTTAATATAAGAAGGAAAAACAAGTCTGTAAATTTCTGCTATAATGCTCTAGCTGTATGCAATTTTTGTAAAAGTCTTTTTACTAGCAACCACTTCCAAAAACTTCTTTATAGGTATTTTTCTTGAGTCATGATCATTCCTTGCTGTGAAGTTTGTTTACGGAAGAAAAGAAATTGTCGCTATATTTTAAGTATATGAAAGTTTCAAACTCAGTATGAGAATGTAGAATGAAGGAAAAAATATTTTAATGAGGTTTAAAAAGGAAAATAATGCTAAAAAAATTATACTTTACGTATAAATGAATTATGTACTTTACTGTAATTTTATTCTCTACTGTAATTTTATTCTCCGCTTAACTGAAGTGTAATTTCTCTTAGGCAAATACATATTTTTAAATTACGTTAACAGCTTTCAATTATCTTGAGATAGAGTCTTGGAACATTTTTTTTGTTTATTTTATAAATATGAATAAAAAATACACTTTAAAATTTTTCTACTATTCATGTAAAAACTTTCAATAATAGTATATTTATTGGAATTTCTAAGAATTTTCGTCTTGATAAATACTTGAAGTATTAATGTACTAAAATTATGCCTTTAGACGTTTAATATATATATATGTATATATATAATATCCTATAGATTAAATTAACAAAAAACTAAAAAAAAATATTTAATATTATTAATAAATGGAGCGTTTTCTTGTAACGTCAGATAAAAAGAAGCATATAAAAATTCTTGAATATGGAATCTATTGCATCAATCTTAAACCAAATACCGTATTTTTGAAAATCGACACTTTCAGCACATTTGTAAATCGCTTTCTTTTAAGAATTTTCGTACGTTGGTGCTTTATCGCCCGCAATCAAGTATTCAGAAAAAAATCCATTTTGATGGGAAATCACATTTTAAGAGGAGGTTGCATAAGATCTTAATTTTTTTTTTGTTGTTGTTGTTATAAAAAAGGAAACGTGGGATGGCTAATGAAATAAGGTCAAATGAAATCTAAATACTTTGTCTTTTTTTAGTAGCAGAAGCCGTTTGATGAAAGATCTTGAGAAAATGATTTTCCACAAATACTTTGCGCTGACTTTTTGTATATAGTAAAAAAATATATATATATTTTTTAAAGTTACCAAATATTTCAATTCTAAACATTTGACTAATGTTGTTTATCCATTTTAAATTTCCGTAATAATTTTAATAAGCTATAAGGGGCTGTACATATATAACGTTATAACTTTAAAGGGGGAGGGGGTCTGTCACTTGTTATCGTAAGATTTATCAAGGGGGGGGGGGGAGAGGCTTTGTCATTGATGTCGTTTTTTATCCAACCAAATATTTCTTTTTTGGTAACATTTTCTTTACATCTGTTATCATTTTTTTAAGTCTGACATCTATTTTTTGTAAATTTTCAAAGTTGTTATTATAACTATTGACTGCTTATAAAATCGCTTCTTTCCAAAATATGGAATTTCCCAACGTTCGCCATTCATATACTTCTGCATAAGCTCATATATTAAAATAGCAGTTAAAGCCTCTGTGCAGGAATATTAAAAAGCAGAAAATCAAAGTTTAAAAATGCATAAATAATGCGTGAAAAGAAGCAAACAGCTGTTTTGAATCAACTAGCGAGATTCTTCTTCAGTGCAAGAAAGAGCAAGACACGGCGTGCTAGAAAAAGCAATGCTTTCTTCTTTCTAGCACACTGTGTCTCTTTGCTTTTTTCTAGCACGCCGTGTCTTTCTCTATATTGCACTGAAGAACAATCTTGCTAGTAGATTCAAAACAGCTGTTTGCTGCTTTTCACGTATTATTTGTGCATTTTTAAACGTTGGTTTTCGACTTTTTAATAAGCTCATATAATTCTTTGTTTTAGAAACCAGGTTCGAAAATATACTTTATAATGTGTTGAAGAATATTGTCCGCATCTTTTTTTCTAAGAAAATTTCCTTATACCGTGCGGGGGGGGGGGGGGGGTCAAGAAGACAATATTACTGTTGAATGCATTCTGAAAAAAAAGTTATTATTAAATACTCTTAAACTGAATTTCTTAAAAGGTTAATTTGTTATAAAGTATTTTCATATAATAGTGATATTTTATTAACTTCTCTTTTTTTAAATCAGCAAAGTGTGGGAAGAATAAATGTTTAATTCTATCTCTATATCATTGCAAAAGTATAAAAAGTAAAATAGAGGGGAAAAAAAAAGAGTTTTTAGATGCTGATAACGATATCATAAGGGGAGGGAGGGGGTGATTCGTGGAATGGTAACATATGATATCGTCAGGTGGTGAAGGAGGGGGGGGGGTGAAAACCCCCTAAATGTTGATACCGTTATGTATGTACAGCCCCTAAAGTTTTATTATGACATCAACAAAAATAATTCTATAAATTACTTGTTAAGTCTTTGTTAGAATGATTTATATAAGATTAATATATATAAGAATATATATTTAAAATATATATATTAATATATTTTAAACATATATGAAAATTTCAAATAAAATAATTAAATTAAAATCTTATATTCTCTAAAACATCTTTGTAATTGATTTAGACTATAATAATTCATTTTATTTTCGCGATTAAATATTTTATGTTTTTTAGTAGTTTCAAAATAAATATCAAAACGTCTAAACGATAATCCTTTCTAAAATAAATGCATTATATCTTTTTCCTCTATAATGCATTTGTACTAAAACAATTCTTTCCTACATCTCTTAAGCTTTTTCTTATAAATAAGATTTGTTTCAGAAAACTTTTTCCCACTTAGTAGACGTCGTTTTTAACTTTATAAATCTGACACTGTTCCATGTAATCTAATCTATCTTGATTGCCTTTCAACAAAAGAAATCTTTCTGAAAAATATATCCATTTTATACGAAACGAATTATGGTGTTGAATGGAATTTGTAACAAAATCTCAATCATTTATATTTTTTGAAATGTGTTGGACATTTTGTCTTTAACTTATGACGTGTAGAGGGGAGGATTGGTGTCAGAATTGTGTTTCCATGTGTTTTAATTTTAAAAAATCTTGGATTTATGTCATGGTGGTGATTAGATCACATAAAAATTATAAATAAACAATGTCTCATTAAAAATTAATGTGTGTGTATACGATACTATATTAGTTGTGATTATTTAAGCTAAATTTTAAAAAAAGAGGATGTTATTCATTTAATGTTTAAAGATAAGGTGAAACACGTTTAATACCAGCACGGCCAGAATTAGGACACAGATGAAAAGAGGAATTTGTACATTAAGATTGGTTTATATTTTAAACTATATTAAAATTTTCATGTTTTGAGAACCTACAAAACCGGTATTTCGGCTAATATGAAGAAAGCATCTTTTAATTTTAGTAACTTTTTTGTGGTAAGTGGAGTAGAATCAGGAAAGAAATCCCTTATTTGAACGATAATGTTTTACTGTCTGTGATAATTTATCAGTTTTTCCAGAAACAATCATAACTATCAAGGATAGCTGCTCATATCCAAGAAAATGACAACAACGAAAAATTTTGTGACCTACATACATTATGAAGCAGTTTCCAACACTTTCCTAATACTAGAACGAAAAATCAGGGTTTACTAATGTGAAAGATGCTCTGTCTAAATAAACACATCGAAACACAATTTCTTCTATTAATATCAATCGTCTGAAAATTAGTCATTTTTTTTGTGTGTGGAACCCCCAGATGTGATCTATAGATATATACCGTGTGTCCCAAATAAATGACTGATGGATTTAAAAATTGTATAACTTGCAAACGGCGACAGATATTTAAAAAATTCTTGAGGGAGTGTTATGTACGATGTCAGGAGCTTTTAAGCTGCAATCCTCAGTTTTAGTTACAAATAGCATCGATAGGTTTCACTGCAAGCAATAATCGCAAAATCCAGGCTCGATTTTTCGGCCTCTCTCTTCTTCTATGCGGAAAAAAGGAGATTGAACTGTATTGAATGTATGCCGAAGTACCAAAAATCGTGTCTGCACTGAGCACCTATTGCTCTAAGCGCCGTCTATTGTTTGAAATTCAAACTAAAACAAAAATCGCAATACAAAAACTCTTGACGTCATACATAGCAGTCCTGCAAGAATTTTTTAAATATCTGTCACCGTTTGGAAGTTATTGGATTTTAAAATCCATCAGTCCTTTTTGGGACACCTGGTATATATATTCCATCATTTGTTAAAAGTTATTTCATTTAGACGAGAGAGCATATTTGAAAATTTACAGTCAGCAAGATTTGACAATAAACGGATATATACTTAACAAATTTTGTGCAGCGCTATATATGATCTATAGCATTTATATACACCAAGTAATATTAAAAAGAAATAGTTAAATCTAAAACGGCGTACCACAATTGCTGCAAAGTTCAATTTGGACTTCCAGCAATTGTTTGTATAGGATTAAAGAGTTCAATTATTGTTTATTTTCTTCTGTTGCCAAATTCTTTTGCCAGTCTCTGTAAATGAACGATAAATTATACGCACGCAAAATCCTACACTAAGAGCCGTATCGTACACATCAGTGATATGTGTATATAAATATTGCTATATTTAAAATTGTATAATATCGTTAAAATACACAACAATCGCCCCCCCCCCCTCATAGACTGTAATATAACGGAATTATTTTGGCTGTCCATTTATACAAACTATAAATGTTACACACTTCATTTTCAAAACCGAGCATACCACAGTAAACTATAATAACATTTACAAATTTCAAGGCAATCAGACTATATTTACGTAAGTCACATCACGGAAAGCCAGGAGACAGAGGGACAGACAAATAGAATTCATAAACACATTACAATAATGTTCGAAAGCTTTAAAAAAGAAATGTCTTGGTGTTTTGATAGATTGAAAGTTAGAAGGGTTAGATAAAGACCTTTATAATACAGCTCCATTGTAAAATTTCATCTGAATCATGGAAAGGAAGGAGCATAAGAAAAACTTTTGATTCTTTCTTTAATTCTGGACTTTGGACCATATTAGGTAGCTTTTTTTCGAGTCTCTTACTTCATTGTTAAAATGAAAAGTCTATCTGAATGCAATAACTCGGAAATTGCAGTGACTATTTCAATATTAGCCGAGTTTTCCCATGGAACGTTATTATATTACGGTTATTTTAACATTCAGATAATTAGAGAATTTGATAGTTGTAATTAGTTTATTTATACGGGTGTTTTAAAGTTTTTTACTAAATTCACGTGTATTAAGAGTAACAGTTAAAATGAGGACTTTTATAATTCCTATGCTTCTTGCATTAACAGAGTTCGACTGAAGCTTGTGAAAAAGTAATTTTGAAATCTTCATTTTGACATTTTTGTGTCTATCTAATAAATCCGATTATTTCCAAATTTTTATACTGACATTCATCAGGAGGTAAGCATGTAAAAATTAATAAAAATTTAGTAATACAGTTAAACTTCTGTTTAACGAAGTCTCATCGTTACACCTAAACACTTCGTTATGAAGAAAATTTGTTAAATAGAAATTGACTCAAATTCATGAAATTTGTATAATAAAATACACATGCATACAATGAAAAATATACATAAAGTGTAAATATTCGAGAAATGTACTTTAATTTGGACAGTAAGTTTTTTTATGCAATGGAGACATGTAAGAAATTTTTAATTAGAATAATATCTATTAAAAAAATCAATAAAGATATGTAAACAAAAAAAGTGTAGAGTAACTGTTTTTTTTTCTCAGTATTCCGAATCTTTAACTTAAAAATTGTCTGCAATGTTACTTTGTACAGGTTTCGTATACAAAATACACTGTTTATAAAAAAATAAAAAAAAAAAAAATTCGCACGATAGTGGAATAAAATTCCTTTTTCAGAATATATTTTTCGTAATATGGAAATTAATTTACATGTTAACACATTCACGACGGGAAACGTGAATTCTCGTTTTCATTCAAAAAACATCATTAACTAAGGGCGTAGCTTCTACATTACAGAAAATGCATTTATATCACGTTGTCTATCTACTTTTAGATTGTAAAACTTTTTATATTAAATTCGTGCATTGAAAGATATTTACCAATGCATAAACTTCGGAAACCTATACAGAACGCCAAATCGAACGCCAAAAAACTTTCAGAATAGGGAGGAGCTTATACTGTTTTAAAATTCAGATTTGATAAAAATTGCCTGTCGGCAATGTGTTAATGGCTGTCAAATCAGGGTTCAGCAGAGAAATATGTTAAGTAGAAAACCTACTTAAGTAGGGACTTCATTAAAGGGAAATTCGACTGTATTTTATATTATAATTCTTGAAATCAACAGAGAGGATTTTACTATATTTATACTGGAAGCTGTTATTGTAAACAATTTTATTTATTTAAAATTATTCAAACAAACGTGTAAGAGACTGTCTAACATACGTGGTTTAACTTTATTTGTGTGTCTTGATGTTTTTTTCCCCTATACATACGTAGTCGCACATCGTGTCGCTTTTAAATTGCATGGAATTTTTCGATTGTTTGACAGAGAGGAAATATTGTTTTCCTATACATTTCCATATTCTAGCATCAATAGTTCAAAATTAAGCCGCAATTTTTAGAACGATTTCGACTTATTTTTTTCTTTTTAACTTTCGATTTTTTTAGAAACCATTCTTAAATAAAATTTACAACTAAAAAAGAAACCACCATGCAATATTTAAAGTTTTTAGAAAAAGCAGTATCGCAGAAATGGCTTTTATAGATTTTTTTGCAACATTTTACTTTTCGTATTCTTTTATTGCGAGCACTATTTAGTACTAATAGCAAATTTCATGTATATAGCCCTTACATTTTTAGAAAAATCGTATTTTCGAACTCTGTTTCAAAGTTTTTCGTTTATTTCACTATTTTAAATTTAGAACTTTTTACAAACCATTCTTGGCGAGCATTTATATATTAGATGTAAAACCACGTCACAGTTTAAGTTTCTAGCCTCAGCAATATACTGAAAATGGAAATTTCAGAACTTTTGCTTTTGTTCACGTACCAAATTGTAGGGTTTTGTACCGACATAAAATATTGCTCAAATTCGAGACAAAGATGACCACCAGAATTTTGCCTTCATTATTTCCGAAGCTATTATTACTTGCAACTGTTTTTATTTATTTGAAATTATTTAAACAAACGTATATCACTAATACTTCCAAATTAGCGTGAATTGTATGTCTTGATGCTTTATTTTCCTTAGAAAACATTAAAAGAAACATTTATAGATACAAATTACAATACTTTAGATAAAAACCATCTTTGTTATAAGTATTTTTCAATAATAGATGAATATTTTTAATAATAGATATAATAATAAGTTTTATAATACTAATACATATATTTGCTTAGAGAATGAAGCTTAAGATAACTTTGATCTATTTATTAGACGTCGCTATAAACTTTATTTATTTGGCACTGTTTCTTGTAATCTCATCTATTTTCATTGCCTTGCAAGAAAAGAATTTTCTTTGAAATAAAACGCGCATTTTATCAGAATCAAAGAATGGAATCCAAGTACTTGTACTTCTAGTCATGTGCTGGAGGTTTTGACTGTTTCTGGTTACACGTATCGGAAACAGTTTGCTTTAGGAGAATATAATATATCAATAATTTTAATTTACATACTTGTCGTTGTTGTGTATATATCACATAAATCATATAAATATTTTAAATCTTACATGTGTTCCGTTGTTTCGGATACATAACATGAAAGCGATAAATTAAAAAGTCCCATTAAGAATTTGTGTGTTTATACGATACTATATATATCATGATTATTTACGATATATTTAAAAATTACGATTTTAATAATTTACTATTTCAAGATAATTTGCGGAAAACTAATTAAGAAATCGTCAATTTGACATTTTGATATATATAATAATCCCACTCATAAATCCCACAATATATTTGCATATATTTATACGGAATTTCAGCAGGAAGTGAAAAAGTAAAAATCAAAATAAATTTAATGATATTTTACGTTACAGTTTACGAAACCTTTAGGCTGTCATTTATTATATAAATCTTTGACGTTCTAATTACTTAAAAATATTCTTATTTATTTGAAATTATTTAAACAAACACATGGCCCTAACTAACATTTGTGTATTGGCTTGAATTGTGTGTCTTGGTGTTTTGTTTCCATAGAAATTACTAAAAGGATTATTTATAAATACAATTTAAAATACTTTATGTAACAGGTTGGAAATTGCTTATCAAACGTAGCAAATGAGGTGCGTTAGTACTATAACTAGTTTTATAAATATTTTTTTGCACCGCGTGTACTTACACCGCTCTTTTACCTTACACCGCGGTACTTACACCTTACACTTTGCACCGCGTGTATTAAAATATACTATATGTATATTTTAGTGCGCTTCATAAGAGCATATCAATTTTATTCTATTCAAAAGGCCGTAACATCATTAAAATTCACTAGAAATATTTTTTCCCCTTGGCCGAAATATAGCAGAAAAATTTGACAATCCCTGTAGTTAAACTATACAACCGATTTTCATAAAATTTGAAATGACTCGACAAAATTTTGCAACAATTATCTATTTAAAATTTCAGAGCATTCAGTTGCGTAGTTTTTGCTCTATTACATACGGACGGACTGACAGACGAACCGAACGGCTACTATAGGTGCTACGTATTTATATAATTATGAACGCACCTAAAAACTAAACTTTTTTAAATTATTTTAAAAAAATAGATTATTTCAATGTTTTACGACATATATTATTTTTTCCTCTTACAGAAGCTTTGATTACGAAAACTTTAATCCACTTATTATGCGTCGCTATTAACTTTATATATTTGGCACAGTTTCTTGTAATCTAATCTAGTTTTATTGCCTTACAACAAAAGAGTTCTCTTTGAAATGAGAGGCCCATTTTATCAGAATAAAAGTATGATGTTGGAAGTAATGTGCTGGACATTTTTTCTGTGACTGGTAACGCGTACGAAATAAGTTGGTTTTATAAGAGTATGACGTATCAATGATTTTATCTTAGATACTTGTCGTTGTTGTGTCTATATCACGTAAAAGCAATAAACGAAATAGGTTTCCAATTATGTTTTGATGTTGGAAAGTACATTAGAAAATAATATTTTTAATCTCAATTTAAAAATGTGGATATTGATCATTAGTTATTTGAAATAAAGGATTGTATCAGCATTTAACCCTTTCAGTGGTAATCTTCTTCTGTTGCTAAAATGTTCAAATAATTGAATGACACCAGAATGTATGAATGAATTTATTGGAAAATAAGCAAAAGCATTTCTTCAACTACGTTATACAGAAATTTCTTACTACAAAATACTAATGTCATTGTGACATTTTGGGATTAAAATTACGTTTCATAGAAATGTGCCATCAGCCTTAAAGATGTTAAAGTCAGTCATCATCTTTAAACGTTATAGAAATTGATACTTTATATATTATAACTATTTATACTGCACTATCAAAGTAAACTTATGAAACTATTGAAAGTATAACAGGGTAAATTTGAAATAGAAAATGTGTACAATAACATAAATTTTAACTGATTTTTAACTTGGTCTGTATTTTTAACAAATAAATATCTGATTGTACTACATAGGAAAACTTGTTTGCAGTAAGATAATTTATTTTGATATATAAAATATTATCATACTGACAATCGCCAACTACTGTTTTATCCAACAAAAAACGAAAATATTATTCTTTGCGTTTAGAATGGGCTTTTTAAAGTGCATTACCTCAAAAAGCATATTATAATAGAATCAAATAAATTTAGCGCCGTTTAGTTAGAAAAACAGCTTTGGCGGAGATTGTTGGTAGGCTTATATTTGAAATAGAAATGATCTTTTTTGCAAACATCTTTTTTGAGTGCGCTCAACTATCCAAAACACGGAGAAAACACACGCAACATAAAAAAATAAATGAAATTAAAACCAAAGTGCACATTTCTGGTTTAAAATTTTCTCCAATAAATTTCATAAGGCATTAAATAAGTTAAATATTTGTTTTCAAAATAACTGACATTCAAATCTTGTGAAGCGTAGAACCTTCATGTAAATTTATATATTTTATTAAAAGACTTTATGAAAAACAAGACATAGATTTGCTGAAGTTGATGCCCTAGAGATACTTTTACAGACCTACTTTTACAGACTATACCTTTACAGATATGCCCTTAAGATATTTTTAAATTCAGATACATTCTGTCTGCACAGGTATTATATATACTAAGAAATAATTGAAAACTCATGTACCGAAGAATTGCATTGAAAACAGTCGAAAGGGATCCAATAATTATGCACGGCTACGTAATGTATATTTCTCAATTTATAGGATGCTAATAAAGCAATTCTTTTTTTTTTTTTTTTTTTTTTTGAATTATTATGTAAAAAGCATAGAGTTGATATATTACGGTTGACAATTTTACTTTTATCCAGGAAACGTCAATAGACTGTTAAAAAATGAGTGTTGTGTTGAATAAAATTGTCGTCCTGCAGTATCTATAAACATAAGATTGGGAAATGCCGTCCCAAACTTTTGAGCTATGGTTTAAACCTAGCTACAAATTTCTGTAATGCATTCTCAATTAATTTATATTGAATCTTATTCAAAAGGAGCAGTCTTAAAAAAATATACTTTTAATCAAAAAACTCTTAAAAATATTTTATGGTGGAATAACTCTGTAATAATTTATCATTTTCTGTAAAGAAGACTTTTTAATTTGGTATTTCAAATCGATTTATGAATTTGTTAAATGAACAAAATATTTTAAATAAAAAAAGACTTTCTTGAAAAGTTCATTCTAAATTTCGGAAATTAATAAAAAATAATTCATTCGAGAAGTTGTTTTTTAATATCAGGGAATTAATATTTTTTTCTTTTGAAATAAAAATATATCTGAAAAGTTCCGGAATAATTAATTTTCTAATAACAAAAGAAGTTATTAACATAGAGTGCATTGAGCTTTATGCAGTTCAAACAGATTCGGAGTAAAAGTTTCGAGAATTTTATTAAACTTTATTTTTCTGTAAAATATGATGAACCTAACTCTGCGTACGGTTTTAAAATATGAAATAGGATTTTCAATCTCAATTGTTAAAAGACTAAATAAATCAAAGACGTTATGCCAAGTGCTGCCGTATCAAGTGTTCGATACTGTAAATTAGTTTTAAAAAAATTACTGGAAATGAAAATGGGTGTTTGCTTGTATTATTTTGTGCCTCCGTAATTACATTAAGCATCAAGGAGAAATATTTACGTTTTAAAAATGTTTGAAATTATTACGCATGGTTAAAGAATAATTTTCCATATAAACAAGTAATTTTTTTTTATTTTTTTATTTTTTTATTCTTTTGTAGGGGATAAACTCTGGAACTACTTAACTGATTAAAGAAGTAAAGGTGGCAAATTGATTATGACTGTCTCTGTTGCAACATAGGCTATCTTATGTCAGTGCAGCAGGAGAAAAAAAGTTCTCAAAATGAGATTATTGTGATACTGAAAGGAATTGGAAACTTTGAAATTTGTCATGACAGTTACTTATAAGATGTAAATGCTCTCAAGGACAGTTAAAAAATATTCGTAACTTAAGAGCAATGAAAACGTGCAAAAAACGCTGTAAAAAAGGTCTAAATTACGGTTTCCATGGTTTTCTTAAGGATAGAAACTTGAAAATTGTCATGGTAGATACTTATGAGATATAAATTATCTGTAAGAACAGTATATAAAGAATTCGAAATTTAGATTTTTAAATTAGCAAAAAACGTTCTAAATTTTTTATAATTAACGATTTCTATAGAATCTCGGAAAATACCCAAACGATTTCAAAAGTAATGGTTTAAAATTTATGATGTCATTCCTGGTTTAACATAGGATGTATTTTATGTCGGTGCCACTACCATCAGGGTATTGCAGAAGAAAGAATTACTATAATTAAGATTTTTGTGGCACTGAAGGGGCTAGAAACTTGAAATTTGGCATGGTAGTTACTTATACGATGTAATCGGTCTTTAAGAAAAGTTGAAAAATATTTTGATATTGAAAACGTGTGAAAATGCGTGAAAAGCGTTCAAAAACGTCCGTTCTATATTAGGATTTGCATGAATTTGTTAAATGTACAACCTGGAAATTTAACATGGTACGTACTTTAAAAATGTAAATGCAATCTAAGAATAGTTTAAAAGAAATTTCAATTTTAAAATGATAAAAAGACCAAATTTTTCTAAAAATGTTTTAAATAATGATTTCCATAGAATCTCAGGACATGCAAAACCGATTAAAAACAAAAAATACTTGCAAATTGATGGTGACATAGGGTGGTATATTTGATGTCGGTGAGACTATCACCAGGGCGTTTCAGAAGCAGAAAAAAAAATTTGTGATACTGAAGAGGCTACAAACTGGAAATTTGGCATAATAGTTACTTAAAAGATTTAAATGCTAGATAATAAAGATGATAAGAAGGAAGATTCTGTCTCTTTAGTTGAAAAATAATCGGCATATAAAGGTATGAGATGAGCGAAAATCTTTTTAAAAATGTTCTAAATTACGATTTCTATGGAATTGTTAAAGATATAAATTTAATATTTGTCATGGTAGTTACTTATACGATGTATATAATCACAAAAAACTGTTATTTAAAATTATGAAGTTTCACAGGGTGAAATATGCGAAAGGCATTCTAAAAATATTTAAGTTACGAGGCCTACGGGATTTCAGTAAGTACTGAAACCATTCTAAAAGTAATAGTGTAAAATTGAGGGAGAGAATCCCTGATCCAACATACGCTGTATTTAATATTGGTGCCGCTATCAAAATGGGATGTGATGCAGGAGCGAAAAAGGCTCTAAAATTGTGATTTTTATTGAATGTGCTCTAAAAATAAAATTTTGCATGGTAGTTACTTAGGGCATGTAAATGCTTTAGAATCGTTTCAAAAAAGAATCGAAACATAAAAACGTGAAATGAGCGAAAAACTTTCTAAATTACGATTTGTATCACGAATTAAGAAAATGATTAAAAAAAAAAAGAAAAAAAATCTTGGAAAATTGATATAGACAGTTCCTGCACCAACATTCGCTACGTTTTATGTTGGTACAACTATCACCAATGGGGTGGTAGACCTTTAGAGTAGAAGCTTGGAATATGGCATGATGGTTACTTTTAATATATAAATGCTTACTAAGAAGGGTTTCTAAAAAATCAAAACTTCAAATGAAAGCTGAAATTTCCATAAAAAGCTTCAAAATACATTGTAAATTATCACTTATTTAGAATTAGCTTTTGTTCTTATTGTTACTTGAAGTTTGCTTTTCACCAAATGCAATGGAATAATGATGTTTACACTTACTGCAGTAGTGATTTTTTTAATTATCCGTAGCAGTATAAATTCTAATAAAAATATGCACACAAATAACCCCTGTCATGTTTCAACGATTACGCGATCAAAGCGGCATGTTTTACATATTCTTGTACTAATTTCCATAATATAATTAAAGCAAAACAAATAGTGTGATATCATACATTATAAAATGAAAATTTTAATTTCTTTCCAAACATAAATTTCCACTTTTCGACAGTGGACGTTTTACAAAAAGCTATATGTAAATCCATGTGTTTAGAGAATAATAATTTATAAGTAAGTTAATAAAATTTTGCATATATAACTATATATTTTCGAAATGTAAACATTTTAATAATACTTGCAATCTAATAACTTAAAAATAACCCCAAAACAAAAATGCATAATTTAAAAATAAGTAGTAAAATTGCGTGATCATTGGAAGTGCGTATTTTTCAATATCTTCATCTGTATGAAATATATATATATTAATTCTAAATTATTCCATTTAAATAAGTAAAACAAGAAACTTTTTAAGCAAAGTTTTATATATATATATATTACAGAGAAGTAATAATCATTCTTTAGAAAAAAAAAGTAATTCTAAAAATGTCAGGAATAATTAATGTTTTGCCACAAAAGAAGTTATTAACATAGAGTACATTAAGGTTTGTAGAATAATAAAGATCATATATAAATGCTTTATAGAATTTCATTAAAATTCTTTTAAATCTAAGACATATTAAATAAAAATTAGTTTTTCGATATCTACTTTTATCATTGTTATAAATAAGCCTGATACTTATGTCAATTTTCTTTTTACTTCGTCGTCGTTTACTATCTTTTGACTATTTAAATTAGAATATGAATTTTAAAACGCATTTTATTTAAATCATTTTACATCAAACAACGGTTATTATTATGTTCCTTCACTTATTATGCTATTTTTCACTTGTCACTGAATAACTGTAATAAATACGTTTCGCTTGATAAACTTTGAAGCTATTACATTTCTAAAAAGTTAAGTCGCTAAAGAAAAGCTTAAAGGAAATTTTAAATTAATAGTTAAAATTTTGAAAGCACGTATTTTCATTTCTTTCAAGCAATTTATTTTAAACTATTTACTGTAACGTCATATCCAAACAAATAATATTTGTTAATTTCTTTTTATTTCTATGAGTTATTTAAACGAAAAGTTATTTTAAATCATAGAAAAATGCTTTTTAAATGTTTCTTGACATAAAAGTGGTTTTAATAAAAAATGTGTCTACAATTGAACCTTCTTTAAGATTATAAAACTTATACAATTTTGAACTGCAATCTTTTTATCTTTTTTCCTTACTATATATATATTTTTTCTTTTCTTCTTATCAGGGTTGCAAAAAAGCCGGCTAAAATTTAAAAAAGCCAAGCCGGTGCCTTTTATTGGTTTAAACCGTTTTTTTTTTTTTTTTTTTTTGCCAAAATTGGCCTTTTTGGGCCATAATTGGCTTTTATACAATGAAGTATTGTGATAATAAACTACACATTTTAAAGTGTTTTTAATTAGTTTTAATGACATTTAATTGATTTAGAGTTTAATTAGTAACCCAATTTCTCAACAATGACGACATTGATACTGGAATAAAACTTTAAAGGCTTTGCTAGTGATTTGTAGTCAGAATTGCAAATATGTCAGCTAAATTTTAAAAGGGCCGTACCAACTGCCAATTTTTTTCCTTTTTACTACTTTATAAAATTAAAGAGGACAATAGTTACTTAGTTACATGTTTTATTCCTTAATTTCATTAGCTATTAATATACAAGTCTTATTTTATTTCTAGTAAACATTTAAAATTATACATAGTCATATTAATAAAAACACAATTTCTCACTATTAAAAACATTATGAATAGCATATGCATGAATATGATTAGCAACAAGCTTTTCAAAATATTATTTAGAGATTTTTTTTTCTTATTTAAATGCTCTATTTTTTATGCACTTATGTACCAACCTCCTCAAATATTATATCCTTTCTAATGTCTCTTTTAAAATTTATAACTTAATCTCTCCATATGGACATATAAGAATGTTTCCATTTTGATGTGCTACATTTGTCCTTAATTAAATATAATCTTTAAAATGTGTAGTATATGTGGAGCTATGTAATATAGAATTTCGAAAACACTAGTTTTGAGCCTAATTTATATTATTTTCAATGTTTATAATTTTTTTTACAGACATAAAGTCTTCACACAGTTGCCTTTTAGAAGTTATAAAGGCACACAATTTAATAGAATAAGTGTATATTTTTTTAGTAGAAAATATTTAGGTGTATTAAAAATAATTGATTCAAATTTAAAACGAATTAACTGTAAACGTACTTTAAAAAATAAAAACCAGCTTTTTTAAGTGGTTAAAACCAAAAAAATCCGGCCGGCTCTTTTTGGCCTGGCTAAAAGCCGGCAACCCTGCATCTTACACTTTTTTATTCAAATAATGCAAGTATATAACATTGGTTTACTTAAGTTACAAACAGCTTTAAAAGTGCGAATTTTCTATTTTAAATATATTATTAAATGAATAAATAAAACATGCTATTTCTCATCATACTAGATTTGAAAAAGTCTGATAAAGCTAGTAAAAGGCACTTTTTTTAATATATCTAAATAAAGTACATTCTTTATTGTTGTTACGATCTTATAGAAAATTTGATTACACGGTTAGATGTTTATTTTTTAATTATTAGCGTTTCTATATTACAAACATAATCATGTTGGAAAATCATAATATCATGGATGCTTAAGCACAAATCTAGTATTATTAGATTCCAACAACATTTCAATTACTTTTCATTCGTAATCAACTTAATTTCCACATGCAGAATGGCGTATCAGTACTGACAAGTCAATGTATTTTCACTAAAATCTCAAAAAGAATTTCAACAATTCTCATATATTAACTAATTAAACGTCTGTACTACATACATGAAAAATATTTTTGCACTTAGTTGTACAATATGTTAAATATATGTTAAATATTATAACAAATTATTATAAAACAGATTTTTTATAAATTTTCTAAATAACCGATATTTTATTTTCTTTTTCATTTATTTAATAACTGTTTAAAAGTCCAAATACATGAGATTCAAAAAAAAAAAAAAAAAAAAAAAAAAAAAAAAAAAAAAAAAAAAGCAATGAATATAACAGGACTGCTTTTTTTCCAGTGCCATGGATTTTTTTTTTTTTTTTTTTTATCCCGATGGGAAATAGAAAATTGTCCTGTTTAAAAAAATCTTTTGTAATCTAGAAATAGTATACAATATCCATTATAAGAATATGAAAAATTCATTTGGATTTGGTAAATAATGAGAGTATTACCAGATGCCAAAAATTAAATTTATGTAACAGATTAAATATGATATGCTTTTTGATATTATTATGATACCCATTGCACTTTACATGTCAGCATTTAGAAGTGCTAAAAACCTACCTTATCCATCACTCACCCTTCATTTAGTTTAAAACCAAAATTAGTAAAAGGAAAATTGGAAAAGAATTAGGGTGGCAAAGAAAGAGTTAGTTAATAATGTTATTTAGATATATTTCCAATTTTTAATATTTTATAGATATTTTTTAATTGTTATTTCATATTATAGCTACCCATTATCTCAATAAAAAAATATTTTGAAAAGTACTACTCTTATTTATTACTAAAGTACTATCAGTATTTTTTAAATAGCACATTATAATCATATTTACCAAAGGAGCGAGAATTTTCGTGATTAAGAATGATGTCGCAAACTTTTGAAAGGATTTCACGAGAGTTATCTACTATACTAAATCAAGCACGAAAAGAAAAACGATCTAGCTAGTTCTTGAATTCAAGAAAATTTGTTTTGGCATGTTAAAACAAACTCATGGCTGAAAATGATGTTTTCTATAAACCATAAAATGCTCAAACGATTTACGCGAAATTTGTCGCCTTTAAAAATTCGATCACGAGTTAAACGATCTACTTTAAATTTGGAATTCAGAAAATTACCAGGTTAAAACAAACCCAGCACTGAAACTACTGCTATATATCGAAAACGGCTTAAACGATTTTCACAAATTGTCGCTCTTACACTAATTTGGGTACTAGAAAACAATCCATCTAGGTCTCTAATTTGAAAAAAAAAAAACCTATTTTTATGAAGTTAAAACAAACTCGATACACGAAGATTATGGTACAAATCGAAAACAATTAAGGTGATTTTCTATGGAATAACCCTGATTCAAATAGGAGAAAACCTCCCAGTTATGTCTAGACTTAAAATATATATATATTGTTTTCATTGGTTTAAGCATATTTCTTATATTTAATCCTTTGAAATTGAATTCTTGCAATCACTATTGTTCGTTGATCATCAAAACTATCAAGTATGAATTCGTAGACAGCTCTAACGATTTTCTTACTACACGAATTCAACAATATAACGGCTTATTTAGATCTCGAATCAGGCAATATTCGTTTTATAAAATTATTTGGCAAAATAAAATTATTTGGTTTTACCAAATGTTGATTTGGTTAATTTAAATATTTTTGTAAGCATTATTTAAATATGCTAACATTCCTTTATACGCAAATTCGCATACTTATGCTATGTTTAAACATCCCTATAGCTTTTTGCAATGGCGGTATGCCCTGGTGAAAAATTAACAGTAATTTTAAAAGAAAATATACAGCATCGTTTAAAAATAGCTCAGGTTTGATATCAGCTATTGACTTGAACAAAGGCAGATTGAAGAAGAATCGTATTAATTTTTATAAAACATGGATAGCAGCATTCAGGATATGCATTACATAACTGCAGTCATATAATATATATTTACTGTCAACCGGGGCTACTTTGGGCCACTTTTTCCTGGTTCCACACACATTTCCATTATTAAAAAAATATTATATGTGATTTTTATACGTCGAAGTGGAGTTGTAAACGTTTAACATGAAACAATGAAGCAAACTATATGGTTTTAAAAAGGATTTTTTTTTTTTTTTACTACTTTTAAAGTTTTGGAACAAAGTAGCCCCTGCTGGGGCTTCTTTGTTTCATTCACTTAGTTTCATATAAAATAAATACATTTCATATGTAAATTAATAAATTTGTATTGAAACCCTCTTGCAATAGAATTTGCTAATAAATTAACACAGTAAACTCGATAAACAAATGTTGTTGGGTTTTTTTTCTTTTTTTTTTTTTTTACTTTCTAACACAATAAACCAATTGTTAATATTAAAGACACGAGAAATAGTTTTTGTCATGTTATCCTCAGCAACTGGAACAAAAACAATTACTGTAACATTTTGCTGCAGTAATATTTAAAAAATACTACTTAAAACATGTTTTAAGAGATTTAGTTGTATAAAAGGCATTTCTAAGTAATTGGGGTTATTTTCGGACCAAAAAAGGCCTGGCACAAAGTAGCCCCGAAATACTAGTTTTCATGTTAGCTTTATGAAAATGTAAAAAAATTCTGTCAAAATAAAAAGTTAAAGGAAAAATTATGATCACACATGGGTTACAGGTTACTAAAGGTAATATTTTGACACTTATTTTATCTGTAGCTCTTTTCCAGATTGTTTCACTATAGAAAGTTAGGAGAGTTAAAATTTACACACGAAAACATTTTACAAACGCATCCAGTGTTGGTACTAAAAAAAATAAATTACCTCCAAACTATTCAAATACCCTAGAGTAGGGTATAAAATATTTTTCAATGGCAAAAAATCCAAATTATCTTGTATTGCTTGTTCAATACAAAGAATATATATATATATATTTTTTTTTTTTTTTTTTTTTTTTTTTTTTTTTAATGGGATGGACCAAAGTAACCCCACCCCGGAAGGTCCAAAGTACCAAAGGTTAAGGGTACTTTTATAAATGATAATCCGAATTTTCTGCTTTGTACATTTTTTTAAACTTTAAAACATGTTTTTTATGTACTCGAATGGCTGCTTTGGGATCACACGTCCCCTACCCCCCCTCCCCTTGACTTGATTAATCAATGACAAAAGAAAAAAAGTATTTCCCGGATAATACTCAACAAATGGATACATAATGATAGACAAAAAATAAAGCTCAAAAAAGAATTTGATAGCATTTGTTATTATTAGTTTTAAAAATTGGAAATGACTTCTTATTGTAGAAATAAATACACTTAAATAATATATATATATATATATATATATATATATATATATTCAATATAATACGAACGTAGTAAAAACACCAAGGTATGCACTGTCTACACAGGTACTAAGTTATTTAACGGAAAAGAAAATGCGAGAAGTGGTTACAAAATCTTAATCCAACAATGTTTACGCTTTTAAAAGGTGATTTGAGTTAGAAAATAGTTTGTGCATATATAAGTACATTATAGAATTTTTTTCATATTCCACCCATTCTTCTCAACAGGCAAACTGAGTAAATGGAACATTAGAAAAGTAATCAAAGAGGGAAATAAAAGATTTTCTTCATTTCTATATTTTTTTTCACTTATTTGACAGTAAATGGAAACTTTTAAATTATTACCTTATTGCAATAAAAAAGTCTTTTTTTTAATCAAAAATATTTGAAAACGATTGCGCAATTGCTTTATTTTTTTTTTTTTTTTTTTTTTTTTTAATAGAGTGATTCAAAGATTTTTTTATTTAAATTTTCTGTGCTGTTTAATAAACTTTCAATGAGAAAATATATTTGAAATCCGATTTCAAAATATTCATTCAAATTCATCTAAAAAAAGGATTTAGATTATAAATGTTATTTTATTTAAATCAGTACATATTTAATGTATGCAGTTTTAAAAGCACACAAAAATGTGAAAATAAGAAAAGAATATAACTGCAGAAAGAAACTGTTTATTTATATTCTTTTTTCAGTTATATAACATTTTAAAACTAATTTATTTTATATTTAGGAAATCACTTTTCATTTGATTAAAAGTGTAAATTGTACCGTGTTTGCTTTTATGCAAGGTTACTTATTTATAATATGAATAGAAAGTAAGAAATTGAAAAAAAAACTGCATATAATTAT